>CAJQZP010001218.1:3997500-5197500 GCA_907164705.1 Parnassius apollo | reverse complement strand
AATTGCATATTATCATTTCCATATGCTTTTATATGTGGGCACCCATGGCCGAAGTGTCTATGAGCAGTGGGCATCCCCCTTTATATAGAATTCAATACAGTTCTCCAGGGTATATGGATATAATGACTGTAAATCGCATAACACAAGAATCGTTCTTGCGAGAAAGCAACGTCGCTTGGTTGAAATAAAAGGTTTCAAGATGCATGAATCGTTTTGACAAAATTATTTAGTTATTTAACTAAAACGTTCCAAACACACATGGATCGTTCTTTTGGGAATGCGCGTTACTTGGTTAAAATAAAAAAAGTTTCAAGATGATTGAATCATTTCTTTAAAACAGCTTTTATCAATTTGCATTCATTTGTAACGTTTCAGCAGTTTGACACGTTTTAAATTTACTAAAAAAGCCATTTCATGCCAAAGTGTGGATTGGATCATAAGGGCAAAAATGAAATGTCATATAAAATGTAATACAACGCTTGAAATGTTTCTACCACAAGATAGTACAGTTGTAGTGTTAAATAGGGTAGATTAGTGTAATTATCTCATGTTTTGAAGGCGTGTGGGTTGGAACGTTGTTCCGTAACTACGTCCAATTAAGAAATGGGAAGCAGCATATTCCTGATAACAAATATACCCTCTACCTTTTACGCCGTAGAGTCACGCTGTTTACTGCTTACGTGTAGTAGCACGAATAGGTCAGCTAAAACGGGGCAGTATCACGCTCTCACAGAATACCAGCGTATAATAACAGCGTAATGCTGCTGTGTTTCGTATGGTGAGTGTAGATTACCGGAGAGCCTTTTTACTGGAATCGTCCTCAGGGGTGACAACACATTAACATTTTGATTCTTAAATTGAGGATAAATGTGGATGTGTATAAGCCACAGCATCCACTTACCATTAGGTGGACTGTGTGCTCGTTTGTCACCGAATGCAATAAAAATATATGTGAAAGGTCTATGTTCAGCAGTAAACTTTTGATAGGCTGTAACGAAGGAATGACTCAAAGTGCCGTACGTGCTTGGGATATATCCATCTCTTTCTTTTTTAATGTACAGACACACTTTTTATTTACGACACGCTTACAACGCGTAGAATCCATTCATCCTTATCGTCCCGTATGTGATAAATGAAAAAAAAATTGATTGAAAGATTTGAAAACCTTCGATAGACAATCATCTTGCATAAAAAATCGGGGACCGGGTCCCGTTTGACATACTTCTTTCACTTTAATGATACAATAACAAGTGTATAAAACTTCCTTTTCTTTCTGACGATTTCTGACGATTTGAGTGCTTTGTAGCAACTATGGCTACGGGGGAGTTACTCGAAAACATTCGACTCTGGTGTCACCAAAGCACTGAAACGTCGGAAGTTAATATAAAAATAAGTTAAATTGAACGTGATAAACTACTTAAAATTAGTTTCATTCGACGTGTAGTATTCAGATCACAAATATGAGAAATAATTTATTCGTTATATTAAAGTTGGTAAGAATTACATCACCTATATCCACTTAATGAAATAAAATGATGTGTCTTGCCTAGTTTGTAGAGCTCCTCCCGCCTTCCCTCAATTGCGTGCACTATCCCCGTCACCACTAATCCCAGCGCCACTACTCACAATACCACTATATTAGGAAAGACACACCATCGAAGACAATACGACACGTGTTTCGCTTCTACACGAGATATCCTCAGGTGATATAGACGGCGGTGACTGACCGCTAAGACTTACTTATTCCATTCGTTAATTACAGTTTATCAGTCCACGACTGAACTTAGGTCTTCCACATAAATTGCCCCATGAGGGGAATTTCGCCATAGTTGCCTTTATTGTATTCGGTTTTTATCAGGAATATTTTACTGTACATGACCTGTTTGAGTGTTATTTGGTCGAATCTTACGACATTCACAGTATGGAGGTGGTCGGAACGGGAGGATATAGGGTAGTAGATATTATTACGGCGACACTACCTATGCATCGAAATAAAATAATTATTCAATATGATGTTTTGAGAACCTTATTTAGTACCCTGCTACAAGTGCATTCCAGAAATGTACAAAATTTTTAAATTTCACAATATGTTACGTCGGCCGTTTGGTATGTTTCGAGCCACATCGCGCTCCACAACCGGGCTGTAGGATTTAGGTACGACATTTAAAATAAATTAAAGATGAGAATGACATTTGTTGGTCGCCTGTCTCTGGTCGCTGAGTCAACAGGGTGACTGATTTAACATGCTCTAACAGATGCTGGTCATATCGTCCATAGTAGAAAATATATCTTTATACGAGTACCCTAGTTAGAAACTAAATCTGTAGTACATTATACGTATTGCAACTTTCGATTTTCCATGGATAAATTCAACTCTATGTGCGTAAAGTTACTGTAGTCGGGCTACTTTAATAGGCCTCATTTCACACTCATCAAAATAAACTTGTAATGGCGGTCACAGAATATTGTTTATTTTCTCAGAATGGTGCACTTGTTACAGTTACTAAATATATATTTATTTTATTAAAGAAAAAAGTTATTTTCACGATTAACTGTGACTAATAAACATTTTTTAACATTGTAAATAATTTTTATTCTTAATAAACTGAATGTTCATCGAACGATTTTTGTTCGAGTCGACAAACTGAATACAATGTCAACAACAGGCACGAATAAGAGGTCATCATTAATTACAAAGTCATTGTTGCATTATTTAGTCAAAAATCTCCCAAATACAATTCTTGGTCACCACTTGTATCACATATTTCAAACATTTAGCTGTTGTATACGCAACTCTTCGTGCGATTTCGTGCACACTTCATCAAAAATATCACACTTCGTATCTTTTACAGAGAAAAAAACTAGATAATATTTTCTCAAAGAAATGGTTTTTAATTGCAGTTACAATTTTTGTGTGTGCTCTCTGTTATTTTATTCTGACCCAGCTTTTCACATCGCATTGATCTTAATTTGACGTTTATCTATTTAGATTCCGATTACCTAAAAATTTGTACTGTTGTTCTTGTTATAATATCGAAACGAGGAAAAAACGCTAAGCAATCAATCTTGAGAACTGGTGACGAAATTGCACAATTATTTTTAGCGCGCTTCTGATAATGGTGTACCTCTTTCACTTGTGACGCAAGTGAGAGAACGCGTTGCCGAAGAACCAGTAATGAAGTAGAAGACTATGCCCCAAATGCTTAAAGAAAATTACGAACAATCAGGCTCAGGAGACAAATAATTTACGTACACCGTAGAAAAGGAAGAGAGACTAGAAAGTTATTGGTGTAGATAATTTTGATACCACTGCAATTCGTCACTACATTTATTAATATAACTCAAGAAATACGCTACGCGGAAAAAGCTAATGGCTTCTTTAAAAGAGGCATGCTTATTTTAGGCAGTAAATCGTTATTCAAAGGTTTAAAAATCAATCATATTTCGATATAAAAAATCTGACAAGCGGATAGTCCTGCGGAAATTCTTTTACTTTTGAGACAACGCCGTGTTTGATGAAGTATGCTTGAATGCGAAACATACGGTTTCTGTGTTGTGGGCCGATGTTACAGCAGCCTCCACCACGAAAATTCCACCTGGAAAAGGAGCTCGACTCATTATGTGTCACACGGGAGCAGCTTTCGAATTTTTTTCAGAATGCCTGTGTGTGTTGTGTGTTTGGTATAAAAAGTTAATTTTGAGGTTTGTATGAGTGGTTTGTAAAGTTGCTTGTCGTCTACAAAATCTATCGAAATTTATAATGAACAATGCTTTATATCATTCAGTCAAAGTTAATAAACCGTTAACTCTAGCAAAAAAAAATATCTCTTGGCTGGAAAGAAACGATGTGGAAGCAAGTTTGACTTTACTATAAGTTGAGTTATTGAACTTAGTAAAAATCACTTGGTCGTCCAAGACCCGCTATATAATCGATAAAATGGCCCTAGAGCATGGACCTTTGAATACGTGGTAGAGCCACACTGCAGCTATATTACGGTTGTAGCACGAATGGGTCGGCTCGACCGGGAAGGATCATGCTCTCACAGAATATCAACGTAAAATAGAAACTTAATACTGCTGTGTTACATATTGTAAGTGTAAAGTCCGTGAACCCTTTTTTACTGTTCTTAAGGTGGACTGTTTGCTCGTTAGTCACCCTTGTTGTAAATTTAAAAAAATGGATACGATGCTATTCAATTGTTTACCACAGCCAGCAGAACGTTATCAAGCTTATTTAGATACAAAAAAGTCATGCAGTGCGTAACAATACCGACTGATCCATCTTACTGCACTGCAAAAATTCTGACACTGCTGCAAACTGCGTGTGCACAAGTCACTGAATAAGACTGCAGAAAAGTTGACGAGAAAACAAAGAAATAATCTTATATATTGATTTATAAGTTGAAAATGAATTTATAATATATCGGAGTGGAGACACCAGTGATGACGATGACAACATTACTTATTGCATAAAACTTTTTTTACTGATTTAAAATTCTCAACGTTTTAGGTGATTTGCAGTACCCATGGTCACAGGAGCCTGAGGTGATAGATGTCTATGTGTAAACCCAGAAGATCTTCAGCTTTTTAATTATTACTTTGGTCCGATCTACGCAGAATGAGTTAATTATGTCTTAAAGTCTTGCAGTGGTACGCTTGGGCTTCATTTATATATATTAATTACAAAATCCCAATTGCGTGGTAGTACCCAGCATCCTTCTCTATTGAATTTAGGACTTTTTTTAAGTGTAATAGCCTCACGTATCATCCTTGGTATGAATCGATGTTAATTCGCTATGATTAGTGGTCTATTAAATCTGATGTAATGGCGGGGGCCGTCTAGCATATGATTACAAACTACAGACTAGTGTACGTGGTACACAATCGTGCAAAAGATTTTTCAATTTATTTGTATTGTTTTTGAAAATGCGAAGCCGTGTAGCTCGCCGTAAGATTTTATGGCATGGGAGTAAAATGTGTACGATGCCCGCTAGGATTAATAAAACTGTTGTAGAAATATGTCTGCTGATTTACCACGTATTCGGTGGTAAAGTAGTGAACAATAACTTGAGGGGAAACCTAGACGTCTAGGGAATAAAAAAAATGGAAATTTCAAAATTGCTACTATGAATTGGAGCATTGCGGCGGCCTCTATCCTACCCGCAAAACTGTACTGTACACACGTACTCTGTACGTGAGACGTATGTAAGCTGTTTATTTATTTTTAAGGAAATTTATAAAATATTTTTATAATTTAAAATATACTAAGATTTTTCTCACAGATCCGGTTTCATAGATCGTGTGTAAATCAACAGGCTCTGGAGGAAAAAGTACTATAAATGTCAAAGAAAGCAAATTTTACTTGAATACAGGATCATTTTTTTAACTATGAGTATAAATGCACTGATAAAATTTAGATTTAGAAGTCACTTGTGAAAGTAGGTAATCGAAACGATCTAAACGTTAATTTCATAGTACGTAAGCAACCTAATTTCGATCCACGCTGACACCACTCAAGGTGAAATTCGAGGTGTGTCACTTAAGAAGTGTTACAATTAAATTAATATTTTAACTGCAACTTGAAGTGTCAATCGTTCTTGTTGGTGAAAAAATACATCGCAAGAAAATCAGCATATCTGAGAAATTAAAAAAAAATTAGGAAATATTTTTACGTGTGTATTCGGTCTTCCCGCGTTGTCGTCAGCACTGCGTACTCTTTTTTCCCCACCTATTTATTTAAGATAAACCATCTTATCATGGATGTAGTTGTATGCGTGGTAATGCCATGCTGCAGCTATATTCTGGTTGTAGCATGAATGGGTCGGCTCAACTGGGGTAGGACCATGCTGTCACAGAATACCAGTGTTAAATAGCAGCGTAATGCTGCTGTGTTTCGTATGGTGAATGTAGAGAACCGGAGACCCTTTTAAATGGAAATAAGGCATTTCATCTTAGTTCTCAGAGGTAACAACACATCTGCATTTTGATTCTTAATCGAGGATAAATGTAGATGTTTATGGACCACAGCATCAACTTACCATCTTGTGGACTGTGTGATCGTTTGTCACCCATATTCTATAAAAAAGAAAGTTCTTCTTACATTTGGCATTGGCATGAGTTAAATACAAATAATCTTGCATGAACAATTAGGTGTAAAAAAGTTGTTTTCCCGATTGATACCCCATTCGCTCTGTGAAGAGCAAAAAGCGGCTCGCGTTACTTGGTGCGTCAGAACTCTCGAAAGATTCCACGCAGGATCCTCAAATGTTGTATACAACATCATATCAGGTGATGAATCCTGGATATACGCGTATGAACCCGAAACAAAAAACCAGTCACGAGTTTGGGTGTTCGAAAGTGAGTTAAAGCCAACAAAAATTGTTCGTTCACGGAGTGTTACAAAAAAAATGGTGGCCAAGTTTGTCTCCAAAACCGGCCATGTTACGGCTATTCCTCTTGAGGGACAGCAGAGGGTTAATGCAGAATGGTATGCTAGCATTTGTTTGCCACAGGTCGTTTCTGAACTCCGTAAAGAGAACTCTGCAACCGCCGCATCATCCTCCATCATGACAATGCGAGTTCACACACCGCACACAGAACAAAAAAGTTTTTAGAACAAGAAAACATAGAATTATTAGACCATCCGCCGTACAGCCCCGACCTAAGCCCCAATGATTTCTATACTTTCCCTAAAATAAATAATAAATTGCGTGGACAGAGATTTTCATCATCTGAAGAAGCTGTGAACGCCTACAAAACGGCCATTTTGGAGAATGGAATGGTTGCTTCAATGATTGTTTCCATCGTATGGAAAAATGTGTCAAATTTTGCGGAAAGTACTTCGAAAAGCAATAAATACTCAGACTACTACTAAAGCAATAAAAACTCGGTGTAAATATCAGGATATGACTTGCCTTTTCAAAATTATTCATTCTTTTATAGATTCCCCCACCCTCCTTTCATTTGTCAAGATTAATACTAAGCCCCATCGTCGGTATACTTTCCTAAATACTTTTACTTTGCAAGTTTATAGAAATAATACATCCTATTACAATCCTCTTGTAAGAATGTGTCGCCTATATAATGACTTATTGATTAATAATAGTAAAAATATAGACATTTTTAATAACAAATTAAACAATTTCAAAAAATCTGTATTAGATATATTTTGTAAATAAGGCATTCAAGGCTTAAAATTTAAATATATAGGATAATGAACATTATTTTAATAAAGATTTAATTTTTCTAAATTTTCCACAACATAAGTTCATAAATATAGTATGTTTATAAGTAAGGTTATAATTATTTGTGCTGTAACATCGTAACTGTTACTTAATATCATGTTGTGTGCACATGTTTTGGAATACCATCCAGATTGTAACTTTGTATTTATTATTTTCAATTGTTCATGTTTTGGTGTTATTCTGTTTTGTGTACCTAAATAAATAAATAAAAAATAAAATACATTTTTAAATAGTAATGTTGTGTCACTTCCTTGATTCCCGAAATTTTCAGTGCCGCCCTCGTAGTAATCTATAGTCTATGCATTCATTAAAATAGTAAACAGTATTTGCTTGTTATTTTTCATTAATTTATACCGATTTCTAACTAGTTTCCAGTGATATATTGAGATGAGCTTGGGTTAACATTTAGTGTTTAAAAAAAAGATCTGATTTTTAAAGTTTCTTACGCACGCGTTCGACGTGCACAATACGAAAGAAAAAGCGTTGCGTGGCTACTTTATTAGTAAGAAATACGATATAAAACCGAGAAAACCGCAGGAAAAAACTTAGTAACCTATAGTCTATGCATTTATTAAAATAGTAAACAGTATTTGCTTGTTTATTTTTCATTAATTTATACCAATTCCTAACTAGTTTTCAGTGATATATTGAGATGAGCTTGGGTTTACATTTAGTGTCTAAAAAAAAAAAAGATCTGAATTTTAAAGTTTCTTACGCACGCGTTCGACGTGCACAATACGAAAGAAAAAGCGTTGCGTGGCTACTTTATTAGTAAGAAATACGATATAAAACCGAGAAAACCGCAGGAAAAAACTTAGTAACCTATAGTCTATGCATTTATTAAAATAGTAAACAGTATTTGCTTGTTTATTTTTCATTAATTTATACCAATTCCTAACTAGTTTTCAGTGATATATTGAGATGAGCTTGGGTTTACATTTAGTGTTTAAAAAAAAAAGATCTCAATTTTAAAGTTTCTTACGCACGCGTTCGACGTGCACAATACGAAAGAAAAAGCGTGCGGCTACTTTATTAGTAAGAAATACGATATAAAACCGAGAAAACCGCAGGAAAAAACTTAGTAATCTATAATATATGTATTTATTAAAATAGTAAACAGTATTTGCTTGTTTATTTTTCATTAATATACCAATTCCTAACTAGTTTTCAGTGATATATTGAGATGAGCTTGGGTTTACATTTAGTGTTTTAAAAAAAAAGATCTAAATTTTAAAGTTTCTTAAACGCGCGTTTGACGTGCACTAGACCAAAGAAAAAGCGTTGCGTGGCTACTTTATTAGTAAGAAATACGATATACTCAAAAATATTTAAATAAGCAATATGATAAACGTTGAAGTAGTGTACAATTAAAAAAAATAGTTATGTAGTCGTGATTGTCCGTCAGTTAGTTTTTCAAGTGATTTTTTATGAGATTTGGTTGAATTGTTTATTTTACTCTAGGTATTATAGTAAATCCCACATAACCACGCAGCCGGCTGTGTGGTATGCTTAGAGCATTCACAACCTAGTACTATGGCCAAAGTTAAAAGCCTGAATTTTGTTTTAATTTATTTAAGACGATGTTATTACATATAATTTTAATTAATGTTTTTTTACAGTTATAATTGTTCATAATTCTTAGCTTATTTCCTCTTATTATAACATACAACTACTTAAACTACTACTACTCGTACTTAACAAAAAAAAAATAACAAAGCGTTGGAAACGTACTTGTAAATGAATCAACGTAATATTATGTAACTTCTAATCCATATTTGTACTACTAAATGTTCTGTATTAAATAGCAGAACAGTAATGTAAAAACATTACAAAAATCCCACAAGAGGTAGTTATAACCGTTTGCGTGTGAAAAAAGCATAGCCTGCAGAAGTACTACTAGCTTGGGCAGCTTTTTAGGCAAAGTTTTCATAACTAATAAAAGATACGTGTACCAGGTTCAAAACTCAACTCAAAAAATTTATGTTAATATGTATCCGATGATACGACAGTCTAAGCGATATTAGAATGCCCCTCCAGCGCCCTAAAAACGGCAAGTCCCCGCGACGAGGATGGAATTACAGCGGAGCTTCTGAAAGCGAGTGGAAAGCCGGTACTTAAAGTCCTTCAGAAGCTCTTTAATTTCGCCCTTCATGGTGGCACTATTCTTAAGACGGGGAGAAGAAATTTGGTGTTCTTGTTTTTCATGAAAGGCGACAACGCTCTCTTGAAGAATTACGGACCGATTTTTCTTTTGAGCCGCGACTACGTGCTGTTTTCGAGAGTCATACGAATTGTCTCGCACGCAGATTCGACGACTTCTAGCCTCCCAAACAAGTCGATTTCCGAAAAGACTTCACTCTAGACTACATACATACCCTTCGGCAAACATTTTTTGCTCAACCTTAAATTTATTTTAAGGTAAGGGTTATCGAAGCTGTAAACGCTTTGCGGGTCGACAGATGTGTCCGGGAGGGTATTAGGTATTTAAAACAAGTAACGTTACAGCTTATATTAACGTCCCACTGCTGGGCACAGGCCTCCTTTAATTTCTGAGAGAGTAACGAAGCCATTTGGGTATGTAAAAAAATGTAAATGAAGATAATAAAGAAGGTAAATTTTGTGGAGGCGGTGTAAGAATATCTACTACTTCATATCGTCCCATTTGTGTAGTAAGAGGCGTCAGACGGAGACAAATCAAAAAATGCAGCGTATAATTATATATAACTACGGTAAAAATGGCGGATATTTACCATACCTAATCTACGGTGAGGCTTGTGTAACGCACTTTAACGGTAAAACTTACCTAACACACGAAAGAGTTTCATTTATACAATATTAGAAAAATTCGCTGATGGTAAAAAAAAACATTTTTGCGCGTATCAAATTGCGGGCATCTTTATAGTTGGTAATAAAGTTGATCACCCGTGCAAGAAAATTAATTATTAATTCTTATAAACAAAAAAATATACGAATAAAAATTGTAATTTGAATTTAGACTATGAATGTAATAGTTTTACGTTTGAAATTGTCAACATAAAATTCGATAACATTCCACTTTAAAATTGCTTCTAAATTAAATGCTTTAATGTATTTAATAAAAGAATAGTATACGTGTTACGTGATTTTTCACGAAGTAGAAAGAAGATAAGTTTTTATCGCGTACGTATTTACATATCCATCTCGTTTTTATGTTAATACTAGACGAGTAAACTGTGTACCTAATATCAGTACCGGTGTTGTAGATTGACAGGTCTCGCGTATATATCCACGATACGGTTATCTTATAAGTAAAACTGTATTTTCGTTAAGTTTGTGCCAGTTAAAATATATTTGACTAGGTGACGTGTTTAATGATACATAGTACTGTGTAATAACTTTGTACTTAATGACCTTAAAAGGATGGAAATTAATTTTGAACAGAGGTATTTTTCGATTTTCATATTTTTAAATAAACAAATTGATAAAATGTACATGAATGTTCTAATAACGAAAGACTGTAGCTGATAATGAAGTTTCACTTTGTTAGCTCTCTCGACTACTTTGTTTTTATCTAATTTTTTTTTATAAAAAATAGTCGCTATGCTATGTAATATTGTTTTAATAATTAACAATTTTCCGCGTTATTGATTAGTTCCAGAGAGTGAACAAGCTTTGGACACCCGTTAAGGTGTTAGTTTTATAATTCATGACCAATATATACAACATGTAACAAAAACCCTGTGGTTCCCGGTAAGTGCGTTATCAGAATCGGTATCCAAGCGTAAAGAAATAATTATTTTTTTCAAAAAAACACATTTAAAAAATTATTTTAATGAAAAAAAAATTACTAATCCGTTGGGCTATGTGAGTTACTTTTTTTTACTGCGGATATCCTAAGATTCCTCATACAGTCAGTAATCATGCCCAAGATCCATAAATCATCACTAGCTATACGCACTGGTTGTATAATCTTGTCGAAGCTGAACTTATCTAGTCGGACTATTTGTCCCAGATAAACATAACAACATAGAGCTAAGCGCTCCCAACACCTATCGGCATAGTTATGACATGAAAGTTACACGTGATCTTTGTATTGTCCAGACCTTTCTTTGCAGTTCTCTACAGTGGATACTATAGTTATGTACTTGGATCAACTTTTAGAATGAGATGATATTTATTTATGTATTAAGCTAATTATATATAATATATGCTGTATAAGCTAACTTAATGCAAGCAGGCATTCTTATCTTTTATTATAAAATAAAAATTTACGGGATACTTTAGGGGTAAAAAGTTAGCCTTATTTTACAATTGCACGTGATACGCCACATTTAAAGGTAAAAGAACGTTCAACAACGATGACCCTTGGTCGTAGTAGTAATTATTTAACATCTTAATCGTAGAGCTCCTGTAACGGGCACTGCGTAAGCAGAACAGTAAAAAAATGCACAAAAAAATCGCAATTTTATCTACATTTACGAGTTTCAGAGCATACCTGATAAAGCAAAGATTTGATAAATTGATAAGGATTTGATGATGAGGAAATAGTTGCTGTAGTACAAGAATTTTTAGGTGCTTAGGACGAACATAATATCTGGAAATGTAGAGTTAAGGTTACAGATAGGACATTCCAAGTATACTGCACCATTCAATGCCTGAAGTACTTCTTGCCGCTATTAAATATTGTTTTTATGGTTTACTAGCGATCTGCCTCGATTTCGCACGGGTGATATCTGGATCCTACAACAATGCCATCAAGTCAAGCAGAACCAACTATGCATATAACCTTCGCGGAATTGCAAGCAATATGTTGACAAAGTTTTACCGTAATCTGATGAACGGTATGGCGGCGTACAAAACACCAACAAACAAAAACTGATTTTATATATTAGATATGTATATGTTTATTGTATAATGACTGAAATATATCCATACATTTTACCGTGTAAGGACGGCGTAGGAGAATCTACACACCCAAGTCATCCTGTGAGTGAGGTGAGATACGACAGTGGAAATTAGAAGGTAGAAATGGGAAGCAGCATCTCTCTGAATACAACTTTATTAAGTTAGAAATTCGCAGGTTGTTACAGGAGTTTTTTTATTATTATTATAATAAAAAAAAGTCCTGTAACAACCCGCTTGCAATGAGTGAAAAACGTAGCGAATCCAGAGGTGGTATACTGCAATCCATGGAAGTCTATGTTCAGTGGGGCCATCTAGGATATGATCGCAAACTGCAGACTTCCCGGAACGTTGATGCTTCACAGTTTGCGATCACATCCTAGATGGCCCCAACCATTACATCAGATTTGATAGACCACAAATCCTCGCGAAAGAACATCGATTCCTTCCAAGGATGATACGTGAGGCTATTGAAATTAAAAACATCCTAATTTCAATAGAGAAGGATGCTGGGTACTACCATCTGCTTGGGATCGTATAATTAATAAAATTAAAACTAAACCCATGCTTACCACTGCGAAACTTCAAAACACACTTAGTTCATTCTGCGTATATCGGACCGAAGACAATAATTAAAAAGCTGAAGGTACTTCGGGTTAACTTTGACATCGGGACGTCAGTCACCTCAGTCCCCCGTGACCATGGGTGCTGGAAAGCACCCGAAAGGTCGGGTATTAAAAATAAAATAAATAAAACGCGATAAAATTCGTAAAAGTAGTTTTAATCAATCTTCGAATTTTATTGTAATTTACGTTAATGTTATTTAAAGTGTAATTTTAAATCATAGTATAAGATATGTTGTATAGTATTTATAGTATTGTATAATATTATATCATCATCATCATCATCATTACAGCCCTTCACAAGTCCACTGCTGAACATAGGCCTCCCCCAAGTAATGCCACAAAGCACGGTCCTGAGCCACCTGCATCCATCGACTTCCTGCATGTCTTACCAGGTCGTCACTCCATCTAGTGGGGGGTCGCCCTACACTACGCCTACCGGTACGAGGCTGCCACTCGAGAAACTTTCTTCCCCATCGGTTATCGGTTCTTCGAGCTATATGGCCGGCCCATTGCCACTTCAGCTTACTAATCCGTTGGGCTATGTCGGTCACTCTGGTTTTACTGCGGATATCCTCATTTCTGAGTCTATTACGCAGTGAAACTCCGAGCATAGCCCTCTCCATAGCTCGCTGAGCGACCTTGAGCGTCCTTATACGGCCAGCGGTGAAGGACCATGTCTCAGATCCGTAAGTCATCACTGGCAACACGCACTGGTTATACACTTTAGTTTTCAGAGATTGATGTATACCTGGCGAGAAGATGTGTCGTAATTTCCCGAACGCTGCCCAGCCGAGTTGAATCCGTCGATTGACCTCTCGGTCGAAGTTGGAATTACCTAGTCGGACTATATGTCCCAGGTAAACGTACTCGTCAACAACTTCGAGCATAGTGCTCCCAACAACTACCGGCATAGGTGTGACATGGACATTAAACATGATCTTTGTTTTGTCCATGTTCATCTTAAGACCTATCCGTTGGGAGACACCATTGAGGTCATTGAGCATAGTGCTAAGGTCCTCCAGCGATTCTGCCATAAGGACTATATCGTCGGCAAATCGAAGGTGAGTGATGTACTCGCCATTGATGTTAATACCGTATCCTTTCCAGTCCAGTAGCTTGAAAACGTCTTCCAACGCAGCGGTGAAAAGTTTCGGGGATATAACATCACCCTGTCTTACACCTCTCTGCAGTTGGATAGGTTTCGTACTCTGGTTCTGTACTCGGATAGCCATCGTAGCCCTACTGTACAAACACTTCAGCACTTCAATATACCGACAGTCAACTAGGCACCGCTGAAGAGACTGTAGCACCGCCCAAATTTCGACGGAATCAAAGGCTTTCTCATAGTCCACATACGCCAGGCAAAGTGGCAGATTGTACTCTTCGGACTTCTGTACAATTTGCCGAAGGGTATGTATGTGGTCTATGGTACTGAAGCCTTTTCGGAAACCGGCTTGTTCGGGAGGCTGTAAGTCGTCGAGTCTGCGTGCGAGACGATTCGTAATGACTCTCGAAAACAGCACGTAGACGCAGCTCAGAATGGAAAGGAGCGGGGAAGGGAGCGTTGTCGCCTTTCTTAAAGAACAAGACCACCGCGCTTCTGCTCCACGCCTCCGGAGTAGTGCCACCATGGAGGACGGAATTGAAGAGCTTCTGAAGGACTTCAAGTACCGGTGTTCCACCCGCTTTCAGAAGCTCCGCTGTAATTCCATCCTCGCCCGAGGCCTTGCCGCTTTTAAGATGGTGGAGAGCCATTCTAATCTCGCTCAGACTGACGTCCGGGATATCATCGGAATAGTGTCGGATAAGGCTTGCTCTTGGATCGTTACTCACACTTGCGTGTGGCTCCAACGATAATGTGTACAGCTGCCCATAGAACCTCTCAATCTCACTCAGAATCTCAGGTGTCCCGGAAACGATGCTGCCACACTCAGTCTTCAGCCTTGACAGTTGGCTCTTTCTGGCAGACAGATCTCTGGCAAAGACTTTGGAGCCGTGGTTCCGCTCGATCGCTTCTTTAATACGGGCAGTATTAAAGTTGCGTAAGTCTCGCCGCATGCATTTGGAGATCTGTCGGTTCAGTTGCTTGTATGCTGTCAAATCTGTTGACGATTGCAGCCTCATCTCCCGTCTAACAGCCATGAGATTAAGAGTGAGATCGGAGAGTTTTTGTGTTCTTCTGCGGCGGGTCTTGCAGAACTTAGCTCCGACCGCATGGACAGTTTCCACGAGCTTGTCGTTCATATCGTCCACTGCATTGCAATCCTCTAGGTACTGAAAGCGGTTTTGTAACTCGAGCTGAAAGGTTTCGGGATTCTGGATTAGAGCACGAGGGGGGACGGAGCGTTGACTTCATTAGACGAGACCTCTCCAACTTAACATTTAGGTTCAGTATGCCTCTAACCATTCGGTGATCGCTGTCAGTTTTCACCCTTGCGATAACTGATACATCATTGAACAGTTTGCGTCTGGTCGTCATTATGGAGTCAATCTCATTTTTTGTCGACCCGTCGGGGCTCGACCAGGTCCACTTCCTGTGGGGCCGATTCTGGAAGAAAGAGTTCATCATAAAGAGTCCCTCTTTCTCCATAAAGTCGGCCAGCTTCTGGCTTCTTCGGTTCCGTTGCCCTACTCCAAATTTCCCCACCTTCAGCTCACCACATTCTCTTGTGCCTAGTTTTGCGTTGAAGTCTCCCATCAACACCGTGTAGTGGGTTTTGGAGGAATGCATGGCTCTGGAAATATCCTCATACATTTCCTCCACCTCCTCATCGGGATGTGCCGAGGTTGGTGCGTAAACCTATATGGCCTTCATAGAATACCGTTTGGTGATTCTGAGTATCAGGTACGCGACCCTCTTCGACACACTCCCAATCTTTACAACGTTGTTGACGAGAGACTTGTGGACGATAAATCCGACACCTCCTTGGGACAGATGGTCGCCCTCCCGGTGGTAGAACAAGTTGCCGGACTCGAGGATTGCCGTATCCTCCCCCTCTCTTCGGACCTCGGATAATCCAATAATATCCCAGCGCAACTTGTCTTCCTCTTCTTCCAGCTCCAGTATCTTCTCTTCAGTCCTCAGAGTGCGTGCGTTATATGTTGCCAGGTCGGGTCATCGTAGGTGGCAACCGAACCTCCACCGGAGATTCTTAGCACCCCCTGCCCCGCCGTTACCATGGTCGCCACCGCAGCCAGGAATAGCGGGGCCGCCGGGGACTGGGGGCCGTTTTTTTGCGTCGTTATTCATGGGGGGATATTTGCCATAGTTGCCACGCTTGGCGAGCGGGTTGGCAACCGCAGTTTTTTATTATAACACAGTTGTTATCAGGAAGATGCTGCTGCCCATCTCCTGCCTGTCTCCCTCTGCCGCCTCTTACGACACCCACGGCGTGTAGTGCCGTGTAGTGGCGGTTGAGAATATCCACTACCCCATATCTTCCCGTGGCTGTCGTAAGAGGCGACAGAGGGATAATATTATATAGTAATTATTTATTATACTTACAACAAGCTTAGCTTAAGCTTCCAGTAAATCTATTTTTTCCAGCATCTTTGGACACTGAAATATTTCCGGCAGCACCTAAGGCATTATGTTAGGCCGAAGCTTTTCATTAACTCGATACTCCATCACTTTACTTTTAAAACTACTATGTATCTACAACAACTTCTGTTTTTATATGAGGTGTATAGTATAAGTGAATTAATGTTATTTTTTATTTATTTCTTCTTCTTTCTGTATTATATTTTCTTCTTGTTTTATATGTTTGGTATTACTCGTATTTTTCTAGTTATTTTTATACCCCAACGTTACGTTCTGGGTATTATGGGACTCTTTGCGTTGGCGAACTCGTTCACCATGCGAGTTTGTTTAAGTATGACTATCACACAAATGGTGGTACACACTGAGTCATCCCAACATATTGTGGGAGAAATATGTCCTGATAATAACAACGCTACTGCAGCTGGGTCGAGCAATAATAGCTCAGTCACTTTTGAGGTATTTAATGTTATAATATGTCAATGTTAAATAGGATTACTCTAACTTTAGTAATAATTGATCACTATAAGAGAGGTATCCATGTCGAGCAGTGAATTTATATAGGCTGATGAAAGAAGATCAGTGTTAGCCCCATTTAATTATTATTCTTACTTAGAGAGATGTTTAAGTACAATCTCATATTATGTCATCTTTGTTCATAGCCTTTATTAATGTATTCCTGAATATAAAGTACCTATTTACCGGTTGAAATATTTGGCACCTAATGCCGTGGTATTTTTAACCGTTTTTACCTTGATTTTTTTAATTAATATTCTAACTTAGAGAGTTGGTTAAATGCAATCTCATATTATGTCACCTTTGTTCATAGCCTTTATTAATGTATTATAAAATATAAAGTACCTATTTACCGGTTGAAATATTTGGCACCTAATGTCGCGGTATTTTTAACCATTTTCACCTTAATTTATTAAGAAATACATACAAAGGTTAAGTGCTTTTGATTAGAAATATAATCCCTGATATAATATAATTACACATGGTATAAATATAACCACAAAATCACTATTATATAAAAAATAAAACATGGTACTCACGTGCACTAGGTCCAAAATGTGTCAAGTGTGGGTTCGGACCAGTTTAAGACACTTCCCGTGTGGTTAAGTAATGGGATTGAAAATGGCGTCGCCTCTATTCACCTCTCGCTCAGACACTGTCTCGCACGCACGTAAGCACGCACGCACACACGGCCGGACGTTCAGCCGGGTATAGTCGTAATGGCTTCCTAGGACCACAAACCGTGGAGATCTGATGAAAACTCGCATTCTCAAAATCGGACCGAAGTCTATAACTTCCTCCTTTCGAATACTATTTATTTTAAAAGCAGGAAGTTATTAAAAATGGGAAAAGATATTAGACAGCAAGTACTTTTACCATGATTAAGTTTAGAGACAAATTTAATAGTATAAATAGTGCATGCATTTAGTACAAAATCACATTAAATATTTGTCCATAATGGATGAAAACGTTTTTTTTTTTCTATTGTAGGACCGAGATCGCTACGATTGGGATGAAACAACTCAAGGGTTACTGCTTAGTGCCTTTTACTATGGATACGTGATAACGCATTTACCTGGTGGTTTGTTGGCTGAAAAGTTTGGAGGGAAATGGACTATTGGCTTGGGACTATTATGTTCGTCAGTAGCAACAGCATTAACTCCATGGATAGTGAGCTTGTGGGGCGCTACTGGACTATTTTGTATAAGGGTTATCGAAGGTTTTGGAGAGGTAATACTTCATGCGATAATACTTAGTCATAGATTTTATGTATCTTTAGATTACATGTTAGGATTTATTTTATGCGTGACGTGAATAATTATCGAAATTAATTAAATAAATAAATAGTTTTTTACTTATTAAACAACAATAATAATAGTAAAACAATTCTCATGTATATCTTCGATATACTCTGGGGGACTCAGACCGAACTTAAAGCTCTGGACCAGAAAGTCTGCACAGCAACGACCTACTAGATGCCTATCATCCGAGTATATGACGCTGTACTTCTGCGAAAACACCTGGCTTATTAAGCGCTCTCACCATTCAGATTCACTACTTGTAAAAGCCAAAGTAAATAGAAGAAGACAAGGTATTTTGATCTTGCTCACGAGGTGACGGGCATATGGGGTTTTGTACCGACAGAAGTTATTCCTGTAGTCATTTTTGCAAATGGGTTAATCCCGGTTAGCATCTCGTGATGTACAGTTCCGGGATCAAAATTTCAACTAAAATCTTTCCTCAAATATTTGGCCGTTTGGTCTACCCTGCCGAATTTTATCTATTTACATAACTTTATTTTATTCCCAATTATATTATTTTAAGTGTATATTTTATTATAAGTGTAGTATATTTGTATTGTGTAAGTGTGTATATTTTATTATAAGTATTATATAAGTGTATATCTTTTTAAGTTTATAGTATATCTTTATACATTTTTATAAGTATTTGTGCATCGCAAACAGAAGAGAATAAAAAATTTTCCACAATAATAATATTAACACCGAACTTGAAAGTGTTTTTTATCGTTGATCGATAAGAAAATGATAAAACGCGGTAGTGTATTCCAACTCCATTGAACAGCTCTTAAAAAATTTTACGTTGCTTACAAAATTTATACAAGCTTATAAATAATGTTGTTACAATACATGTCTTAATTATTTTAAGGGTCCAGTCACTCCAGCTTTCGTACTTTTACTAGCACGATGGATCCCCCCATCGGAGAGGTCACGCTTCGGGGCTATGATATTCGGAGGTGCACAAGTTGGGAATATCTTTGCGCTTTATATCTCCGGACTAATTTTAGCGGATGGCGGCGATTGGGCTAATGTATTTTATCTTTTTAGTGTGCTGGGAATAATTTGGTTTATATTTTGGGTAAGTATTATTTCCATTACGTATGTAAGTGTTATTTTAATACGTTATTTTTGGGGTTTGTTTTTACCGGTGAATTCTCACATAATTACTGCTCGCTATACTCTAATAAACTGCAAAAGGTTATGTCGCACCTAATAAAATAAAGTAATAACTAGACAAAAAGTAATTTTATTTCATAAGTTCGCAGAGAATGTTGCAATACAAGCTCACAATTTTATTTGTAGATAATGCAAGAAATGCGTTAAAAATATGTGTTTTTTTTAAATTTCCAATAAAAGCGTAGTTAATTTGTTGAGGGTTACTAACCGATTTATATTGTTTTAAATTCTATGAATAACTTTTTATATGAGGATTGAAAAATCGGCTCTAAGTTGTGTAAATGTTAATGTCGCTATCAAACAAGACACCTGCTCCATATTAAGTACAAAAACATTGCTTTAGTAGGAAGTAAGGTAGCCTACGCCACTACTGCGGGATATATCTTCTAAATGAATAAGAGGTTTCACCAGAAATATTTGTAGTTACACTATATAATTTTCGTAATTAAATATCTTCTAATTCATATTAAATGCAACATAAGCTGCGACTTTAAATTGGCACAGGTGTACTCTTTATTTCCTCACTGTCATATTCCAACACGACGGTAATCCAACTCAACCAGACAAACATCAAGCGCAGGACCAACGGCTTTAAGTGCTTTCTCTCATTCCCTCCCGTAATCATAGAGTAACACTGACACAAGTTATTTCTTAATTTAAAATAAACAAACTTGTAAATATTTCTATCGAATTTGCCAATCTGTTCAATTTTTATTCTTCAGAAAACTTATTCTATTTGGTTTACAATTTTTCTTTATCAAGAAGTTATTTTGAAGCTGTGTAAACATAGATAGTTTGTTATTGGTGTTCAATTCAAGTACATATTTTTAATAATTTTAAGTAGATGCCACAGAATACTAGCGTAAAATAGTAGCTTAATGCTGCTGTGTTTCGTATAGTGAGTGTAGAGAAACGGGGAACTTTTAACTGGAAACGAGGCATTCCATCGTAGTCCTCACGGGTGACAACGCATCTGCATTTTGATTCGTAATCGAGAATAGATGTAGATGTCTATGGGCCACAGCAACCACTTACCATCAGGTGAACTGTTTGGTCGCTTGTTACCCTATCCTATAAAAAAATGAAGGAAAAGGATTATGGAACAGGTATAAAACTACCAAGCATTTAGTGAAGATGTGAAAATTCAGTCAGTACAATTGGCTTGACAAAATATCACGGGGGAATTACAAGCTCGGATCGCCTGTCTCTCAGTTGTAGACTTCCAGATGACTCATAACTGCTGCAGTTTATTAAAGAGAATTCATATTTGAAAAGTAAAAATAAAATATGCTTGATATTAATCATAATATAATGAAAAAGTGTAGAAATTAAATTTTTGAGTTTCATATACAAGAGCGTAGTTTAACTGTTAGTGTTTTTATGCTAGCAAACAAATATAAAGCAAGTATTACTCCTTAATCTTACTCTATTCTGACAACCTAGTTACGTGTGATGAGTAGTGGTGAACTTTTTAATATAACACTTTACGTAAAGGACAATTGCTTTACCAAAAGCAAAACCACTAATCTTACCCCGATACCGTATCACAAGTCGTACAACATCAAGAAAGACTTATTTGTTGTGTTTGATGCGAAAGGAATTATCGTGTTTTAATAACTGCTTTACAATAATTTATAGAGTTGAGCAGAAAATATTAAGAAAGCGACTACAACATACCTCAGTTTATAAGTTATTATTTTTACGACACATGGTGCAAAAATAACAAGTAGCAAGTTATTAGAATTAAACAGGGATATATTATTACACCCCCTTCACTTACCGGATCTCGGGCTCAGATACGTAGGTCACTAAATACGTTTTGAGATGCTCGAAATTTGAAAATGGAACGCACCCGTGTTATATGTTTCTAAAAAGCAAACTTATTTAAAAATAAAACTCCATTAGCCAATTGCTCAATATTAAAAAAAAAAAAAGTTTTATCATTTTCGTGCAACGCTACCCGCGCTTTTCATTTAAAACGATGGATCTTAACTGTGAACATACACGCTATGATCTATTATGATTTTAAATTTGGATTAACCGAAAAATTAAGTTTATAACGATTACAATCAGCATTAAAGGACTTAGCTCCATCAATCACAACAATTTTTAGGTAGTTTGCTAAATTCATATGGGGTAAAATTAACCTTAAAGATGACCAATGAACCGGGGTCCCGCAAACAGCAGTAACGGCAGAAAATGTATGGACTACTAAAATGTTGGTGCGAGAAGACCCACGAATTACATATACGGACATCGAAAAGATTGTAGGCATTAGTTCGGGGAGCATTCATACATATTCAATGAGGAAGCTTTGTTGTCGATGGATCGCTCTCCGAAAGCGAAAAACAGACTCGTGTGGATTGGTGCCATGAAATGCGTCTACGTTTTGAAAACGGGATATCTAGGCGTGTTTACGATTCGTTACTGGTAACGAGACATGGATCTATCAATATGATCCTGAAAATAAAACGCAATCATCGGTATGGGTCTACTCAGAAGGACAGTTACCGACAAAACTACAAGACCTCGCAACGTCGGCAAAAAAAATGGTGGCTAGTTTTTTTTCGCGGTGCGGACATTGGTCGACGTCAATGCTGGGAAATTTTAGGTCAGTCAACTCTGAATGGTATACTACTGTTACATTACCCAAAGCTTTTCAAGCTATGCGGGAGAGAAGACCAAAAACCAGGCTTCGCGGAATCATGCTGCATCACGATAACGTCTCTTCACACACCTCCCTTAAAATAAAAGCATTTATTGAGAAATCTGGCATTGAAATTCTAAGTTACTCACCCTACAGCCATGACTTAGCTCCTTGTGATTCCTTTTTGTTCCCAAGAGTCAAAGAAAAAATAAAAGGCAAGTTTTTTTCAAGCGCTGAACAAGCCGTGGCTGCCTACGAAGAAGCGATTTCCGACCTGTCAGATCAAGACAGGCAAAAGTGTTTTCAGAGTTTGTTTAGGCGAATGGATCTTTGTATGTGAGCATGATGGATAATATTTTGAAAAGATTTAAAATAAATGTTGATAGTATCTAGAATACTTTTGTAAATCTCAAAACTTGTTGAGTGTCTTACGTATTTTATTTTTGTTCGATTACTACACTATTTAAATCCCGTGGATCTTAAGGGGAATTTAAACATATCGTTTCAATCAAAAACTGAAGATTTTTTCCTCAAGCTTAAATATACAGGGTGGTCCAAACAGTGAGGTTATAATTTTTTTTGATTCCTCACACCTAGGGGTATCCGAAAATACCCTATGTATGTTACGCGATTTTTTGTAGTTTTCGAGTTATGATTTTTTTTACCCTTTTTTTTGAAAATATTCACCCTAAACAGCTTAACATTAAAAAAATGTAATTGTGAAATTTTTTCCAAGTTTTTTGTTTGTAGCATGATCCTTATGAGTTGCCCTATTATGCATAAAATAATTAGCTTCCTAACATTCACCAAAGACACAATAATTTTAATCGAACCTTAAAAATTTTCTGTCAGGAGAGTGGGGCTTGAATTTTCAACATTAAATGAAAAATAGTAATAAATGATTTCATACTTTCTAATTAATTTTAAAAACTTGGCAGTACCTTAATCTTTCATAATAACATTAAAAAAATGACACTTAATAGGCCAGTTTTTCTGTTACAGACTTCTGAAGTTACTCAGGAAGGAAACTACCTAAATAGTTAATTTGATTTAAAAAATCTTTTTATCATTTCTAGAGCTAAACTAAGATAGTAAATGCTTCAGGTTAGCAAAGAAAACTACTTATTGTTAAAACGTGAGATTTATTAAGGTATCATTTTACTACAAACTACATGTTTTTTTATTTCACTGAAACTAAATGATAGCACATTCAGTCACAAACACACAAAGGAATTTTAAACAAAGGCTCAGGTAAACATTCCTGCTTTGCGCTCTATTTTGTTACCAGGCCGCACCCCGCGCCCCGCGGCACACCGACCGCGTCCCTTTTCACCTCGCTCGCACCGGCTCACCCGCGTGCAACCACTACTCACGTTTACGTTTATTTGGATCTCTTATTTGACTACCTTCGCTTTGTTTCCTGGATTCTTGATTTGCCTTACGATAGACCTGTGCTTGTTTTATGGACCTTGAGTTGCTTAGTGATTTGGATTACTTTTAGCAATGAGTTATTTTCTCAGTCAATACGCAGAGATGCACTATTTCTACGGCGTTGCCCAAGGAAACGGCGCATTAGCGGCACGGCTTTATCGAGAGCAACTAGAGCTGCGAGGAGAAGTGTTAGAGCATTACCCGGGCTACAGGGTTTTTAATAAGACCCACGAAAACCTGATGGCTGGACGCGTTCCTGGACGTAATCAACGTCGCGAGGGACTACCCAGCGTGGATCCAGAAAGAAGAGATGTAATCATTGAAGAAGTAGAAAGAGACCCTTCTACTAGTTCACGAGCGATTACGAGAAGTGCATTTTATTATTTTGTAGACCTCTTTATTCAAAATCCCAACACAATGCTGCACTGCCATTTCAAATCACACTCATTTAATTTAATGTGAATTGTCGATGTCTAATGTGTTGTGTGTGCGTGTAAAAGAGAGAGATGTAGAGATCCTTAAACAAGCGCTCGTAATTCAAAAATAGGCGCTAGGACGCCACTCTACCGAATCCCAACTTTTAGTTTCACGTTCACGTGCTCTATTGGTACGTACATCTAGTATTGTGTACAATGACAACCTACAATAAAAATACTAATCTTTTTTTCCAGAGGGATATCACGCGTTTCATATTCAGCGTGTTCAACAACTTAACGACGCAGACTATCCAAGGCGTGTTGCTTTCTGCCAAATAATGCTGGAAAGATCTGCGGAAGACCCGGATTTTTTTAACAAGATACTCTGGATGGATGAATCCCGGTTTGAAAGGACTGGCGTCTTTAACATTCACAATCATCATAGCTGGGCCATTGAAAACCCAAAAAAAGCAAGGCAGTCAAATTTTCAGAATAGATTTAGTATCAACATGTGGTCAGGAGTCATAAATGGAGAAATGGTTGGGCCCTTTGAATTGTCGTCTAGGTTGAACGGGTCCCAGTACCTGAATTTTCTACAAAATAATTTAAATGGTTTATTGTTTGAAGTTAATTTACAAACGAGGAGGGATATGATATTTCAAAATGACGGTGCTCCTTGCCATTTTGAAAGACAAGTGAGGGAGCACCTCAACAGAACTTTCCCAGGAAGGTGGATTGGGCGTGCAGGGCCAATCGAATGGCCTGCACGCTCACCAGATTTAAACCCTATAGATTTTTTTATTTGGGGATTCTACAAAGAGATGGTGTATGCTAGAAAAATTAATTCGGAAAATGAATTAAGGGAAAAATTGAGACAGTGCGCAGAAAAAATCAAAGAAAATACGAATGCTTTTCGAAGACTAAAAGCAAATTTTTTAAGACGATGTAGACTGTGTATCGAAGTTAATATAATGACCGCCATTTCGAAAATTTACTTTAAATAAATTTATCTTAAATTATTTAGTACTTTTATTATGAATCTTGAAATCATTTGTCCAGAACGTAATAAAATGATACCTTGTTGTCTACAAATTTTAAACAATAAGTAAAGACACTTGATGTTATTTTTGCTAACCTGAAGCATTTACTATCTTAGTTTAGCCCTAGAAATGATAAAAAGATTTTTTTTAAATCAAATCAACTATTCAGGTAGTTTCCTGCCTGAGTGACTTCAGAAGTCTGTAACAGAAAAACTGGCCTATTAAGTGTCATTTTTTTAATGTTATTATGAAAGATTAAGGTACTGCCAAGTTTTTAAAATTAATTAGAAAGTATGAAATCATTTATTACTATTTTTCATTTAATGTTGAAAATTCAAGCCCCACTCTCCTGACAGAAAATTTTTAAGGTTCGATTAAAATTATTGTATCTTCGGTGAATGTTAGGAAGCTAATTATTTTATGCATAATAGGGCAACTCATAAGGATCATGCTACAAACAAAAATCTTGGAAAAAATTTCACAATTACATTTTTTTAATGTTAAGCTGTTTAGGGTGAATATTTTCAAAAAAAAGGGTAAAAAAATCATAACTCGAAAACTACAAAAAATCGCGTAACATACATAGGGTATTTTCGGATACCCCTAGGTGTGAGGAATCAAAAAAATGTTATAACCTTACTGTTTGGACCACCCTGTATATCTAATATATTATGGAAAACGATCGTATATTTCTATTTAAAATAAAAAGTAATTCAAGTAATGTTAATTTTTGCAAGACCACTAGACCTAATTAAAACCCCAAGAAAATTAGATATAAAGTTTTAATAAAATGTATTAGTTGTAATATCATTAATATGGTAATTACTGCTTAAACTATTAAATGTCTAGATAATAAAATTTAACGCTGTATTTAGAAAATGGATGAAAGAAAGTTTTTGCTCTTTTGTTTTGGGCATTATATATAAGTAAAATAAAGGCGTATATAATTTTCTTAAGAACGTGTACCAATGTAGGACTCATATCATTTCATCATTATCATCATCATCATCATTCAGCCCTTCACAAGTCCACTGCTGAACACAGGCCTCCCCCAAGTAACGCCACAAAGCACGGTCCTGAGCCACCCGCATCCATCGACTTCCTGCATGTCACCATATCATGTCAATTAATGATAATTTTTAAGGGAAAAATCCATCCATCAGGGTGGAAAAATAGGTGAAGAAGATTTAAATGTACTTAAATAGATATATTAAAATCTTTATCACCTCACAATCATCACCAAAAAAAGACAGTAGTTGTTAAATTAATTGTTTGATATTCCGTTCAAGAGGGTCAAATAATTATACTTTAAAAAAAGTAAACCGAGTTCAAGAACAAAAACCCGTTTTACATTTTTATAGTTCATTTAAATTTAGCACATTTGAAGCTATCGATTGGTATATATGATTCATCGCTATGGGTTTAAGAAATAACGAATAGCATTTGAAACAAACAGTTTCTAGCTCCGCAAATTTGCTATTATAAAGCTATGCTTAGCTACTTTTATGTTTTAAGAATGCGATTTAATCTTTATTATGTAAATATAATATGATTGTTATATATAAATCCGAATTTGTTCAATCAGAGGTAAAGAGTTAATCAGAGGTATCGTGTAACATAAAATTTTAATATTTTCAGGTGTTTTTATGCTACAGTACTCCTAATACCCATCCTTTTATTTCCGACGAAGAAAGAAATTATCTGAACGAAAACGTGGCTGCCTCTGGATTACATAAGAAATTAGATCCAGTTCCATTTAAAGCGTTGATAAGATCTGCTCCGCTTTGGGTTCTCATAATGGCTGCCGTAAGTTATATGATTAACCATAAGAATCCTTTATTTGACATTTTTTTTAATGTTGAAAGAATCGTAAGTCTATGTTTAATATATTACTGGCTTTTCACCACTTATAATCATTTATTATTTCAAAGATAACTAAAACATTCAGTGCGAGCGCGCAGTGTATGTAAGCATGCTACATTTTGTTTTGCAAAAAACTATCCCTCTACCATTGAAGTATAAGTATAATTTCACTATAATATGATACTGTCACGACGAATTCGACACAAAATTTTTTTGCAGTAATCACTAACCTTTTGAAACATTTTGCTTTGGATCTAATTTTAATTATGACACCGTGTTGATAAACTAATGATACTTGGAGGATAAATAGATCTAAATTTAGGCAAGTTCTTATAAAAGCTTAGCCTAAAAATTTTGACGTCTTTTTATTTTAATTGATAGAATCAGGCGTTACTTTGCGGAAATCCATTATAATAAAAATATTAATTAATTTGCAACCCTCCGCTAACTAAATACAATGATGTGTCTTAACTGGATTGAAGAGCACCTCCCGACCTCCCTCAATTGCGTGCACTAATTCCGTCACCACTAGTCCCAGCACCACTACTCCTAACACCACTACTCCCGGCACCACTACTTCCAATACCACTATTCCAGGTAAGACACACCATCGACCATCAATCGACACGTGTCACTCTACACGAGGCATCCTCAGGTGATGTAGAATCTTCGGCGGCTCACCGCTAAGTAGCTCACTTAGCGGTCAGCCAGTGGTGTTGGGAGTAGTGGGCTGGGACTAGTGGGGACGGAATTAGTGCACGCAATTGAGGGAGGGCGAGAGGTGGTCTTCAATCCAGGTAAGACACATCATTATATTTAGTTAGCGGAGGGTTGCAAATTAATTAATATTTTCATTATGACTTTTAATTGTCCTTGCAAGTTTTTAAAGTTTATATGTAATTAAATATAATTTTGGAATATATTTATTTCATAAAAAATAAATTAAAATAATTCTTATTTAATAAATGCTAGAATAAACTGAGTGATTATTATTTTAATGATAAATTCGTTATTATTATGATGGTAGTTGTTTATTTTTTTCTTCTTTTAAATTGTACTCGTAATGTACATGTTGTAGGATCTGTATTGAGCATTGTTTTTACTATCAAATGTATGTACACCTACATTTGTACATAAATAAGACGAAAAACAAATAAAATACATTCAATTGTTTCAGTTCAATAATTTATTCTAGTTAATTTCATTAATATATTGGTAAAGAAAAAGCTTTACTAAGCTTTATGACTCTTTTCCGAGAACGTGGTTTTTATACGTGGTAGAGCTATGCTGCAGTTATATTAATAGTATAGTTGTTGCACGAATGGGTCGACTCGATCGGGGAAGGACCACGCTCTCACAGAATACCAGCGTGAAATAGTAGCTTAATGCTGCTGTGTTTCGTATGATGAGTGTAGACAACCGGAGACTCTTTTTACTGGAAACGAGGCATTCCGTCTTAGTTCTCACGGATGACAACGCATCTGCATTTTGATTTGTAATCGAGGATAGATGTAGATGTCTATGGGCCGCAGCAACCACTTACCATCAGGTGGACTGTGTGCTAGTTAGTCACCCTATTCTATAAGAAAACATCTTATGCGAATACATTTTTTATTTTAATTTTACAGATAGGTCATAACTGGGGCTACTTGACAATGAATACAGATCTTCCAAAATATTTTTCCGATGTCCTCAAATTTAACATCATGGAAACTGGTTTGATGTCCGCACTACCCTATATCGCGATGTACATCTGCTCGTTCATATTCGCCGCATTCTGTGATTTATGCATTAGAAAAAAATGGCACAGTATCAGTACCGGAAGAAAAATTTATACGACTATTGGTAAGGTAACCCTTCATTTTCATTATCATCATCATTACAGCCCTTCACAAGTCCACTGCTGAACATAGGCTTCCCCCAAGCCCGCCATAAGACAAGGTCCTGAGCAACATACGTCTATCGACTTCCTGCGTGTCTTACCAGGTCTTCACTTCATCAAGTGTGAGGCCGTCCTTCACTACGCCAACCGGTACGAGCTGTCTCTCGAGAACCTTTCTACATGTCTGGACCGTTGCTACTTCAGCTTACTAATCCGTTGAGTTACGTCGGTTATTTTGGTTCTTTTGCGGATATCCTCATTTCCAAGTTTATCACGCCAAGAAACCCTAAGTATAGCTCTCTCCATAGCTGGCTGAGCAGCTTTAAGCTTCCTCAAACAGCAATGAAAGACCACGTCTCAGATCCTTATTTTATCGCTAGCACCACACACTGAGGAGAAGATATATTGTTCTCCCGAACGCTGTCCAGCCGAGTTGAATCCGTCAATTGATCTCTCTATCGAAATTGAACTTACCTTAGTAGTAGTACTCCCACCAACCACCGGCATAGATGTTGACATATACGTTACAGATGGCCTTTGTTTTGTTCATTAATTTTACGATCTATATTCCTTGTGAGGCACTATTGAGGGCATTGAGCACAGTGCTTAAGTCTTCTAGAGATTCTGCCATAAGGAATATATCGTCGAAAAGTTGAAGCTGGGGTTTGTTTTCGCCATTGATGTTAATACCGTATCATTTTCAGTTCAGTTAGCTTGAAAGCTTCTAATTAAGTTCAAGATGTTCGGGGATATGATATAACCTTGTTTTTCATCTCTTTGCAGTTAGATAGCTTTCATGCTTCGATTCTGTACTCTGATAGCCATCGTAGTCTTACTGTATAAATTATTCAGCACTTTGAATTATCGATAGTAAAATTGGTATCGATGATGGGCCTTTAGCACCACCCAAATTTCAAGAGAATCAAAGGCTTTCTCATAATCCACATACGCATTCGGTCTTTTATACAATTTGTCGCGGGGTGTGGATGTGGATAGTTCATTTGGTGCTTAAGCCCTTTCAAAAACCGGCTTGTTCGGGAGGCTAAAAATCGAGTCTGGGTGCGAGGCGATTCGTAATGACTCTCGAAAAAGGCTCAGAAGGGAAATTGGTCTATATTTCTTCAAGAGAGTATTGTCGTCTGTCTTGAAGAACAAGACCACGGCGCTTTTGCTCCACGCCTCCGAGAGGATGCGAGGTCCTCCTCGTGGAGGCCGGAATTAAAAAGCTTCTGAATGACATCAATTACTGGTTTTGGAAGAGGTAATTCCATTCCAGTCCAGGACCGAGCCATTTTAATTTTACATTTCATCGGAATAGGCGTTCCGATGTGTATGTACACTGTCTGTAAAGCATAATGTTTTTTATGCTAAAAGCAGAAAACATGTGGTTTTACATATTATAAGAAATATACTTACTTAAATCTTTGAATTCAAAATATAATTGTATTAAATATTAACTACTTACGTTTATAGTTATTTTATTTATTTATTTTTATTTTATAGTATAAGGGGACAAACGATATTTCTATGGAGCACACAGTCTAACCGATGGTAAGTGGTTGCTGTGGCCCATAGACACCTACATTTATCCCCGATTACGAATCAAAATGCAGATGCGTTGCCACCCGTGAGGACTAAGGCTTAGCTCGCACTGCGATAAAACGCAAGCGCGTAACCGCACGTCCGAAACCGCAAAAAAAGTAACACATAGCTTAATATACAAGCGCACGCATTAGTGACTTTTTCAGTGACTGATTTTAAAAACGTAACTTGCTACATTTGGATCGCGGTTTGTAAGCGCGCGTTTTTAACGTGTACCATAGTATGGCGGCGCATGCACAGCAGCTAACCGCGTTCGGTTTTTTATTCAGATTCAACTAGGAGAGCGCAGAGGAAAGTCGTTATTTGCGGTATACTTTCAGATGACTTCGATCGAGCAGTCGTGCCTTTCAGTAATTATACAAGTGTTATTATACAATTTTCAATAAAATTGTGATTTAGACTAGCATTGGACAATTTCTGTTGAGTTGTGATTTTAAAGTAGTGAATAACAATTTATAATGGAAAACATTTGATAGAAAATATGTCTAATCGGAGCACCATAACACCTCGGAGTCCGTCCAGCACGCCTCAACCACCACAACATGATGCTGCAGACCCCATCGAATTTTTAGCCACCAGTGAAATAAAAAATTGGATGACCTCAATCGAACGGTGCCTTAATGAAGTTTGTCATATTAACCGGGAGTGAAAACTTAACTCTGAACAAAAACAGAAAATCAATTCCCTATCACGCAAGTTCAGTAATGTCTTTTTAAAATGGCAGTTTACTACCAATCTTTGAAACAAAAGGCTATTTTAATGCACACCGCTCTTGCGCTCTTGAAGCTGTGGCCGGTGAGGAAGGAAAAGGGGAGATCTCCCACCGAGCAAGGTGTTCTGCCCGGGGAGCGGCCAACACTCCATGTGATAGTTCGGAGATGTTCTATATATACTGTTTATGATTCGGAATGTTGATAGAGGGATTTAGGCTTCGGTGTATTTCGCTTGTGGCGCGACGACAGCGCCGCTACATCACCCCCCTGCTCAGACCGGAGGTCGATAGTGCAGTCTAGTTGCTGATGAATGTGCAAGTGCCAGGAGATTGCCTTGTAGTCTGCGGTGAGTCGAGAAGGAGGCAAGTAATCTGCGAGAGTGCCGTGAAGCAGAGGCGAGCAGTAAGGCTCAGAGCTGTGCCGAACACTGTATAGCGCAGAGAGTAGCTTGAAGGAACAGGAAGCATTATTATTCCAGTGCTGCGATGAACCTTGTGAAGCTAGCTGGCTTGCAGGATATGAAGACTGCAGACGATATCTGCTCGAGAGCGAATGGGTGGGGTATTTTATGACGATGATGAAGCTTGAAATTTCCGAAGATTGTTGGTTGCGTGTTCCGATCACGTCGGATGGTCACCACTGTGGCCGAAGTAGGAAAAGGGGAGATCTCCCGCCGGGCAAGGTGTTCTGCCCGGGGAGCGGCTCACACTCCGTATGATAGTTCGGAGATGTTCTATATATACTGTTTATGATTCGGAAAGTTGATAGAGTGATTTAGGCTTCGGTGTATTTCGCTTGTGGCGCGACGACAGCGCCGCTACAAAGTACTGAGAGAAAAACAAGAACTACTAATATAAATAACTAATGGTATGCTTTAATGATTTCAGAAAATCTCCTAAGGAAACGGTTAAAGAAAGCTGTGCCAAACCGTCTAGAGAAAATGTCCTTTGCTAAACCTTAATTAGTTAGTATGTTATTCATTTTATATAAGATATAGAAATATTTGTTATTGTATCTTTTAGCACATACACCTGAGATACAGGTTTTTCCTAGTTCAGGTGCCTGTTATTGTAGACTATTTTTAACTTAACACATTATTTGAATTATTTGTACAGTACGAGTGTATTGAAATAAAATTTATTATTATTATTATCTTTTAGTGGATGTACCCGGGTGGCGCCGTTGTTTACGTTTTCTATTTTTTAATTTAAAAACAAAAGCCATAACATACGCTACTCGCGACAAATCCATGGCGGTACTGAAATAAAAATAAACAAAACGCCAGCCGCAGTGCATTATTTTATGCAGTTTTACGTTTTCAGCTATTCCTAAACCACTCACCTTTAATCTCACTGCGTGCTAAGCCTAAGATGGAATGTCTCGTTTCCAGTAAAAAAGGTCTCCGGTCCTCTACACTCACCATACGAAACACAGTGGTGTTCAGCTGCTATTTTACGCTAGTATTCTGTGAGAGCGTGGTATTTCTCCGGTGAAGCCGACCCATTCGTGCTATACAACTATACTACTAATATAGCTGCTGCATGGCTCTACCACGTCTATGATGATCGCTATTATATTTCTGGTACTGTGTTAATTTTTCTTGTCTTCTATCAACGTGCATAAAATTTTGTTCGTCTATCTTAATTATTCTATATTATATACTACCATTATTATTATACTATCTAAGAAGATTTTTAGCACGCTTTATTTTTCTTATTTTCGGACCATGAATGTAGATGAGTAATAGTAGTACAAAGTAGATGTGTATCCTATTTTAAGTGACGAGAACTGGAAATCCTTTATGTTGGTAACAATTCATTGTATTTTAGTCCTAAGGGACATCTTTTTATTATCTTACTATCAGTTAGATTGTTGTTCGTTTACCTTACATTAAGTTTTTCAATCCATCACGTTAATTGCTTTTGCATTTTCTTCATAATTATACTATTGTGTGTTAAACTAATTACCAAGGAAAACATTTTTCCTCTTTAGCTTCTTCCGTGCCAGCTCTTTTTATAATTCTGGCCTCGTATTCCGGTTGCAACCGAGTAGAGGCCGTCAGCTTCTTTATTGTCTCTATGGCTTTCATGGGAGGATTTTATAGCAGCGTGAAAATAAACGCAATGGACATTGCACCTAATTATGCCGGAACATGTTCGGCATTTGTGAATGGAATCGCAGAAATATCGGGAATCATAACTCCATATTTGATTGACTTGTTGACGCCTAATGTAAGTATTAATAATATTTCGTGTACAGTACATTATACATATAATAAGTCGAAATTTAATCACAATTCATTGAATTTTTAGGTTTACATATTAAGGAAGTTATATTTTTTCAAGCGCACATTAATATATAAGACACAGATGTCCAAAACACGAAACATAATATTTTCACTTGATAAAACTCGCAACTCATTCAGTCCATTTTAATGATTATTAGTTGACAATATTTTAACCTTCAAGAAAAGAGCAAACTCTTTTTCAAAAGGTTGGAAATACATTTATAAAAAACAGGATATCTGAATAGTTTCTTCGCCGTTTCTTCTTCTGTTAGAGGAACCACAGCTGGTATTTTGCATAAATTTTAGCTTTCTGTTCTCCCTTTCCATATAATCTTTAACTATACCAAATCTTACACTCCTCCGTGCGTGTAATATGCTTAAAAAGCGACAAACAATTTTCTCTTCAATAAATTATACATAGATATATAAATTTTAAAAAGAGGTTAATCAAGTGAGTTTTCATTAATAACATTAAAAGTACGGTCATGCGTGGAGTATTCTTATATACAAAACGGTTTGAGATCCCATCGCGTGTTTTTTTTTAAAATTACAACACGAAATAATTTTTTGTTATCTAAAGAATGGAGACAAAATATATAATGTATACATACAACATCGATAATTCATTTGAATATTTGTGGCCGGCTGGCCGAATATAAATTGTCAACCTAAACTTTTTCAGTAGCATTATGGTATTTCCTATATAATTATATTTCGTTTATAATTAAAACACACACACACACACACACACACACACACACACACACACACACACACACACACACACACACCAGCACGCACGCACGCACGCACGCACGCACGCACGCACACACACATATTATATATATAGGACTATTTTTCTGTCTAGGAGTCCGTCAGGAAAAGAACCACCCTCTTACCTATTTCTGAAGTCAAATAGCCGTGCTTGCACTACTTTGAATAACAAGAGTAATTACAGGCTGCAAGGTATTCCATCTTAGTCCTCAGAGGTGGCACCCGTAGTGTTTTTCTTTCTAGTTTATTGCATGTATGGAGAGCGGTAGTTACTTACCATCAGATGGACTGTAAGTTCAATTATCATTTTATTTTAATAAAAAAAGAAATATCTATTTTAAAACTTAGCAAAAAGTATTCGTCTATTAACGAGTTTTAATAAAAAATGTATTTCCATTAAAAACAGACGGGCGAGGTAACCACGCGGTGGTTGATACCGGCAGATGCGGTTACATAAACAAATGGAGGACGTTTTTTGTATGAATTGTAGCCATAATCTGTTACGGGTGAGAACATAAGTGTATGGTTGGACGATCTTGTTTTGGTTAAAAGTGAAAATGAAATAAGTCAACCGTAAAATCACCGTTGTTTTCTTACCGCATTGTCTTTTTATGAAAAAGAGTCGATTTTATTTACTGATGCGCCTTTAAAAAAATTATACCAATTTCAATGAAATAATGTTGTAACTTAATAGTAGTATAAATATTCTTTAAATGAAAATTTTCTGAAGAAATCAACTGTCATCAGTTTTACTCAAAACTATATGTTATAATTTCATCCTTTTTTTCATCAACAACCCGTAAACGTCACGAACGATCTTTTTTACATCAGCTGATACCTTAGGGAAGGTTTTTTCTTTCATGTCTGACATAAATGAGATGATTATACCGTCATCTATCGGAAGCCATTAGATCTTCCTGGCATTTCCAGAGTTTCCACTTGCCGACACCCACTATATTTAGGTTAGTCGTATAATTTGTAATTTTATTCTATTTTCATATGGATAGGTCTTAAAGTGATCACGGGCAAAACTAAGTTCATGTGTGTACCGTCCATGTTACACCCATGCCGGTTGTTGTTGGGAGCATTAAACTCAAAGTTGTTGACAAGTATGTTTAACGACAAATTTGACGATTGAACGAAGTGAAACGAGTGGTCAATTGCCGAATTCAACTCGGAATACGACACATCTTTTTTATAGAAGAGGGATGGTAAGTTGGTAAGTGCCTACCGCCACCCATAAACAACTGCAACATCGGGGGAGTTGCAGGTGTGTTGCCGGCCTTTTAGAAAGGGGTAAGCTCAATTCTTGAAGGCGCTTATCGGTTCGGAAAAATTGCCGGTGGAAAACGATTCCACAGAAGGATCGTACGAGGAAGAAAACTTCTAGTAAAACGTACAGTGGTGGACCGCCAAGTATCTAAATGGTGTGGATGGTATCGTGAGTTTTGTCGCCATATATGATCGTAAAATTTGTCGACTGGAATTAATCCGAACAATTCGTCACAGCACTCCCCGTGTTAGATGCGATAAAAAATGGGGAAATGGGATTCAACATATCTTTGCAGCGCTAGTGAATCGAGCCGATCGGAGGTCTCGGTCGTCGATGATTCGAGCCGCTGTGCACTGGATGCAATCAAGTGGAAAGATGTGGCACTGGGGAGCCCTGGCCTATAGATGGGAACTATATTTCAAGTGTGCAAACTTTTGTCTTTTGGAGATTGAACTGGACTAGATTCAGTCGCCCCCAATCCGAGATTTTGTTCAGCAAAGACTCGATTTCTGACATAAGTTTGTTCCGGTACTCAGCGACGTTTTCCCAGGAAATATTGACAGTGCCTCCACATAGCAATGAATGTTACCTGAATAATATGCAGAAAAACAGCGTTATTGATAGCACGCAGCCTTGTGGAACACCAGCATTAATGGGCCTGTAATCGGAGCACGCACTGTCTACCATGATCTTGATACTCCGATCTGCAAAAAAACTGGTGATCCAAATGCACAATTTCTCGGGAAGCCCATGATAAGGGCACTTCAAAAGAAGCGTTTTGTACCAAACCCGTTTGAAGGCCTCCGATATGTCCACACTAACGGCTAATTCTTCCTCCTTAGACTCTACTGCCTCCGCCCATATATGAGTCAGATAGATCAAAAGGTTACCAGCTGATCATCTCGATGAAAACGGTATTGGCGGTCACAAGTCAGCTGGTGATCCTCAAGGCACCTCATGAGCTGACATTTTATAATGTATTCTATTGTTTTGGGGAACAAGGAGGTGATTGCGATAGGCCTATCGTTAGACGGGTCTAAGCGCCTTTTCCCTTTTCCCTAGATCGGGTGGACCAAAGGTGTCTTCCATGTATCCGGGACTACGCTTAGAGAATACGAGTACCGTAAAAGATGCGTTAGAAACACTTGACTTTTAGATGTCCAGGGAGAGGAGTGCTTTGCGATCCGAGCACTGTGTAAACTGCATATCCGGTATGGAACACTCAAATCATGGAATGGTCGGCGGTAAGCTTTCCCGGTCATCGAGAGTTGAGTTGGATGCAAAGAGCCTAGCAAATCGGCTTTCTCCTTTACAGCATGGGCTAGTGAGTCGTTTTCCCTGTTCAGAGATGGGAGAAATGGCTGACAGAAGTTTTTTTAAACAGTCTTGGTGAGAGACCAGAATGCACGAGTCCCCGAAAGGAAGGCGAACTAGTTTCTTTAAAATTCTGCGAATGTGCTCTGAATTTGCCTCGGCAATGACTATTTTGAAGGACCTAGAGACGAAATTATACTTCTTTTTAAGGACGCTGGTGTTTATATCCTGGAAATTGGATGCGTCAGCCTAGTCGTCAGATACCCTGATGATATTTTACAGGAGCGACCAAACCATGGCTGGGATCTGCCTCTGATTGGCACTACAGAAGAAGGAGTAAAAAGTTCCATACCTTGATGTACCACATCAGCGACAAAATCGGAAACAACCTTGTGATCGTACGGCGTAAAGCAAATTCACCCCCAAGGGTAGGATGCAAAAAAGACCGCATCCAATCCTAAGCGGCTGACTAATAGTGTCAAACACGGCAGCAACCAGCCGAACGAAGCCCATTGATGTTGCAGAAATCCAAGGATAGCGTAACAGTGGTTACCTTGGTCTTGTTGCTCAGGAGCAGTTTTTGTCTTATGCGGAATTTACCGCCCCCCCTTCCATAAGAAACGTAGGGCAGCCAGAGCACCCACGCTTAGGAGTTGAGTAGGTTGGATGCGGATGCTCTGCGAGGGATTTTCGGCGAGAGATGTTTGTATCCTCCTGGGGTAGTATCTTATTTAATTACGCTACCATGTTGATATTAGGGGATGGGAATTAAGCCACCTATACTCACCAGACTAAGCGCGGAAGCCTTTACTTCACGCTGGGAGATCGTGGTACCACACCGGTTCGAGACGCCCATACGTGCAACAGCAAAATCTGCCACGTGGCTCTACCACTGTTAAAAATCTCGTCACATATAGCTTAAAACTTGAAAACAAGATTGTACAAGCAGTGTGTGTTTCTGGTACTCAAGGTTGCTCAGTGAGCTATGTGAGGACAGTACTTGAATTTTCTCAGCTTGATAGAATCAGAAATGAGGGTATCCGCGGTGAAATCAGAGCCGACATAGCCCAACGGGTCGGTAAACTGAAGTGATAAAAGAAATATTCTGTATTTTTAAATATTGTTCATTAAAATATTGTTACGAGCTTGAGGTTCGTGACAATAAAAATTGCCGATAAAATTACCTAAATTAACACTTTAATTTACTTTACGCAAATTAAAACTAAAAACACTAATAATTTAAACACACTAATTCACTTAATTCCACTCCGAAGCTTCGCTTGTTTCGCCCAAATCAACACTGCCTCGATCGCATCTTGCAGCGCCTATATATTTGAATTAGCAAAGAAATATCCAGAATGTTCAAGTAAACACGCGGAAGGTACCGAGCGTTCGAGTTTCGACTAGGCGCTGTCAGTTGAGCGATTTGTGATGTCATTTTCTCAATGCTCCCCTCGCTCTCGTTCCTGACACTAGATGGCGCTAGTGTATCGTTGACTGGAGCGCGTAACACTGCCCCCTCCTAAGACATGCTCGTCCCGAGCATTATCGGCCCCATAATAACGCGCCAAGCGATTCACATGGACGATCTTAGGAGTCCCTCTTGCGCCTTTCTGTAACGGCTCCGCAATGTCAAGGGCTGTCCTATCCCGTTGTGCACCAACATTGTACAATTTCGGTGCTCCTCTACTACGTGTACGAGTTCCCCGCTCGGCCGCACAACTTGTACATGTACGACACCAATCCTCGACATCGTCACGATAATGGACCCAGTAAAACTGTTCTCGGACCTTCAGTAGAGTTCGTTTAACTCCCAGATGGACTCTTGAACGACCATTATGGCACAACTGTAGAACGTTCGGCACTTTAGCTTTAGGGACAACCATTTGCAAACGACAGCTGTCTCTTCGACCATTGTCCCATTTACGGCACAGGACACCATCCTGAATCAGCAAGCTGTCCCATTGGGCCCAATAGCTTTTCGTGGTTGAACTCATCGCTGAGACGTCCCTCCACTTAGGCTTGGTAGCACGGGCCTTCATCCATCCCAGAATCGGCTTGATGTCCGGATCTTCCTGCTGTGCATGTCGTAGGTTGTCCTTCCACCCGTTGCTGAGGTGGTCTGTCCTGAGCATCCTCACGGATACCACCTCCTTACTCTCTTGCCTACTACAATGGTTGCAATCTTCAGGACAAGGTCTTCTTGACAATGCATCTGCGTTGCCGTGAGATTTCCCGCTGCAGTGTCTGATAGTAAAGTCGTATTCCTGCTGCTGCTGGGCGGTGCTGTTAGCCGCACTTCCTTTCTGAGACCGTTCACCTTCCCTTCGTAGGGTGTGCTCAGGGTAGCTGGACCGAAGATGGCCCCTTTCCCCACAGCCATAGCACCTAGGGCTGTACCTTTTATTGTGGTCGCGAACCGTAACTGCTGTAACCTCCCTAGCGTGAGGTGAACGATGATCCTGTCGCCGCCAGGCAGTGTCGTTAGCTGCACTACCCTCTCGAGATCGATCAACTCTCCTTTCCACGGTTCGTTTAGAGCAGCTGGATCGAAGATGGCCCTTTTCCCCACAGCCATAGCACCTAGGGCTGTATCCTTTGCTGCGGTCACGGACTGTAGCTGCTGCAACCTCCCTGACGCGATGGGAACGATGATCCTGCCGCACGGCTTCCACCTCCAGTGCATGGGCCAAGGCGTTCTTAAGCGTGTCGTGGTGCCCGAGTCTCACAGCAGCTCTGACTTCAAGGTCGCGGATGCCGTCGATGAATGTCTGAACCAGGTTTCCTTCAATGAGCGCAGGTACAGACCGGTAAGCTTTTCGCACCAGCTTCTCCACTTCTAGAGCCCACTGCTGCAGGTTTTCGTTGATGCGCTGCACACGATCTTTAAGCTGCGCACGAAAGACGTGTTCCAGGTGAGCGTCGCCATATCTCGCCTCCAATGCCTCATGGAGTTGCTCATAAGTCACTTCCTCACCGAGAGCTTCCAGAACTGTTAAGGCCTGGTCGCGCAGGCCTAGTGTGAGAGCAGTCATGGCCTGACTTTTATTCCAGCCGTTCGCCTTCATAACAGCCTCGAACTGGATTTTGTAGGCTGACCAGGAAGAAGTCCCGTCGAATGGTGGCACCTTGAACCCACGTAGCGAAGGTGTAATAGCTACTACGGGAGCTGTAGTTCCATCCCCCAGTTTGAGGTCGTCCAGCGTTTTCTTCACGTCAGCCATCACGTAATCAACCCGATTGTTTACTTGGTCGATTTGGGTTTTAGCTTCCTTGATTTGGGTTTCAGCTTCCGACAGGCGGTTGTCATGTTGAGCAACCCTATCCTTCACCTCCCTAATCTCTTTCCCGAAGTTAGCGTGAATGTCCTTCACGAGGAGCATCTGCTCTTCCTGTCAGCGAGCCTGTTCCTCCTGTCGGCGAGCCTGTTCCTCCTGTCGGCGAGCCTGTTCCTGCAGCATCACCATCAGAGCACCTAAATCGGGTGCTGCAGATGGAGGAGCTACTGACGGGCCTGCAGCCGGCGGCTGGCCCTCCGACGTCAGCGGCGTTGCACCACCAAATCTTCTTTGGTCCGTCTCCTGCTGGCGTTGATTTCGGGTACGGACACCCTCCGTTTCCTCCTTAGGTAAAATCGGCATGATTTTATCCCACTTCTGACACCAATTGTTACGAGCTTGAGGTTCGTGACAATAAAAATTGCCGATAAAATTACCTAAATTAACACTTTAATTTACTTTACGCAAATTAAAACTAAAAACACTAATAATTTAAACACACTAATTCACTTAATTCCACTCCGAAGCTTCGCTTGTTTCGCCCAAATCAACACTGCCTCGATCGCATCTTGCAGCGCCTATATATTTGAATTAGCAAAGAAATATCCAGAATGTTCAAGTAAACACGCGGAAGGTACCGAGCGTTCGAGTTTCGACTAGGCGCTGTCAGTTGAGCGATTTGTGATGTCATTTTCTCAATGCTCCCCTCGCTCTCGTTCCTGACACTAGATGGCGCTAGTGTATCGTTGACTGGAGCGCGTAACAATATTTAAAAATGTATTGTGCAGTATGTGTCTATGTATATGTATATGTATATGTATGTGTCTAAATGTTTTTATCATTTAATAACTTTATTGTATCACCCGACGACTTTATAGTGTCACATTTGACAACCACGGATAAATGTTTTATGAGGAATATTTCATATAATGTGAGCCGTGGTAGCGCATTAATAGATAAACTTTAATATACCACAGCGTTGATATAACCAATTTAGTTAATGCAACCAAAATAATATAAACTAGCGTTAATATAACCACCTGCGCTTGATAAAGGAGACTGTTTGTTCGAGAAATTTCAAACATTTCTAGTCATGTAAAGTACCTCAACACGTATTCGGGCCTTTTCCCACCACCCACCAACCACCTCGGATACTTTTCTGCTCTTAAGGGGATATAGTAACTCAGTTCAAATTCTAATTTCGCCCTCACCGTGCGTAGTATGCTATGTACCGACATGTTTGTAATCACTAATACTGTAAGTAGATAGGTCGTTAGATACTTATTTCATTTGGTTTATCATATTTATGCCTGTTTCTTTACGGCAACCCAGTCGCTTCTTATTTTTATAACAGTTATTTCCCATTTTAATTTTACGTCGTCCTGTTGCGTCCTTTAAAAAAAAAAGCCAAAGCGAGACTAACCGGGCAGGAAACAAGCTTCAAGACGCCGATGGTTTAAGTAATTTCTTTTTACAGTGAAAATAATGATAATTAAAAAAACACATAAGCCCTGCTTTGTAGTTATTTCAGTTAATATGCAAAGTTTCATGATATAATTTAAAGTATTTTATGAATAACAGCGGTTTATTATTCAGTTTGGAGGTAAATTTGGATTTTTTTTTTCTATCAAGAAAATTTTACGGAATCGTGTTTTCGTCTAACATAGTACTTAACATTAATCCTCAACTTTACCGTATATTTATTTCAAAATTAATGGCGCAATATTTTCGAAATAACGGAGGATCTCGCTAAGCCATTTGAGGCAGTATTTTTAATATTTCCCCTTAGTCCCTTTTAAAAATCAGAGTCTGTACTAGAACTGCAGTAGAACATAACCGTGTGTATATGGGTTTCACCTTTGATATTGCCGTTTTATATGGGAAAATCAAAATAACTCGTTTGTTGTGTGTCACTCAGCTCGTGAGGTACCCATTTACCAAGCTTGCAAATGATTTAATACTGTTTTGCTTCTCTCAGCTCAGCTCAGCCAAACCATTATCGCATTCAGTTCGTTATTTTTAACCTTTTTCTACTGACCACGACGAGGTTCATTTGTGAGGTCGAAATTTTTCGGAGGAAAGTGACACTATGACGTACAGTTCGTCCATTAGTAGTGTTAGACCTTTATGCATCATTGATAATGGATAACGTTTAAGACGCACTATGCATCTCAAACGTTATCCACGTCAAGACGCATTTTCAAAAATGGCGTTTTTTTCATTTTAGCAAGAATATAAATTATCGCACCACTATGATGTATCATCATGATGTACCTGACGATATAAGATAGAAACAACAAATAAACAAACACAAGAAGATTCTGTTGAAAATTATTTCTCGCTTTGTTTGGAAAATTTTATTTAAATTAATGAAAAAAAAATACTATAACTTGTACTGAAATACAGATAACTTTATAATTCCTTGGATTATCGTAAACTTGTTTGAAATCTTGAGTACGCTTGTACAAAGTTATTGCGTTATGAAGCATATAAATATGAATTAAAAATAAAATTGAAGTATTTCTATGTAATATCGGAATAATAACCTTTTATCAAGTTTAATTGCATTAGCTTATTTGAATTAGGTTATTTGCATTAATATGTATAATATGTTAACATTGACAATCATTTTTTTTAAATTGTCTGCCTCTCAGTCTGTCTGTCTGTCTTTTTTACAGAATAAGGGTGACTAAACGAGCAAACAGTCCACCTGGTGGTAAGTGTATGCCGTGGCTCATAGACATCTACATTTATCTTAAGAATCAAATTGTGGATGCGTTGTCACCCTTGAGAACTGTGACGTAATGCCTCGTTTCCAGAATAAAAAGGTGTCCGGTTCTCAATACTCACCATACAAAACACAACCGCATTAAACTGCTATTTTGCACCGGTTAGTGAGAGCGTGGTTCTTCCCCGGTCAAGCTGACCATTCATGCTACCGTAACTATAGCTGCAGCTTTGTTTTACCACTCTCTGAGCTAATCTTCGGAAAAGTTGAATCGATTGTGATAAACTTTACTAACAGATAAAGAGTAATTTCGGCTGAGTAGTTATTTTTTTAAATCAAAAACACTGATAGAGTAAATATTCATTGATGATTATTGATGTTAATGAAAAAAATATTAATAACGCTACATTAATAAGTAGATCACACCACGGCGTTTCGCTAGTAGAAAATAAAATAGTTTGAAAAATCTAAAAGTGCACGTCTCATGAGCGTTTCATTTAATTTAGATGAAAAAAGTAAATTGTATTCCTGACTTTTAAAATGTATTACTTACGTGTTTTAAATATAGCTTCGCTCTATTATTTTAATATTTAGTTTCACCTACATGGTAGAAATTAATAGTTTTTACCAAAATAAGTTGATTACACAAAGTATAAAATCGATATAGGATGTATGGTCCTTTGTGTAACAAGGGCTCATCGATCACTAATAAGAAACTAGTGACCGATGCAAGGGCTAAAATAAAAATGAAAGCGCCTTTTAATTTTTATTAGCAATAAAATTTATAAGAGTTGAATATCACTTTTTTAACACGTAAGGCTATTGATTTGATAAAGAAAATCAGTTGATATAATTCTGAAGCTAATTTTTTCGGTAGTTATCCTGACCACATACAAAATTAACATCCGAACGTCCACGTAACTTTTTTTCAAACCATTTTTTTTTTGAAAGTAGCAATATGAAATAATTTTTTTTTCTAAAACATATTTAGAGTGTTTTCTTAATATAAGGCTGCTCATATAACTGTATAAGTACAATATTGTTATGATAGAGGAATTTTAAGAACACAAAATTGTTAGACCTTGACGTGTTGATAGTAGTTGAAGAGCAACAAGAACTAGAGTTCAGAGTGACCAGTTCTAAACACGACAACTTCATAAATAAAGATTATAAGCTTATCATTATGACTAACTGCTTGTTTATAATATTTTTACTGAATGCGAAGTATCATTACTATTTTAAGCCGTAAGCGTAAGATATATTGCGCAATTACTAATTCATTCAAATGTAAAATCAGTTAAATTAAAAAGGGACGGGTAAACTGCTTTCGTCCTTTTTCCAATTGACAGTACCAAATTTATTAATAATTTTTGGAGGTCTCGACGATATGAGTGATTTCTATTTAGTTTTAAAAATTATTTCCGTGACTTATGTAATTTTACATATTTTTGTGTTTTAGCAAACAGTGGAGCAATGGCAATTAGCTTTTTGGACTGTATTCGTAGTTCTCGTTGGCACAAATATCTTGTACGTTATTTGGGGATCAGGAGAGCAACAATGGTGGGATGACGTAGCAAAGTATGGGTATCCTCCCGGGTGGAAGCATGGTCCATTTACATACATACATACTGCGAAGAAACTTGTATACCCAAAACACGATCATTCGCCGATATCTGACGATTGATTTAAACAAATTATGTAGTTTGAAAATCTGTAAACAAAATTGTATTAGTTATTTTCCATGATATAGTTGTAAATTTTCTAATAAAATATAGTAACAAAAATATATTTTTCATTTCAAATTTACGCGGATTATTAATAGAATTTGTTTTTATTCTACAGCTCTTGTAGAAAACAATTTATATTACGATTTTTCTTATTTACGCGTTAGACCTGTCCAATTACATAAAGTGCCAGCTCATAAGGCACATTGAAGACCACCATCTTATTAGTGATCGCTAATACGGTTTTCATCGTGGTTGATCATCTGGTGCATCTGGTGCAGCATCAGTTTACCTGACTCATAGATGACCGGAGGCAGTAGGATTGAAGGGGGAGGCCTTCGCTGTTAATTTAGACATAGCGAAGGCCTTCGATCCAGTTTGGCATAAAGCGCTTATTTCGAAGCTTCCTTTCTATGGACATTTCTTGAAATTGAATCATCAGTTTTCTTGGAGATCGGAGCGTTAAGGTAATAGAAAACGGTGCATGCGTCGACTCGACTACAAGCTTATTAATGCTGGTGTTCCACATGGCTGCGTGCTATCCCCTTACGCTGTATCATCTGCATATTAACGATATGTTGCAAGCCAGTAACATTCTTTGCTATGTTAAAGTACTAGTTGTGCTTTTTACACTGGCCGTATCTATATTTCTCAGGAAAACGTGGTCGAGAACCGAAAAAAACTTATATCTGAAGTCGAGTCTTAGTTATACAAAGTCTCAAATTGGGGACGACTAAATCTAGTCCAGTTTAACCTCCAGAAAACACAGGTTTATGCGTATACTTTAACAGCCACCAAATTTCACCAACAAACATCGTCAACAAAACTCATGATATCATCCATGCCATCTGGATGCTTGGCCATCACTGTGCGTTTTATTAGAAGTTTTCTTCCGCGCCAGACTTCTTTGTGGAATCGTTGGAATCGTAGATACGCTTACGAGTTACGGACTTTCCCCAACGAGCTTACTTCTTTTAAAAAAGGCTTTGAACTTAGTTTCGATTCTCTTGTTATTGCAGTTATTTAAGCGCAGCGTTTACTTACTGTCAGGTTAGTTGCATGCTCGTTTGCCCCTCCTTCTATAAAAAAGTGGCGCTGGAATATACTGAATACCACAGTCTTTTGGGTGTTGTGAGAGGAGAAAATTTAAAATTATCAAAAACTGCGGTGCCAAGCCAACTGCCAAGCGTTGCAGCTATGGCAAAATCCTTATAGAGAAATCTATGGGGAAGGTCTGTCAGCAGTGGAATCTTATAGGCTGTAACGGCTGAAATGGTAATATTTTAAAACCAGTATTTTATTTTTTAATTTATAAATTTATAACGAAAATTAAAACTATTGTTTGTGTTTGTTTTGTCACTTTAACACATCAAACGACTACTACTCAACTCCTTATCCATAGATCCCACAAAGAACGATCGTGAGCAGCTTGCATCCACCGATTCCCTAATTGTTACATCAGGTCATCACTCCATATATTGAGGATCGCCCAGCACTGCTCTTGCAGTACGAGACCGTCACTCAAGAGTCTTATTTTTATGACAAATGACCGGCCCTTTATTATTTCAAGTAACTGATGAGCTTGATTATGTCAGCTACTCTAAAGGTATTCCCATTAAGGAGTTTTTACGTAGAAAAATCGTAGGATCTCTCATGCTTTACTAGTTCATGAGCCTCCATAGTTCGCGGACTGACTTTAAGCTTTCTTATACGCCAAGCAGTAATCCGAACCACGTTGCGGTTCCGTAAGTTATCAATGGCAACCTGCAATTGTTGCATTGGTATCGAACAAGAAGATTTTTTAATTCCCTAACGGGACTCTGCGGAGTTAGCCTCATCGATGGATCTCTTTGTTGTAGTTGAGCTTACATAATTAGACAATTTAGAGCATATTATATGCGATTCCTACCGGTATAGGTTAGTCTATCGGGGAGGCCTATGTTCAGCCGTAGACAATTTAATTCTAACGGTAGAGTATATGTCTAAAGTTTATGTACATATAGGTCTAACACGGATCCAGAAGTTCAGAGAAGAAGCATACATTATAATATTATCATCCTGGCAAATATTTTAGTCCATTGTTGGACATTAGTCTTCCAAGAACGAGCTATTTGGTAAGAATTTTTTTCTTAATTTAGTCGCCCTTTTTAAATCGCTGGTAATGAGCACAAAACCGTCACCCACAAACTGATACCAGTCTTCCGGTTGTGTCATATTGGTTTGACACATTTAATTGGTTGTACCACTATTTTAAGTGACGTTTGATATGGTAGAACCATGCTGTACTGTAATACAGCTATTATGGTTCTTTACGGATCGGTTGTTAAAACCAAGGAAGAACCACGCCCTCACAGGAATAGTCAGACTCCGTGGAATGGAAGCTTAATGCTGCTGTGTAAACTAGGTGACAACGCATCTGCATTTACATTTTTAATCGAGAATAGATGTCCCTGGGCCAAAGCGTCTACTTACTACCAGGTGGGCTGTATGCTAATTTGTCACCCTTGTTCTATTGAGAAAATATTTAAGACTCTTCCTTATCTTAATAGAGCCGTGATAGCTCAGATGGTTAACGCTTGCTATAAATATAACAGAACGCGAGTAACCTGGGTTCGATCCCCGCCGCCACCAATGAAATTGTCAATTGCAATTTTAAGTGCTGATTTACCACGGTCTCGGCGGTGAAGGAAAACATCGTGAGGAAACCTGCATATCTGAGGAATAAGAAAAAAAATATTTCGAGGATGTGTCAAGTTCGACAACACGCATTGCGGCAGCGCGACGGACACTTACTTGCCCTAAAACCATCTCAGAAATGAGGGGAGGCCTGTGTCCAGCTGTGGGACGTATATATTCTGTGACATTAACATATCTTAATATCTAAGCGGGGCACACAAGCTAAGAACTAAAATTTGCGCATTGACATTACATTCATCAATCATCGCTATACGTGACGAAAGTACTGACAAGGTTCTTTTCATATATACCACGAGAAGTAAGATTTATGATAATACGATAAGACCTATGAAATATTTGTTTAGTTATATATGTAATTTAATTCGGTAATGATAATAATTTTTTTCATAGAATAGGGTGATAAACGAGCACACAGTCCACCTGATGGTAAGTGGTTGCTGCGGCCCATAGATATCTACATCCATCCTCCATTAAAAATCAAAATGCAGATGCGTTGTCACCCGTGAGGACTGAGATGAAATGCCTCGTTTCCAGTAAAAAAGGGTCTCCGGTTTTCTACACTCACCATACGAAATACAGCAGCATTATGCTACTATTTCACGCTGGTATTCTGTGAGAGCGCGGTCCTTCCCCGGTCGAGCCGACCCATTCGTGCTACAACTATACTACTAATATAACTTCAGCATGGCTCTACAACATATAAAATAAAAATATTATTACCGTAATAAAATAAATATAAAAGTAAAATTAGTTAACAAAACGGTTTGCTTACTGTTAATATTATATATTAAGTAAAAAAGGAAACGCACAGCGTATTTAAGCACGTCCTATAGCTGGTGATCGAACTCGGGTACTAATATAAGGGCAATCGTTTAGCTCCTGAGCTACAAGAGCATAATTTTTTTATAGAATAACGTTGACAAACGAGCATTTAGTCCACCTGATGGTAAGTGGATACTGTGACCCGTATACATCTACATTTATCCTCGATTAAGAATCAAAACGCAGATACGTCGCCACCCGTGAGGACTAAGATGTAATGCCTCATTTCCAGTAAAAAAGGGTCTCCAGATCTCCACACCATACGAAACACAGCACTATCAAGCTGCTATATTGCGCTAGTACTCTTTGAGGGCGTGGTCCTTCCCCGGTCGAGCCGACCCATTCGTGCTACTGCAGCATGGCTCTACCACGTACGTTTACAAATATATTATATTTTATTAGAGTGAATATTAAATTATCGTTGTTTTATTATACTGGCCATAACTTTGCCTAAAATACAATTGGTTTATGAAGAGTTTTTTTTATTAATGCAGTCAAGGTAAAGTTTTTGGTGTCAGAACGATATATTATTCGTCGTCTTTTCCCCAAGTAATAAGTTGTTGCTGCAAAATAAACGAAAGTTTATAATTGCATTATCATTTTTCATTTTCTTCATTCATTATTTTAATTTTTTTTATTAATAAGGTTGACAAGCGAGCACACAGCTCACCTGATGGTAAATGGTATATATAATGGATATGATAATATATATCTTCCATTAAGCATCAAAATGCAGATGCGTTGTCACCCCTGAGGACTAAGATGGAATGGATTGTATCCAGAAAAAATGGAATCCGTTGTAGAAAACTCACCGTACGAAACACAGCAGCAATGAGCTGCTGCTATTTTACGCTGGTATTCTGTGAGAGCGTGATCATTCAGGTCGAGATTCTTGCTACAACCATAATATGGCTGCGTCGTGATTTTACCCCGTAATATAATCAATTAATTTTAGAAATAAAATAATGTCTATTCAAAACACTGACTGAACAATTGCAAAATTCAACAAGCTTACTTGTTGCGTTTTAGCAGTTTATAAAAAAATTGTTAAAAATAAATACGTTAGCTTTTATATTCAGACATAAACACAATTCAAAAGCCTTTGAATTTGTTAATAGAAAAACTAAAATAAGGTATTGCTGATATAACATCAGTGAGTGTAGATAATTGAGATATTCTGGAAAATCGAAATAAAGAATGACGACTCCGTGGCGAAATGGCTTAGCAATGAATGGCTGCGCTGGGAGTCACGGGTTCGAATCCCGCACGTAACAAGTATTTGTATGGCCTACAAGTAATTGCTCGGGATCTGGATGTTTGTACTTATGCAATTTATGTTTGAAAACCTCCCCCCACGATATAGGAGAAAATCCTTGTGCAGGGATAACGTTTAAAAAAAAAAAGAAAAAAAAAAAGAAAGAAAGGAATGATAGTTTAAATGTAATTGAAAAACTATTTGTACAAAACTTTATTATCAATATATGTCCTTCGCATTTTAAGCAGTTTCATCACAAAATATACAGCCAACATAATTAGCGACAAATTAAAGGTCGTGATGAATTACAAAGGTTAATTAAATTCTTTTCTCAACGGGTCAGTTATCAACGAACCATACTAAGTTGTTCTTGCGTGGATTGCGCAAGCTTAAAGACTGCATTTTTTATTTTTTTTATTGATATCGAAGTAACGTACAATGGATATACCCAATGCAGGATTATATTTATTGCAAATAGGAGAGATAGAGCAAGTAGTAATGAAAAACATCATTAACCTACATCACTATCTAGCACAAGCACTTTCCTATTATCTATAAAATTACGTGGCCAGTTCTTACTGTTTGTAATAATATATTTAAACAGTTTATTTCGCTTTCGTTTCGATAAGTGACAAATAAAGTTTATTGTGGTGCTAAGTGAATCGGGAATTGCAATAATACTATGCATTTAAATCGCGTAAGCACGTCTTTGATGATTTATGGCGGGATTTAATCCGAGGCTGCGCACGCGCAGCTCACCGAACAGTCGAGTGTCGACCACTCCCAAGACGCTTGTTTTAAAGTGCACGTTGTAATTTGTTGTACATGTTGAATAGGAAATCGTAAACAGTGGAAAGTGGACAAACAAAGTAGTTATTGAACTGAAAGGCTGTAATTATATTATAAAATATGTAACAAACCTAAAATTGTTAGAATATAATATTATTTTTGAACTTTGATGCAGATTTCTGACTTTTGATTAACTTTTTGTTAAATATCCATTAATAGAATAAATTATAATGTCAAGAGTAGATTAAATGTAACGTATAACTTCTATATACGAAAATATAAATTTAATATATTAACTCTCGGCCTTAATATTCATAAAAATCTTCATTAAAATTGTAAAGTTGTACCACTCATTGGTAAAAACTAATTTATTGAAAAGACTGAGTGACTCTTTTAATTAATTATAGGTTTTAGTTTATAATGTCTCGAAAGTTTTCACATTTTTCCATATTTGATTTTTCAATGAGCAGAGCGCATGTATTAAATATATGAGACAATTAATTTAATATTAACGTGGTAAGAAGAAATGAAAAATAAACAACACGATTTAATAAAGTAACATTGTGCGTGTGTGTAAAGCTTTTAAGGGACATTTTTTATTTCTTCTTGTACGGGGGATTGTACTGATTTATGCAATGTTGAATACAATAAAATTTTAAGAACATTGTAGATTAAAGCTCAATTAAATATGATATGCATCGGATTGGTCATTATTGTGTTTAAACAATCTCATTTTATTAATTTTTTAATCAAATTGGTTATTTTAATAAAAGTGTAATTTTTTACTGAATGTTCTCGTATAATACTTAGATATAGGCTTGATTGGAATACAATATTGGTGTAAAGTATTTAGAATAAGTTATTGTGGTAGTTTAGGGCAAAAGCGCTACCTTAAAGTTATATTTCTGCTGATACATAACGTAGAAAGCTGTAAACCTATTAAAATATTTCAAACACGTCTAAATTCTAGATGTGCTTGCTGAACATTGCGTTATACATCGACATTTTGTAGCTAGAAATTTAAGTAAACGACTGTTTCAATCATTGCCACATGTCATCAGAGCTGTTAATAAAATCCGAAACAACTGTTTGAGTTTTGGCGGGAACTTGGCCGTAGACGGATTGTCGCTCCTGTTTTGTCGCTTGAATAATGGGTTGAAGTGGATTTTGATTCGTAAAAATGATGCGATTTTGTGAATTAAGTATCCGCGCGTGTGAACTATTAGAGAAAACGACGAAACAAGTGCTTTGATGTCGATTTAAACCTCAAGTTATTTTGATCGCTTGGGCGCCTCATGAACTTGAGCGGCTGTCGTCATCAACTGTCCGCTAGGTTGAGCTGTCGTCAAAATCTCCCAAGGGCTTCGCAATGTGACGCATCAGCATATTGTGAAGAAAAAGAACATAAAATCTCCTTTTCCACCGGAAAGCCTCAAGACAAGGTGTGACAGACCGAAGACCGGACATTGGCAGAATTATTGTGACATTATCACAATACCAAGGGCCATATAGTTATTTAAAAAAAAAACAACTCTTTAAATGACATATTATTTAATCAGCTTTGTGTTACTAATGATGAAGATTTCAACCGATTGATCTTTCACACAGAAGTGCATTGGCTATCAAAAGGAAATTGTCTGACTCGATTTTACAATCTGTTCGACTCTGTCGTAGAGTACTTGGAAAACAAAGACACAGAATTGCGTGACAACCTCATCACATCAAAGAATGATATCGCATACCTGACAGACCTTTATAAATTGCTTAATGATATGAATCTCATTTATCTTATTACGCACACTCTCATTATTATTAAAAATAATTCTTGTTATGTAACGAAAATTATACACAATCAAACAAGTTCAAAATACAGATTTTATAAATATGACATTTTAAATAAGACGACAGCAGAGAGCAGACATTGGTGCTGCGTGTCGAATTTTTCTCTACTCTTTAAACAATCCAGGACAGTTCAGTCTTTAAATGCACCGGCTAGGTTAAGTGAAATTTTGTATAATGTTTTTTTACAGGATAGGGTGGCAAACTAAGTTGCTATCTCAGTTTCAATTTGATATGATGATATCATCCTTGCAATACTTCAAAATCTCAAATTTCCTATATTGCTGTAGACTGGTTTTCTTCCTACCTTCGTGACCGTCAGCAAACTGTCATTAATAGTTGTAACACATCTGACTGATGTCAACAACTCTTCAATAGCATGCCACAGGGTGGAATATTATTCCACTTGCATGCTCCATTTATACTGACTTTCTCTCTGCTCAAATTAGCTGCTCTTACCGTCTTTACGGTGATGACTGCAAATTTATACTCAAGAAGACGTCTACTCCTTAAGTGGTGCTATTGCCAGAGTCAATATGGAATTGTAGAATCTCCAAAATTGGTACCGTAAGGTATTAGTTTGAACCCCAATAAATATCAAGTCATAATTATTGATAGTGTTCAACAATCGTCTAAGCTTGACATCAGTTGCGTTTTGCCTGTCACGTTTGATAGATCTATCGAACCTTATCCCGGTACTGTTAAAAATCTAGGTGTCTACTTTGACACAAACTTATTTGGTGCACCCAAATTCAGAACATAAGTGTTTTGTTTTTACTAAGCTCAGTGCTTTGAACCATTTCTGGAACTTTCTTCCGGTCAAGGTAAAGATAACTCTAATGCAATCTGTTATTTTGTCATTATTGATTATATTGATGTATGTCATCCTGATCTTAATGAGGTCTTCCTTGACAAGTTGGATCGTTTCGTCAATAACTATCCGTTTTACCTTGCGTCTTCACAAGTTTCATTATGTACCCTCATTTCGCTTAAAGTCGCCCCCAATCCGAGACTCTGTTCAGCAAAGACTCGACTTCAGACACAAGTTTGTCCCGGCACTCGGAGACGTTTTCCGGAGAAATATTGGTTCGGCCGGTGTAAAAAGCATCACCAGTGCTGTCATCTGCATAGCAATGAATGTTACGGGTTTCCAACATATCATTTATATGCAAAAGAAACAGCGTTGGCGATAGCACGCAGCCTTGTGGAACACCGGCATTAATAGGCTTGCAATCGGAGCTGGCACCGTCTACAACGACCTTGATGCCCCGATCTGCAAGAAAGCTGGTGATCCAATCGCACAATTTCTCGGGAATATTTCCCATAGGAAGGGAGCTTCGAAAGAAGCGCTTTGTGCCAGACCCGATCGAAGGCCTTCGCAATGTCCAAACTAACTGCCAATGCCTCCTTGGACTCTACTGCCTCCGCCCATCTGTGAGTTAGGTAGACCAAAAGATCACCAGCTGACCGACCACGGCGAAAACCGTATTGGCGGTCACTAATCAGCTGGTGATCCTCAAGGTACCTCATGAGCTGGCAGTTTAAAATGGACTCCATTGTTTTGGAGAACAAGGAGGTGATGGCGATAGGCCGGTAGTTGGACGGGTCTGAGCGGTCGCCTTTTTTAGGGATCGGGTGGACGAAAGCCATCTTCCATGATTTTGGGACTACGCCTAGAGAGTAGGAGTACCGGAAAAGACGCGTTAAAACCGGTGCCAATTTTGGAGCACACGTCCTCAGCAAAATTGGGGGGATTCCGTCAGGCACACTCGACTTGTGGATGTCCAGGGAGAGGAGTGCTTTGCGAACTGAGCGCTGTGTGAACTGCACTTCCGGCGTGGAGCACTCACACCGCGGGATGGTCGGCGGCGTACTCCCCCCGTCATCGAGAGTCGAGTTGGACGCAAAGAAAGAGCCTTTCTCCTTTGCGGTATGGGCCAGTGAGTCGTCCTCCCTGTGCAGAGATGGAAGAGATGGCTGACAGAAATTCCTCTGAACAGCCTTGGCGAGAGAACAGAATGCACGGGTTCCAGAAGGAAGGTGAACTAGTTTCTCGCCAATCCTGCTTATGTGCTCTGACTTTGCCTTGGCAATGACTCTTTTGAAGGACCTAGAGGCGGAATTATACTTCTTTCTAAGAGCGCTGGTGTTTACATCCCGGGACGCTAATGTATCAGCCCAGGCTTGGTAGCACTCCTGCTTATAACATGATGCTATTTTACAGGAGCGACCAAACCATGGCTGAGATTTGCCTCCAATGGGCACCACAGAGGAAGGAATAAAAAGTTCCATAAACTGAAGTACCACATCAGCTACAGGATCCGCAACAACGTTGGGATAGTCCGGCGAGAAGCAAACCCGCCCCCAAGGGTAGGATGCAAAGAAAGACCGCATCCCATTCCAATCGGCTGATCTATAGTGCCAAACATGGCGGCAGCCTGCAGAATGCAACTGCGATTTCAGCGTGAGTGGCACCACACTCCGAACAAGACAATGGTCCGAGGAGCCTAAAGGGGCGTAGACAGAAATCTGATATCCGTCCGCGTGAGTGGTCAGCAGAAGGTCCAACAGGGAAGGTGCACATCTCCTCCTCCACATCTGGAATCCGCGTAGGCGAAGTAACCAGTTATGTCAGACCATATGCCAAGGCAAAATCATGAACAGATCTCCCAACATGATCGGTTAAACGTGAACCAAGCCATTCGGCGTGATGGGCGTTAAAGTCGCCGAGGATCACGATCTCTGCGGAGGGTATCTGCTGTAGCAACGAATCTGTAGCCATTTGGGCGTGGTCGAAGAGTCGGTCTGTTTCGGCATTACCGCTATGGGACCTATAGAGGCACCCGTAGACGCGCAGATGGTCGTCGCTGTCTACGCGTAGCCAACGGATGGACAGGTCCGAACCTTTAAGTCTGCCGAGGCGTCGAGAACAGATCTCTGACGTAAACGCAAACTCCAGCGCGAGGCACAAAGGAGTGTTCCGGTTTGTACCCCGGGTAGGAGAGATACGAGACATCAGCCGGAGAGGACACCTGCGTCTCGGTCAGAAAGAGCAAAGCCGGCCTCGCCGTCTCGAGATGGTAGTGGACGGCGTTTAGGTTAGAGTGAAGTCCCCTGATATTGCAGAAATTCACGGACAGGGTGGCAGGGGTCGCCTTGGTCTTGTTGCTCCATTTGCCCCGAGCAGTTGTAGTCTTGAGCGGAATTTTGCCCCCCCCCCCCAGAATACGCGGGGCAGCCTGAGCACACACGCTCAGAAATGGAGAAACATGGATGCTCAGCGAGGGATTCTCCAGGGGTGCTGGTACCCTCCTGGGGTAGTTTATGATGATTTAATTCCGCTACCATGTTGATGGGGGGAGGGATTTGGGCCTCTGGCCACCTGCACTCACCAGACGAAACGCGGAAGCAGGGCTTCCACTTCACGCCGGTATTCTGTTAGGTCATGGTACCACCCCGGTTTGAGCCGGCCCATACGTGCAACGGCAAAACTGCCGCGTGGCTCTACCACTGTTAAGTGTTATAAATGTAATCAATTTGGCCATAAGATTGTTAATTGTAACAAACGGTCGAATACACTCCCGAGAAATAGTAACGAAAAAGCAATCGCATTATCGACGATATCTCGTTGCGATACGTCGAAGTCTCTATTCTCTATTATCTAGATGTTAGTGCTGTTAGTCTATTCGACTCTTACAGCTTTAACTGTCTCAGGGCCTTGCAGGCCGCGAGCTAATTACGTCGAAGTTAGCCTTCTGCAAAAAAGTAGGATTATATGTTCAGCAGTGGACTTTGATAGGCTCTAACGATGATGATGATGTGAAGTCCGCACACAGGTATTTTATCATATGTAACGCAGTGGTATAATTTATTAAGCTTTATTCTTATTAAGATATCTAATAAGATATTATGTATATAATCTTAATAAGATATTATGTTGAAAAATGTTAAATGACACTATTATTATACGTTCTAAGAGCGAAGTATAAATATGAATGGAATGCTGTGCAATCATGATCTTTTCCGCTAGTTTATGTAATCAAATCGATTTCACGTTTAACACTCACTTTGTTTCTGTACTTATACTAAATTTATGAGTGTGTCATAATAATAAGTAAGACACAATCACGTAAAAGTAATTGTTGCTACTTTATTGTTTTCCGGGGATGTTTCTGAAGATTAAATGTCTTTAGATTATGGTGCACTGTAGCCAAGAATGTTTACATTGAAATTATTTCAATGTGTAGTGTTCGCGTAAATATAAGAAATCATTAAGAATGTTTACAGTTTACAACATTCTATTGAAAAACTAAAGACCGATTTCCTTTTCGAGAGTCATTACGAATCGTCTCGCAAGCAGACTCGACGACTTTAAGCCTCCCGATCAAGCCAGTTTACGCAACAAAAGCTTTTGTACCGAAAACTTTATTCAACCCTTCGGCAAATTGTACAGAAGATCGAAGTATACAAACTGCCATTTTGTTTTATGTATGTGATCAAGGAGAAAGCCTTTGATTTCGTCGAGATTTGGGGGGGAGTGACAGTACCTTCAGCGTTGCTAAGTTGACTGACGATATATCGAATTGCTGAAGTATTTGTACAGTAGGGTTACGATGGCTATCTGAGTATAGAACAAGAGAGCGAAACCTAATCAACTGCAGAGACGTGTAATACAGCATGACGTTATATCTCCGAGATATTTAAAAACTGCATTGGAAGATGTATTTAAGCTAATGGACTAGAAAGGATACGATATTAACATCAATGACGAGTACATCACATACCTTCGATTTGCCGACGATATAGATTTTATAGCAGAGTCGCTGGAGCACCTAGGCATAATGCTGGATGAACGTGGACAAAATAAAGGTCAAGTGCAATGTCCACGTCACACCTATGCTAATAGTTGTTGGGAGATCTACTCTCTAAATTGTCGACGAGTATGTTTACCGAGGATAAATTTTCCGTCTAATTAATTCCAACTTCGACCGAGAGGTCATTCGGAGAATTCGAAAAAGAACTGCTTATGGAATATTACAGTAATCTTCCACTTCATATTCATTCCATCTTTCAAGGAAAAATAACAGCAAAAATAATATCAAAAATAATCGCGAATAAAGCTAAGATGGATAAAGTAAATTATCAGTAGATCTCTCTCCTCTAGATACGGTGACACTCTTATAGATACGGTGACACTCTTATAGATACGGTGACAGGTATGACGTATCCGTTATTGAGAACAAGCACTTAATATTTACATATTTAAAAAGATTGCCTTCAAATATATATGCAAGCCGCTTATTAGTTCGGTACACTAATATTAAGCTACTCGATACGTTACTGCATAAAGTGAAAGAGGCTTGAACTACTTTAATAATTTTGTATAAAAGACCTTCATAAAAAACCTTCTGAAATTAGATAGTGAAAGCAAATATTGTCATTTATTTATATGATATTTGTTCATTCTTATCATATTTAAACCTGCATGTAATTAAGTAGTATAGTATCAGTATAGAATAGCAAAACCAGAAGGAATTTTATTCATATTTTGCAGTATTTACAGACACTATATTTTTATCACAAAAAATTAATTACGTTCTTTTTTATTCACAAAGTTTTAAGACGGGTGCTTGTCACCTGAGCTACCACAGATCTAAAAAGTATTTTGTAGATGATAAGAAAACTTATCTCAATGCTGCAATTAAATATTTTATTTGTTAGGTTTTATTATTACTATTTATTAGACAAATATATATGCGCTGTTACTAATACAAACTTATTTATATAAATTGTTCGAGTTCACTCTATGTGTTTTAGCGTAAAATAGTATATTGGTAACGAGATATTCCATATTAGCCCTCAGGTGTGACAAAGTATCTGCATTTTTATATTAAACGAGGTTAGATGTAGTTGTTCATGTGACAAAACACTCACTTATCATTAAGTGGACTATTTATTCGTATAAAATTTAAATGTTTTTGATACTTTCATAAAAACATTTCTATGTTGCAAATGTATTGCTGCTGATTGATAGTAGTTAGTGTATGAACTATTAACCCATTACTCACAAAAGAAATACACTGACCCGTGAATAAATTTGTCGCCTGTTAAATCAGGTGTATGTATATTGTCGACTTTATCCAAATTTATTAATGATCAGACCAGATTTTAATCTGTATTTTTTATTGAAATAATTGAAGCTAAATGCAGTAATAACAATTATTTTATGATATTTTTTGTAGAAATTACATTATATATTTTGAAAAACATAACATTTAAAAGTGTATAAATACACTTTCTTGAAATTGTATGAAATTGTGAGTTTTGTGACATTTCCTGACAATTATCTTAGAGTGATACATACAATTATGGGCCGTGGTAGATAGAGTTACGCTTGCTGTAAATTTCACAGCACGCGAGAAGCCTTGGTTCGATTCCCACCGGGACCAATGATGTCGTTAGTTGCAATTTCAAGTGCTGATTTACCACGTGCTCGTCAGTGAAAGAAAATATTGTGAGGAAACCCGCATGTCTGAGAAGTAAGAAAAAATTACTCCGAAAACGCGAAATTCGGAGACATAGAAAATGTGGTGAACACCCGTATATGCATATATTCCAGAATAGTATACTCTTATTAGGTTCCTTCAAAGTCAATATAATATAATATCAAAGTTCCTTAAAATGAGATATGATGGAAATGTCTGTTTCTTTTAGTTTCATCTGACTAGATTTCCACTTGAATTTTGTAAAAGAAGCCTTTAAATGAAATACCTCTTGACTAAAAATTTAAAAATATCGCACGTGTAACATGATGATGATGCATTTTTTTAAATCTATATAGGATTTTAACCATAAGAAGGTATAAAGTTATTTATAGTAAGTTCACACCGCGTTTATCAATTAAGGAAGTCCAAAACATCGTTATTCGACCGGCCGATTTCTTCGAAATCGACGGATAAATACTTAAGAAACACATTCAGAATGTGCACAAGAGACTCAAAGTTACTATCTGCATCCATCAATTAGTTAACAGTAAGAACAAGACACAAGCTCGGCCATTAAATAGCTCATTTGTGCTCTGATTTTTAAATAAGTGAATAGCGTAGCGAACAACTAACGTTCCGACATAATTGGCATCATCACTTATTCGTCGTCATTAACCCCAATTTTATAAAGTTCGCGGCCATAAAGGCTTGCATCCTATGCATCGGTAAAAGCTAGGGTAAAATTAAACTCAAGCATAAAGAAATTAATTAAACTTCAATAAATTTTTATTTGCAAATTGAATGTGGGTTTGTTACCTCTGCATTGGCCCGGGAGTAAGAGCATTGTCGAAGACTCTGCTTTTTGAGGTAATAAAACCATATAAAATTTGCAAATTTTATTTAAAACATAAAATTTTATGGCCGAGTTTTCTGAAGAGAAAACCAGCGTAAAATAGCAGTATAGTTGCTTTTAGGTTTTGCACGGAGATCGTAGAGACCCGGAGACTCTTTTTAATGGAAACGAGGCGACCTATCTTAGTCAGAGTAAGTCTTAGTAGTTAGGAAAGATGTAGATGTCTATGGGCTACAGCATATATTTATACTCAGGTGGACTATGTAAACGTTTCACCTATATTCTATAAAAAAAAACTTCAAAGGTGGGTGACGTATTCACCGTTGTTATTGACGCCTTATCTTTTCCAGTTCAGTAGCTTGAAAACATCACGCAAGTCAATGTTAAAGATTTCAGGATTACGTCGTCTGAAGTACAATGAAAAACAATGACAATCACTATATAATTCTTCATTTGTCTAGAAAATTCCGCTGAAACAGAAACTTTCTTAGTCAATTTCAATATAGATAATAAACAATCTTATTGAAAGTCACTATTCTGTTTAATTTACACAGGTTCGGGAAAAAAACCTCTGTTCTGTGAATCACCAGTAAGAAACCCAGCGGGACGACAACAGAAATACTTTCCATAAATGCCGTGCTTGGCAGACGAATTGGCAATCGATTCATCGTAACTGTTTCATCTCTGACGGTACTTATCCGATACCGGTCTGGGTATATTACACCTAGCATTTTGTGGAATGTTTGCATCGAATTCTATGGCATGAGATATTTCTAGCATCTCCCATAGTTGCTGCATATGTTACCCAACAAAAGATGTACAGTGATTGATTTTTTTACGCTGTCACCATAATGCAATAAATTAAAAGTTATCGGAGCACAAAACCCAAACCTGCATCGCGATTCTTGTGTATATGTGTATATGCGATCTAATATAGCAGTTTAAGTAAATCAAAATATTTTAAATCCTTGATAACTATGTAAACTGCATGATAGTTTAGAGACGTCAATAAATATCAAGATATAATGAAATATATTACATAAAAACATAATAAAGTGTAGTATAAATATTGACACAGATGGTCTAGCGTTTTGCGGTCAGCTTAGATTACTTAAGAGCGCGTACCACCACAAATTGCCTATCGAAGATTAGATTTTTACATAGTTTAATCAAGTACCAGATAACAAAACATGTTAATATGGATATTACATCGTAATTGCGGGGGACGTCATTGGTTAAAAACATAATGGAATAAAAATTTCACGATAGAAAGAAATCATTAACAAACCTCTTATTTTCACCATTAATCATTGTTCATGAAATTTTTCTGGTAATTGTGGATTATGCAAAAAATAAATAAATGACATCACATCAGTTCTGTAAATAGGGATTTTAAAAAATTAAGCACATTTTTCTAGTTATTAAATAAAATGCATTCGGCGCTTACTGTATGTTTATTCCGTGCAATAAATTCTAGTACGTCTCACGTAACGCATATACTGCATTAGTATAATATATATTATACTGCATTAGTTGCAATTTCACCGTTGCGCAGGTAGCACTGTGTTTCTGTGCAGCGCCAAGAAAAAAAACTTGCTTAAGGGTCAGCGCGCACCAAGAGCAGAGCAGAACAGAGCATTTTCTGAGAACACCAAAATATTAATTTTATGACTATTGACAGACAGTGCAAAAATATACACGTCCAAACCTGATGCTCGAGCTTGCAGGATGCATGTTCGAGCATGCGCAAGCACGCTCACACCGTCGCCGCCCGCGCTCAGTATTGCCGCAGCGAAAACACTGTTTGGACGTGTGTTTAGTTTATACCTATAAGCGCGTCACATAAGTCGGAATCGTGGACGAAGAAAGTTGATAAGTTTGGTGCAGCGTTTTGAGTGTCTGTACAATATATCAAGTTCAACATACAGCGATCGTATGTTAAAAGCCAATGCTTGGAAAAGAATCTCCACGTTTCTTCTATCCATACTGTTCTTCCAATTTTCTGAAGTCTAATTTCATTAATGTTCTTCATGTTCTTCTTCCTCTGCCAAAAGGGCTATAATCACCAAGTCTTAATCGATCATATTGCACACGTCTATCAACGTCGAATTTTGGCATTCAAATTAGTCATGCACGCCACCCTAGCAACCCAGAGCACTTTCAATATATCTTGCTCACGGAGGCGCGCGGATGCCGCCTGCATGGTCGAGTAGTCAAAATTTTGCTGGAGCATGCGCGAGCATTTTGCAGTTCGGTCTGCGTTTACCCTAATACTTTACTCAAGCGTTATTTTATTTTTTATTATTTTTTGCTTATTCACAAATATTTATATTTTGAATTTATAATAAACTATAATAACTAAAACAAATTAATAATAATAGTGTCATAAAGTATAAAGTTTAATTATAATAAAGTTATAATGGTATAAAATATATAAAGGTATAAAAAACAATTGATTTTGACCTGTCCATAATTCGAACCCCACGGCTATATATTTTGAAAATATATTTATGGTAAACGAACCGATAAATATACTAAAGTAAATAAATAATATTACTGTCAAAAATTGTAAAACAAAAACTGTAATAATAATAAAATAAAAAGGAAAAATTGATTTGACCTGATCACAGTTCGAACCGTGATCACTTCAATCCGTAATTAGCAAATCCGTAAACAATAAATATAATATATTTTGAAAATATACGAGAAAATATTAATAATAATAACGTCAAAAATTATAAAGTAAAACTTTAATAATGATAATAAAGTAAATAAGTTGTTCCTTTTTTACTTTACCTTATTTTAGATCTTTTTTACCTTAATATTATAGATTCGATATTAGCAATAGCGTTACCGACTTAAAGACCAACTGTTGGCCAAAAGCTGAAATTAGTCATCTGGTTATTTTCAGTTTTCTTCATTATTATGTTTTCAAAATTGTTAATGAATATATTTTCCATAACATACATATACATTATTTTCTATAGAACTTATACAATTATTTTGTCCAAAACCTAAATATACTAAACAATAAACATAAACTATTCAAACAATTACATATTTACAAAATATTTATTTTATATTATTTGTATATACATGTCTACATAAACAGTGTTCAAACTTTCGGCGCTTTGCTGGCGTGGTATATATATATATATATATATGTGTGTGTGTGTGTGTGTATTATTATATATTATTATTAAATATATTATATAATAAATAACATTTCCTCCGAGATTCAATAGAAAACACTAGCGTGTTATTAACTAAAAACAAGTATTCAATAAAAATTCGATACAGAATATTTAAAATTTAAAAAGAAAATAATTATATTAGTACAAAGTCTCATCCAAATCGTTAGAGCCTCTACCGAGAAACCAGTTACATAATGTAAGGAAAACATACTATATTTATTTTTCTTTTTTATTATTTAAAAAAAAGATTTATATATATATATATATATATATATATATATATATATATATATATATATATATATATGATTAAAATAATAAAGTATGCAATAGTATGTTTTGATACCACGTTGTGTTGACCCCAAATTGACTCCGGGACGTGAGGGTAAAATTGCAAAGTTTTCTGGTTCTATTCCATTTGAATCTTAAAATATATATTTAAATATGAAATAAAATAAAAACTTACTGTTAATTCGTCGCATCTAGTCTATTAGGAAAGCCACCTTGCGTGGAAACTTGCCATCCATCACGGTAGTGTCGTTCATGTCCAGAAGTAGATCAAACTGATAAATACGAGTAAGTAAATTTTACAAAACGTAACACACATACCTTATTTCTCGGAAAGAAAATTGAAATGCCTGGAAAATATTCTATTTACCTAGATTCAAAATTAACAACGAAACAAGCAAATTTTCAAACGACCTCAGCTCGTAATATTAAAATCCACTTAATTAAATATGCGCTTTATACAGCGCAAGCAACCTTATTTTGATCCCCGCCTGTACCAATAAAATTGTTGATTGAAATTTTAAGTGCTGATTTGCCAATGGCTCGGAGGTAAAATATCGCGTGAGGAAAATATGGCAAAAAAATTGCATTAAGACTTTTGCGAATACCTTTTGCGGAGAACTTTTGTGTGTCTCGCTGCTGGGCCTATACTCATTTCTGAGAGAGTTTTAGCACAAGGAAATGGCCACCACGCTGCCCAAAAATAAATTTTCGCCATTTGGCGAAAATCACACACATTGGCAGGTATACAGTATTCTTTCTTATTTTTCATCACCACCGAGCACGTGGTAAATCGGTACTTAAAATTGCAATTAACTACATAATTCATATATATTGGATGTTTCTTCAGCTGTGTGAGAAGTATCGATGATTGTTGTCTACGGTTTGACAATTGAAAATGTCAAACTGTGTTGAGATTTCTGTTCGGTAATGTTTGACGATTCATCGTGATTCTTTTAAGGCCGGACAAACGATAGCAAATTGTGGAAATTTACTTTAAAAAATCTGTTCGCGAAGTTCATAAAGTACTTCATCCATTTTACAGTTAATATAATCGGCCTAATTTTACTCTTCTCGATTCAAAGTCATCAACAAGATAAATAAATGTGCGTAGGCGAAGAGACTGTTGCTGCTGTAGCGCGAAGTGTTAAAGAGGTCGACGAAATGAGCATTCGTCGACGTTCTCAACTTGTCGGTATTTTTTATTATGTGCGAGCAGCTATACAGGTCTAGGGAAAGAGAGCAGTATCACTGCGACCTCAAAAAGATACTGTGATCGCTGCTATAACTATAGTACACTGCTAAGCCCTATGTCTTCAATGAATAAAAGGAGTTGCTTAGTCGTGAGCAATTTAACTTCTACTGGGTGGAGTACATTGTTTCCCAGGTGAGTGTTACGTTTGCGCATTAAGGGTCCGCAATCAGTTAGGATGTGCAGAGGCGTTTCTTTCTATATGGAACAGAACTGAAATATCCTTGAGTTGCTTAGTCCAAAGATGGACATGTGCTTTTTAAGACAACAGTGCCCAGTTAGAGCTCTTGCCAGATTGCGCAATTTATTTTTACTTTTAATCCCTGAGCTTCTGAAGCGAATTTACGATAAAAAGCCCGGATTAGGTTTCAAAATGTTTTAAGCTTGGTGTGTCAGACTAGATCTTAAGTGATTTACTGTGATAAAGAGTTTTAACGGTCAATTGGGCTCGGCTTCTTGATATTTCACAAAATGGTTCAGGTCCAAATTGTATACTTTTAGAGCACTCCTGTGCAAGTTCATCGGAAAACTCATTGCCTACAATACCCGCGGGACCTGGAACTTATCTCAAGACGACCCTGTTATTACATTCCAGGGCGTTTAAACGGTTTACGCAGTCTCTAACTAGCTTCTAGTTCACTAAGTTTGAACTCAGCGGTAGCAGTGCTGCTCGACTATCAGAGTTTATATGAATTATATGGTTGACGTAATGTTTTTCCTGATTGATTTCCGCACAACGAAGTATGGCAAAAATTTCTTCCTGGAAGATCGATATGAATCCACCCAAATTCATACCAAGTTTGAATTGGACGGTCCCTGTAAATTCAAAAGGCCCATTTTAGACCCATCGGTACACCATATGAGGCTACTGACCTCAAAAACAACCCGGTCATTCAGCCAGTTTTATTTGGAGGGTAGTTCCACTATATACGTTTTATTAAAAGTGTGTAATGGACGCATGATATCTGTGATCATGCGTTAAACCGATGTTTCCTTAATTGAGTCGAGCATGGATCTCAATCTGTAGAAGAGCAAAGTCAGACCGCCCTGGGCGTGAATCCTACACAAACTAGCCTTCGCCTCCTTGTCTAGATAAAGATTAAGGGGCTTTAGGCATAGCAGTGCGTTAAGAGCCGCTCCAGGCGAAGATCGCATAGCGCCAGTTGCCATTAAGCAGGCAGTCCTTTGTAGATTATTTAGTCTGTACGTAGTCGTCTTTTGGTTGGCCTTGTTGCACCGGACTTACTCATACTGAGACGCAAGCCCAAGTTGTTCCCGACCAAACGACTGTTCATTGTTACAACTAGCAGGAGTAGTTGTTGTTAGTAAATATTTAAAGTACTCAAGCTCTTAAAAGAACTTTTATAACTTGTATAAAAATATTTTAAATAAAACAAATAATTAATTAAATACAATATAATATACTAAATTTTGCTGATTTTTTTTTGAATGCATACATAGTCATGATTTCTTAAATTTACGCGAACTCTCGAACTCGCGAACGCGATAAAATCCGTAAATAATAGTTGTATTCAATGCATACATAGTCCTTATAAAAATATTACCCTAATAAAATTCTGACAAAATTTTGACCGGTTTTATTAACTGAATTTCAAAGTTAGTTTAATACACCACTTGATGATTAAAATATCTAGTACATGTATATTTTATATTTTCACTTTATAAATTCATTAGTGTACAATGTATACTTTTGATAAAGGTTTTCCTTCACAGCACTAAATATCTATTAAGGAATAATAAAATAAAGGGAATCCTTTGTTACTGGGTAAATACCCAATGAAAGGAATTAAACAATGAGTTATAATGTATCTTTCTTAGGTTGTTACTACAAAATATATTATTTAGTCATTAAAAAGCAAACATTATAATGGTTTATAATATAAAAGTAAAATACATTATAAAATTAAAGTACATGAATGAAAATAACCTGAGAATGAGGTGTTTGATACCATGTTGGTTCTATTATAGTTCGTATGAACGATTGTACAAAATTATTAAAAAAATTATATACATCTATAAAAAAATATTGCGAAGTTTCCTGCTGGATCTTCCCTTATGAGAATACAACAATATAATCCATTTCATCCTAGCCCTTAGAAATGGCGACGCATCGCATCTTTCTTCTTTTTGTAGCCATTTTCTTCTTACCATCATCTAACCATCAGGTGAACTTTTCGTTTGCTTGTCATTTTAATTTTTTTAAGTATGATTGATGTTACTAAGGGACTTAATGTAGCATTTTTCTTAGTGCTAAACTCACCTTCACGTTATGCATGCCCTGATAACAGGTGAACGTAGTTGGCAATAAATACGTCATTTGTTGCATTCATGGAAAGGCCAAAGAAAGAAGAAGTTTTGACTCATAATATTTATTGTTCACTTTTAAGTACAGTTCTATAGAGTTATTTTGCAATAGCCGGCCAAATTTGCAGAGAAGGTTGAGAATAAATAATATAGGCTTTGTTTTTTTATCTTTTAAATTAGAAATGCGTGGTAATGCATTAGTTTAACTGATTTTAGTAGACAATAACGTTGTTGTCCATAAATCACATTAAATTTAGGATAATTTTAAATAAAAGTAGAGCCTTATTTACTCTAATTTTCTAAAACACCAATACCAGTGTATCATTATTTATTTATTATTTAAATTTAAGTTTAAAATTTGGCAATTCTTTAAAATATAACTATGTATAGATAATAAAAAATGTATAGATATTAAAAATTAAAAAAGTGAGCAGTTTTAATAAAGCCTTATTGAAGCACTACTACTAGTACATATATTTTTATATAAATAATTATTTTGTCTGTGTGTATGGCCTTCTAACTAGCAAGATCAATGTTGATGAAATTTTGTGTGATTCATATAAATAAATCAAAACTCTTATATATTCTGATTCTGATCGTTGTTTTAATCAGCTCGTAAATAGGAGACATCCGGAAAACATAACTTTAGAATTTTATGTCACTTCCAAAGAGCAAAATATGCCATGGGGAGTAGCCATAGCGTTATTTTCCGATACCATACTGTTTGTCATTTATTGCGGGGGAAATCTGCGCCACATGCACTTTCTTAGACTCCCACATAAAAATAATCTACTTTGTTGCTACAAAACTCACACATAACAATTAAAATAATACATTAACAATTCTCACACACACATATTTACATTCTGTGTCGTAACATTGTAATAATGGGGCGCAACTACATTGACAAGTTGTATACCGTCGTGGCTGTAATAACTGTTGATACACATTATCGATGAGAAGGTGGATATTATAATAAAAATAGGACTTTATTTATGACTACTATCATTTAACAAATAAACTTAATGTTTTTATAATTTTAAAAACCAGTGATAGTTTAAAATATAGGTTTAGGTTTATGTTTAGGTATATTTTTAATATTGGAAATTCTTTTATCACTATAGAGAGATAAAGCAAAACATCGTAGTTGTGGTGAATACTTAGCCCGTTAGAGTTTCCCACTTTTACATTTTTTCGTAAGTGGACGCTTAATAAATCCTGTTTCTTACACGTCAATTTTTTCAAGAACTATCCGTTCTCCTTTAACTATCAAAGATTTTTCATTAATATTCTAAAGAATTTTTTTCAACCCAGCAAATTTTTTCTTTAAATAAACATTTTTACTTAGAGCCTTTTGATTTCTTTTCTGTTTTTTTTTTCTATTGCAGCATTTTTCTTTTTCCTGGTGTAAGTGTAATGGTGACAATCAAATTATAATTTTTAAGTGTTTCCCTTCACTGAACCTGAAAAAAAAAATGTTATCATCTTTTTATGCAGCTTACTTATTTATTATTGAGATTGTCAATAATAAAATAGTTGCTATTTGATAAATATGTAACTATTTAATGAGAAGTCGATGTTGTCCATGCAGATGTCAGAGAATCAGGAATAGAAAGAGTGGCACTAATGGCATCATAAGGTGATAGAGAGATCTGGTAGAGTAAATGATAATTTATGGCTTTGGAAAAATAGATTTCACACTGTATATTTTCTGAAGTAGAGAAATCTGGGCTTCTTCACAAATATGACTAACCACACACTACAGTATACCACATATTCAACATTTTACGGGCAGCACGAAGTATTACATCTTAGTCAGGGTTTGCAATTTGCAGCGGTTTGTTGATATTAAGATCGTAAATATGTGGTTTGCCTTGTTCATAATATAAAAAAGCTTACGGAACAAATACAGTGTGGTATTTAATTAGGCTTGGTTACCTCGATCAATTGCCTTCTATTGTTCACCAACACTTAAAAGTCAGAGGTCTAAAAATAATCTGAGCAAATGACACTGTTTCTGGTGGGAAGCCAGGTAAGCTAGTTATTACAAAAGTACTTCGAGAAGGTAGTTCACTTTCCTTCGGGAACTCGTACATTCTGGTCTCTCGCCAAAGCTGTCCAAGAGAGTGTCGCAGAGCGATTCGAATCGTCGACGAGCGAGTTCTTTCTGATCTCTGATGTTGAATCTCTTTGCGTTTCTTATCGTATCTACTATGGGGAGTGTTCGGAGGAATTGTTCGGATTAGTTCCAGCCGTCAAATTTCACAAACGTACATCACATCACGATTCACGATACCATCCTCACCATCTGGATGCTTGTCGGTCCATCACTGTGCATATTACTAGGAGTTTTCTTCCTCATACAACTTCTCTGTGGAGTTATTTACCACCGGCGACTTTTCCGGAATGATACGACTTAGGGACCTTCCAGAACAGAGCTTACTGTTATCTAAAAGGCTGGCTAGGCCCTTGCATTTCCCCTGGTGTTGCGGTTGTTCATGGGCGGCGTTAGTCACTTAATACCAGGTGAGTCACATGCTCGTTTCCCCCTCTTATATAAAAAATATCCCTTAAACTCTGATCTTTCCTCATATGAATCAAAATGCAGATGCGTTGTCACCCGTGTGGACTAAGATGGAATGCCTCATTTCCAGTAAAAAAGGGTCTCCGGTTCTCTACACATACCAGTAGACTCTATACATACCAGAAACATAGCCTTAAGGAGCTGCTCGTAAGTCACTTCCTTACCGAGAGTTCCCAGAACAGTTAAGGCCTGGTCGCGCAGGTTTAGTGTTTAGAACAGTCTTGGCCTGACTCTTATTTCAGCCAATTGCCTTCATAACAGCTTAAACTGTATTTTGTTGGCCGATCAGGAAGAAGTCCCGTCGAACAGCGGCACTTTGAATCCACGTAGCGAATGTGTTGTAGCTACTATGGGAGCTTAAATTCCATCCCCAAGTTTGAGGTCTTATTCTTCATGTCAGCCATCATGTTTTCAACCCGATTGTTTACTTAGTCGATTCGGGTTTCAGCTTTCGACAGGTTGTCATATTGAGTAACCCTATTCTTCACCTCCCTTATCTCTTTCCTGAGGGTAGCGTGAAGATCCTTCATGAGGAGTATCTGCTCTTTCTTATCGCATTTGAGCTGCTCCTCCAACCAGCGGGCCTGTTGCTCCTGTCGGTGGACCTGTTCCTCCTCTCGGTGTGCCTGTACCATGTGGGATTTTATCGTACTTCTGACAACATTATAAATATTATATTAAATAAACAAATATAATATACAAAATAAATGACAAAATTTAAGTATTGTTCTCGATATTATTTACCTATTTAACAATACAATCTACTATTACCTACGGGTCATTCTACCTATGTTTATTCTATGATAAAAAACCAAACGCGCGAACACAGAGTAGCGCACATTTTTTGTTTGAGATAGCTGTTCTAGTACGTAAGTACATATTATGACTTCAATGATTAAAACACACAAATAATAAAATACAATTCGTAGTTATATCGCTTCGAAATATTCGCTTGAATTGCCAATTGAATACTCCCAGGGTCGCAGTCAATACCAATATTATATAGGACCTTATATACTTAGACATCTAGAATGTTCGAGTACATACAGGTCCCGACTGACTAAGTGTAGAAAGCTTCAGTATGGAATTCTCTAGAAGGATTAGATCTGCTACTCTATACTAGATGGCACTAGTGCCATGCACCAGACTTATGGCTCACAACAGTACTATCAGATTTTAATAAAGATTTTACTTTACTATGTTTCATTAAATCGGGAAACGCACTAGATCCTGTACTTCTATTAAAAATAAAAGCGAGATGAGGTGCAATTAAATATTTTATGGATGTTATATCTGTAACGGAAAACCCATAAATCTGTGGTTTTCTTTACATGGAGGGTTTTAAAATATTTTTTACAGTATCTAATGATACTACATTTACAAATATGAATTCTTTTAAACAAGTATTAAAATTTTGTCTTTTAAACAAGTCGTGACTCGGCACCCGTTAAAGAAGTATTCAATGACTCGCTTGTCGTGATAGCATATCAGTGAAATATTTCTCAAACAACGCTGCGACTTCTTGATTTGCTTTCATCAACTCATTATTGATTTTAAATTGATAGTTTGTGTTACGAGGATTGTTTTGATCGATTTAGTTATTAAATATACTCCACGTCATTTTAATTTAATTTTTAGCAGTTTTACTTTTATTGCTGATATGAAAAGATTTGGCTGTGGAGCACACTCTTTTAAACATTTTAGAATAATTTCTCATATTATTCTCTAAAATCCTTGGAAAGATCATGTGATCTTTCATGGTAAAGTTCATAACATAATCTTTGCATATAAAAACAATGTGGTTGAAGTTCACATTTAGTAATTTAAATTGAATGTATAAATACTTATAAGTATTGTATTGTATTCAATTTGATTCAATTCGAATATTAAACCATATTATAGCAAAACTCAAAATATATTAAACAAATAAGAAAAAATAATCTCAAAAATGAAGATATGCACGAGGGATATAGCTGTATAGACCACATGCCTTTGACATTTTTCGATAACTATATACAAACCGGCATAATGTCAAAACCATGTAGTGTAGGGGTAAGGAAAACAGTTTCTGTATTAAAAAGTATCCGTAGGAAAGCGCTAAATAAGGGTGGCGCCACTGTAGCTAGATGGTAAATTTTAAAGAACATTTTATATTTTTTTATTGCACAGACTTTCACCAATTCTTTTTTATAATAATTATTTTATTGTTTACAAAATTTTTATTTTCAAAATCACTCTCAACGTGTTTCACGGTGACTTTTTCTAGGTTATATTTACTAAATTATTTTAGACAACGTTAGTAGTAGAGGTTTTCAATACTGCAGTTTCATCAACTGCTCTGGTTATATACAAATACAAACAATAAATTCTTCAACTCAGCACACTTCACTCTGTCGACAACTGCTAAGTTCATTTCATACCCTCTAGCTACTCTAGCGCTGTTGTGGGGAGTTTTTGAACTGTTATTTACTGCTTACAGATGGACACTTTTTCAACTATTCTCCTATGTGAGATAGTTCTCCTTACCTCTACACTCCATGATCAAAACTATAGCTCGGTGACAGCGACAACTCGGATGCAGACTCGGGTCAGTTGCATGATAAAACCGCTTATTGTTTGAGAGCGAGCGGCCTGTGTTGGTAAGCAAATCCAAAACAAAACGACCGTTAATAATGCAAAAATGGACAGTTATTATTGTAAATTTTAAGATTAAAAAGAAATAAATAGTACTAATGTCATCAAGAATTACTCAAAAATTATGAAAGGTAACTCCCCATTTTTTTATAAATACGACGTGGCAGATGTCTTTTTGTAGCTAAAAACTAAAAAATTCGGCAGATTTTTAGCACGTCAATTCAGTCGTGAAACTAAATTTAGTCTAGTGAGCAGTGCAATTGTAAGTAGTTTTATTATCCTAATATAATCACGTGGACTTATACTATGACATAAGAAAACACCTGCTTACGGCTATTCCCCTCCGGTACGTCGGCGACCAGTGTTGTTTTAAGACAGAGACAAACTGGTCCCTTGCAAGCAACGAATGCAACCCATTATGGCATCTGAACGCTTGATTTTGTATTAAAACTATATATTAGCAACGCAATTACATGCATCCGACGCAACATCCATCTGCGATGGAATGAAATGGATCGGCGTGGGAAGCTGGAACGGATTATCATACGCAATCCCACGCGTACAACCAGTGTGTTCCTAGAACTTAAGCGTAGCACGTCTTATGTAAATAGACCTTTGCACATAGTCAAAATTTAAGATGAACAGCCCATCGAATTAGTAGAGCTATACAAATGTATTTATAATATTAAATATCTAGAATACGGCGATGCTAAAATACGTTATACAGTGTGGAAAGATATAAATGGTATTCATAGTGAGTACGTATCCACCTATTGCTATCATTTGTGTTATTAATGTTAAAGGGAGAGATCGAGGCGCGAAATTAAAAAAATAGTAGTTTTTGTATTTTTGTCCTAGTAATGTTAAGATATGAAACATGATTTTATGAACATTGCGGAAATAGCACATTGTGTTCTACATATTTTTGTATTTGTTCTGCGTTGTAAATCAAAAATTTTAATCAGAATTACTATCTAAAAGCTTTTTTCAGAAGATCAGACTTAGTTCTCAAAAATGATAATGGTAACAACGCTGTCTGACGTCAAACGTATGTTTTACGTTACATACGTATTCCAAGTGTGTACAACAATGTTCCGTTTATCTACGCTAAAGAATCCACTCTAGGGTGGATATTCGGAAACGTGTGTCCGACTATCCACCCCAAACGGGGTGGATAATCGGAATTCTTATATAATTTAGAATTAAATCGGAACTCTTATATAAATTAAAATTAAAATCTTCCGATTATCCCTATTGGCTGTTTACACTCGTTTATAAAAACATGATAGAAACTGGTCCACGTCTGTATACTTATTAAAACACACACATTTCTTGTTAAAGGGTCAATACTGAAATACTTTTAATTGTTCAATTACATATCACTTGATGAGGTATAACTTACGTCATTTTAGAGATATCTTATGATGAAAGAAATCGTTTACTGGAATTATATTAATTAATTTTACACTTATATTTTATTGAAGTAAGTATTTTTTACTAATAAAATTTTATTTATTTAGTGTTTTCCTGTTTTACTTGTTTCGTTGCGGGTTAGTTTCCTAATATAAACTTTTCACAAACTCCTTATTCAACCTCATTTTTAAATCCCCTTAGGTACTTATGTATTTCATAATTTGCTTTACAAAGTGGTAGATGGTTTGCCACCTTTCCGTTTCATTAAAAGTTTTATTAATACAGGAAAATACTGTAACGATGACAAAACCACGCTCACAGCTCACGTAGACAATTATGCCTACAAGATTACGCAAAAATATAATGGATGCACGCATAAATGAATGTGTAAATGAAGTAACTACTTTACTTGATCCGGTGCCGACACTCTGTAAGAACATTGTAGTATCTGTCAATGATATCGGCTTACTAAACGAAATTCCTGCATTAAAAAAAAATTAAACTACTTTAAATGAACGTAAAAATGCTGTATTAGGTTAAAAAAATAACTTTAAAAAGGATTTCTGAAGTTGTATTATCAAAAATACGAGAATTATTTGTTAGTAGACTACATGGATGATAATTTTCAGATTTTGGTATTATGTAACGATTTCGCAAGGGACCAGATGGGTTACTCACAGAATTCTACGACGATGCAACTTTTAGAATATAAGCGTTTAATCAAGTATTCACTATACACGATTTTACGAACAGTACCGTAACTTCGACAAATATGTACCTTTGGTATAATATTTTACGAAGTTATGGTACACCTGAATTAACGAGTAATAGAAAAAAAGACACCTATTATATATTATTTAATTTAATAAAATCACAAATTCCTGCATGGAATCCCGTAAAATTTACGTTCGAAAACTCGCAACAATGGGAGCACTGACACACGTTTTTGAATGACGAGCAGATAAGCTAGATATCAATAAATAACTAGATATGAGGAGAATAGTGCTACTTACAGCAAGATTGCCACTATTGGATGGCTGTTTGTTAAACCTTTTTTGAATAAGGATGATAATATGATGGTATTTACGAATTAATATGAAATACACGGCACTAGGACGAAAATTATGTGGCTATTTGAAATTCATTTGAAGTGTTTAGCAGAACTACAAATTCATTGGAGTCTTGGCATAAAATAATATCAAATTAAATTAAAGACAAACATTCAAATTTAGTGAAGTTTTTGCATTGCTTGCAAAAAAAAAAACAGTTTATTGCTATATATCACATCTGTTGCAACAAAGAAATTTCGAAAACGATTGCAAATGTACATTAAAGGAGACGAATTTATCAATGATATACAATGAAGTCTACTCAATAATGAAATAAGCGTTGGTCATTTCCTGGACATATTGTAGAATTTATAACTTAGGTACCAATTATTTTTTTAAACAAGAAAGGTTAATTTGGTTTAAATATATTATGGTGTAATAATGGTACGTAATATGATTTTTGTTTAAGTTAGTGGTTATTAAAAATTAATCAATAATATGTTAAAGAATTTATGTTGAACTGTACTTGGGCTAGATAAACGGAACAACAATCAAAAAGTGAATTTCGATTGTACACCCCGTCTAGGGTGGATAAACGAACACACGTTACTGAGTATCTACCCTAATCTAGAGTAAGTAAGTCTAGAGATCAGTAGACCGTTTTTACTGGAATCGAGGAATTCTATCTTAGTCCTCAAAGGTGACCATGCATCTGCATTTTGATTCTTCATGGAGAACCACCAGGGATTCTCCAGGGGTGCCGGTACCCCAGGAGGGTACCAGCACCCCTGGAGAATCCCTCGCTGAGCATCCACGACCATGTTTCTCCACTTCTGAGCGTGGGTGCTCAGGCTGCCCCGCGTATTCTGGGGGGGGGGGGGGCAAAATTCCGCTCAAGACTACAATTGCTCGGGGCAAACGGAGCAATAAAACCAAGGCGACCCCTGCCACGCTGTCCGCGAATTTCTGCAATATCAGGGGACTTCACTCTAACCTAAACGCCGTCCACTACCATCTCGAGACGGCGAGGCCGGCTCTGCTCTTTCTGACCGAGACGCAGGTGTCCTCTCCGGCTGATGTCTCGTATCTCTCCTACCCGGGGTACAAACTGGAACACTCCTTTGTGCCTCGGGATGGAGTTTGCGTTTACGTCAGAGAGGACATCTGCTCTCGACGCCTCGGCAGACTTGAAGGTTCGGACCTGTCCATCCTTTGGCTACGCGTAGACAGCGACGACCATCCGCGCGTCTACGGGTGCCTCTATAGGTCCCATAGCGGTAATGCCGAAACAGACCGACTATTCGACCACGTCCAAATGGCTGCAGATTCGTTGCTACAGCAGATCCCCTCCGCAGAGATCGTGATCCTCGGCGACTTTAACGCCCATCACGCCGAATGGCTTCGTTCACGTTTAACCGATCATGCGGAGAGATCATGTTCATGATTTTGCCTTGGCATATGGTCTGACACAACTGGTTACTTCGCCTACGCGGATTCGAGATGTGGAGGATCATGCACCTTCCCTGTTGGACCTTCTGCTGACCTCTCACCCGGACGGATATCAGATTTCCGTCGACGCCCCTTTAGGCTCCTCGGACCATTGTCTGGTCCGGAGTGTGGTGCCACTCACGCTGAAATCGCGGTTGCATTCTGCAGGCTGCCGCCGTGTTTGGCACTATAGGTCAGCCGATTGGGATGGGATGCGGTCTTTCTTTGCATCCTACCCTTGGGGGCGGGTTTGCTTCTCCGAATGTTCCCAACGTTGATGTGCTGAGTGGTAAGGGTTGAACTTTTTATTCCTTCTTCTGTGGTGCCCATTGGAGGCAAGTCTCAGCCATGGTTTGGTCGCTCCTGTAAAATAGCATCATGCTATAATTACAATGCAGGAGTGCTACCAAGCCTGGGCTGATGCATCAGCGTCCCGGGATGTAAACACCAGCGCTCTAATAAAGAAGTATAATTTCGCCTCTAGGTCCTTCAAAAGAGTCATTGCCAAGGCAAAGTCAGATCACATAGGCAGAATTGGCGAGAAACTAGTTCGCCTTCCTTCTGGATTCCGTGCATTCTGGTCTCTCGCCAAGGCTGTCCAGGGGAATTTCCGTCAGCCATCTCTTCCATCTCTGCACAGGAGGACGACTCACTGGCCCATACCGCAAAGGAGAAAGCCGATCTTCTAGGCTCTTTCTTTGCGTCCAACTCGACTCACGATGACGGAGGGAGTACGCCGCCTACCATCCCGCGGTGTGAGTGCTACATGCCGGAAGTGCACTTCACACAGTGCTCGGTTCGCAAAGCACTCCTCTCCCTGGACATCCACAAGTCGAGCGGGCCTGACGGAATCCCCCCAATTGTGCTGAGGACGTGTGCTCCAGAGTTGGCACCGGTTTTAACGCGTCTTTTCCGGTACTCCTACTCCCTAGGCGTAGTCCCAAAATCATGGAAGACGGCTTACGTCCACCCGATCCCTAAAAAAGGCGACCGCTCTGACCCGTCCAACTACCGGCCAATCGCCATCACCTCCTTGTTCTCCAAAACAATGGAGTCCATTGTAAACTGCCAGCTCATGAGGTACCTTGAAGATCACCAGCTGATTAGTGACCGCCAATACGGTTTTCGCCGTGGTCAGTCAGCTGGTGATCTTCTGGTCTACCTAACTCACAGATGGGCGGAGGCAGTAGAGTTCAAGGGGGAGGCATTGGCCGTTAGTTTGGACATTGCGAAGGCCTTCGATCGGGTTTGGCACAAAGCGCTTCTTTCGAAGCTCCCTTCCTATGGGCTTCCCGAGAAATTGTGCGATTGGATCACCAGCTTTCTTGCAGATCGGAGCATCAAGGTCGTTGTAGACGGTGCAAGCTCCAATTGCAAGCCTATTAATGCTGGTGTTCCACAGGGCTGCGTGCTATCGCCAACGCTGTTTCTTCTGTATATCAATGACATGTTGCATACCCGTAACATTCATTGCTATGCAGATGACAGCACTGGTGATGCTCTTTACACCGGCCGAGCCAATATTTCTCGGGAAAACGTCTCCGAGTGCCGGGACAAACTTGTGTCTGGAGTCTCTGCTGGACAGAGCCTCGGATTGGGGGCGACTAAATCTAGTCCAGTTTAACCCCCAGAAGACACAAGTTTGCGCGTTAACCGCTAAAAAGAACCCCTTTGTCGTATCCCCTCAGTTTCAAGGCACTCCCCTTGTTGCCTCAGCCAGTATCGGAATCCTCGGCGTCGACATATCGAGTGACGTGCAGTTTCGTGGTCACTTGGAAGGGAAGGCCAAATTGGCCTCTAAAAAGCTTGGCGTGCTCAGCAGAGCGGGACAGTATTTCATGCCGGCACACCGCCTGCAACTTTACAAGGCGCAGGTTCGGCCGCACATGGAATACTGTTCCCATCTCTGGGCTGGGGCTCCCCAGTACCAGCTTCTTCTACTTGACCGCATCCAGCGCACAGCGGCTCGAATCGTCGACGACCGAGTGCTTTCCGATCGGCTCGATTCACTGGCGCTGCGAAGAGATGTTGCATCTCTTTGCGTATTTTATCGCATCTATCACGGGGAGTGCTCTGAGGAATTGTTCGGATTAATCCCAGCCGCCAAATTTCGTGAACGCACTACACTTCAAACGTTCCGATACCATCCACACCATCTGGATGCTTGGCGGTCCACCACTGTACGTTTCACAAGGAGTTTTCTTCCACGTACAACCTCTCTGTGGAATAGTTTACCACCGGCGATTTTTCCGGACCGATACGACCTGGGGACCTTCAAGAAAAGAGCTTACTCCTTTCTAAAGGGCCGGCAACGCACCCGCAATTCTCCTGGTGTTGCGGTTGATCATGGGCGGCGGTAGTCACTTAACATCAGGTGAGCCGCATGCTCGTTTGCCCCTTCTTCTATAAAAAAAAAAAAAACAAATGTAGATGGCAATTGACCACAGCATCCACTTATCATCAGGTTGACTGTCTGCTCGTTCATCACCATAATTTTATAAAAAATGGACATAAACGTCACTGTTAGTAAGAGCTTCCAATAGATTATGCCCCAAGACTCAGGTATGAAAGGAGGTAATTTAGACACATTATTTAAGGTTAATTTCATATCAGATTTTTCGCACTGTAGTATATATTATAAAAACGTCTTCCAAGCATTTATTAAAAAGCGTGAGGGTAATTCGTTAGCAGCATTAATATTGGGTTCATCACTTATGTTCAAAGAAATTGACCTTTATTTAAAGCTTGCATAGGTTAAGTGCAAGATAATATGAGTTTTATGCTTGTGAAAGTAATGTTTATTTTTCGAGACAAGTTCCATATTTTTATTATTTTCTGTCAAATATGGCCATAAGTTCGATGAATTTACACACAAAATCCTACATTACTCGGCACATAAATGAATTTACCACGTGCTTGGCGGTGAAGGAGAACATCCTCCACATCTGAAGAATAAGAAAATTTTTTTTCGAAGACATGTGAAGTTCACCAACAGCGCAGCGCAGTAGACACTTCCTTGCCCTAAAACCCTCTCAGAAATGAGGCCTGTGCAAAACAATGGGACCTATATGTATATAAGCAGTATAAAAAAAGTCCATAGATTGTTAAGTACGGCCAAATAACGTGAGATGCTTTCTAAAAACAGACAATATGTGATGTTATGTAGTACGGCCTGATGATATTAAATTTGGATATCACGCACAATGTTAACCAATGGCTAGTAAATTCAAATTCATTTATTTGCCAGAATGTATGTGTACAATAAAGTATGATCTTAAATTATGTATAATGGCCCATTTATAATCTACCACTTTATATGGTGTGCAAATATTTTATAAGTATACATGCAAAAAAAATTTAAACAACAAGTGGGAATTCAATTTCGTACATTTATGATTAATTGATGTCAATATCATGTCATTTAAGTAATAGGTTTTAAAATGTCACATTGTGTAATGATTGTTCTTAATTGTTAATGTCCATACTTTCAGTTTGTTTGTAATTAATTAATTATTAGATATATATCAATATTACTCGATTCTTCGATTTTAGAGTTCGGATTTATTTTCCACAAAAAGACATAAATTCAATTAGGTCGTAAATTCATTTTTCTTTTAATCATTGTATCATCTTTTTTAAACATGGTTAAAGGTAACTCTTTAAAGTCGTTGGATTTTTTTTATACACCTTTATAGCATTTACGTAAGAGTTCCTTTCGTACAATTTGAGCCTGCATTGAGGTAAGAATAATTTATGTTTATTTCTAGGAGCTACATTTCGTTCAGTTACATCTATATGCCTTTCAAAGTGTTCAGGGTGTTGGTTAACAAATATGCATATGTTTTAATGTACAAGCATGTTAATGTCAAGATATTGTACTTTTTAAACAAGGGCTTACTACTATCCGCATACCCTGCTCCATAGACGCACACATTTTTTTTGTACTCTAAATACTTTTATTATATCTACTGAATCTACTGAATTGCCCCACAATAAAAGACCATATGATAGTACTGACTAAACATATCCGTGATATGCACATAGAGGAACATCAGTTGGTATCGTGACTCGTAATCCTTTTATTGCGTAGACAAATCTGTCGAGTTTGTCACAAACGTAATCGACATGTGTTTTCCAGTCGCAATTTTGATCCAACATTATACCGAGAAATTTAGTACTTACTACTTGTTCGATGATCTTATTATTTAACATTAATACTCAATAGTTTTCTTTCATATGTCTGAAATTAGATCATTTTAGTTTTTTTCCATATTAATCTGTAAATTATAACAATAAAGCCAGTCTATTATGTTTTTGATTGCTTTATTTATCCCTATTTCATATGTATCTGCATTTTCACATTTCACAATAAGGGTTGTGTCATCAGACTTACTTAGCAGATGGTTTAGCACTGTCTGAGTGATGTTTGATGATTCTCGTACAGCTAAACAAAACAAAAAAATCTGTAACATGATATACAATTGGCAACCGTAATTTTTTATCATTATGGGCACATCTCCTGTTTCATCATTCATCATTACAGCCCTTTACAAGACCACTGCTGAATATAGGCCTCCACAAAGGTACGCCACAAAGCACGGTCCTGAGCCACCTGCATCCATCGACTTCCTGCATGTCTTACCAGGTCGATATTCCATTTAGTGGTGGGTCGCCCTACACTTCATCTACAGGTACGAGGCTGCTACTCGAGAACTTTTTCTCCCAACGGTTGTTGGTTCTTCGAGTTATATGGCCGGCCCATTGCTACTTCAACTTCTAGTCCATTGGGCTATGTCGGTCACTCTGGTTCTACTGCAGATATCATAATTTCTAAGTTTATCATGCAGAGCAACTCCGACCATAGCCCTCTCCATAGCTCGCTGAGCGACTTTGAGCGTCCTCGTATGGCCAGCGGTGAAGAACCATATCTCAGTTCCATATGTCATCACTGACAACACACACACGTTGTAAAACTTAGTTTTCAGGTTTTGAGGTATACTTGACGAGAAGATGTGTCGTAATTTCCCGAACGCTGCCCAGCCGAGTTGAATCCGTCGATTGACCTCTCGGTCGAAGTTGAACTTACCTAGTCGGACAATTTGTCCCAGGTAAACGTACTCATCAACAACTTCGAGCTTAGTGCTCCCAACAACTACGGGCATAGGTGTTACATGAACATTAAACATGATCTTTGTTTTGTCTATGTTTATCTTAAGACCTATCCGTCGGGAGGCACTATTGAGGTCATTGAGCATAGTGCTTAAGTCCTCCAGCGATTCTGCCATAAGGACTATATCGTCGGCAAATCGAAGGTGAGTGATGTACTTACCATTGATGTTAATACCGTATCTTTTCCAGTCCAGTAGCTTGAAAACGTCTTCCAATGCAGCTGTGAAGAGTTTCGGGGAAATAACGTCACCCTCTCTTACACCTCTCTGCAGTTGGATAGGTTTCGTACTCTGGTTCTGTACTCGGATAGCCATCGTAGCCCTACCGTACAAACACTTCAGCACTTCGATATACCGACAGTCAACTTGGCACCGCTGAAGAGACTGTAGCACCGCCTAAATTTCGACGGAATCAAAGGCTTTCTCATAGTCCACATACGTCAAAGTGGCAGATTATACTCTTTTTCTGTACAATTTGCCGAAGGGTATGTGGTCTATGGTACTAAAACTTTTTCGGAAACCAGCTTTTTCGGGAGGCTGGAAGTCGTCGAGTCTGCGTGCGAGACGATTCGTAATGACTCTCGAAAGAAGCACGTAGACGTGGCTCAGAAGGGATATCGGTCTGTAGTTCTTCATAAGGGCGTTGTCACCTTTCTTGAAGAACAAGACCACCACACTTCCGCTCCACGCCTCCGGAGTAGTACCACCATGGAGGACGGAATTGAAGAGTTTCTGAAGGACTTCAAGTACCGGTGTTCCACCCGCTTTCAGAAGCTCCGCTCTAATTCCATCATCGCCTGGGGCGCTGCCGTTTTTAAGGTGCTGGAGAGCCATTCTAATCTCGCTCAGACTGACGTCCGGGATATCATCAGAATAGTGTCGGATAAGACTTGCCTTGGATCGTTACTCACACTTGCGTGTGCCTCCAACGATGATGTGTACAGCTGCCAATAGAACCTCTCAATCTCACTCAGAATCTCAGGTGTCCCAGAAAGGATGCTGCCACACTCAGTCTTCTACTTTGACAGTTGGCTTTTACTGGCAGACGGATCTCTGGCAAAGACTTTAGAGCCCTGGTTCCGCTCAATCGCTTCTTCACTACAAGCAGTATTAAAGTTGTGTAAGTCTCGCCGCATGCATTTGGAGATCTATCTGTTCAGTTGCCTGTATGCTGTCAAATCTGTTGACGATTGCAGCCTCATCTCTCGTCTAATAGACGTGAGATTAAGAGTGTAATCGGAGAGTTTTTGGGTTCTTCTGCGGCGGGTCTTGCAACCGCAGTTTTTTATTATATCATTGCTGTTATCAGGAAGATGCTGCTGCCCATCTCCTGCCTGTCTCCCTCTGTCGCCTCTTACGACACCTACGGGAGGATATGGGGTAGTGGATATTCTCAACCGCCACTACACGACACGTCTCCTATTTAATGTTCTTCTATATCCTCTTTTGACACCCTCGGAATGATACGGATTCTTTTACTTTTATATTTAGGGTTTCATCTCCATCTTTATTATTACAGCCCATCACAATACCACTGCTGAACATAGGCCTCACCCAATCCCATCAACTTCCTGCATCTCTTGGCAGGTCATCGCTTCAATTTGTTGGAGGCCACCCTACATTTACTAGTACGTGGCTGCCACTCGAGAATCTATATATATATATATAAGTTTCAAAATTATTGTATTTTACACACTTTCTTACGTATTTTTCATTGTTAATATTCATAATTAATAATCCCAAATAATATATAAAACGAGCCGATCAATAATGTTTGCAGTATTTGTTAGAAGCTTAACTTTAAAAAATTTCTTTGGTAGGTAATATTGGTCATGACACCGTCACAGTCACTGCAAGATCAGCGGAACGTTATTTTATACAGTAATAGAATGGTTATATATTTAATTATTTTCATGCTTGCTGAACCGTGTACAATATTGGGTAATCGACCTCGACTAATATGTTGATTGTAAACCTGTAGCATAATTATAAACGTTCACAGGTTTGGTGAATTGAAAACTACCAAGTATTAGCGTCTAGCAATCATAAATTTTCAGTATTACAAAACGAGACAATTATTTAACCGCTATTTTTAAATTTTTTCGTCAACTACATAGTGTAAAAGTCAGAGAATGGTTGCTATAAATTGCGATCCTTGAGTTCGAATTCCACGAGATAACACCCAATAAATATTTGTGAAATAACATTATAATATTGTTTGCTTTTCATGTGAGGATATGTTGTGAATTTCTTCGCATCTTCAAGGCACGAGTCCTATCCGCGCTTGTCCGGTTTATTATTTTTTTGTTTATAATACAGTACCCTAAAATCATAAAATCTAACACTTAAGACTAACGAGTAATTTTATTTTCACTTAAAATAATTGAATTTACTAATCGATGAATGTGTTCATTATCACTTTTTTATATCTGTTAAAGGACGGACACTTTTTTCTTATATTCGTTCGATCAATAACTTAAATTCACTAAATATGTTTAATTTAAAATACAGTTCTCCCGTTTAAGAAGGTCGTTATATTTTGTTTGAGCATTTTAGAACGTTAATACTAGCTACTTAAATATTATGAAGATTGTGTCCCCCATACCATTGTATTTCATTTGTCATGTTATTATATCATAAATTATTTTTTATTCTACACGGCCTTTATCTGGTCGTATTAATAATTTATTTATATTGTTATTTTATCTAAATGTTTGCATGTAAAAAAATTGTTACGTGGAATTTGATGCTATACGTTATTTACCTTCAGATCTCACACGAGGACGACGAGTCGATAAAATAACAATAAGTAATTCGTTCAAAAAAGTAATTACGTTTTAAATGTATTTGTTAAAATTTTTTAGTTTGCACTAAATTTTGCCCGTGTGTAGAAGATTCATAATAACTTTTAATACTTTTGACATAGCTGTGCGTTACAAAATTCGTACTCAGTATATATTTATCTTATAAAATGGAGAAATTAAAATCATCAATGGTTCAAATCACTAGATTCCAAGCACGGTAAGTGATCGTAAATAAATTTTATATAACATATTAATAATTAAATAAAACACAATTTCATTCATTGTTACACTTTTGATTTCTGTCTTTATCTCACGTTATAATCCATAATATTTTTCACAGTTTGCGCATTTAAAACACATCGCCACTGTATATCCTGATTTCATATAACTAATTTGATCTGAACTTCTACTCATCTTGTGCTGTTTGTGTATTTTTAGTTTACTTTATTTTTTTACTTTTTAAAATATAATTTAATAATTCATAGAGCAAAACTTAAACACACCGCTTCACTAAATGTCCGTTTTACAGAATAAACATAAAAATAGATTCCATTACTTTGATTCAAAAACAAATGACTGACTGTTTTTATGGGATTTATACCGTTAATTTAAACGTATAAGTTTTCATTCTATTGAAATATTTACTTCTTAAACATTCTCGTTATACATTAAACAGTCACAAATCATAAGAGAAGACAAAAGTTATATTTCCAGAGAATGTATATACAGAAAAGTTTTTTATTTAAAAAAAAAACAATATTTACACAGCCTCTAGCAAAATAAAATGATGTAGAGTATAATCATCGTATCGTATCGTGTATCAAGGATGTTTTGAATATATTGGTAAGAATTCCGATTCGATATTACATTTTATAGTTCTACTAGCTTGCCAGGCAGACGTTGTTCTGCCCTTTTCGACGACCCTTTGACATTTCCTATTAAAAATCCTTATGAAAAGCTCTCCCCTCGCTCCGTTACCCGACACTAGATGGCGCTAGTGCCGGATGTCAGCTTAGCCGCGCAACACTGCCCCCTCCTAGAACATGCTCGTCCCGAGCATTATCAGCCCCATAATAACGCGCCAGGCGATCCACATGGGCGATCTTAGGAGTCCCTCTTGCGCCTTTCTGTAACGGCTCCGTAATGTCAAGGGCTGTCCTATCCCATGGTGCACCAACATTGTACAATTTCGATGCTCCTCTACTACGTGTCTGAGGTCCCTTCACGGCCGCACAACTTGTACATGTACGACACCAATCCTCGACATCGTCATGATAATGGACCCAGTAAAACTGTTCTCGGACCTTCAGTAGAGTTCGTTTAACTCCCAGATGGTCTCTTGAACGACCATTATGGCACAGCTGTAGAAAATTCGGCACTTTAGCCTTACGGACAACCATTTGCAAACGACAGCTGTCTCCTCGACTATTGTACCCATTTACGGCACAGGACTCCATCCTGAATCAGCAAGCTGTCCCACTGGGCCCAATAGCCTCTAGTGGTCGGTCGGATGGTTAGAGAATTCGTAAAAAAATTTGTGGGTCACTCATGGGCAAAAAACTATCCTATCTCTCAAGTTGGGCCGAATAGCACACGGTGTGCAAATTTAATTAAAATCGGTTAAGTAGTTTAGGAGTCCATCGCGGACAAACAACGTGACACGTAATTTATATATATATATATATATATATATATATATATATATATATATATATATATATATATATATATATTGAGATGTGTTAAAGTTAACGCAGCGTACGCCAAAAAACAAAATTTTATTGGTGGATGTAGCACCATGGTTTAAAAAACTGTGAATGGGTAATTGAGTAAATGGGGCTCTATACTCTAACGTGGAAAGTCAGAATGGGTCAAAAAAGGCACGCATGGCAATTCACAAAGCTATGTTAGTCCCTACATTAACGTATGGTAGTGAAAGTTGGATGTGACAGAAGAAGCACGAGAGTAGAATAAATGCAGTAGAAATGCGGTCATTCAGAAGTAAGTTAAAGGCTGAGTCTGAGTGACAGGGTGAGAAATTGTGTGATAAGAGAAGTGTGGTTTGCAAGATGATGTTGTAACCAGTATTAAGAAAGGAATGCTTCGGTGGTTTGGTCATGTAGAAAGAATGAGGAATGACGAAGTAAATTTATGTTGCAGAAGTGAATGGAAGAGTCGGAAAGGGTCGTCCTAGGCGAAAATTTACTGACCAAATTAGTGATATATTGAAAATAGGGCCAAATTAAGAATAACCTTGATCGACGAGAATGTATGCGTAGGTACATGGATGTGGAGGAGGCGAGAGAGGTGTGTCAGGATCGTGCCAAATGGAAGTCTGTATTATCTGCCTACCCCTCTGGGTAACAGGCGTGAGTGTTTATACTTGTTTATGTAAATTGAGATATATTCAAACTTTTACTTAAAATAAGGCCTGGACCCTATTCTGGTTTGTTACTTGTAATATTGCCAAGTGTTATTAAAATCAGTCGTGTAGTATTTGTGTTGTTGAGCTACGAATATTAAACTAAGTAAAATACAAACATCCAAACAAACTTTCACATTTATTATATTGGTAGGACTAACAGAATTCTATCATCAAATATGTCATTTTCGCGGTAGAAGTATTTTTACTCGTATTTACAGCTGTTTAAACAAGTGGGAATAATAGGATCAAATATCTCAGATTCGTAGTTAAATTAATCGCAGCGTTGTAGTGTATTTATAGTGACAGTTTTTTATAGGATAGGGTGACAAGCTAGCATACAGTCTACCCTTGAACGAATTAACCACTGGACCCGACATATAAGCGGACTCACCTATACCGGTCTTGTCAGTAACCAGGAAATTCTAGCCTTGGTCGTTTGTTTTTGCGTAAGTCTCAAGCACTTACTTGTCAACAAAACATCTCCCAAAAATGACTAATAAATAAATTTTTGTATTATCCAACTATGTTAAATATAGTCCAAATTTCTATGTATTGTTGACATCTGACAACCATCACAAAATGGGTGGATTATACTGTTCAGAACGAAGGACTAAAACTGTGGAGTGAGTCAATTTGACATAGACTAGTGCTTGACCATGTCGAAAAATATATCGATATTTGACGATATGACCGAATGAAGGATGATGTTATTTGTACAATACAATAACATTTAAAATACTTATATAACAGTATCCTACAATCTGATGTCACAAAATTTATAATAGTAATTTTTATAATTAAACAAAAATATTATAAATGCAAAAATTATAATCAGTATCTGTACTTAAAATATTTAAGCACATAAATTACACGAATTTTCAGATTTCCTAGTGACCCTTCTTGGAAAAGAAAGTGGGTAGAAGCATTTAGTAGAGATGAAACCTGGATTCGAAACGAAACACAGCGCCGTATGCAGTGTACATTTCGATACTGCCTGTTTTAATACTAATGCAAAGAAACACAAAATGGCACCAAAGAAGGCAGTCTCATTGCCTATAAAGACAAGGGAAAACTGATACTTCTCTCAAGTGATACCATAGCTATTTGTCAGCACTGCGAACTCGAACTTACGAAGGGTGTACAGAATAAAAGACTAAAAAAAGGTTACACAGCAAACTTTCTCCTGCCGAAAGTAACAGAAACATTGCTGCAACTTCCGTTGTACGAAGACATTCATTTCCACAAATTTGAAAACGACGACGTGATTCACGTCGAAGAATTCACGAAAATATTGCTGAAAAGTATATAAATATTAGAGTTGCTTAAGTTGCTTATATAAGAAAACAAGCGAACAAAACAAATTCTAAGAAACACATTTTAAGAAAGATGATACATATTAAAAGTAAATAAACCTATTTAAATAATTTAAACTTACCAAAAAATTTGACGTTTATCATAACTAATTGAATAAAAAGTCCACAAAAATGTCCTGCTTCTTTTATTTTAATTAAAATTTAAATACCGGATGCTTACCTCACGTTCATTATCCCTTTATTTCCTTTGTCTTACAGCTTATTTACGATACGCCTTTTCTTTCTCAGTAGTTCATCGATATATTTTATCGACTACGTTTAAGCACTAGAAAAAAAGTGAACTTCTTCGAATTTCGTATCTATGTTTATACTAATGTAATAAAATCTTTGTGTGCATTATTCTCCACTTGGTTGAACGAGTTCTCATACATTTGTGTTTTATGTCGGGTCCAGTGGTTAATTCGTTCAAGAGTCTACCATATGGTAAGTGGTTGCTGCGGACCATAGACATCTACACCTATCCTCGATTACAAATCAAAATGCAGATTCGTTGTCACCCGTGAGGACTAAGATAGAATACCTCGTTTCAGGTAAAAAGAGTCTCCGGTTCTCTACACTCACACACATACGAAACACAGCAGCATTAAGCTACTATTTTACGCCGGTATTCTGTGAGAGCGTGATCCTTCCCCGTTGTTGTTGTTGTCTAAAAAATAAGATTTCAAAATATTGCGTGGTGAATAAAAGAAGTAAGTGTTATCAGTATTACACAGGCTATCCATCACGTGTCCACTGCAAAACCTGGATGTTTGATTGCCACAAAGTACGTCCGTGGGACACCTATATTCATCGACTCGATACATGCCCTGTAAAGTTATATTGCATTCAATTGGTATTTCATATAGCCACTTTTTAGCGCAGCCCAGTATTTGATGATGCCAAGTTTATCCAAAATTCGTTAATAAAGTATTGCAAAAACAAAAAAAAAAATATCCGGACAACAAGGTACAACTGGATTGTAGTTACGTTCGCCATAGGACAATGCCTTTTTATTGACCTTAAAAATACGTCAGTGGTTCTCGAAATTAATTAGCGCCTTGACATTATTAAGTGCAACTCTTATGATATTTTGTATATGAACTACCATTTTATTCTTGCAATCGAATGAACAGACAGAAACAAAAAACTATATACTAATGTATAAATTAGTTATAATACATTTATTTATGTATATTTAAATATATTTAAAAAAGAAAAAAAATGCCTTAAAGAATGTTATTTGAGTTCACTTTGAAATAAGTGTAAATAAAATGTGTGAAAATTTAACATAACAAGATGGCGCCACGCTATCGTGGTATATGGTCTAAAAGTATGTCAGCAAGTCGAAATAATTTTAATACTAAATTATCCTCAAAACAATGTTTGGTTTTAATTGGTGTAAATAAATAAACGTGGTTTGATTAGATTATCTGAGAAAATAAATAAAAGAAGAGTACATAAAATTTAATTTAAAAATATGATTATAATGTTGGCGATATCAATTCCAAAATAAGAGGAAGATGTGATTTCAACCGTAATCTTTTTTAATGCTACATACCTTTAACTTAAGTATTGAAAAGACCTACAGGTACGTATAATATAGGTTCACTTAAACTATTAATATTTAACAGATTTTTTACCGGAAGAGTTTGTAAAATATATGTAGAGCCACCACCCAGATGTATTTCAACCTGATTAAATAGTAATAAAAGTGTCGGTTTACATTTTTTAAAATAGTCATATTATTACAGATTGGTATTTACGAATCATGATAAAGGCGAATATTTCAGGTAGCTTTGAAATCATTGAGAAAAATAAAATTAATAATGTTAAAGACGCTCTTTTATTTTGTAATATAAAACTTAAACGCGTGATAATATAGCATAAAATCGCAAAATATTTTAATTTCGTCAGAAAGTAGTCGACCTTGCAAACACTTAATTGAATCCGAGTTGCTTACCGTCGTCTTGTTGCTCAACACTTGAGTGGAATACGAGATGGAATCTTGCCCAGGTGCCCGTAGTACCATAAATTGACGCCCAAATACAACTTAAAATATTTTTTTACTTCTTAAACCTGATGTAAATGTATTAAAAAAAGAAAAATTAAACCAACTAATTACGGCCATAATTTTACTCTTCCGTTTTTCACTAACATAATTATGAGGTTTAAGTTCAGATTGTAAAAAAAATTAACTTAATTTTACAAAAAGTCCCGAAACAGCAAAAGTGGTTGTTTTGTTTTGACAGCAGAATTTTTGAGGAATACGGAACATGTGGGACCCATAAGTCTTGATTATATAATTACTTATTACAATTGTTTTTTTAAATATCCATCAAAATAAGAAAGAAATAAAGAAAAGAAGACAAACATTTATAATACCATTTAATTACATGAGAAAAAGAGAATAAGAACAACAAGAACTTAACTTTACTTAAACAAATAATAATTGTAAAGAAATTAGCGAAAACTATGCATTATTATGTTTATTGTTATTATGTGTTAAGACTTATACCGATTTACTAAAAATAATTCTAAAAGTATTTATACACTAACTATGCCTGCGGCTTTGCCTGCATTCAATATTTTTCTATAATGAAGCTTTATCCTAAATTTAATTTTGTAAACTACGCCACTACCCCAAATCAAATAACATTGCTTGAGATAAGTTTATATTTAAACATAAAAGCAGATCAAGTGCGTTAGATTACTATAACACCAAGGGTTTCTTGTAAAATAATACGCTCAATAAATAAGAAAATACGAAAACGAAACTAAGAAAAAGGTTGACAACTTCTCTTCTTCATCAGCTTCTAAAATGTTGGCCAGGAGCCCGTCCCATTGTAGGAAGGATCTAATTTACAAAAACATGAAGCTTGATAGATTGCAAACTTTTTTAAACTATATAATATGGGTGCCAAACGAGCACACAGTCCATCTGATAGTAATCTGATATTGAGGCCCATAGACATCTACATTTATCCTCGATAAAGATTCATAAATCAGATGCGTGGTCGCCCCTGAGGACTAAGATGGAATGTCTCATTTTCAGTTAAAATGGTCTCCCGTTCTCTACACTCACCACAAGAAACGCAGCAGTATTAAGCTGCTATTTTACGCTGGTATTCTGTGAGAGCTTGGTCCTATCCCGGTCGAACCGACCCATTCGTGCTACTACCATAATAAAGCCGGAGCGTGGCTCTATCACGTCAAAAAACTATAACTAGCAAGGTATTTTAAATGTCACTATCTTCTCCTACTCTTCATCAGCCCATAAAAATCTCCTGCTAGACAAGAGTTCTCCCTCTATAGCACGAAATTTAACTAGTAAATTGTCACACTTGACAGAAGGATTGACGATCGCAGAGTCTCGCATCTTTGATACTGCCGATCGGCGCCGGTCAAGAAATACGTCTAACGCAAAAGAGATGGTTATACTACCAACTATTGGCAGGAAAGGAAAGAAGTAAATAAAGTCATAGGATATTTTTATTCGTATTTTAAAACAATCGTACCAGTGTTGAAATAGCTAGACTATTTTACTTTAGCTATTTCCATAGTTACTCGACTCCACCGAGTCAGTAATTCATTCTTGGGGCGATGTATACGCTTTTACAACAAAATCCTAGAAAATATACAAAAATTGACTTGCACGGAGTTCAAAAACTTTATTAAACTAAGTTTGTATTATAATATAAAGGAATTTATGGATGATGCTACCAAGCTATTTCTTTAAAAAAAATAATTTTAAAAAAAAGTGACTGAATAAGTATTATTTATAATCTATATTGAATAAAAAGATTTCAGTTTCTCTTTCTGTTAAAATGTAAAATATCTTTTATATTTTATTATTTTTCTGTATATATTTAAATGGCCTTAAAGTATCTAAATACGGGATTTTTAATACATTTAAAAATTCATAATTCCGAAAATATTGACCATATTGTAAAAAGTCATAGGACTACTTTTTATTTGTGTGTTATCAAAGAATATTAAAAATAACTTTAATTTTTATGCTTTTATACTTAAAACCATACAATTGAAAAAAAATCGGTTTAAACAGTATGGGTCTGAGTTGCACCATGGCAACATGCATCATCATCGGAGCAAAATCATTATTAGGATAATTTGAAGAGAATCGCTTAGAAAAATTGAGGTGGACGTGCGGTACTCATGCATCGATTCCTTCTGGAATATAATGGCTCTTGATTTTTGCAAAATTTTGAAAAATGAAACAAAGCTTAATGTGTTTTGTATAAAGTCTAAAACCATAAATCACAAAGCAGCCAGATAGTCTTTATTTAAAAATCAACATATATTTTTTTTACCGTGTAGTATGAATATCCATATTCCATACTCCATAACGTCCCGTAGGTGTCGTAAGAGACAGAGTGTAACTGAAACAGGGAATGATTTAATAAGATATATTAGATTGGACTGGTTATAAAAATACTCAACTTTTCGAGATCGAAACCGTGCCTACAGTGCCGTAGTAAAACGCTTAAACTGCACTAAAGACCAATCAAAAGTAATTAATAGGCCACGCGGTAGGTGCATTTAACGATAATTATATCGTAACTACTCGTTTAAATAATCAACAATTGTCTAACAAAAGCTAATGTAATGCCCATTCGCATACGATCGATTGTATTTTGAGGAGATCGTCATCAATCATCAATAACAATTATTATGTTTAAATAATCGGCAATATTAAACAATTAGCCCCAAAGCGTTATAATGTTCGATTATCATACATTTTGAGAAGAAACTTTACATAAGAAGTGTTTTTGCCACATTCAAGTTACATTTTGAGAAGAAACTTTACATAAGACGTGTTTTTGCCACATTCAAGGTAATCAAACACTCAATTCGTAGTTATCAGCAAAAAGTACAACCAACATATGTGTTGCTAAATTACACATTATTTAAGTATGCTAATAACAAAAAGATAACAAGTGATTTCATAGCGAACTAAAAGCGATATTTGGTGTCTATTTTCAAGTGCTTAAATGTACCGCGTTACGTTTAGGCACTTGAAAGAAATCTTACTTACTTAACATACATAAATGTTTTGAACTAATGCAATGTATGTAATTTTTACATTTAAATAACTTGTAGGGTAGATTAACTATAACGCGAAATGTGAAATCTATATTTGAAACGGAACGACCATCTGTAAGTACATAATTTTCCATTAAACTTAATGTATGTTGTATTTATGTATTGAATACGTATATTTCATTAAGTATTTAAAAATAACCTGTAGGGTAGATTAATAAAATAGCAATATAAAATCAATGTATGAGACAGAGCAGTCGGTACATACGAGACATTGAATTCTACTATATATGAATATTCATAAATACGTATTTACTACCAAAATGTATATAATATCATTGATTATAGGGTAATAAGACGAAACAGAATGAGAGTCTGTACATTAGATATCTGCCTTGCGGTGCCACGAAGGGGTATACGAGGCATTGAACTTCATTTTATATGATTATTGATACTTTCATATTTACCACCAAAATCTATATAATATTATTGCTCACAGTCTAATAAAAGCGCAATATAAAATCTATGTTTGAGACACAGCGAGTCTATACACTACATATCCGCCTTGCGGTGTCACGAGGGGTTACACGAGGAATTGGATTCTATTTCACATGAATATTCGCATTTTTTTTTTCTCCACAAAAATGTATGCAGGGATATGTTTTTTGGTCAAAAAACAAAAAACTACATGATCTTAAGTAAGACATAAAATACTGAACATATTTTAGTTTTTACTTTGGATCATAACGTTTTGTTACAATCCCCACAGCTAAAATTTCTTATAACACTACACCTATATCATATATAAACCACACGGGGGGCATATAATAACCACATCAAGTGACATAGCTTTTAAAATTGATCTTGTGAATTATATGTACTTATTTTTTGCCTTATAAATAACATCTTAAGGTAATTCTCTCGTATGCAAATAATAAAGGAAAACTAATGGCGAAATAAAATGGGAAACAAATTCGTAAACTTATAAAAAGATTGCCTATAAGATTTTAACCAAAATAATAGATAAACTTAAGTTCATGCATTTCCTATTAGAAAAAATATAAATGCATAAAATTCATAGGTCAACCTTAAGTTTTATGCACTTTTCTTCACAATCTTTAAACTTGAAATTATATTATCTAAATTTATATATTATGCTTATTGTTTATGTTGTTATAATTTCTTAATTATGATAATGTAAATTGTTAATTTATGACAGTAAATAATTACAATGAAGCAATCAAATTTTTAACATCTACATAGTATACAAACACAGAGGAGGCGTCAACGAATATAATTATTTGATCAAAGTAACTTACCTGTAAGTGTCCTTCGATCAAAATTATATGAAGTTGACGCCTCTTCTGTGTGCAATCCTACCCTGCTGTATATTATTACCCACCCTAAGAACTTGTTTGCATTTTAATTATTTTTTCATAATTCTAGTGGATAAAAATTCACAATGAGATTAGGTGTAGTGTTGCCAGTGGGAGTTCATATAAGTTGGGATACCAGTGAAAATATTATTTTTCCACCGGAAGGTTTAAACTCGTGTAATTCGGTCCGTCAAATCATGACTACATAGTATACAAACACAGAGGAGGCGTCAACTTCATATAGTTTTGATCGAAGGACTTACAGGTAAGTTACTTTGATCAAATAATTATACCCAGTGTCGCTTGAGTCAATTTAATGGAATATCAGTCAGATCACATTTTAAAACATTGTAAAGCCACGCTGCATCTATATTGCCAGCACATTGGCAACTCGAATGGGTCAGCTCGAGGTAGGACCACACTCTCACAGAATACCAGCGTAACTGTTTATTGGTGCTGTGTTTCGTATTGTGAGTGTTGAGAACCGGAGACCCTTTTTACTTTTAATCCCTGAATCCCAAAAAAATCCCATGCAGTCACATGCACCCGGCAAATTTCAAGCGGTCGCATGCACCCACTCACCAGCAAAATTTTGTATAAATTTTATAATGCTAAACTTCTTCATAGAAAAGTAATCTCTAAATATAAGTTTTAATGGTTTAAAGTGCTGTGGGTGTACACGGTCGAATCCGACCGCTTGAATTTTCACGAAATAGCGCCGCGGTGGGATTTAACCGCTTGGGGCTAAGGGGTTAATGAGGAATTGTATTTCAGTCCTCAGAGGTGACAACGTGAGCAACACTCTCACAGAGGTGGCTTTTAATCTATAATAATAAATATTTAATTAAAATGCCATCATATCCTGCACCCGGAGATTATTGAAAAATAATTTAACTCTATTTTGGCCAGAATCATGGTATGTGTGTAAGATAATCAAGCAGATCGTCTTGAGTTTCGATGTCGTTGTAGACAAAGAGACAAAACGCCTACTGTGTGATGCGTGTGATGTACGTTTCTCATACGCGGATAACTTTATCGGAAAGAAATTTTCGTTGAGGCGAATTTTATCTTTAGTGTAATTCGTATTTAAATATGTTTTTGCATTTGTAATCAAAAGACAGAAACAAGTGATTTTAAAAATCTTGTTGATTTGATATTAAAATTTACATTACATTTTTGTCTTTATACCGCATTCAGGCAAAGTCGACATAGAAAATATACAATTTTGCAAAGTTAGCCGGTTTAAAAACACCATGCAAATAGCTTGAATTTTCGATAGTGGCTTCAATACGTTATGCATCAAAAGATTGGCAGCTGTTGCATACGTTATAAGGCCAAATATCCAAATTATAAAATTTAAAATAAATTTTTTGTTATTGTTCTTGTTACATTTTATATTTTAGAATGAATTCAGTGTTCGTCGTCTAACCGTTTAAAAATATGTCATGACATCATCTTAAACATTTATACCTCTTTTAGTTTGTTGTGGAAAATCTATTTATTTTCATAAGATTAAGAATTAGTGTGATAAAAGACCAAATTTTAAACAACGAGTTCTAAAGAGAGATGTGACAGGTTCGGTACTCTTAACAGTCAGCAATGCGCCTGTTATGCGTAACAATTAAGAAAAGCCATCACCAGTCAATCTCAGTAGCTTTTAGATAATTGTTTACTTGCGTATTGTTGTGCGCTATAATTAATACCTGGTTGCATGGCGACATTAGTTACCACTAGCGCTCTTTAGTATCAACTAGCAAAACTAGGAGAGTCAAGATCCTTCTAGAGATTTCCATCCCAGAACTTTCTACACCTCCGGTATGTACTCGATATATATCAATATACGTAGTATGTATTTACAATATTTTCGTTGTATAATATAATTAGGTAACCGTTTTCACATTTATGGAGCATATGTAATTTCGTACTACTTTTCACCCGAATCTACTGTACTGTAGTTTCAATATAATAATGGTTTTTTTTACAAGTAAAATGAAAAACAAATTTAGAGTCCATCTGAAGCAAAGAAAGTAGTAATAGACCGGATATCAGCAAGAAAATTGTCGTCTGTAACTTTTGTCCCATAGAATATATCTACGATTTTTGTCCTTTAGTCTTAGTGACATCAAAAGGTAGAAGACGCATTCGTTTCATAAATATAAAAAAAATATTTTAAAGAAAATATGCCCGGTTGTGTTTTAAGGTATTATGTCATGATATGAAGCGAAAAATGAACGTGATTTCGGTTTATTATCGTAAGAATAATGTATATTTACCAAATAGTCTTCAAATTTTATTATTTCTAGTAGATTATTTTAGAACATTTATTATTATTGTAATAGTCACCCTCTGTTATTCAGTAACGTTACTATTTATTTACTCATTTGATGATTGACGACGTGCCTAAAATGGATTTTTACCTTATATTTAGTAGCGTCACCTCATGGGGAATAACTAAAATGTTTTCCTAATAAATATTTAGCGTAGTATTACTATGTTTCGCTAGAGGACGTTACACTCACAAGAGCTTACAGTTTTTGTATGCACATGTTTCCAATGTCCGCTCTATAGCATACATATTTAAATCTCTTTGATCTGAAGCTAAGGCACGTCTTGGAAAAACCGGGATCATACAAAGGATGATCCCTCCTAGAACGAAGATAGTATGCCTCACAGCTTGTAATACGACTGGTGCTCTTGCAGAGTGCTGCTGCTTGGGGGGTGGAAATTTTTTAGGTGTTAGGCAAAAAAGGTGTACGTACGTACGTACCTACGAAGTAATCTACATCAGATACATTTTCAGTCTTCGTAAATATGGTCATGTCTCTCGCTAACGCTCTCGCCTTAAATGGCTCACTATTAAAGAGAGGCGTGACTCTAGAATTTCGCTTGTTCTCTTCTCTATCTTAAATGATCCATTCACTGCTTCTCAAGTGCTCAACTGCTGGAACAAGTATTTGTATAGCCTAGAAATAATTGTTCCGGGTCTGGATGTTTGTCCTTGTGCAATTTATGTTTGTAAACTGCCCCCACGATACAGGAGAAAATCCTACTGTGTGGGGTAACGTTTGTATAAAAAGGAAACAAGAAAACGCATACCTAACAGTCATTTAAAACTTTAAAAAAATAAGCTAAATATCCCACTACATTTTACTAATTTTGTTAGTAAATCTTTCACCATTCAGGCTGCATTGCTCTGGAATTCATTGCCCGATGACGTTAGAGAAATATCTAATAAGACTGCCTTTAGAAAATGATACATAAGCACTTTACGAAGATATTAGATTTAGATGATACATAGTTAATATAACGGTCAATATGGTTTGGAACCTTTATTGTTATTTTATTCATATATTTATGTTATATATCTATTTGTATTATATATATATTAGCTTTTTTCCCTGATTTACTCCATTGTTCATTTTATTTTGTCACTTAACACATTGTTTTCCTCACGCCCCGGGTTAACTGGGAGAGAATATCTAAAGGCATTAAGTCTGCCCTTTGTAATCCTTTTTTTAAGGCGCAATAAAGTGTAAATAAATAAATATTTAATACCTAATGAGACTGTATTTTCTTTTTAATGTGTTTAATACACTATTTCAAAAGAGTGATCATTGGGGAACTCACATTATTTTTAAATATTCAATAAATCTATTTTTTTAATAATCAATAAATACAACAAACACATCCGCGAATAAAATAGAGTTGTTAATATTTTTAGCCCTTAGATGATATACTATAGATGTTTACTTTGCCGCACGACGGATGTTCGTGACAAGTGATATTATCAGGGTTGCCAACAGATCAATATCGATGTCTTATTGTGTTATTAACTCTAAAGGGCATTGTCCTTTTATACAGAGCACTACGTATCTAGAACTTCCCTTACATACTGTAAGGCTTTCCTCTCTGATAATTGTATTGATCGAAGCAATTTCAGTACACTTAAAGTGTAATGTTTGTTTATTTATCCTTATTCAGAATATAGCACCGCGATAAATAAAAATATTAAATCTCATTAAAACAATGGGATTATCTTGATTACAACATGGAGTGTGTTAATCTAAAGGTGTTTTATACTCATTGTAAAATGTTTCATAATATTTAATTGTATATTAAAACACGTTTACAATTTTGCTGTAATTATCTAAACAAATATGTACTGTTTCATGATATTATAAATATAAGGTGCATTAGGGTGAATACTAACTTTTTCGAGGTTACACTAGAATTTTCTCCTATATTGTGGAGGCGTTTTACATACTGTAATTATTAATTATTGTAGGCCATACAAACACAAATATACAAGCTAAGACACAAAACCTGAAAACGAGACTGTACAACCAGTGATGACCAATGGAACTGAGACGTGGTTCTTCACTGCTGGCCGTATGAGGACGTTCAAAGTCGCTCAGCGAGCTATGGAGAGGGCTATGCTCGGGGTTTCTCTGCGTCATAAACTTATAAATGAGGATATCCCCAGTAGAACCAGACTGACCGATATAGCCCAATGGATTAGTTAACTAAAGTGGCAATGGGCTGGTCGTATGGCTCGAAGAACCGATAACCGTTGGGTAAAAAAGGTTCTCGAGTGGCAGTGTCGTACCAGTAGGTTAAGTGTAGGGTGACTCCCATTAGATGGAGAGACGACCTGATAAGACATGCAGGAAGTCGATGGAGGCTCAGGATCGTGCTTTGTGGCAAACCTTGAGGGAGGCCTATGTTCAGCAATGGACTTGGGAAGGGCTGTAATGATGATGATGATACAAACCCAAGTTCTGTGCGGAACTTGAACATACATACAACACTGTACACTATTAAAATGGTCGATGCTGCACATGGGTCTCCTCCATAGATAACACTTTGAACGGGATTTTTGCCATAGTGTAAGTTGTCATTTCCGAATAAAGCTTCTAACAACACCTATAGAATGATTATAGGGTAGCAGGCTTTTTTAATTCGCTACTACATGGACAATACCCAAGTTAGTCCGTCGCGCTGCAACAATAAGTGTTAGCGTAATTCGAATATCCTGGAAATAATATTTAATATGTTACATATTACGTAGGCTTGCTCACGCAATTTTCCGACACCACTGAGCATGTGGATAATTAGAACTTAAAATTATAATTAATAATTTCGTAATAAACATTATTTTTAATGTTTGATATCTTTTTAAACGTGGTAGAGCCGCGCTATCACAGAATACCAGTGTAAAATAGTAGCTATATTCGGTTGTTTCGTATCGTGATTGTATAACACCGGAGACTTTTCACAGGAAACAAAATATTCCGTCTTGGGTTGGGTGACAACGTATCTGCTATTGGTTCTTGATAAAGGATAGATGTAGATATCTGTAGGCCACATTAACCACTTACCATGATGTGGACTGTTTCCTCGTTTGTCATCCATGCCTTTAAAAAAATATTTCTGCACATATCTCCGCATAGCACTCAAACTTTAATGATTTTGAAGGTTTAAATGTGATTTTCTCTTATTTACAGGACTGAATTGACATTAGTTTCCCTATTATTTATAATATTCGTTGAAATGATACCAAGATGGCGACGTTTAATATCAAAATGTAAGTATTTATTTTTATTACGACGTTTCGAATATATAAATGAACATATTTTCGAGAATTAATTTATTTAAAAGTATACACTTTTTATACTTGGTAGAGTCACAAGAGGAACATGATTTATAAACTCTTAAATCTTTATTGTTTTGGAACCGTCTGAGATATTTTACTTTAATAAAGACCAACTTGATTCGAAACCTATTTCACAAAAAGTTTTAAATTTTGTGTCAATGTGTTGAATATTTTTTGGATAAAATCGGTTGATGCAGGCGGACGAAGAAACTTCTTTAACGTTAGTTTACTTATACCTAATTATATTGAATGCATTAACAAAAACTAAGCTTAAGCTAAATATTTGAAAACTACACATAGACAGTAGAATTTTGATGATTTGTATAGATTTCTCAACATTATAAATTCGAATATTAACAAAATATGGGTATTTTCAAAAACAACTTAATAACAGAACCCATTTCAAAAGTTGACGCTCTCCCAAATCGTTGTGTGGAGAAACTTGAGGACGGCGGACGTTATAATAATGAGGTAACAATTTTATTCAAAACGGCTTTATAGAATATTCGCATTTGAATTCCGAAAATATAACAAAGAGATTTTTATAATTTATTTTAAAATACGAGCGTTTTATAAGATGAAACATAATCGTCATTTTAAGAAATATCGATGGGAATGTAGGGATAATCATTAAATGTTGCATATATTATTAATATATTTTTATAAATATTATTTTTAATGATATATTATCTCTTTTTCTGTTTATTTTGTATTGCACGTTGCACCTATCCGTCAAAATACAAAATTACAATGTCCATTTATGTTCAGTTTGTCGGGTAGAAAGTAGAAATCGCTTAAATCGATATGACTACCCTTTGTAATTCATAAGTATTCCGTTATTGTAATAACTTTGTTCAAATGCAATAAAGAGTTATCTATCTACATCTAAAGATTTCGAATGGTTATAACATAACAGAAAGTCCCGTATCGGACGCGACCTTTTAATGTGTATAACGTTTACCTCAAGGCATAGCCATAAGAACCACGCTTTTTTAAGGGTAAGGTTCAACATTAGTTTTGTGATTTGATATAATGATGACGATGTAAACTAAATTGCATCCATTCAACAGTCTCCTGTATCAACTCCTTGAACATGAAAATTACTTTTGCTGTAATATAATGTAAATTGTTTTGCTGAAATCATTATGCAGAGGTATTGATGATTTTTGCATCAATCCCCTCACTTTTTACGTTGATTTATATTTATTCATATGATAGGAAGTGACTATGGATGGCAATGTATTATATAACGTACAATCTTAGGATCTGAGTTGGATTAAGCCACTATGCAACGCAAGTGTCCGGCCTTCTTCCTTTTTATGACGTAAAAATGTTTTTTTAATATCACGGTAACCTTAAGCGATGCGGGGCTCATGTTATGCAATTGTCTCTTTACCTTTAAGTTTATTTGGCCCTGCTTAGAATAATTTTATGTATTTTATAATTAAGATACCATTCAATTTTTAAAGCTTATGTGTATATTCAAAAATTTCGTTTTGTTTCGATCAGTGTTCATAATTCCCCAGCGGTATGTACTTGGCATCATGGGCTTACTGGCGGTATGCAACGCGTATACGATGCGCGTGTGTCTTAATCTTGCAGTCACCCAAATGGTCAATAATACAAAGAGTGAAGAGTCGCATTATGATCCTGATGCATGTCCCGATGATAGTGAAATATTGGTCAACGGAACGGTCAGTCTTAAACCGGTAAGTTTTTAACGTGTGCGACGTTTAAAACGTGCTTATTATAAATAAATTACATTATAAATTTGAATAGATTCATCTCATGTCTTAGAAATTTGTGGTGATAAATTGTTTGTTTGTATGTTTATTTATTTAACATAAAAAATCACACAGTTACAGTTTTACAGTCTGCCAAACTGCTCAGCAGTTTGTTGGCAGTGAAAATGCTCTTACTTTCTAACATGCAAAAAATAAAGTAGATAAAAAAGAACTAGCTTAATACAATTATACTACTACTAATATGACAAATAAATAGTAATAATATAACATTAATCAGTAATTTAAAGGGTAACGCCATTTTACATACATGCATAAATTTTGCATGTACGCGTGCTATGATGTTGTAGAATGGATCGTCATGATACATTCCGTTTTTACTCTTTATTAGTATAAAGTTTTTTTAATTTATTTTTAACTGTTGTGATTTATCCGTAAGGCTTTCTTGCGGTATATGAAATTATAATACGTTTATTAATAGATTTTTTAAAAAAATTTTAATCGTAAGTTTACTGCTCCTAAAGCTAACTAATATTTTTTTTTGGCTTTTTTTATCAATTATCAAACTTAAATCCTGCGTAATTATTGCTGCTAAAAATTTGAAAGCCGCGCGCGACCTTATGTAATACTTTACCTTTTAATTTTCTCTAGTGTTCTTTTTTTGTTATAGTACGCGATATTCGATTGGTCTGAATCGACACAAGGTCTTATACTAAGCGGCTTTTATTATGGTTATGCCATAACTCACGTACCAGGAGGATATTTAGCTGAAAGGTACGGAGGAAAATGGACGCTAGGTATTGGTCTTCTAAGCACAGCGATTTTTACTCTTCTCACGCCACTTGTTGTGAAAGCCGGCGGAGCAACATGGTTATTTATACTCCGAGTACTGCAAGGAATGGGCGAAGTAAGATTTTTAATTTTAACCTGATATTAGGTATGATGTTGGATATTTACGTTATGAGAAGGTGGGTAGATTCATCGTCAATATAGGTTAAAATTGATATCATATTTGATATATAATAACAATAATAGTTTATTACTCTATAACAATGAAAATACATAAAATGTATATTAACATACTGTCTAAATTTTACGTCTTAGATTATACAAGAACCTCTGACTTCTAAACATGCCAGGGTGTGTATCATAATCGTCAGCGCTCTTCACAAAATCAGTGTCGGTGAGACAAGTATGGGTTAGCAAAAAGTAAATAGAGAGTATATACGAAAAATAATAAACTTGTTACCATAAAACGAAACGAAATAAAATAAACAAGAAGCTATTGACATAGGGCACTGTATACCAAATTTATATTTGTTTTATATTTTTGGTTTTAAATTGACCCTTTTTTAAGTGAAATTAACGCCATCACTAGCTTACATTAAATAAAACATTTATTTTTTTAGAATGGGGTCATATGCGCGATATAGTGAACTGAATAAAAATATTAAACAATCGCAAAAAATTAAAGTAAAATAAATACGGTAAAGACCTCCTCCTTTTTTGAATCAAGATTAATAGTTATGTTTGAGACGATCTTTGAGTTATTCGTCTTTCAATTATTTTTTGAGCTTCTAACATAATTAACGTTCCCGTAATGGTAGGCATTTATTTAGAATGGAACAAGTATTTTACTTTTCTGGCCTTATTTCTTTGCCAAGGTCTAAATAAAAATTACAAATGTATTACACAAGTTGTCATGAAAAAATTAAACTTGAAATATTTAATAATGTAACAGAAGATATAATAGTTAGTTACTAACGAGAATTATCTGTATAAAAATTTAAATGTTTTAGAAACTTGTCGTGGTTCGTAAAATAAATCTTTATTCTGGAAATAAACAGGAAGAAAACGAAAAGACCTTTTTTAAAAGTAATATTTTACAATTAAATAAACTACAGTTATTTATAAAAATCATTTTAAAAACAATCATTGATAGTATGTTTATTGATGTTTTATATACCTAATTTTTTATAAAAGACTATATTTGTTTAAATATTTAAATTTGATTTTAGAATTGACCTTGTATTTTTTTTATTAAAACCGCATACATTGCCCGAGGAATGTATTATAGGAGACGATTGACTGGTATTATTGGCTGGTGTTTATGCCTTGTGCTGGTACAAAATGTATAATTTTTATTCATTTTTTATTTAAACTAATTTTGTTTTATATATGATAATGGTTACTTTGTGAATTTAATATTTGAAGTTATTGCCTTGGTCGAAAGGACCGGGGCAATGTCATTATAATAATATTTAAGTAGTTCGTAGCATTGTAGTAGGTAGCATAGTAATGTAGATCTGATTTCAATCAATGTTTGCATATACTTTTTTATACTTAGTAATTTTGTCAATCATTTTCAGGGCCCAACGATGCCCGCTTTGATGATAGTGCTAGCGCGATGGGTTCCGCCACATGAAAGGTCACGGCAAGGTGCTCTTGTTTTCGGAGGGGCGCAGATAGGAAACATCTTCGGCTCATTCATGTCCGGCTTCCTCATGGCTGGCGATGGTGATTGGGCCAACGTATTTTACTTTTTCGGCTGTTTCGGAATTTTATGGTTTATATTCTGGGTAAGTAATGTTTTTTTGACAAAGAATTTGAACGCCGTTTAGTGGCGGTATAAGAATATCCACTACCGCAGGCCATCCCGTGGGTATCGTAAGAGGCGACAGAGGGAAACAAATCAGGAGGTGGGGAGCAGTGTCTTCCTAATAACGACTTTAAATAATAAATGCGGTTGCCAACCCGCTTGCCAAGCGTGCCAACTATGATAAGTACCTCCCCTATGAGTCAATCTATGGGCGAGGCGTAAGTTCAGCAGTGGACTTTAATAGGCTCTATCGGTAACGGTAACAGTATTAATTCTAACCACTTGTCCAGTAGTTCGTACATGGTAAATGGATACGTAACTCTCGCCATCCGAACTGAAACCCTTCTTTATTTCCGGGTCAGAAGTATCCTGCCATAACATTTTCCTATTCTATATCATTCCTTTTTTTTGTTAATCGATGGGGATTTCTGCAAGAATTTGAGAAGAAATTAGCAGCAGTATTTGCCTGGGTCATTAAGTTACCAAGTGAAAAGCGTATAAATTATGGCAAACCCTTTAAGTAATTGGAGGGAAATTGATTTTCCGTAGTGGACTAGTGAAAGACTGTAACGGAAGTTATTTGCATTTTTGAATAGAAAAAATATTAGGTTGGTATTATTTGCATTTATAAATAACCAGCTATTTCAACAGAAAAAAATTACTACTAAACTGCTTGTCGATGGTATTAAGGATATGAAATAAAAAATTATTATATAAAGTGTTAATAAGCGTAAGAAAATTTCCACCGAAATATTAATTTACATTAAAATTTTCAAGTATGTCACTTTTATAATCGATATACATATAAATATGTCATTAAAGGGGCCTTCTACACGATCGGGACCAACCGCCGACCATCGTGTCCTTGGTCAGGTCAACCGATTTTTGAGATATGTTTCTAACCATTAAAATGATATTAAATCTATTCCAGAGCATTCTTTGCTACAGTACACCGAACACACATCCCTATATAACAGACGAAGAACTTAAATATTTAAATGAGACCGTCACAAGTGCCGATACCAAAAGCGTGAGAGACCCTGTCCCCTGGAAGGCTATTGTTAGATCAGTTCCCGTATGGGCTCTCGTGTTTGCCGCTGTAAGTTTTCTAACACATATGCATAATATATATTAGTTCTATTTAGCTTTTTTAAATTGATTTGAAATGCTATGAACATAAATATTATAGTAAAGATTTTTAGTTTATGAATTTTATCCTGGTAATATGATGGTGACGATGCTTTCTTGCTTCTCATTGCGCACAATTTTCAAGTGTTTTGTTGTAGAATGTGGAAAATTATCTTATTACTTAGTTTTGTTATACTTTCCTAAAAATAAATAAAATGGTTTAAATGAGTGCATATCATCTCATGGAATTTAAAGTTCGAAATTTGAAGTTAAAATAAACTCAAACTTATTTTATGTCTTTGTGAATAGTTTAGTATAAGCGTTTTCTAGCCCTTGCATTTTGGTAATGTTTTTTCCACTATTTGTTGGACAAAACGTTGGCGAAAACATTTTTTTTAAATTAAATTTTAGTAAAAAATTACGCTAATGAAAAGGTGGAGTATTTTGTTTCCTCATCACTTCACCGACCTTTCGGTGGAATAGTTTACCACCAGCAATTCTCCGGACGTAGGACCTTCAGGAAAAGAGCTTACTCCTTTCTAAAAGGCTGGCAACGACCCTACAATTCCCTTCTATTGTTCATGGACGGCGGTAGCCACTTAACATCAAGTGAGCCATATGCTCGTTTGTCTATATAAAAATATTAATAAAAAACATAAAAGTCTATCACGAATACGAACGAACGAACGAACGAGAAGATTGGGTTTATTGAAGACTTCATTCTCTAAACGGAAATTTTGAAGACGTCATGCCGTCAGTTCAAGGTTATTACTTTATTTAATTTAGGAAAAACGTAATAAAATGTCGACGAGACTTAAATTAAGAACAATTTGAATAAAATGAATATTATTAAATGTACATAATTTTAGTTAGTTTTTTGCATATTATACCTACTCTACTACCCACAAAAAGCACTTATAGCTAGTGCGCTATGCCATTATTAGTTAAAATATTACCTCGTTGTCCATTGGACATCCATTGGCTGTTCATGAGGTCCCGGGTTCGAATCCCGGGTCGGTCCGAAAAAGTAGTTTTTCAGTCAAGAAACTCTCAGTAGCTGTCCGGAGTCAGGAAGGTGGGGGTGTCTCACACTTTGCTGATCGCTGATCCTGCATCTGATCTCTCTCCGGTCAAGTTGGCTTACAGTCCCATCGGATTATGAGAGTGGCACTTGAGCACTATAATACTGTCCTGCGCCGATGGCTAGTATCCGTTGCGGCTGGAGGACATTATAATTATAATATTCATGACGTATTTTTCTTTTAGGTTGGCCACGATTGGGGCTATTATACGATGGTAACTGATTTACCGAAGTACATGACGGATGTGCTCAAATTTAACATCGCCACTACAGGCACACTAACTGCTATTCCGTACCTTGCTATGTGGTTTAGTTCCTTCATATTTGGCTGGGCATGTGATTGGTGTGTTAAAAAGGGATGGCATTCGATTAAAACAGGAAGGATCATTCATACTACAATAGGTTTGTAATTTAAATTGTCTTTTAAACTATATTTTATCTTTTTTTTATAAAACATAAAGGTGAGAAATGAGCAAACAGTGCACCGTATGATAAGTAAATGTTGTGGCTCATATATAGTAGACATCCTACCTACCTACCTACCTACCTAACCTACATCTATCCTTCATTAAGAAGCAGTATTCAGATACTTTGTAACGCCTTAAGACTAAGATGGAATATATTTTTCAGTTATTCAAAATTTCTTTTAACATTTTTTATCAGTATTAAAGCAATGTCAAAAAATAGCTTAACCAAATTGCGTCTAATCTACCTTTTCATAACATGAAGTTATAACACATGTTTGTTTTAAATAACTAATTTTTAAATAAATGAGACTATCCATAAACGATTTTTAACTGATTTGCATCGCAAAAAGTGTCATCCCTTCAGTATAGATACATATAAATTCTTTACTAAGTGGTAGGACCTCTTTTATGCCCTCTTACATATTTCTGTTGCTAATCAGAACCTGTACTACTGGGTTCTGGTACAAAATCTATAGAGAGCCAATGTATACAGTAGGCCTTGAAGCATTTCATCTTAGTCATCAGAGGTGGCAACGCATCTGTGGCCTTCTTTATTTAAAATATAGTTGCAGGTGTCTATGGTCTACAGTAACAACTAATTTTCAGACTGGCTGTAAATTTTTTGTCACATCAATTTTATTATAAAAAATGAACCGAAGTTATTTGATGACTACAAAATGCGATTTTGTGCAGTAAAGGCGTCGATTATGCCGCCAGTAAAGCTCCTTGGTGTGCCTTTTAGTAGAGTTTTTCAATTTAAATATTTGGGACACATTGTTAACTATTATCAGACAAACAACAATGATATAGAGAGAGAGCGACGCGCGTTGGCGGTTCGATGCAATATGCTTGCCCGCAGGTCTGCTAGGTGTACAAATGATGTAAAAATAACCCTCTTCAAAGCGTACTGTTCAATATTTTACACCTGCAGCCTGTAGTATGACTACACGCAGAGGACCTATAATGCGCTTTTCGAATTCAATAAAATAATGCTTTCAGGATGCTAATGGGCCTTCCTAGACACTGAAGTGCTTCAAGCATATTTGCTGAAACAGGTGTTGATGATTTTTATGGCATCTTAAGAAAGCGAACTGCGTCAATGTTCTGTAGACTACGGAAGAGCTCAAATAGTATCTAGAGGGTGCGGGTGGTATCGAGGAGCACCTCCTTATGCATTATAGCGCAAAGCGGTCCGTCACGGAGTCCCAGTTGCCTCAGATGACCCGAAAGGCCAACTGAGATTAGCCCGTTTTCAGAAACGACTACATCAACATACAAACATACACACGATATAACATACAAACGAGATCCATCAGCACAATATCAGGCTTATTCTCAAAAATAGTCCTGTCTGTGATGATGGCCCGGTCCTAGTAGAGCCTACCGCGATCATATTCGAGCACTGCTTCCGGCAAGTACTTGTAATACTACGGCAATTTCCGGTCCACGAGACCGTATTTCAGAGCGAATTCCTGGTGAAGAATTCTGGCTACTAGGTTGTGCCTGTGCAAGTACTCAGAGTTAAAAAAACGCCGATTTATTATTATTATTGGGATATCTATATAGTTTTCTCATCTGGTTGGGTTCCATAAATATATAATTGTAAATGAGGGTGATAAATATACATAAATATCAATAAAATAAAATAAATACATAAATTAATGAAAGCTCAACCAGATGGAAGCCCTCGGCAGGGAAGACCAAACGGCCGAGGGTTAGGAGGAAAGGGAAAGAACACGGCGGGCGATGCGGGCGGTATCGCGGAGCACCGCCTTCTGCATTTGAGCCCGGAGCGATCCGTCACGGAGTCCCAGTCGCCTCAAATGACCCAAAAGGCTGACAGCGATTAGCACATACGCAGAGACGACTACAGGAATAATTTCGGTCGGCAGACAACCCAACATGTCGGTCACTTCGTGAGCCAGGTCCTGATATTTAGTTTTCTTTTCTGATTCGGCTTTCACTAGGTTCTCGTCATATGGAATGGTCCATCAGCACATTATCAGGCTTATTCGCAAGAATAGTCCTGTATGTGATGATGGCCCGGTACCAGTAGAGCTTGGCGCGGTCATTTTCGAGCACGGCTTATTATTATTATTATTAAAATTTATATATTTGATGTTTCACCAATATTTCGTTTAATTAAAAATATCCTAATGTGATTTTATTTTTATTAGCTGCTACTGGTCCTGCTATTTGTATCATTTTGGCTTCATATTCGGGCTGCGATCGCTTCACAGCTGTTGCTTATTTTATTGTCTCCATGGCCCTCATGGGAGGATTTTATAGCGGAATGAAGGTGAGCATAACCTTTATAAATATTTTCATTTCCCAAGTAATATATTATGTTTTTGCCACAAGAGCCTCAGCTATTTTTGTAACGCGAAGGAAAAATGCGGACGTTAAAAAGAAAAAGAAAAATTAGCTAAAAGCTGAAAAGTATCTACGGAAATGTAAATTAACTTGAAGTAGATTACTACGTTTAAGACATCTTTAAAATACAATAAATGGTCGATTATAATATGTAATAAAACTGAATTGATTGTGTTTCAAAATCATCATTTCTTTACGTGGTAGAGCTACGGGGTGACAAACGAGCACACAGTCCACCTGATGGTAAGTGCATGCTGTGACCCATAGACATCCACATTTATCATCAACTAATTATCAAAATGCAAATGCGTTGTCACCCCTATGAACTAGGTGGAATGCCTCGATTTCAGTAAAAAGGTTCTCCGGTTCTCTACACTCACCATACAAAACACAGTAGCATTACGCTGGTATTCTGTAAGTGCGTTGTATTGTCCCGGTCAAGCCGAATTATTCGTGCTAAAACTATAATATAGCTGCAGTGTGGCTCTACCACGTATAAAACCACCTGCCACAATTAAGCTCACACACCTTGAGAACTAACGTGAAGATGGAGCTAGAAGAAGAGATAGACAAGTTGTACTGCGGTATGAGGTCTGAAGCGAGGGGGAGGATAGGATCATTCTGATATCCAGCAAAGTGCAACTGTCCTAAGGAAGTGTCAGGTTTATTTTCCACAAAGCTCTCGTTAACAACGTGCTTACTTTATACTCAGAATCACTAAATTGTAGTACCTAGTTAAAAGACATACAGATCTACCCACCAACCTCAGCACACACCGATGATGTGGAGGAATATAAATGACGATATTTCTAAAGGCCCGACAGTTTGATAAAATACACGAAATTGACTTGAGAACTGTTCAAAGATATCTCCGTGATCGTGAGGTTGAAAACTGAACTTGACAAGGTTATCATTGAGTAGGAGTTTCTCTGCGTGTTATAATTCGTGATGAAGATATAAGCAATAGAAGCAGATCAATCAGCATAGACAACGAATCTGAAACTGAATAAAGCATAGTAGTATGGGCCGACCATATAGGAGGAGTGGCAGCCTTCTACCGATAAGAAAGGCGTTCTGAAAATGGTGTCACGACCTTATGCTATGTTCAGCAGTAGCCTTGTGAATAGCTATAGTGATGATGATGTTGAATGATGATATTAGCGGTCGATTTTTCAAACTATATCTTAATCGATTTTATAGAAATTATATGGGTAACATTAGCAATTTTATAACGTCAAAAATCGTTCATTAGGTTTTAATGTCAAGATATTCACAGTAGCAACCCGGAAGTAGAAAGTGGCGGTGATTCACTCCCGTGACTAAGAAACCATTAGACGTGGTTCATGCACCTGATCTCACTTTGTTCGTGTCAGATTTCTCTCCCATCGGGCTAAGAGAGTGAGGGAATAAAGAGTCTCCGTTGAGACTGGTTTCTGTGACTGAAATTCGGTCTAAAGGATATTTTTATATTTTATTTATAATGTAAGATTTTGCGAAATCTTGTGGCCAACAAAAGAAATTTAACGAACATAATATCATGTATTGTGACAAGCTTGATATTATAATTTAAATTTTAATTATATCTTATTTGAACATAAAATATATCTTATGTTAGTTACAACGCATACGTGTCTTTGTTTTGTAATAACTTACTTGTATGAGCTATTTCAGCGTTATATTAGAATAGGTTCCTTTGTTCTCTACAATGAATATTATTTTTATGAAATGAAATTTATTTTATTTTTATCATTTCAGGTCAACGCTCTTGACTTGGCACCTAATTATGCAGGATCTTTAACGGCAATGATAAATGGCACTTCAACAATTTCAGGAATAATCACGCCTTATCTTATAGGGCTGTTAACTCCTGACGTAAGTTATTTAACTATATTTAATTTTGTTAAGTATAATCTCTTTCTAAGAAATCTTTAAAATCTTCTAGGTTTATTTCTCTATAGATTATATTTTGGGTTGACGAAAGGCAGCTTCGTATCAGTGAATGAAGTGTAAGGCAGCTCCCTATTAGTTGAAGTACCACACACTACCTGATAAGAGATGGAGGTTTTCTATGGATACGAGTGGCTAAAGTCTTTGCTTTGTGATATTCCTTGGAGAAGGCCTATGTTCAGCTATAGACTTGCGGAGGGTTGTTATGAAGAATAATCGATTTCTCATATCTTACATGAAAGTCTACAAAATTTTAGTTTACTAACTAGTGTAGCACATGCAAATATATAATTTGGTATATTTTTTATGATCTAGAAATTCACTTATTATTGTGTGAATTTCGTATTTTTATCAATTTGTATTTTGTTTTGTACCCGAACAAACTTATAACCCCATCTTTTATTAATCATAACCATTAACTTAAGTTTAGTTTACGACGGGCTGTTTTCTACAACTTCACGTCTAATAATCATGTGGGCAGGAATAATGTGATTATTCGAGTAATGAAATCTCCCCGAAGAAGTTCAACAGTCCTTTGATGTTGCAAACAACTTCGGGATATTTAGCCCTGTATGCAGCGATCTCCGGACATGTCATCAACATGTGAGCCGCCGTTTCTTTCTCCCCCATACATGTACTGCACAGTGGGTTATCTGTAACACCTATGGTAAATAAATGTTTGTTGAAGGAGCCATGTCCTGTGATAGCACTTGTTGCTATCCTGATCTGTGGCTTGTTCAGTCTCATTAGAACCTTCGTTAGACGACTGTTTATTTCAGGCAGGACTGTCTGTTAGATTTTTTTTAAAGCTGAGCATGTAGGTTAGTGATGTTTCTACGTACCAGCGAACGAATGTTACCAAAGGGGAGTGGTATTATTGGTTCTGGTCTTAAAGTAGCCAGAGCCGATCATCTTCTGGAAAATTTGTCTGCTGCATCGTTGCCTAGGGATCATAACCATTAAAGGAACGCATAAATTCACAACGCATACACTTACACATACGTATGTATGTGTAAGTGTATGCGTTGTGATTTATGGTCACACACACACACACACATACACACGTATATATATATATATATATATATATATATATATATATATATATATATATATATATGTATATATATATCATCATCATCATCATCATCACAGCCCTTCACAAGTCCACTGCTGAACATAGGCCTCCCCCAAGTAATGCCACAAAGCACGGTCCTGAGCCACCTGCATCCATCGACTTCCTGCATATCTTACCAGATCGTCACTCCATCTAGTGGGGGTCGCCCTACACTACGCCTACCGGTACGAGGCTGCCACTCGAGAACCTTTCTTCCCCATCGGTTATCGGTTCTTCGAGCTATATGGCCAACCCATTGCCACTTCAGCTTAATAATCCGTTGGGCTATGTCGGTCAATCTGGTTTTACTGCGGATATCCTCATTTCTGAGTCTATCACGCAGAGAAACTCCGAGCATAGCCCTCTCCATAGCTCGCTGAGCGACCTTGAGCGTCCTCATACGGCCAGCAGTGAAGGACCACGTCTCTGATCCGTAAGTCATCACTGGCAACACGCACTGGTTGTACACTTTAGTTTTCATAGATTGAGGTATACCTGACGAGAAGATATGTCGTAATATCCCGAACGCTGCCCAGCCGAGTTGAATCCGTCGATTGACCTCTCGGTCGAAGTTGGACTTACCTAGTAGGAATATTTGTCCCAGGTAAACGTACTCGTCAACAATTTCGAGCATAGTGCTCCCAACAACTACCGGCATAGGTGTGACATGGACATTAAACATAATCTTTGTTTTGTCCATGTTCATCTTAAGACCTATCCGTTGGGAGGCACTATTGAGGTCATTGAGCATAGTGCTTAAGTCCTCCAGCGATTCTGCCATAAGGACTATATCGTCGGCAAATCGAAGGTGAGTGATGTACTCGCCATTGATGTTAATACCGTATCCTTTCCAGTCCAGTAGCTTGAAAACGTCTTCCAAAGCAGCGGTGAAGAGTTTCGGGGATATAACGTCACCCTGTCTTACACCTCTCTGCAGTTGGATAGGTTTCGAGCTCTGGTTCTGTACTCGGATAGCCATCGTAGCCCTACTGTACAAACACTTCAGCACTTCAATATACCGACAGTCAACTTGGCACCGCTGAAGGGACTGCAGCACCGCCCAAATTTCGACGGAATCAAAGGCTTTCTCATAGTCCACATACGCCAGGCAAAGTGGCAAATTGTACTCTTCAGTCTTCTGTACAATCTGCCGCAGGGTATGTATGTGGTCTATGGTACTGAAGCCTTTTCGGAAACCGGCTTGTTCGGGAGGCTGGAAGTCGTCGAGTCTGCGTGCGAGACGATTCGTAATGACTCTCGAAAACAGCACGTAGACGCGGCTCAGAAGGGAAATCGGTCTGTAGTTCTTCAAGAGAGCGTTGTCGCCTTTCTTAAAGAACAAGACCACCGCACTTCTGCTCCACGCCTCTGGAGTAGTGCCACCATGGAGGACGGAATTGAAGAGCTTCTGAAGGACTTCAAGTACCGGTGTTCCACCCGCTTTCAGAAGCTCCGCTGTAATTCCATCCTTGCCTGGGGCCCTGCCGTTTTTAAGGTGCTGGAGAGCCATTCTAATCTCGCTTAGACTGACGTCCGGGATATCATCGGAATAGTGTCGGATAAGACTTGCTCTTGGATCGTTACTCACACTTGCGTGTGGCTCCAACGATGATGTGTACAGCTGCCCATAGAACCTCTCAATCTCACTCAAAATCTCAGGTGTCCCGGAAACGATGCTGCCACACTCAGTTTTCAGCCTTGACAGTTGGCTCTTTCTGGCAGACAGATCTCTGGCAAAGACTTTGGAGCCCTGGTTCCGCTCGATCGCTTCTTTAATACGAGCAGTATTAAAGTTGCGTAAGTCTCGCCGCATGTATTTGGAGATCTGTCTGTTCAGTTGCCTGTATGCTGTCAAATCTGTTGACGATTGCAGCCTCATCTCCCGTCTAACAGCCATGAGATTAAGAGTGTGATCGGAGAGTTTTTGTGTTCTTCTGCGGCGGGTCTTGCAGAACTTAGCTCCGACCGCATGGACAGTTTCCACGAGCTTGTCATTCATATCGTCCACTGCATTGCAATCTTGTAGGCACTGAAAGTGGTTGTGTAACTCGAGCTGAAAGTTTTCGGGATTTTGGATCAGAGCACGAGGGGGGACGGAGCGTTGACTTCATTAGACGAGACCTCTCCAACTTAACGTTTAGGTTCAGTGTGCCTCTAACCATTCGGTGATCGCTGCCAGTTTTCACCCTTGCGATCACTGAGACATCACTGAACAGTTGGCGTCTGGTCGTCATAATGAAGTCAATCTCATTTTTTGTCGAACCGTCGGGGCTCGACCAGGTCCACTTCCTGTGGGGCCGCTTCTGGAAGAAAGAGTTCATCATAAAGAGTCCCTCTTTCTCCATAAAGTCGGCCAGCTGCTGGCCCCTTCGGTCCCGTTGCCCTACTCCAAATTTCCCTAACTTCAGCTCACCGCTTTCTCTTGTGCCTAGTTTTGCGTTGAAGTCTCCCATCAACACCGTGTAGTGGGTTTTGGAGGAATGTATGGCTTTGGAAATATCCTCATACATTTCCTCCACCTCCTCGTCGGAATGTGCCGACGTTGGTGCGTAAACCTGTATGACCTTCAGCGAATACCGTTTGGTGATTCTGAGTATCAGGTACGCGACCCTCGTCGACACACGATATATATATATATATATATATATATATATATATATATATATATATATATATATATATATATATTCATAAACACTCACGCCTGTCACCCAGAGGGGTAGGCAGAGACTACAGACTTCCATTTGGCACGATCCTGACACACCTCTCTCGCCTCCTTCACATCCATACACATACGCATACATGCTCGTCGGTTAAGGGTACTCCTAATTTGGTCCGTTTTCAATAAATCGCCAATTTGGTCGATAAATTTTCGCCTAGGACGTCCCTTTCCGACTCTGCCATTCACTTCTGCAACATAAATTTTCTTTGTCACTCTTTCCTCATTCATTCTTTCCACATGACCAAACCACCGAAGCATTCCTTTCTTAATCCTGGTCACAACATCATCTTGCAAACCACACTCTTCTTACCAATTTCTTACCCTGTCATTCAGATTCAGCCCTAACATACTCCTTAACGACCGCATTTCTACTGCGTTTATTCTACTCTCGTGCTTCTTCTGCCACACCCAACTTTCACTACCATACGTTAAAGTAGGGATCAACACAGCATTGTGAATTGCCATACGTGCCTTTTTCGACATATTTTGACACTTCACAATAGAGTGCAGGGCCCCATTTACTCTATTTCCCGCATTCACTCGTCGTTATATATCCTTATCATATCTCCCATCCCTGCTAAATACGCAGCCCAAATATACAAACTCATCTATTTGCTAGATCAAATCCCCTTCTATTCTTATATCACAAATCGTTTTACTTTCTTCTCTTTCAAAAACCATAATCTTCGTCTTACTTGCGTTCGCTTTCATACCCCTTTCTTTTAATGATCTGTTCATTAATGTAACCATCATTTGCAACTCGGCCGCCGACGACGCAAGGATAACTTGATCATCGGCGTACAAAAGGCATTTGACGGTTAACTCACCCATTCTTAATCCGCATTCTTCAACTTTAAAATTTTGCAAACAACTGTCCATAAATAGGTTGAACAGCCACGAGGAAGCTACACAGCCCTGTCTGACACCTTTATGGATGTCAAACCAGTCCGAGTAGACCCCGTTGATCCTAACACAAGCACTAGAGTCCCTATAAAGGGACTCCAATGCCTGTATTAAGCCATCGCTCAACCCAAATGAGTTCAGTGTTTGCCATAGCACATCCCTATCCACTCTGTCATAGGCCTTTTCCAAGTCCATGAACGCACAAAAACCTTTTGGTTTTTGGCCAAAAAATTTCTCCGCGATCATGCGCATGGAAAAGACTTGATCTGTACATACCATTCCCTTTCTAAATCCCGCTTGCACATCCCAAATTTTTCCATCAGTATCTTTTATGACCCTTTCAATCAGTACCTTAGCATACAGTTTTCCCACAATGCTAAGAAGGCTGATGCCACGGTGGTTTTTACATTCCTGCTGCGAACCTTTTCCTTTATATACTGGGACTATCACGGCTCTGCACCAGTCTACCGGTACCGGCTTCAGTTCCCAGCATAAATTAAACAAGATGTGAAGCAGGCCTGCTAAAAATTCCTCTCCAGCACTTAGCATTTCGAGTGAAACTCTATCATATCCGGCAGCCTTAGCTGCTTTTGTGCTTTTCATTGCTTTCATTATTTCATCTATACTTATCTCGCTACCTCTTTCCTCTTCTTTCGGAGTTTCTACTTCACTTAGTACACACGTTGTCTCCTCACTCATAAACACGCTTTCAAAATATTCTTTCCATCTCTTTAAACTCAAAACTTCATCATTCAGAATATAGCCATTCTCGTCTCTTATAGCTTTCATCATAGGCTGTTTTGAATGTCCCCTGGCAGTTCTTACAAGTTTCCAAAACATTTTAATATTTGCCTGGAAGTTATCCGATATTCTTCTATCATTCTTATCCGTTCTTTCTTGCTTTTTTCTTTCAACTACTTCTTTTACTCTCTTATTAAGATGTCTAAAGACTGCCTTTTTTCTTTCAATATCATCATCCGTACCACTAGAATTAGCAGCCTTTGTTGCTAGTAAATCTAGCCATGCTCTATTCTTTGCTTCAGCTTCCATACGTACCTCATCATCCCACCATAACGTATTATTTTTCCTTTCATTCTTTATCTCACTAACACCACATACTTTGGTAGCTGCATCCACTAAACCTTTCTTTACATTTTGCCATACATTCTCCAAGTCTAACTCCTTCATACGTAATTCATCCAAACCACTTATATTTTCCTTCAGTCTACATTTGCACTTGTTTTTCTCACCTTCCTTTTGTAAGCTTTCTGTTCTAATACGCTGTAACGCAGTGGTAGACATAGATGATCGATGGCGCCAACGCCTGAATTACGAAGACCATTAATTCGGAATAAAACCAAATAATGATCCGTTCCTACGTTAGAACCCCGGTAAACCCTTGTATCTACCACTGCGCCCATCAATCTTTCATCCACAATTATGAAATCTATCATGCTTCTATCGTCACCTCTTTCCCAAGTATACATGTGAATCCTCTTGTGGCGAAAGCAAGTGGTCGTCACAAAAATATTCTTTTCCATACATACGGTGAGGAGACTTTCACCATTCTCATTTATACTTTCATCACCAAACGTTCCTATATCCTCTCATAACCAAGCCTCCTCACCCCAACCCTTCCATTAAAATCTCCTAGCATAATAATATTTTCATTTCCCTTACACTTCATTAACACCATCCTTACCATTTCCCAAAACTGCTGTCGGATATAAGTCAGATATAAGTCAGTCTTGGGCTTACACATTCGTACTCTTTCACACATTGGCCCATTCTTTCTGAAAGGATGATACCTACTCCCTGGCATGCCCGCTCGATCTCCTCTACACCAGACCAGTATGCGGTATACATGCCATGTGTAGTGACATCCTCCCCCTTTCCTTTTCGTCTCATTTACACATAAAACACTTATTCCTCTATCATACATCATATCGCATACTTCATCCATTTTATCAGTCATTGCCCCACATACATTCAACGTAGCCAGACGGGCCTCTGCAATCCACTTTTCGCCTCTCCGGGAGACAGAACGTGACGGGTGGCGAACCTCGTCGCCGGTTTTCCTCCCGGAGATTCTTCGCACCCCTGCCCCATTAAAGGGGCGCCGGGAACTCGGGGCCATTTTCTTTTATATGGTTCCTTATGGTGCGAATAAGGGGTAGTATATTTTACACCGCTACCACGGCGTGGAGCCGAGTCTGTGCTATCGGCTTATCGCTCATTTAGTATCACCCGGGGACACGTGTAGGGGTATATATATATATATATATATATATATATATATATATGTGTGTGTGTGTGTGTGTGTGGGTGCGTGCGTGCGTGCGTGCGTGCGTGCGTGCGTGTGTGTGTGTGTGTGTGTGTGTGTGTGTGTGTGTGTGTTTTGTGGGTTGTGGTGGAAACGCTGCAGCCCCTCCATCGTTTGAATCCCTTAGTCGCCACCAAAAAGCCTTGAGTAACGTAGACATGGCATAGACTGTGTGAAAGATTATATGGCTATTAAGTGAGTAAATACTCAGATGACGGCTGATCGGATTACATGTAGGAATGACACGCTGCGCCGACCATGGGATAAGCGTTTGTTGTAAATTTCACACTACGCGACACCACTGAAATTTTAGGTGCAATTTTAACTGCTGATTTACCACATATTTGGCGCTGATGGAAAACATCGTGAGAAAACACACATTTCTCAGAAATAAGAAAAAAATTAATGACGTGATGTTCGCCAACACGCATTGGGGCATCGCGGCGGACATTTCCTTGCCCTAAAATAGTCTTAGAAGTGATAGAAGGCACGTGCCTAGTACCGGGATCTACATATAAGCTGTATCTTTTTAAGAGGAGGACGATTATGATAGCGACGCATGCGATCTAATTGACTTTGGGCACGGAGGTACGAGTACGAAACGAATTATAAATTAACCTTTTTCCTGTCCCATTAATCATACACCTATAAAAAATTTTGATTATTTAACGATTGTGTCTATACCGCGGACAGGGAAACTGTTAAATAATAATTTTGATGATATTATTTAATTACAATTGTGACGAAGATAAATGTATTTTCATTTGTACAGATAACAATTTACGCTTTTATTTAAGTGTTTTACATACGATCCTGAATTAATTCAGATCGCACGCATGCTGTACCTCACAACTATACATTCATATTTTTAGCGTTGATTAAGGCAAAGTTTTTTTTTGTAGTCTGAAATAAAATTAAGCATTAAGATTAATTTTGAATTAGGTTAAAACTGACATACGTTAGTCTTGAGTGCGAAAAACTGATAGTCTTTTCTCAGCTTACAATTTATAGGTTTTGTTTTTGTTTTGCTAAATATTTGTTTTACGTTAAACTGATTTTACTACCTAAAAGCCAATATTTGTGGGATGCTATTTATGTTGAGGGTACTACGAGTAAAATAATTTAAAATTTTAAAGGTCCGTTACCCAGCTACTTTGATAAATTTATTTTCACTTTTATGATTTTTAATGACGGTTATCGGCCATATTTACTTGCAGTAGCCAGAATCTGTGAATTTCCTTAGGAGGCTTTGTATATGTGTATACTGGTTCGTTACCGCCGGCGTCATTGCAATTGTAAGTGCTGTCTTGCCACGTGCTCGGCGGTTAGAGAAATCAACGTGAGGAATCCGTATGTTTGAGAAATTAGAAAATATTTCGTAAAAATATAAAGTTCGCTAGCACGCATTGGGGCAGTGCGGTAGACACTTCCTTACTCTAAAAACCCTTATAATGAAAAAAGAGTTTATGCCCTGGAGTGCAACTTTATTTTCTGAAGAACAATTGTTAATACTGAACGGAGCATAAGAGTGGCAAACAATAGTAAACTTTAAATAAGAGGAATTTCTCAAGTTTATTTATCTTTAACAGAAACGCTTTTAATCTGTATAACTTAAGTAACAAAAGCTAATCAACTTTGGGTTTCAGCGAAAGTTTAAGTTACGCCTTGAGATAATCTTAACACGGCAGAATATTAATTGTATATTTACATTTTAATTGTTTAAAAGTCTCAAATTGTACATAACATTTTTGATATAAAGGAATCGTTTTTACACCAAATGAATTTGCAAAATTGCCATTTTACCGAATAAATTACGCAAACAAGTGGAGTAATGGTTATAAATGAAGTGATTACTCTCGCCTCTTTTTCAAATAAGTACACCAAAAAAGTAGGTCATTTTACTTACACAAGCGAGGAAAATATTTCCAAATTTATTTTTAAATATTTGTATTATACTTTTTGATTACTTGTTATTTTTGCGAAACGGTAATTGCGAAAAGAGCTTTAGGCTGTCTTTTTTAACGGAGCTAAATTGACGTTGCCGCGCAGTCGATGTTCAGTCTGAAGGTCGCTGCTTATTCATCTCGGCACCGCCTCGCCTCAAATGATTCTGGAATAGTATTAAATCTTTCCGAACATACGAATACATTCATTCATTAACTCATTATCGTCACCAAATCGTCTTGCTTGCTAGTAATCTTCATGCTGACTAGACCGTATATAATGTACTCTGTGGGTAGTCGTAGGCATTTCGCCTGACTCGCATCCTTGTGAACGCGCGGGTGGTCGGCGCGCCATCAGCGGGTGGTTCATGTAAGTTCGACTCTGCAAACTCTTGCTAAAGCTAATCGTAAACTTAGATATTGTGAAACATAAGTGTAAAAGTGCCTCATATACCTACTTTTATCGGTATAACAATATCAATTCATTGACCATGTGCGTGCTTGTCGACAGCGTTTATTTGACAACAGCAATGCTTAAATGCCGAGCCTTTGAGCTACCATTGCTCAGAGACTGCGCTTTTATATAATTGTATTATCGTATTATTTTACTAGGTGGCTGAACTTTTTGCCTATAAGTTTGTCTGCGTAGGAATAATCCTTTTATCTCTTTCCACCGTCAAATCGCTGTGCTTCCACTAAACTAAACCGAGAGAGTTTCTTAAAGGAAAATTTTTAAAAATAAACATATTAACTTTGATCTCTTAGTTTATCTACCAAAATGTAATGTATGTTCACAAAGGCAAAGTAGTTTTAGTAAAAAAGTGATATACACTCTGTAAACTCTAGGAACAAACACAAGTTAGTGATAACAGTTTCTCGACTCCATAGAGTCAGTAATTTACTCTTGGGGCAATTTATTACGCTATTACAACAAAGTCTCCGTAAATATACAAGGTCTCTCTATTACCAAGTTGAAATATTTAATTAAACAGAAATTCGATAAAAAGGGGTATTATAATATAAATGAATACACGGTTGATATATAAATATTGAAAAACCCCTGCGAATGGAGCGGTCGATTCCAAACTGTTTCTAAAATAAATTTTGTAAATATTTTGTAACCATTCACATATTTTTTATAGGATAGAGTGACAAGAGAGCACATATTCTACCTGATGGTAACCTGTGGCCCATATACATCTACATCTATCCTCGATTACTAATCAAAATGCAGATGCGTTGTCACCCGCGTGAGGACTAAGATGGAAGGCCTTGTTTCCAGCAAAAAGGGTTTTACAGTTCTCTACACTCACCATACGAAACACAGCAGTATTAAGCTACTATTTTACGCTGGTATTCTATGAAAGCGTGGTCCTTCCCTGGTAGAGCCGACCCATTCGTGCTACAACTATTCTACTAATATAGCTGCGGCATGGCTCTACCACGTATAAAATATATTTGAAAAAAGTCCCGCTGGGTGTCTTGCTGGTTATTCTCGAGACAGAGGTTTTTTTTTTCTAACCAGTGGTAAACTAAAAATGACTTTCAATAAGAACTACATGTAATCAATATTGAATAAAAAATATTCTATTCTATTCTAATCTACTACTGTGTTCCGATGTAAAGGGTAGAGATAGCCAGACAACAGGCTGTGAGGAATAACTACTTAGTTCTCAGAGGTGACAACGCATCTCTAGATGATTTGAAAATGGTTGCAGGTGTGTGGCCATGGACTGCAATAGTAACTAACCATCAGATGGGCTGTTAGTTCGTTTGTTATAAAAATAAGTCAACGTAGATCCTCCTTAAAAATAATAATATAATTTCTAGATATAGGGTGCGTTTGGCAGAAAAAAGCGCTAGCAAGCGCTTATAAGCGCTGAAATAGTTTTCGGCCAGGACACGATTGCTACTTCAGTAGCGCTGACACAATCCGCCATTTTGCTTATTTAATTTGTTTGTTTTGAAGTAGACTTTATAAGTTGTTTTGTGCAATATTAATTTTAAGTAATATAATGACACGAATAAATATTATATATGTTATTAAAAATTCATGATTGGTAAGTTTTTAATATAAATACTTTACAAAAATATATTTAAATTAGGTTAGGTCCCCCGGTTAAAACTAACATCGTGTCCTGGAGGAAAATAGCTACTTACGATTTGACAGCGCTTACCGTTTACGATCGCCATTTTGTTTACAAGCGCTTGCTAGCGCTTTTTTCTGCCAAACGCACCCATTAGCTTCTGGTGTCGATGCTAAGATTAAACTATTTATCAATCTATTTTCTGTGATTTTGGTGTTGTCAGTCTATACGGCTCATACACCTTCACCTGACTCGTGGCTGATTAAAAATGGAAACGCAATGGAGAGGATGAGGATGATGGTGATCACGGTTTATGATTCGATATTGTGGCCAATCATCGTGTAGCCTATGTGGTGGTTGGTTCTTGAGCTATCTAACCGCTGTCCGTGAAGTGGAATGCGGACCGCCCCCCCCCCTCCCCGCTGAGTGCTCAGCTCGTGATAGTCGATGCTAAGACAAAGTCTATCGTAAAACTAACGCCTCGCAGTAGATTTTTGGTTTATTTATGATGGTGTTTATAAAATTTAATTATTGTATCACTTTTTTATTTCAAAGTAACAACTAGAATATCGTCTAAATAGTTATCAGCAAGACTATCCGGCCAGCCTGGGCTGTCCATTGTCTTAGATAAGTCTATTTATAATATTGGCACTACACATCGCAGTACCTTATAGGTATCGCTATATTTGGCGTAGAGTACTCCTAAATATTACATACTACCCACACATAAAATGTAGAAGGAATATTTCTTTTGAATAATTAATTGGGGAAATATTGATCGAAATCTGTCAATATTTTTCAATTGGTGGAAATATGTAGTTTTTATTTGTGTTAATTTAATCAGGTAAATGGTGATTGCCTTTTTTTGGAAAAATAAAACCAACATGCTAAGACCAAACGCAATGTGGGATAAGTAAGTACCTTCTTGTGCGAATTTTCATGTATTATAAATGTTTGGTTGTAATTCAAGCTTGTATTCCTCTGAATAATATATGAGAACGTCAGTGCCACAAAGTATGATTTAAATCCAAACGATGTCAAATTTCAAATTGTTTAAGATACCATACATTGCGCTTTGCGGATTTATAATATGAATTTTGATTGTGTATGCATATGAACTCGGTAACAAAATTTTGGCGGTGTATTGCTGACTTGCAAGGAAAAATGATTTGTACGGTATTTACTTTACTATGTAGTGGGAATCGCCTTTTGCTTAGGAGTCCGTCAGGGTCACCTTTCACTTTGGTAAACTAAACTTGGTAGCGATGTATTTAATGTTGCATTCCGGTTTGAAGTGGACGGAATGCGAGTATTCTTTTTTTATAGAAAAGGGGGTAAAAGGGCACGCGGCTCACATGATGGTACTATGGGAATTGTAGGTGCGTTGCCGACCTCCTCGAAAGAGGTAAGCTCTTTTCTTAAACGTCCCTGCCCTAAGTAGTATCGGTCTGGAAAATTGGCGGTGGAAAACGGTTCAACAAATAGGTTGTGTGAGGAAGAAAACTCCTAGTAAAACGCATAGTGGTGGAACCCAAAGGAACCAGATGGTGTGGATGGTATTGTGAGTTTTGTCGCGATGTGCATTCGTGAAACTTGGCTCCTGGAATTCATCCGAACCGTTCCTCAGAGCACTCTTCGTAGTATATGCGATAGAAAATTTAAGGGGATTCAATATACCTTCGCCGCGTCGGTACTTCGCAAGTCATTGACGATTAAAGCTACTCTGCATGGGATGCGGTCAAGCGGAAAGAGCTAGCACTAGGGTGCCGAGGCCCAGAGATGTGAACAGTATTTCATGTGAGGCCGAACTTACGCCTTGTAAAGTTGCAAGCGGTTTACCGGCATGAAATACAGTCCCGCTTTGCTGAGCACGCTAAGTTGTTAAGAGATCTATTTACCTTTCTATAATTAGCTTTAGTATAAGTAAAGTATGCTGTAAGGCATTTTTACTATCAAAGGTGACAAAGTTACCGTCGGTACAAATTTAAGGATTAGTTGTCAACGGGCAGTGTTTTGTAGCCATTCACCTTCAGGTGGACAGTTAACTCGTTTGTTAGATTAATGTTTGTCTGTCAATGTATGTTATTTTTTTATAGAAGAGAGGAGGAGGAAACGAGCATACAGCTCACCTGATGGTAAGTGATTACCGCCGCCCATGAGCAACTGCAACACCGAAGAATTACAGGTGCTTTGATTAAAACTACTTTTACGGATTTTATCGCGTTTATTTTACCAAGGATGATACGTGAGGCTATTGAAATTTAAAAACATCCTAATTTCAATAGAGAAGGAGGCTGAGTACTACCACCTGCTTGGGATCCTATAATCAATAAAATTAAAACTAAACCCAAGCATACCTCTGCAAGACCTCAGGACATAGTCAGTTCATTTTGCATAGATCGGACCATAAACAATAATTAAAAAAGCTGAAGGCACTCCGGGTTTAACAATGACATCGGGACGTCAGTCATCTCAGTCCCCCGCCCATGACCATGGGTGCTGGAAAGCGCCCAAAACGTCGGGAATTAAAAATAAAAGTAATTAAAAGTAAAATGAACGGGATAAAATCCGTAAAAGTAGTTTTAATCAATGTGTAGTGTTCGCGTAAATATAAGAAATCATTATACAGGTGCTTTGTCCGCCATTTACATAATAAGGAGTAAGTTTTTGAAGGAAGGAGCATTTGACGGTTAACTCACCCAGAGTTAACCGTCAAATGGTTTTGTTCACCGATGATCAATTGTTGATTTGCGTCGTCAGCGGCCGAGTAGCAAATGATGGCAACATTAATTAAAAGGTCATTAAAAGAAAGGCGAATGAAAGTGATCGCAAGTAAGACGGAAGTTATAATTTTTGAAAAAGAAGAAAGTAAAACGACATGTGAAATAAGAATAGAAGTCGAGCAAGTACATGAGTTTGTATATTTGAGATGTGTATTCAGCAGGGATGGGAGATATGATAAGTGTATAGAATGACGAGTGAACTCAGAAAATAGAGTAAATGGGGCTTACTCTGACGTGGAAGGTCAGAATGTGTCGAAAGGCACGTATGACAATTCACAATGCTGTGTTAGTCCCTAATTTAATGTATAGTAGTGTAAGTTGGACATGGCAGAAGAAGCACGAGAGTAGAATAAATGCTGCAGAAATGCGGTCATTAAGAAGTATGTTAGGGCTGAATATGTATGACAGGGTGAGAAATTGTGTGATAAGAGAAGAGTGTGGTTTGTAAGATGATGTTATTTATGACCAGGATTAAGAAAGTACCATGAAGAAAACTCCTAGTAAAATGTTAAGTGGTGGACCGCCGAGCATCCAGAGTATGTGGATGATATTTTGAGTTTTGTCGCGATGTGCGTTCATAAAATTTAGTGGCTGAAATTAATCCGAACAATTCCTCATATCAATTCCTCATATCAATTAGACGCGATAGAAAATGTAAAGGAATGCAACATCTCTTCGCAATGCCAGTGAATTGAGCAGATCGAATAGGACTCAGTCATCGATGATTCGATGCTACTCTGCGCTGGATCTAGTTGAATGAAAGGAGTTGGCAATGGGGAGCCCTTGCCCAAAGATGGGAACAGTTTATTAGGTTATTCTGTCATACATTCTCATTACCAATCCGTAGTCAGGAAGTTGGGGTTCACGTCGGATTATCGTCCTATCGGACTATGAGAATGAGAGCATAGTAAGTACACCTGTGCTTGCGTGCAAACTCGTGTATTATTTTCCTGTCTTACTCAGATGGATTTTCTACGTTGCGCCCGGCCGCCGTGACCGAAATTCGTTCTGGAGGCTATTTTTTAATAAATTACTGGCAATGCTGTTAAAATAACCAAATTACCTTCAATCACCAGGTACTGAGTACGTGAGTGGTTTACGACGGTACGACTAGAATAGCGGATTCGAACACACGACCATTGAGTTCGCGGTCTGCACCCTACCGTTAGGCTACTATCGCGCAATTGATTATAACTATTACCTATTTGTATTCAAATTTTCGATTACATAACCGTTGGATAAGAGTGTAAGATGTCATCAGATGTACTTAACCGTTAAATTATTTATTTTTTAATCAAAAGTATGCCTTTTTAGAAACCTGTAACATTTAGTTTTAATAAATGTCTGGTTTTTATGAAATTTTAGAAATCTTCATGATAAGCTTTGTAAAGAGTAATCGTTAAGACCAATGAAATCTCTGACAAACGATCACACGGTCGACCTGCTCGTAAGTGGATGCTGTGGTCCATAGACAATTACATTTATCCTCGATTGAGAATCAATATTCAGATGCATTGTTACCCCTGAGAACTAAGATGGAATGCCTCGCTTTCAGTAAAGGGTCTCCGGTTCTCTACACTCATCACACGAAACACAGCAACGTTAGGCTTATTTTTTTCGCGGATATTCTGTGAGAGCATGGTCCTACCCTGGTTGAGCCGATCTATTCGTGCTACAACCATAATACAAGAGCGGCGTGGTTCTACGACGTGATAAATCTGGTTCCGTGAGTCACAACAGTTTACTATAACACAAAAAAGGGATGATAATTGATCTGGTAATTGAAAAAGATGCGGCATATCCTCTTTATAGTATAATGCTATGTCAGGGAGTGGAATCTGCGGGCTTCCATAGAAAAAGAAGAATATTATTTTATATCACTAAATTTAATTTTTTTTAACTTTCAGTCGACTTTAGCGCAATGGAGGGTAGCGTTCTGGGTTTGCTTCGCTGTTTTAGTGGGAACCAATGTAGTTTACTGCATCTGGGCAGACGGGAAGCAACAATGGTGGGATGATGTGCGACAATACGGCTACCCACCTGATTGGAAACATGGCAGCTTGCAGTCTTCAAGTGAGGACAAAGAGAAAAATAAAAAAGCAGAATCTTCTCTATAGTTCGTTTTAAAATTTTCGACGTGTTAAATTATTATTTTAATTTAATTAATAATGAAAATGTTAGAGCCAGGGCTTCAACAAGTATCTAATGCCAGACTCAATGGTAAGGAAGTTAGAAAATAATATGTTACCTAGACTTTATTTATTATAATATACATTTTTTAAAATATATAAGTATACCGAAAGACTATTTAACTTCATAATGTTACCTGTTGTAACGAATTTTATTAGTACCTGTGAAAAAAAAGATTATAGAGAATAAAATAGATTTTATTAGAATAATAACCTTAAGAACAAGTACTTATTAAACAAATCAAAATATTATGTATGTATTTTGTTTATATTATTAAATTCTTGATAAGTATGTAAAAATATATATAACATATTAAATAACATTAAATAAACCTAATAAGCTATGGATTGCCTGTCGTGAATACAAAAAGCAATTTACAAAATTACAGTATTATCTTGTTAATAAAATACATCTAGTTACAATAACTAATAGTAAGTTATTCATGTTTCCATTATGTTCATCATATTTTGGCTTGGATAATTAATTAACTTTTATTTATGAAGTAAGGAATTAAAACAACTTTATTGTGATATAGAATTTTATTATAATAGTTATGAATTAAAAGAAATATACATAATAATAATAATAATATAGACCATTTTTACATAGAAATAAGATTGCTCTTATATTGCAAACGGATAAATTTGTCTTGTTGCGCCTACTTGTATAAAATAGCAATATCCATAATAACTAATGGACTGCTAACATCTTTTACTACAGGGTTAAAGTCAAGAAATAAAGGTCATGTTTTCGGCTGTTTATGTGTATTGTACTATGTAATTACCCCAAGATATGTATCTATATATTTGTTTCTTTGTTACTTGACGGATTTTCAGTTTCATTGTAGTCAAGTATTTTATTATTTAATTGTAACGTAATTAACATTTTACAGATTACCATTCATATAAATAAAACTATTGTAAAAATTTGACGTACTTACCTAGTATATAGGTAATACCCAGTGTGGAAACGTGCAACCATATTAAAATATTATTCGATATCTTGTAATACTTTTTCATTTTCCAATAGGTACCTACTACTACAAGTATCGTTGTGTGACATAATCCATCACTCGATTTCGACTCGTGGCTGTAATAGGAGGTGACTATGGGATATGAGAGACACCGGACAAACCTAATGGTAGAAATAATACATGTTGTATTTTAAACTAGATGGAACAACGCAGAACGGCAAAGGACGTAATGTAAAGGATTATGTCTGCCCAGTGCAGCGTCACAAATTTCGGAGATCTTTCCCGCGGTTGGAAAGGCAAGTTTTCAGCACTAGAGAGGAATGGGGAATACAAATCGTTAACTCATAGAGTCGGATGTCAAGCTATCTATTTACTAGATACCGTTGCACTTAAAGCGTTTTTGTATCGCCATGATTTAATCGCAATTCACAGAACATCTATCATAGAACTTGAAGGAATAATAACGAATAATATGTGATATATACAATTCTAATTTTGAACGAATAAATGCGAAAAATGCGAGGTAATATATCTCAAAAAGTGATCAATGATATAAAAACAGAAAATAGATAATAAAAACTGTTATTGGCAACCCACCTGCTAAGCTAGGCAACCATATTTAATACCTCCTATGAAGCTATCTATTGAAGAGGCCTATAAATGTAAGTGTGATAAGTAAATAAAAAATAAAAATCGGTTTTTTTTAATATAATTGGATAATAATCGAGCACTCAGTCCACGTGTATGGTGTGGCCCATAGACATAACAAAGAAAGAAACAAATGCGTTTAATCCAGTTTAAGTATACAATACAACAAGTAAAAAGTAATTAAATGAAAAAAGATAAACAAAATGTAAATTAAATACAAAATTATAAATTTAACAATACAATTTGAAAAACCGTATGCTGCATATGATATGACATCTACAATCATTCTCGATTAACAATCAAAATGCAGATGCGTTCACTCCTGAGGACTAAGATGGAATGCCTCTTTCCCAGTAAAAAGGGTATCTGGTTCTCTATACTCACCATACGTAAAACAGCGGAATTAAGCTGTTATCTTGTAATGTTACGCTGGTATTCTATGGAGCGTGGTTCTAACTCGGTCGAGCCAACCCATTCGTGATTTAACCGTAATACTGCTGCAGCGTGGCTCTACTACGTATAATTTTAGTAAAAGTAATTATGTATGAGGGCTCATTTACGAGACTGTCTGTAGGTTCAAAATCCATACAAAAACGAGATAAGAAACAGCATTACCATTTCGAGGGTATCGGCCGTGTGATCACCAACCCGCAAATCAATCGCATTGAACATGGGGATATTGTTCCTAGTAACGCTTGCAGCTAGTGCACTTTTGTACATAAGTTCCAGTGGACTTAAAAAAATTGGCAGTATGTGTGATAATCTCAGCTCAGTTACAAGACAAACTTATCACTAGCACTCAATTTTAATTAGTGTTAAAAATAAAACCATTGCTGATAAAATAAGTAATACTTAAACTAAAAATTAAGATCATAATTCACCGCACTGCGTTCCGAGGGCGTTGCAAAAGATAACTACTAAGGAATTTAATAAACTTTTTTTTTTTTTTTTTTTTTTTTTTTTAACAAACAAAAGGTAGCAGGATTCTTATATATTTGTAATCTTATAAAGGTATATAAGGTGAAAACGAGTTGAACGTGAATTTAATAATAATATTATTAAAAAAAGTTTATTATAACCATTGTAAAGGTATGGAATATTCTTTTGATAAAAACCAAAATTTGTTAAATTACATTGAAAATATACTCAATTATAGTATCTATAACAAAATATGAAAAGGAATTAAATTCGGTATTAGCAGACAGGGTTTTGTTACATGAAACAAGTACATGGAAACATTTTATACGCCCATTGAATTCGTATAATAGTGTAACTATTTTAATAGCCTGATGCTGTAGCCAAGATTATCTCCATTCAATTAAAATATTTTATTAGTTTCGAGATTTCATTAGTATATGACACCAGTATATTTGTATTATTTCAAGCCGACATTTATATTATTTCACGCCAGTATATTGCGAGAAAGTGATCTTTCCCCGGTCTAGGCGACGCATTCGTGTTACAACCGTATTATACCTACAGATTGGCTCATCACCCATAAAAATTGTAAGTAACCGTCCTATAAATTAAATAATCGACAGAAGAAAAGTGTTGTGCGTTTGAGTGGGCCCCTGGGTGGAAAGCTTTGGCGCTGTTGTTGAGGTCCAGAAATTCAGAAATCACCCGTGTGAAGCCGGGGCGGATAGGTTGTGTATATGATATAGTATATATATCAAATATATTAATATATATATTAATAGTTTGTAATTACTTTCTCGGTTACGGCGAGTAACGATTTGGATGTTTTGTATTTTGATCAGCCCCGGATCTAGGGGGGGGGGCAAACCGGGGCACCGGCCCCGGGCGGCAGTTTCAGGTGGCGCCAAAATTATATTATAATTCGAATTTAAGAAATAGCTTGCTCCACAAGACGTGTAGTATCCAACGCACGTTGCTCTATCAATTTTTCACTTGATGTTAAAACGCCCAGTTGGTTTTTGAACACATCTTAAGGGTTCATTTCGAAATGTGTTGCCAGCAGCAGCGCAGTAAATTTTCAGCAACATTTAACGGCGGAAATTTTTATTTAAATGATTACGATCGTACTTTCAAATACCACCTAGACCCCGTAAAAAAGGACATGTATCCTGTTTATCGAATACAAAATGAAATTATCGGTAATATATTAAACAAAGTTCAAAATACCATTACCAATGTCATCAAGGAAGCCAACTATTTCACCATCATGTTTGACTGCACTCCAGATGTCATCTCACACTTCACACTCAATATTGAAATCTGGACGTTAAACAAAGGAAAGTTTTATTGATTTTTTTGAAGTTCATGGAAAGACTGGAGAATAAATTACACAGCGAATTCTAGAGAGACTAGAAGCTGACGTTTAGTGCATGTCGTAGATAATCTTACGATAATGGATCTAGGAGTACAATCTAGAGTTTCGCAAATAAACGAGCTGGTAAAATTTGTACCATGTCTAGCATACTATTAAATCCAGTTAGCCTATTTGGGCTCGTACATAAACTTTATTATTTCTTTGTTGGATCCACCACATGGTAGAAAAAATGCAAAAGTGTACATAAACAAACTTAAAAGGAAGTAATCAAACCTGAGGGTTGGCTAAAGACCAGGCTGTTACTGATCTATTAATTGACCGGAAACTGTCAACGTTCTGGAAGAAATTGAAAAAACTTGTCCAGTCGCAGAATCCAAGTATGAAACTGGTTTTCACAACATGCGGTGATGCATTTTAAATTGTATCCTCTACTTAATATTTTGGGATAATATTCTTAGAGAAATCAATAGAGGTAGAGTGAACGTTGAAATACAAAAACAGTATATTATCATTTCGCATTCTGTGGCGATAACGCAAGGTATTGTTAAGATCTTGCAAGGAATGAAAGAAAAACCAATAGAACATTGGTTCAAAGAAGCTGCACTTTTATTAGAAAAGTTAGAAATCGAGCCAGTCCTTAAAATCAAACAAATCTCCATAAAGACAACGCAACACAATAAAATCTGCGAGGAAGAATCAAGAACGCTATATTCAAAATTTTTTATTTTCCAAAGATATAAAAATAGGGTTTGGCAAAATTTTAACAGATTTTCTTTTCTAGCATTGAGTGGGTGACAAACGAGCACAAAGTTCCACCTGATGGTAAGTGGATGCTGTGACCCATTGACATCCACATTTATCCTCAACTAAGGATCAAAATGCAAATGCATTGTCACCCTTGAGGATTAAGACGGAATGCGAGCGACGGAGTATGAGGATCTCCGGTTCTCTACACTCACCATTCGGAACACAGCAGCATTACGCTGCTATTTTACGCTGGTATTCTGTGAGAGCGTGGTGCTGCCTCGGTTGTGCTGACCCATTTGTGCTACAACTACAACATGGCTGCAGCGTTGTCTACCACGAAAAGAATATAACAAGAGTAGAGAGCGCAAAGAGCCTAGATGAAAATTTTGCCTACCTTAGTGGCCACGCGTTTTAAGATAAGTCGACTGAGGATCTGCGAAAAAATGGAGCCAATATAGCTCAAAAATATGCGAAAGAATTGTCCAGTTGATTTTTGCCACATTGCCCTTTTTTTAAATAGTAGTATATATACTAGTATCCGAAATTAATAAAAAATCAAGTATATTCGACTTGTTACAACATCTGTAAAAGCATCACTTCCTAGTAGTGTTTCCTTATGTTAGTATAGCTTTAAGAATATACTGCACATTAACTACGACATAGCGTAGCTGTGAGCGAAGCTTCAGCTGCAAATAATTGGAAATCTATCTATCTGCGTTTCACAGCGAGTCAGGAACATCTATCTGGCCTCGCGAACCTAGCCATTGAAAATAAAACTGTACTTTGAGACAGACTTTGATGACCGAATAGATTCTTTCGCAGAAAATAAAGCACGTCGTATAAATCTGTAGGAAGATTGGAGAGAAAACGATGCTGAGACCTAAAGTTTCTAAACATCTTGATTCTGTCTTTCTCTGTCTGTTTTCTTTCCTAATTATAGGTATGTTTATATATAGTTATAGGTATGTCTATATATAATTTTCTGTTACACAAACGAAAAAGTTATTAGCTAAATGCTACCCATTATGTATTTGTGAGTTTTTTTAACAAGTTATCTAAAATCAGCGTTCTGGAGAGAGGAGGCGCCACTATCAAGTTTTTGCCCCGGTTAAAAAAAACGTAGATCCGGTACTGATTTTGATAATAGTTTATTTTCTAAGTTCATGTAGATAGGTTTCATCTTTAAAAATATAGTTTATTTTTCTAACGCTGAGCAAAGCTTGGTCATTTAGATACTTAACAATTAATCTCACAAACGGATCTTTAATAACCAAAAATAACGACATATCAGACTGCTTTTAGGGAATCATAAAAATTGGATACCCTACAAAAATAAACTTTATAAGTATTTAGTAACATTTTCATGTTTAATAATATTTCACGAAAGAAGTCTCGCGAAAACTAGCGAAACCATTGCTGAGTTATAACTCTTTAAAATTAGTATTCCAGCCATCTTGTTTTTTGCCATTTAGATTTTTTTTTCACCACTTCTAGAATTATCCCTTATTTGGCTATAGGCCAATATTAGTTAAGATACAACCCTCTAATTCTTACCGTTTAGTCGGACAGTAGTACAAATCTCCTTGAAGAGCTGAACGCAGACGTCATTTTATTCGTATTCTTCTCAGCAAAGCCTTTTGTTTGATATCCATATCATGAGGGTGCATAAAGAAACATAGTCCACCATCTTTAGGTGTTCATTTATTCGTTTTTTCATATTAACTTTGTTCATATTAAATTTAGAGAGACGTCATTTTATTTTCGTATTTTCTCAGCAAACCCTTTCATATAATATATACCTATATCATTGGACTGAATAGAAAATAGATAGTCCATCATTTTGGGCGGTCCGCCATACTATATTTAGAATGTTGTTAACCATGCATCGTCATTCAAACTAAACATGTAAAATATGCAAAATTTCAGCTCAATGGGTTGAAGATAACTGCTTTAAATTTCAGTTGCGAGATTTAATTCTAACGAACATACAAATATTGCAAGTTGAATAAAAGCTTTTAAAAAGTGACCTCTAACAAGGTTAGTAGTTATAATTCATTTATTTCAAAACGGATAATATATGTGAATCGGCAATTAACCCTATTTATTAATTGTCAACTTTACAGAATTCTATAAAAACCAAAATTTTTTTACGTGGTTTACTATGTAATACAAGAAATTAACCTAATATTTGTTTCAGTTGTTTATTGATAGTTTCATAAGACAATTTTGAACTTGCTCTAATTTTAGTAATAATGACATAGGATTGCTTAACATTCATTGTACCGGAAAATTGACTTTTTGTTAGAATACGAGTACACACGGCTACAGGTCGAGTGACTCTGACGGAATCCCCCCAATCGTGTTCCAGAGCGCAATTGTGTTGACGAGTGCTCCAAAGTCGTCACTGGTTTTAAAGCATCTTTTCTGGTACTTCTACTTACTAGGCGGAGTCTCGAACTTATAGAAAACAGCTTTCCCTCTAGCCCTAAAAAGGTAACCGCTTTGATCCGTTCAACTACAGACCTATCGTCATCATCTCCTTTTTCTCGAAATTAATGGAATCCAATATTAAATTGCGGCTCCTTTAGCACCTTGAAGAGCACCAGCTGATTCGTTTCAGATAGTACGGTTTCTGTTGGAATCGCTCAGCTGGTAATATTCTTGTTTACCTAACACAGCGCTCAGCGCCGGCGGTCGAGTCCAAGAGCAGTTAATTTGGACATAGTGAAAGTCTTTGATCGTGTTAGTTACACAGCATTTCTTTCGAAGCTTGCTGCCCGTGAAATTGTGGAATAAGATAACTAGTTCTCTCAGGTCGAAGCATTAAGGTCGTAGTCGACTGTGAACGCTCTGATTCTAAGCCTATGAAATACCTTACATAGGAATTATTACTTCCAGTTGGGGTTAAGACTGAGTGAGGACCAATAGTCTTATATTTGGCGCCCAGTTTAAATTATGCTCTTATCGTTTTCATGAATAATCCGCACGTACCGATAGCACAATTTTCTGTAAAAATATTTTAAAAAAATCAGATAGGACTTCTTGACAGTTCGCAGACGATAAATTTTCTTTTTTTTATTATTTAGGTTATCTTTAGTTACGTTACTTGTTGTAATTAGTGTGTTGTTGTTAGTGTGTCGAAACTAACACTAGATATGTATATGTCTACATAAATATAGACTTATGCTGATATAAGTCTACTTCTATGTCTATTATAGGAGCATACAAAGTGTTGAAATATCTATACGATAAGGATAAAGTGACACAGATACTCCGTTCAACGACCCGATACGCGGCCTTTTACCTTAGAGCTACATCCGCAAACGCGAATAGTTTGAACAACCATGCGGCGGGCGGTGCATAGCATTTTAAATATCAGGTACTTAGATTAAAATTCTTCTTCTTCATAATCATCAGTCTGTTAAATTCCTGCTGGAGAAGGGTTTCTCTGTTTTTGGATTTTGCACAATCGCCACGTTTAACAAACGGATTTGCAATCGCAGTACCCAAGGTCTTGCACTTTACATGCTGCATCCTGTCGCCGTTATGGGTAATTTACTTCTGCCGTAAATTGAGTAGTTAATCCGTCATCTACCGAAAGCTGATCCACGTAATAAATTGAAATGTTAAACCATTAGCGTTTTCATTGATACTAATACTATACGGCTAATACGAAAATTAACCGAGGCAAAATGTTGGTACTACGATGAAGAAAAGGGAGGTTAAGTTCTTTATAATTGTCGTGACATTAGGTTTCATCTTGTTTTGAACTACTAATTAATAAGAAATTAATAAAATGAGGAGTTATTCAAATATATGGCTTTAAAAACATTAAGTTTATTATATTTTTTGCAGAAACATATATAAGTTATCACAATTAGGCTAAAATTTTTTATATTTAAATCTGCTCATTATTCTTTTATTTTATTTTTAGGTTTCCACATCAAAGTCAAAGTGAAATAGATTCGTCAATTTTTAACTCTCGCGTGCCCAGCATTTATGAACGACTCTTATTCTAATTTAAATAAATATATTTGTAATTTAAATGTTATATTAATAAGTTTTGTTAAACATAAATTTAGTATGTTTTTTTTAATATTTTACATAGATAACTTTTAAAATATTCAGATAAGAAATCATTAAAGTGTAATTGTGATATTATTTATATATATATATATATATATATATATATATATATATATATATATATAAAATCGGAATCTCGGAAACGGCTCCAACGATTTTCTTAAAATTTTGTGTGCAGGGAGTTTCGGGGGCAATTTTAAACGATTATAGGATTTATTTTTAGAAAATGTCTTTTTGTCCGTGTTTTTAGGCTAATGAAAAAATGCTACAATATCGTTACAATAAGAAGGTAAATTTTGACATTTTATTAATGATTACAAATAGCTTAATTGGTATATTGGGCGGTCACAAAATCGTAATACCATGGTTCGAGACCAGACCGACCGACCGACATTTTTTAATTTGTTTCTAGTTCCTTCCTTTTTTTGAGAAAATCTATTTTTTCGTGCCCTTTTTTTTAGTATTTTTTTAAAAACACGAAAATTTAAATTAAACTAATTGCACTCATGATTTTTTATTCAAATAACCAGTTCAGTTTTTTTTCTATTATGTCGCTACGATCAAAAAATATTATTCGTATTTCATCAGTATGTAATTTGTATCTAAATATAATTTCCAAAACACACGAATTAAAAAAAAAAACCGAGCGAAAAATTTGGGTACTATTATGTAGTATTATATTAAATATGCAAATATAACATACAAACTAAATGACAAAATTTAAAAAATTGTTCTCGATATAATTTAGCTATTTAACAATACAATCTACTGTTACCTACTGATCATTCTACCTATGTTCATTCTATGATTAAAAAAAAACCATCCGCGCGAACACAGAGTAGCGCACATTTTTTGTTTGAAATAGCTGTTCTAGTACGTAAGTACATAGTACTTCAATGGTAAAATAGCAGCTTAATACTGCTATCTTTCGTACGGTGAGTGTAGAGATCCGGAGACCCTTTTTTACTGGAAACGAAGCATTTCATCATGGTCCTCAGGGGTGACAACGCATCTGTGTTTTGATTCTTAATCGAGGATAAATGTAGATGTCTATGGGCTACAGCATCCACTTACCATCAGGTGGACTGTGTGCTCGTTTGTCACTCTTATTCTATTAAAAAGATTTAAATCATTCACGTTTTAAAATCTCTACGGATAAGTAGCGTTAAGCGAGCTTCATAAAAGCATTGCTTCAATGTGGTTCATTTTAGTCTGATCCCAGATCAGCCAACCGCAATGTGAGAGGCATACTAATCCATCATTTAGCCTTGCAAAAATAAATTATTCATATTATGTTAAAGCGACATTGTGTATGCGTGCGTTAGATATCTTCGACCACGTAGCGATTATATAATTTATTATTTCTGTGATATTTATAAATGATAAGAACGAAGACGCATAATAATACAAAATTAAAGCAATCGTGAATGTAGCTATTTTATTTAATTACAATTTTCTTAGCAAGCTTTACGGCACTGACAGTAATTTTGTTACTGCATATTTTATTATTGATAACCAGGACGGTTTCCGCACGTGGCGAAATCATAACGGATGCTCAGCTATTCTAAAGAAAGTATATCGGTCTTTGGCTGACTGAAACCTCGGTGGTGTCCCTTGGTGCCAACAAGGGGTAACGAATCTCCATGTGGAACGATATCGCGGCCTCTCTATCGCTACGCTGTAAATTGAGCTCTTTCCGGGAGACATATTATGTAGGGGAGACCGGGGATTGTTGACCAATTTTCAGTAAAGACGCTTGTATTTTCATTGTTTTAGTGCATATTATCGTAAAAACCATTACATGTGATACGTAAACTATTCAGCTTTTGAAAAAAAAATAGCAAAAAGCTTGCCATCAGTTATGATGTAGTACACAAGCTTCATTTTGTAGAACACAAAATACTAGTCAACTTACCCTATGTCCAGGGTAGGTTGTTGGGCAGTTGATGCCTTTGTTTTTAAGTTATTTAGGACATTGTCGTACCATTAAAATGTAGATTATAGGAACTTCATAATCAATGTCATGACAATGGTGTCATGATATTGATTATGAAGTTCCTATTATCTACATTTATTTATCTACATTTTTAGTATTGAAATTCCTGCTTCTTCAGGACTTCGACAACAGGGTCCTACTTTTGATATTATAAATTATTCACAAAATTATTAAATTTAAACAAACGCGTATTACTCGGTAACACACTTTATTTTCATAACAACAGAGATATTAGTAGAATTACCGACTGATCCCTCTCAGTCGCCTGCGTAAAACTTTATCGGTATAAATATGAGAAATAGAATGAGGCGGAGATTCCAGTTCTACCCTCATTTGTTCGTATTTTATTTTAATTTTTTTTGGTTTTTTTTCCTAACAATGTATAAAAACTTTATTGTATAAAAACCTAACCCCAGAGGCTTTTCTGCGCTTCGGATGGTTATGAGACAAGACGCGGGAACGAAAATGGAGCGACTTTTCCTATTCCGTGATTCGTCGAATTTTCTCGATGGCGAATTTTGTTATTTGCACCGGATGATTGTTGTTCCTTTGTGGAATTCCATCGTTTATTTAAATGAGGAATGCAAAACTATGGTTTCATTTATGTTGTTCCATTGTGTTGCGTTGTCATTCCTGAGACTGGGCTGGATTGTCTCATTTCCAGTAAAAAGGGTCTCTGGTTCTTTACACTCACCATACGAAAAACAGTAGCATCAAGCTGCCATGTCACGCTAGTATTCTGTGAGGTTGTGGTCCTAAACCTGTCGTATCGACCCATTCGTGCTATAACCGTAATATAACTGCAGCGTGGCTCTACCACTTCTAAATGCTCTGCTCTTTCTATCTTATAATTAATAGAATCAGGCGTTACTTTGCCGGAATAACAAAATAAATATAGTAGGTATATAAAATAAATAAAGTCATGTGTCTTAGAAGTTAGAAGAGTACCTCCCGCCCTCTTTCAATTGCGTGCACTATCCCCGTCACCACTAATCCCAGCACCACTACTCCCAACAACACTTCACTGGGAAAACTATATCACCGTCTACGAACGTGTTTCACGTCACACGAGACATCCTCTGGTGAAGTAGACTCAGCGGTGGCTAACTGCTAGTTCACTTAGCGGTTAGTTGTTAGTTAGTAGTGAGTTACTTATATAACTAATCCTTTGATAAAATACAGTCATCAACGAGGAGCGACTGCTAATGTTATCTTAGTCTGATCCTGTTAATCGCCGATTCGGACGTGAGAAGGCTCAAGTATAGTTATTATTAATAGACTCCAACTTAAAGCGAGTTCTTACTTTTACAGACACGTACTCAGTATTAAAGGGAATTATCGTGAGTAGCTCTATGGTGGGCTTTAATTTACAGCGAGTTCTTACGTTCTCAGGCACGTCCTCAGTAATGAAGGGAACTACCGTGATTAAATTCTACCGTGAGTTTACCTAAGAATAATAATAGTTTCAGGACATGTGAAGTCTAGCAACATGTTGTTTCTCAAGGACTGTAACTTTATCAACTTGATTGAGTCGTGGTTTCATAGTTGCTAAGTACTCGCCTTAAATTCGCAGTACACGCAGCAACTTGGGTTGCATCCCCGCCAGCAACAACGTAATTGTTAATTACATCGACTCGCAGACGCTTTAATAACCAACTGGGTAACAGCACTAACATCACAGGAAATAGAAATTGAAAATGTTTTTACCAAGTGCTCGACGTTGAAGGAGAATATCGTGAGAAATTGGTCAATGTCACCGAATGTCAAAAAATGTCAAGTTCACCAACATGCACTGGAGCAGCGTGACGGACTTAGGATTTAGGATGTAACCTTCATGTTGTCGTCTCGATCGTCATGCTTTGCCGATTAATGAATGATTGAAATAACAGTCGTGAACAGCTTCGTCTCTGCGACTAGTTTATTTTTCGTTTGTGTAAACGAGATAGATTATACTGTCATCAATCCGCAGTCATACACATGGTTGCCTAATACGCTGCCATGGAACAAAAATACCACGCACAACTTTGCCACCACGATTGTTATGTGGCATGAGGCAATTGATGTAGTAGAAACAATATATTTGCTGCCTATTTTATCTGAAGTTAGCTGTACATTTATTTTTTGGCTCCTGGTACTTTTTACTATTATTAATCTCGTTATTTAGGTTTGCTTGATTGATCACTCTTATATTATATAAATAACTTTAGTGATTCAATCGTTTATATAATAATCGTGTTCCATAATACTTTTTTCGTTACAGCTTAATTAAGTCCACTGCTGCAAAAAAGGGCTACCCCCATAAATGGTTCATATGGGGGATATTTGCCATAGCTGTCACGCTTGGTAAGCGGATTAGCAACCGCGTTTCTAATTCTAATTTTTAGTCGTTATTAAGAAGACGCTGATGCTCATCTCCTGGTTTGTGTCCCTCAGTCGCCTATTACGATACCCATGGGATGTTATGGAGTAGTGAATATTCCTACATCACCACTACAGGCTGTTCCATTATTTTTATTTCCTCCTTTTCCCAATCCTATCGCAACGAATGCCGGAGAACTTCAGTGATCCGTTCTCACTGCAACTCTCTTCCTGCTGTATATTAATTATCTATTATTCCTGGTATCAATGGATGTAAAGGTAACAACGCAGTTGTGAAGAAGTACAGCCAAATGCTCGGACAAGTCGAGATCAAATCCAGTCCAATAAAGAAGCGTATTAATATGGTTGAGCGTTCGAATCTCTGTCTGCAGGCAGTCTCCGAATACGGCGATGTCTATCTTGTGAGATTCTGCGCCTCCAAACACAAGCGTGTTTATTCACTTCTAAAAGGAGCCCAATCACCCCGGTTCCTACTTTCCGGAATGTGTCTTTGGACTACACTGTCGGCCTTCAGTGCTTAAATGTTGAGATTTCTCCAAACCTCAACTATGGAAGCTTCATTGAGTCCTGGTTCAAAGCAGTCGCAAGGAAACTAGGTGTCCTTTCCAGGGTGCGGTAGTATTTCTTCTTATTTTATATAAAGCGCAAGTCTGGTCGTGCATGGAATACTGCTATCACATATGGGCTGGAGCTGCAAAATGCCACCTAACAGCATTAGATTAAGTGGAGCGACGGGCTCCTTTTAGCAGTGAAAAAACACGCTTGTGTTTGGAGGCGCAGAATCTCATAAGATAGTCATGAAGCATCAACGTTCCGGGAAGTCTGCAGTTTGTGATCATATCCTAGATGGCCCCAACCATTACAACAGGTTTGATAGACCACAAATCCTCGTGAAAGAACATCGATTCCTACCAAGGATGATACGTGAGGCTATTGAAATTAAAAAACATCCTAATTTCAATAGAGAGGGAGGCTGGGTACTACCACCTGCTTGGGATCCTATAATTAATAAAATTAAAACTATACCCAAGCATACCACTGCAAGACTTCAAAACACAGTTAGTTCATTCTGCGTAGATCGGACCAAAGACAATAATTAAAAATATGAAGATACTTCGGGTTAACTTTGACATCGGGACGTCAGTCACCTCAGTCCCCCGTGACCATCGGTACTGGAAAGCACCCGAAACGTCGGGTATTAAAAATAAAATAAATAAATTGCGATAAAATCCGTAAAAGTAGTTTTAATGAAGAAACTCAAAATATTAAAAACTGCGGTTGCCAATCCACTTGCCAAGCGTGGCAATTATAGTAATGAGGCAATCTATGGGGGAAGCCTTTGTTTAGCAGTGGACATTTATGGGCTATAATGGAATGGAATGGAACTTGCTTCAAAGATAAATGAGATAAGATTAAAAAATAACATGTTCAGGATCATCCAAACCATAAAATCAAATTAGACAGACCAAAAATCCTCGCAATAGAATACCATTTCCTAGCAAATGTGATTTTCGAGTTTATTGCAATTAATGAAAAATCCTAATTTCAATAGATAAAATTGGGATGGGTGCTACCATCTGTTTGGGATCGAATAATTAATAAAATTAAAATGAAACCCAAGCATACTACAGCAAGACCTTGAGATAATGTAAGCTTGTTCTCGGACCGAAAATTAATAATCGAAAGTTGAAGGTAGCCGTCGTTGACTACGACAAAAATAGTCCCGCTGGGTTTCTTGCTGGTTTTTCCCAGGATAGAGGTGTTTTTGCGAATCAGTGGTAGATGAAAAAGTGACTTTCAATAAGTATTGTTTCTGTTTCTGTTTCTGACATCAGGGTGCGGTAAATTCAAAGAACAAAAGAAATGTCGGGAATTAAAAAAGCTTAAACTGAACGCGATAAAAATCCGTAAAGTTAGTTTTATTCTATGTGTAAACATAATAAAACATTATTTAAAACAACGCCATTATAATATTTTTTATTTTCCAGACTTACAAGTATTTGCAAGAGCCAAGCTATATTATGATTATTACAGCACGAATGAGGAACCCCACATTATCACGGAATCCCGGTTCCCCTACACAGCAAAGGCTGCTGAATTATGTAAAGTGAGTATAGAGAACAGACGACCCTATCTGATGGTAATTAGGCATTTTATTTGAGTCCCCAGGGTTTTCTTTATAAACCTGAAGCGACGAACAAACTCATAGTTCACCTTACGGTAAGGGACTCCTGGCAACCCGTCTGTACCCTTGTAACTGCTTCAACCAAAAAAGACTACCGCATTATGACACCTTTTGATGATAGAAGTTAGTATCTATGGAAAACGGCATTAATTAACAATCAGTGAGATTGTGTAAAATTCCAAAAAATAATTTCAGAAGTACGGGGAAGATTTCATTGGGTTGGGTTTACAATTCGGTCGCCTGAATTTGAAGATTCTGTCACTGTGTGTGTGTGTGTGGGGGGGGGGGTCAAGGGGGTTTATCTAAAGCACCCCTCCGCGATTTTTGCTGCCGGAGCAGCACCGAAGTATCTTAAATTATTTTTTAAAAATATTGGTAAATGAGTAATTAATTAAATACTCTCGCGTTTCTAACGTTTCATCTGTAAATGTCATATCGATATATAGTACTAAATCGATCTCGTGAATCGATATTTTACCCTAGAGAATCGAGATCGAATCTTTTTCTGTTTTATTAAGATTTATAAAATTATTTACAATTAGTTGAATGTACCCCAACTCGTATCTGTACTTTATTGTATCTTTTGATATTGTATATTTAAACTTTTAACGCAAATTAAAAAAGATCGATTTTTAAGATTTCGATTTTTTGTGAATCGATTCATCCAATTTGCAAAATTAATCGCTAGGCCGGCCATTTTTTGACAGCTTTTCGTCATGCCATTGCTTCCGAGTTTCAGAATTTTGGTGAATAGTGGAATATTTGTGGCGGGGAATACTGCTAAATATCGAAAGATCCTTTTTCAAATGGTGGCAGCCATAAATTTGTTTATAAATAAGTAGTTATAGTTTTTTTGGGTTATATTGAGTGCAATAGCGAGCGAAGCGAGCCTGGGACGTGGGGCACCCCAACTCGGATAGGTTAGGTTAGAAGGGGATGACGGGGTCGAGCGAGCGAGCAAACAGAGCGAATAGACCGAATAGAGTCGACCGGGCTTCCCTCGACTGCACCACGTTGGGCTTCCGTCCCCAACTCTCTCCCCCCATAAATCAGGTTAAAATTGTCATAAAAATTATGAAACGTAACCTCAAAATGAGATTTTCAAAAATTTATAAAAAAATCTAAGCACGTCCGGCAGGAAGGCAAAGTAGGGGGTGACTCTATAACTCCCTCCTTCCCCCACCCCCACCCCCTGATTTTGGCGACTGAATTGTAAACCTTACTCATCCAATTCGTGTTTCATCGTTACTATAATGAAATTTAAAAAAAATTCACCAGTCGCGAGCACAGGGGCAAAGTACCTTTCGGTTACCTATAGGGCACATTTTGGAAAGTTTCTGCAGGAATTACATAAATTAAGTTTTAAAATAAGAGTTTCCTGCCATTCGTTGTTGACTTACCATGTATGCGAACCAAAAGTTTGCTTCGGATCCATCGGATTACAATGTTCGTCAATGCAAAATTGAATATGCTTTTGTTAAGTCAGTGCGGTTTAATATCTTCGGCTGAATCACCACTTACTATAATGTATTTCATCATCACTACTTACTATACTATAAAGTGGGATAGTAGTCAAGCACTGGCTTGGACTATTAAACATAGTAATTATTTTAATTATCAGAAACGTTAATATAAATTTAAATGACAGCGTATCATCCAGTCATGGTCAAATTAATTGCAGTTATTTCACTCTATGTAAATGTTCCCACAAGTTAATTTTCTCAATTGCTTCTACCTTTTTATGGTCTACTTGGTCAAAGGGCTTTAATCAGTATTACCAAACAACAAACGATATATATTACTTTTCATGGCCGTTTATTGGTCGAAGGCAAAAGCATAGATGTTTTTCATCGCAAAGAGTTATGTTTTTACGTTTCTTATAGATACACCTTCGCGCTTAAACGCTCGCTGTAAATAAACAAACGCAAGTAACCCGGGTTCGATCCCAGCCGGCACCAATGAAATTGTTAATTGCAATTTTAAGTGCTGATTTACCAAATGCTCGGCGGTGAAGGAAAACATCGTGAGGAAACCTGCATGTCCGAGAAATAAGAGAAAAAATATTTCGAAGACATGTGAAGTTCGCCAACACGCATTGGGGCAGCGCGGCGGACACTTCCTTGCCCTAAAACCCTCTCAGAAATGAGGGCAGGCCTGTGCCTAGCAGTGGAACGTACATAGGCTGTAACTTTAATTTTTTTATATAAAAATATGTTACAAGCTAAGGCAACTAGTATGAACGAATCGGTTTTTAAATTAATATAAACAAAATATAACTTTTTAGCACCCACGACCACCAAACATCGCAATTAGGATTATCAACAACTTTGACTACTATAAATAATCATCGTCATTATCATTAGCATTAGAGCCCATATATTTCCACTATTGCATATAGCCCCCCCCCCTCCCGCCTTCGTTGCCACACTCAAGGGGGGAATCCCTAATTATTAGGAAAACCTACTTTTGGCATTGATCCTTAAAGGTTAATAATAAATATATAGAAAGAGATATTTAGAATATTTCTTTCGTAGCATTCATGAACAACTGTTTCATTTTTGGTCCAAAAAAGTGTAAACAGAATTCTATAATTTGCTGAATTACGTATTTTACAGTTTACGGTATATTTTATTTAAATAGTTATATTCCGTAAGGAGTTGGGGTCTGCAGACATGCCTGTCGGACTTCGCTACCATAGGCCTGTGCAAAGTTTGATAGTGTAGGACCGTCGCAGTCGGTCTTCTCCAGTATTATATATTAATCTATGGTAGTAGTATAGTCTATGGTAGTAGTATGGTATTATATATTAGTCTATGGTAGTAGCATGGTATTATATATTAGTCTATGGACATGCTCGAGCGTGAATGTTAACTGCGGTATGTCTGTTCACAGACACAAGAGCGACAGCCAACAGTGCGGACGGCCTTTTATTATTATTTAACGAATTTTGGAGATTTTTAATTAGCAATGAATTTTATTGATAATGAAATATTCTAGGAAGAGTTTATGCGACTCTATATCCAAGCGCAAGCAATTGAACAGGTTTCCTGGTACATCAATTTCTAATCCTTTATGTAAGTTGATATGGCTAAACATATTTCTATTTTTTACCATTCTTTGCACCAAATTAATAATAAATAAATAATAAGCATTGCAAGTCCAGGTTATCATCTCAATGTGTACGCACCATTAATCACGTAGCCCGTCTAAAACAAACACAACGCCCGCACCAACAGCCCGTGTGCATGTCCGTCCAGTGAATTTCCCGCTTGAGCTGGCGGGTTGTAAACTGCAGTTTGCTTATTATTTTAAGTTATTATCAGTGACATGCTGCTGCCCATCTCTTTTTATTTCCCTCTGTCATATCTTACAACACTTCGGGATAATATGGGTTCACCATGTTGGGTTAAACAAAGTTTCAATGATATGGTCCCTTTTATGACAACGCAACTATAAAACTAATATTTTGTTATAACGATCATGTGTTACATAAACAAAAATATATTAGAAGCTTCTCTCATTCATTCAGGATCAATGAGGTCTACTCAGACTGGTTTTGCATCCAAAAGGGTGTCAGACAGGGCTGTGTAGCTTCCCCTTGGCTGTTCAACCTATTTATGGACAGGTGTTTGCAAACTTTGAAAGATGAAGAATGTGGGTTAAGAATGGGCGAGTTGACCGTTAAATGCCTTTTGCATGCCGATAATCAAGTCATATTTGCGTCGTTGGCGGCTGAGTTGCAAATGATGGTTACATTAATGAACTGGACATAAAATGAAAGGGGAATAAAAGTGAACGCAAGTAAGACGAAAGTGATGGTTTTTGAAGGAGAAGAAAGCAAAACGGTAAGTGAAATAAGAACAGAAGGAGAGTTAATTGAGCAAGTGGATGAGTTCGTGTATTTGGGATGTGTATTTAGCAGAGATGGTAGATATGATAATGATATAGAACGACGAGTAAATGCAAGGAATAGAGTGAATGGGGCACTACACTCTACTATGAAGAATCAGAATGTGTCAAAAAAGGTACGAATCGTAATTCACAATGTAGTGTTAATCCCGACTTTAACGTATGGTATGAAAGTTGGGAGAGGCAGAAAAAGCACGAAAGTAGGATAAATGCTGTAGAAATGCGGTCTTTAGGGAGTATGCTAGGGTTGAATCTGAATGACAGGGTGAGAAATTTCGTGATAAGAGATAAATATGGTATGCCAGATTATGTTGTGACCAGGATTAAGAAAGGAATGCTTCTGTGGTTTGGTTATGTAGAAAGAATGAATGAAGAAAGAGTGACAAAGCAAATTTATATGGCAGAGGTGAACGACAGAGTCGGGAAGGTATGCCCTAGAAGAAAGTTTATCGACCAAATTTGCGATATTTTGAAAATGGGCCACGTTAGAAGTACTCTTAACCGGCGAGCATGTATGCGTAGATATATGGCTGTTAAGGAGGCGAAAGAGGTATGTCAGGATCGTGCCAAATGGAAGTCCGTAGTCTCTGCCTACCCCTCTGGGCGTGAGTTTTTATGTTATGTTATGCTTCTCTCGTCTAAGGAAATTTGTATGCACATATTAGAAGCAGTCGTACTCTGATTGCATTGACAATGATAGCCGTGTGTTTAAAATCTTGAGCTTAAACCTATATTCAACACGTATATATTTAAGTGCCACGTAAGAATTCAGGATATTTCTTACGTTTCCTTGTTGATAAATGCACATAAAATATCAATCCTTTTCTATTTCACCAGCTCGACATGGACTTCGCCAAGTTTAGAGAGTATTTGCTTTGATCATCATACCTTTTTAGTTTCACGCCGTTTTGCACCTATGACACTGCTCGCCTGTCTGTAACCATTCCACCTTTCGGTAACCATAAGATGTTTTTGGCGTATCCTATATTCGTCATTTAAAACCTTTTAAAACACATCATCATTATTATCATCATTACAGCCCTTCACAAGACCACTGCTGAACATAGGCCTCCCCCAAGTAATGCCACAAAGCACGGTCCTGAGCCACCTGCATCCATCGACTTCCTACATGTCTTACCAGGTCGTCAATCCATCTAGGGGGGTTGCCCTACACTACACCTACCAGTACGAGGCTGCCACTCGAGAACCTTTCTTCCCCATCGGTTATCGATTCTTCGAGCTATATGGCCGGCCCATTGCCACTTTATCTTACTAATACGTTGGGCTATGTCCGTCACTCTGGTTTTTAAAACAAATACTGGATGAATTATAGTGACGGATACTCTTACTGGCAGCATGAATAAGAATGGAAGTGTTAAAGTTGTAAAAAAAAGTAAATTGCTCATATTCGCGTAATGAAATAAAATGATGTGTCCTAACTAGTTTAAAGATCAGGATTATCTTTCCAAGGCGTGAAGATTAAAGCAATTCCTCTCTGTATTTCGAAAATTTTACGGGCTGGTGAAGTAGAAGAAGATAGAATAAGTAAGTAAAATTATCTTGTGGAAACATTTACAGTAAAATAATTACAATTAATTTGACCATAAAATGTTCCATTTATTTTTGTGAAATTGTTTGATATTAAAAGCAAAAAATAATATAATACTTTAATTATTAAAATTTGATACCTTTTACGATAATCGTTATAAAATATTAATATTAATATATTATATTATTATATATTGTATTATTATGTAAATAATAATATAATAAAAGTTGTAAAATGTGCTTACGCCAATTTTAGGCAGTAAAGGGTAATTAAATTGAAATAAATGCAAAAATATTGGTATTATGTTAATAAGAAACAAATAAAATTTAACCAAACTAGACTTCGTTAATTGCATTTATTTGCAATTTTCCTCAAAAGCAGTGGCAGTAAGTAATTTAGTGTATTTAGTATTCAGTAGCGACGTATATGCTACTATTTTATAGTGGTGTTTTATGAGAGCGTGGCTTTTTCGCAGTCAGGCATACTAACGCGTGCTGAATTATGGCTCTATCATGAAAGAACACAACGGATACGTGAGACGCGGGGGACTATAGGAGTTCTGAGCGTAAAGGCTGCAACAGGTAGTGTATTAGTGCAGTAAATATGTAGATTGTTGCTTTACTAATGGATGTGTGAAGGCAAAAATTGGTTTTGTTGGTGCTTTTTGGGTGAAAACTGCGTCCAAAAACAAAGTGTTACCGCTGCTACTGATGTTAAGCTGCCGATTTTTACGATCAGTAAATTATATTATATTCGAATAATAAATTTCGAACGTCGGGAGAAATGTTATTTTAATAGCTTACCAAAATTACAAGCATATTTATCGCTATCCTCTTTTTTAGTTTCTCTTTCCAGGTAAACGAAATGAGTTACTGTAGCTTATCGGATTTTAAGATAACAAACGTTCTTTATTAGTGATCGATGCACTAAAACATTTTGTAGAACTGAGTAGATTCTACTTCTGAAGTACTTTCTATTAATATTTATCATAGTAATGTTGTTTCAAGATTATACTGTTTGCTTTTGAATCAATGTGCTCAAGTTACCTAAATAAGGTTGATCATAGTAAACTGATAACGTTGTCATAGTAAACTGATAACGTCTATATTTTGTCATCATCGATCATTATAGGAATATTTAGCGTAAATAAGTCGAAAAAATGATTATGATATCAATCTTATAATAGTTTACGTTAATATTATCTTTGAAGATACTGAACTCAGTTTTTTTCCATGTTATTCAAATTGTATTATGTCTCTTTTATTAGGTTATCAAAGGTTGATTTTTAAACTGGTTGATTTGTAAAACTTTAAAACGTTTTGATCAGTATATTTAAGTAGAGTATGCCTTACATTAATCACATAGATACATTAAGAAATTATAGCTTTATTGATTTTAATTAGAGTTTTGAATTAGCCTTTAGACATCAGAATAGAAAAATCCAAAAAGGAAGAAAAGCGGAATGAGGTATAATTATTATACATGTAATTAGATATAATTATTATAAGCCAGTACTTGACCATAATTCCACCTGGTGGTAAGTGGTGATGCAGCCTTAGATGGTAAATCGCACTACTTTAGCGTAAGAAAAGCCTATTCACTCTTGCTTTTAAAACGCCACGATTGTATTCGGACGGAAAAACAGACGCCAGCGAATTATTTCACTTCTTTGCTGTACGCATTACAATAGATAGATGAAACCATTCAGTCGTTATGCGTTGAATATCGACAACAAAGTGGTGAAGACCAACGCCGACCGTCTGGTTGTTCATTGGTGAAAAGTAGAGGGAGGAATTAAAGCATGTAACTCCTGCTCACACTCGAAATGCATCCCATAGTATACCGAGAGACTGACTATTCTTCGCCTTTGCATGAGGCTGAAAAGATTGATTACAAACAAATCAAAGTTACCAGTAAACATCCTAGCACGTCTCTCCACTGAGTCCAACGTACCAGGTGCACCACCCCTTACGTGACAGCAGTACTCCATGCACAACCGGACTTGCGCTTTGTATTAGGTAAGAAGTATCGCCCCACCCTTGCAAGGAAAACTAGTATTCTTGCAGCTGTTTTGGCCTGAAATGAACCGCCCATAGTTGTGGTTCAGAGTATTTTCAAAACCTAACATGTTAAGGCGGTCAGTGTACTCCATAGATAAAATCCAGAAAGTAGGAGCCAGGGTGACCGGACTCCTTTTAGCGGCGAAAAAACTATCTTGTGTTTTGCAGACAGTGAATCTCAAGAGCCCGAAGTGTGAAATTCACAAGCTCAACCATAGCTTATTTTTAGGACAAGATTTGATCTCGACTGGACCGAGAATTCGGTCCTACCTTTCATCATCTGTACTGTCGATTGCATATCTATTGATACCAGGAATAACGGATCATTAATATACAGCAGAAATAGAGTTGCAGAGATTATGGACCCTGAGGAACTCCGGCATTTGTTGCAATGGGATTGGGAAAAAGGGAAAAAGGAGGTAATAAAAATAGTATACGATTATTATATAAATGATGAAACCGTTTAAACTACTTTTACAAAAGAGGATTCCATTGAGCAAAACTATGTTACTAGCTTCTATGGTGCTGCTATAGTGAATGGCACCAGGAGCCAAAAAGTAAATAAAAATTCAAATAAAATAGGCCGTATATGTGTTGTCAACGCTGTGTTAAATGTCTATTAGCCGCATCACAATCGTGGCGGTCATATCCTTTTCACAATCAGTATTTCAATCTTTCATCCACCTCTCAAGCATGACGATTAAGGTCTACAAAGGAAGATGATGAAGTCCAGCAGTAGAAGAACATATCATTATTATTATGTTTGAGGTATTTATATAGTTTTCTCATCTCGTTGTATTGTATCAATATATAAATGAAAATAATAAAATAAAGTAAAAAAGACGTGTGGCACTCGGGGACTGCCGCGGTAAAGCTATTGCATAGCATTTTGTATCAACTTATGCAATTATAATTATTTATTTATTTTATTTATGAAGTATTTCTTTTTCTTTGATATTAATTCAAGTTACACTTTTTGAGCGTGGTGACCGATAAGAAAACAAATTTTTTTCTTTTATTAAATAAATAAATAATAAATGCACTTTGTACATTCATATTCAAAACACTTTATACACAAATTTTACAAGTACAGCTATTCACTGTTGTACATAAATACCTATACACCTATATACTTTCTCATAAACAGCTGCTTATGTATTCGTCCGATTTCGGAGCAGCTCGTCTCGATTCGTGCGAGCTTCGTAGAGTCGTACAATACGTCTAGTTGCACGCACACAAATACCGTGTCGAAGACTGCCGAAAAGAAACGACGTTAGACAATGCACAGCCTTCAAGCCACACCTCCGTGCTCGTCGGAGTGGGAGGCGTGAGGTTTTTTCGTTACGGAATTTCTGGATTCGGTCCCCGCGCTCAAGGCCCGCGATAGAAGCTATGCAATAGCTTAAAAATTAATATAAAAAAAAAACATATAAAAACTCCACGGACATTCTCCTTCTCTCTAACCTCCATGGTTGCTACTTAAGTGAGATATGCGAAAATATGCCGTTTTGTGGATTATCTTGATATATATAAATTACGTGTCACGTTGTTTGTCCGCGATAGTCTCCTAAACTACTTAACCGATTTTAATGAAATTTGCACACCGTGTGCAGTTTGGTCCAACTTGAGAGATAGGATAGTTTTTTTTGCCCATGAGTAACCCACAATTTATTTTTTGCGAATTTAAGGATTCTTAATAGTACATGACAGGGTCGTAGAAAGGGCAGAACAACGTCTGCCTGGCAGGCTAGTCTTATATATTACCTCGATATAGTAATCTTTATTTCAAAACTATCAATACTGTTCTTTTTAAGATATTCAAAAGTAAATACTTTCCTATGACAGCCAAGAAAAAAGTGTTTAAATCGTGTATTTTGCCATGTCTCATGAAAGAAAGAAGTATGTTGGGCGTTACGCTTAAGGACCGAAAAAAAGAGCAGAAGATATCATATCTACAGTAAGGAAACAAGATAGTTAGAAGAATGGCAATGGACACATAAAAAGGGAAAACAATATAAAATGGACTCAAATCATAAGGGAATGGCACCCTAAAAGGCGAACAGATAATATCAGGATTAACGGAGGGACAATCTGGTTAAAAAAGCTAACAATAGACAAGATTTGAAAGAGCTAGAAGAGGCCTGCGTTTCACAGGACACGCTGACCACTAAAATGTGCTAGATTATAAGTTGAAAAATTAGCTACTATGTTAAAAAATATAACGCTTAGTATCAGCAATGAAGGCTTAATAATATTCACACAATGGCAAGGGAAAATAATATGTTATTACGACCTCTCAGCCTTCAATAAATAGTAGTATGTCAGCTTTACTATCCACGCTATCTTTATTTACGCGAGATGTTCAATATTCAGATCAACGATTAGAAACAGCGCCAAATTAGCGAGACATCCGGCACTGCGATCGTCAATCGGTCGACCAAGCGTGATGATCAGGACAGATCTTTTTACAACGGGAGAGACCCTGTCCATACTGGGCTTTTAGAAGCATATTACATGGTATAGTAATGAGCACGCTTATTTACAGTTATAAAAATTTATAGAAAATAATCATTCAACATTTTTCAAGGATGAAAACCTATATCTAGCCATTTACCGGTGACTTTGAATTGACTGTTAACTATTTTGTCACTAAGTTTTAGTAGTAGTAGCTCGCCTCGCTTCAAACGCAAAAATTGAAACCTAAATACAATTACTGCTATTTTGTATAACTGCTTACATTGTAGAATTCTTTTCAAAAGAAACATCTTTGAATCAGAATAATTGTTCCTTAATGCTTAATGCATCTGCATGTTCTGTTAAATAAACAACAGTTATAAAAACTTCAAATACAGATGAATTTACTCATTTCCCACTTAGGACACTCACATAAGCGCAGAGTAAATTAATACATATATCGGTTGTAGCCCTGAAAGAGGCAGTAACGCTGTTGTTTCGGCAACTTTGGCATTTCAGGCCACTGAAGGAATCCGTAAAGAAAGATGAACCTACCTTCTACAATGGTTTCGATATAAAAAAATATGTCAATTGTGTTCGGGCGTAATTAAAAAAATACAACAATGTGATAAATATTCTAAGTAATTGAATTCATTTAAACAGATTTCGGAACATTAATGACGAAAGATAACGTTATAATAATTTCAGATTTGTCAAATGTGTAAGACGGTGAACTGCAATTATATCTCTGCAAGTCCGTCTGACAAGCAAAGCAATTAAAAAAAATCGATTATAAAAATTAGGTCCGTTTTCAACTGAAAACCAATTAATTATTGAGGCTGAAGAATAATAATATATTTCTCATACTACATAAACGTATTTTTCCTTGTTAGCATCCGAAAAATCTAAAGATTGTTTTAATCCAATGTATATAATATTTTGTATACGAAAGTATGTATATCTCATATTCACAGAATATTAAACTCATCCCAATGTGTTTAGTTATAAGTTATGCAAATATCATGCTTCCTCCTTCAATAAATAACTCTGACGTGGATACATGACTTTGTTTTCCTTTTAAAATAAATGCAGAATGTTCACATAAATGGACGTAAAAAAATTAAGCTAATGTAGCACTAATTAGTTTGGATTCGCGACGGCATTTTCAATTGGGGTAAAAAATTGATAGTTTTATTGTAACATATTATCATCTCAATAAAGCTGACATAAACAGATGAAATGAAAGTAAGGCAATATTTGTTGGAAAATAAATGAACGGGAAAAAATAAAACCGAACTACCGAGAGATATAATGCTAACATGCGCCGTCTAACGCATAAAGACCCTGTTTTAATTATAAACATAGGTACGCGACATGTGCCATAAATGGAGTAACTCTTATAATGAAAAAAATTGTTTGTCACATAATGAAATAAAATTAAATATATCTTGTAATCTTCTAAATTAAGAATGTTTGCTGATTTCTATTTAACTAATGTTGAGCCACGTGGTGGCGGTGTAATAGAACCATGAGCCATCACCCCTTTGGATCCCATGGGTGTCGTAAAAGACGATAACAGTCAACGACAGAAAACTTTTATGGCTTCCGATAGATGGCATAAAGCCAATGCCCATATTGTTTACACCTATTTAGTTTACATAAGAATTAAAATACTCGGACCGGCGAGGAGCAGCAGAACAACAGAACATGATATGCTTAAGAAGAGAAACGAAACTGTTTGGTATTAGAAATTAGACATTTCCATCTTAGTCCTCGGAGGTGACTACGCGTCTACATTTTGATTTTTAATCGATAACTGATGTAGATATCTATGGGCGACAGCATCCACTTACAAGTTAATGGACTGTATGCTTATTTGTCACCCTTACTCTATAAAAATATATAAAAACCTACTCCACTATTAACAAAATTAAATTTTTGCAGTAATATTTTACGATTTTATTTCGTAGTGCTGAGCTCTCGCAACGCGGCGTACGTCTAGCAACACGATGCGCCCCGCACTGAATTCGTGGACGAATGCGGGGGTGATATAGACGCAGTATTTAATCGGGACGCATTTTTAATTTATTATCATAAAAATAATACATATTTCTAAAAAGTAACCAAACCAAATTATTTTATTTTGTATTGCAAAGCAGCAGATATTTTTTTTATATTCCTTTGATAAACAATGAAGGAGTAAAGTGGTTTCATTTCAACGATTTGGAGGTGATTTGGGTATTTTTTTATTTATTATGTGACACCGATAGAAAAATTATGGCTAAACCAAATTACGTATCAGATCATGTAGATTACTATTTTTCATATGTAATTTCTCTGTAAGTGTCGACGAAAAGTTGGTTCATCTGCACGCTTTTTTCAAGCTTTTTGCGAGAGAGTAGCCTTAATAATAAATGCACTTTGTTCATTCATATTCAAAGTTTCAAAACACTTTATACATAAATACCGTGTCGAAGACTGAGGAAAAGAAATGACGTTAGACCATCGTTAGACAATGCACGGCCTTCAAGCCACACCTCCGTGCCCGTCGGAGAGCGTGTGGTTTTTTTCATTACGAAATTTCTGGATTTTCCCGCACTCAAGGCCCGTGATAGGAGCTATGCAATAGCTTAAAAATAAATAAATAGGAAACCCAACCAGATGGAAGTCCTCGGTAGGGGAAACCAAACGGCCGAGTGTTAACCATAACCTTCGGCCGTTTGGTCCGCGGTCTAAGGAGAGAAACCGGCAACAATGCGAGCGGTATCTCAATACCGCCCAAATTATTCCTTAGGGCACTGCCTTCTGCATTTGGGCGGTCAATAACTGAGTCTCAGTCACCTCAGATTACTCGCGAGGCTGACCGAGAATGCCCATTCGCAGAAATAACCACAGGTAATTTCAGTCGGCAGACCACCCCACATATCAATCACCTTGTGAGCCATTCCTAATATTTTGTTTCCTATATGATCCAGATGTAATTTCAGTCGGCAGACCACCCCACATATCAGTCACCTCGTGAGCCATTCCTGATATTTTGTTTACCTAGCTGATCCAGCTTTTACGAGGTTCTCGTCATATAGAATGGTATTAACGGAATATATTAATTTAAAAAAAATCATTATAAAATTAATGTGGATAAAATAAGAAACTAAGTTCAGTTCAAGTTCAAGTACTATATAGTATTACGTCCTAAAGGCTTAGCCCAGAGTGCTGGTCCAGTGCGTGTCGGTGAACTTGTCTTCGAATTTTTTTTTAATCTTCAGACATGCAAGTTTGCTAACAGTGTTTTTCTTTACCGCCGAGTATGTGGTAAATCAGCATTTAAAATTGCAATTGACAATTTCATTGGTGCCGACAGGTATTGAACACGGGTTGCTCGTTAAATGTAAAATTTACAGCAAGCGCTTAGCCACTGAGCTATTACGGCTTAGTTGGGTAGATTTACTGCCTTTAAAATTTTTATAACTTTATTTTTTACAACTTTGACTCTTTTAAGACATATTCTTATACTATAGGAGTGCACCGAATGCAGGTGAGGTTCGATTCTCGGAAAAGCTAATATGTTTCCCTTAACATTACGTTGAATTAACGGCAACGTGCCGTTTCACAACACGGATATACAGATTAATATCCAATACCCATACCAATCTACAGTTGTTGTAAGAGGCGTTAGGGGAAATTGAAATAAGTTGCTCACGCATTAATACAAAAAAGCTCAGTTCAGATTACGCTGCATGTGTATAGTCAACTTAGTTGTTTTATGTTGACTTTCGGTATATCGAAGTGCTAATGTACATTAAGACTGCGATGGCTATTCGGGAACAGTACCAGAGTACGAAACCTATACAACTGCAGAGAGGTGTAAGACAGGGTGACGTTATATCCCCGAAACTCTTCACCGCTGCATTAGAAGACGTCTTCAAACTACTGGACTGGAAAGGATACGGTATTAACGTCAATAGTGAATATATCACTCACCTTCGATTTGTTGATGATACAGTCCTTACGGCAGAATTGCTGGAGAACCTAAGCACTATGCTAAATGAGTCAATGACCTCAATATAGTGTCTCCCAACGGATAGATCTTAAGATGAACATGGACAAAACTAAAATTATGTCTAATATCCATGTCACTCAGTAGTTATTGGGAGCACTAAGCTCGTAGTTGTTGACGAGTATGTTTACCTGGGATAAATAGACCGACTAGGTAAGTCCAACTTTGATCAAGAGATCAATCGACGAATTCAAATCAGTTGTGCAACGTTTGGTAAATTACGACATCTCGTCAGATATAACTCAAAGTTGAAAACGACGTTGTATAATCAGTGCGTGTTGCCATTGATGACTTATGGATCCAACACGTGGTTCTTCACTGTTGGCCGTATGTGGAAGCTCAAGGTTGTTCAGCGAGCTATGGAGAGGGCTATGCTCAGGGTTTCTCTGCGTGATAAACTTAGAAATGAGGATATTCGCAGTAGAAACAGAGTGACCGACATAACCCAACGGATTATGCACTGAAGCACTGCTAGCGCTGAGGTCAAACTTAGTGAACTCGAAGCCAGTTGGAGACTGCGTGACCCGTTTAAATGCCCTGGGATGTAATAACAGGGTCGTTTTAAGATGGGTCCCGGGTCAAGAGGGTATTGTAGGCAACGAATTTGCCGACAAAATTGCACGGTAGGGCTCAAAGTGCACACAATTAGGACCTGAGCCATTTTGTGGAATCTCAAGAAGCCTACCCCGATTGATCCTTGAAACTCTTTATCACAATAAATCATTTATGATCTGGTCTGACAAAGCGGGCTTAAACATTCTAAAACCTTAATCCGGCCTTTTGATCGTAAATTCGCCTTAGACGCCCTGGGATTAAGTAAAAATAAATTTTGCATTCTGGCAAGAGCCCTAACTGGACACTGCTGTCTTAAAAAGCAAATGTCCATCCTGGGACTAAGCAACTCAACGATGTGTCGGTTCTGTTCCATAACGGAAGAAACGCCTCTACACATCCTAACTGATTGCAGACCCTTAATGCGCAAACGTAACACTCATCTGGGAAACTATCTACACCGCCCAGAAGAAGTGAAATTGCTCACGGCTAAGCAACTCCTTCTATTCATTGAAGACATACTACTAGGGCTTAGCCGTGAACTATAGCCATAGCAGCGATCACACTAGATCTTCTAGGTCGCAGAGACACTGGCCTCTTTCTCTAGACCTGCATAACTGCTCGCACATAATAAAAAAAACAACGGATTAGTAAGCTGAAGTGGCAATGGGCCGGACATATAGCTCGAAGAACTGACAACCGATGGAAAAGAGGTCTCGAGTGGCAGCCTTGTACTGGTTGGCAAAGTGTAGGGTGATCCGCACTAGATGGAGTGACGATCTGGTGTGACGTACAGGAAGTCGATGGATGCAGGTTGCATTTCTTGGAGAAGACCTAAGCTCAGAATTGGACTTGTGAATGATGATGATGATAGAATTTATAGAATGTATCAAATATTATATAGCATAACAAAATCGCTCAGCATTCATTTATATGGCCACGTTCACAATATGCAGTAATGTGCTATACTATATAGCAGATTAGTATAAGCTTGATAATTATTTGCATCGCTTACGAACTTAATCTATTTATAAATCTAACGTCTACTAAGCCTCGTTTGTATCTTATATTCTGTAGTCGTTTAAGGTCACGTCTTAATGTAATTTATTCAAGTGTGTTGTACGTAAATACGATAATTGTTGCTTAGGTAGAGACGCTTAAGTTCCTAATGGATTTATAAAACAGTTTTGGCGTCACGAATAAGTTAACATTATTTAATTTGTGTTTTATTAGAAAAACAGGCATCTTGGCTAATTATGCACTTAAATTTGATTTCCCCACCAGTAAATTAAACATTGAAAAAAAAATGTGTATTTGTCATTCTTGTACCGTCATATTCTGGCTGTTTTTCTTGAAATAAATATAACATATATATATTGGAAGATTTATTTATATATAATTTTATTTCATTAGTAGAAGTAACCCAAAATCGCCCCAAATATTTGTTTATAAAAACATAACATTTTTATAATGAAAAATAAATTTAAATAACGAATTTATATAAAATAGTAATAGTAGAACATCATCAAATTTCACAAAAAATATTTTTTAAACAGAGTTAAGTAGAGGTGTGGTTAATTTGTTTAATTATAAATCTTATAAAATTTTAAAATATTTGTTGTTAACAAAGACATTTAAGTATGTAGTAATTATAGATCGGACATCAGCAACAAAATTGTTGTCTGTAACTTTTGTCCTATAGGATATTCTCCAATTCTTGGCATTTAGTCTAAGTGACATCACCGAAAGGTCAAGATACATTCATTTCATAACAAAAAAATATTTTTAAAGAAAATATGCCCGCTTGTGCATTAAGGTATATTACTAGTAAGTCACGATATGAAGCAAAAAATGAATATAATTTTGGTTTATTAACGTAAGAATAATGTAAAAGTAAAAAGTAAAGTTACAGCCTATATACGTCCCACTGCTGGGCACAGGCCTCCTCTCATTTCTGAGAGGGTTTTAGGGCAAGGAATAGTCCGTCGCGCTGCCCCAATGCGTGTTGGCGAACTTCACATGTCTTCGAAATATTTTTTATTTTATTTCTCAGACATGCAGGTTTCCTCACGATGTTTTCCTTCACCGCCGAGCACGTGGTAAATCAGCAATTAAAATTGCAATTAACAATTTCATTGGTGCCGGCCGAGATCGAACCCGGTTTGCTCGCGTATTGTGAAATTTACAGCGAGCGCTAAACGTCTGAGCTACCACGGCTCTCTATCTAATAAATTATATTTACCAAATAATCTTTAAATTTTATTATTTCTGGTAGATTGTTCTAGAAGAAAGAAAATTTTTTAAAGTGCTTGTTGGTATATCTATTAAAAATATGTTAAGAATTGACGACGTGCCTAAAATTTAAGCATCACCTAATGGGAAATAGCTAAAATGTTTTCCAAATAAATATTCAGCGTAGTATTGCTATTTTTCGCTAGAGGGCTTAACACACGCCCGTGCTCACAGTTTTTTATGCATATGTTTCCAATGTCCGCTCTATTGCATATATACATTTAAATCTCTTTGGTTGTTAATAATTTACCAACAATTAGTAAAGGTGATATTACATACTGTAGGTATATGTTACTTTAGTTATTGAGCTGAAGTTTATATACCTTTAAATGTATTACATACTGACCATAGATTATGCACATATATCTACATATAAATATTAACTTATCTATATTATTATCGCTGCTAACCTCTGAACTGCTGACTTAATATGACTTACGACATTAAGATTTCATAGAATAAAATGTTGGGAAGTAATTATTATTTATTGAGTGTAACTCGTCTCAATGGCTTATAAAGTTCTTTTAAATATTAAAGTTGATTATTTTGAATAGCTTGACTGGCAGTTTTGTCGTAGAGGAAGCCAGATGCGTATCGTTTTCGTAAAAATTATATTGTGCAAGCATTGAATTAGTTAAAGACTTTGGACGGAGATAAAGAGAATGCCATATCGAATGCTGGATTTCAGGAGTGGCACTGACATCACACAAAATTAACATTATACTAATTTTCTGTTATGTCAATGCTGTTAGCCAGTAGGTTTCAACAATCCCCTCGGACCAAATTTATCGACCTATTCGGGTGCGTGGGCGCTTCCCAACTCTTATTCTTTGTAGCACTTCATCATCATCATCATCATTACAGCCCTTCACAAGTCCACTGCTGAACATAGGCCTCCCCCAAGTAAAGCCACAAAGCACGGTCCTGAGCCACCTGCATCCATCGACTTCCTGCATGTCTTACCAGGTCGTCACTCCATCTAGTGGGGGGTCACCCTACACTACGCCTACCGGTACGAGGCTGCCACTCGAGAACCTTTCTCCCCATCGGTTATCGGTTCTTCGAGCTATATGGCCGGCCCATTGCCACTTCAGCTTACTAATCCGTTGGGCTATGTCGGTCACTCTGGTTTTACTGCGGATATCCTCTTTTCTGAGTCTATCACGCAGAGAAACTCCGAGCATAGCCCTCTCCATAGCTCGCTGAGCGACTTTGAGCGTCCTCATACGGCCAGCGGTGAAGGACCACGTCTCAGATCCGGAAGTCATCACTGGAAACACGCACTGGTTCAGAATTACTTACTTTAGTTTTCAGAGATTGAGGTATACCTGACCAGAAGATGTGTCGTAATTTCCCGAACGCTGCCCAGCCGAGTTGAATCCGTCGATTGACCTCTCGGTCGAAGTTGGACTTACCTAGTCGGACTATTTGTCCCAGGTAAACGTATTCGTCGACAACTTCGAGCATAGTGCTCCCAACAACTACCGGCATAGGTGTGACATGGACATTAAACATGATCTTTGTTTTGTCCATGTTCATCTTAAGACCTATCCGTTGGGATACACCATTGAGGTCATTGAGCATAGTGCTAAGGTCCTCCAGCGATTCTGCCATAAGGACTATATCGTCGGCAAATCGAAGGTGAGTGATGTACTCGCCATTGATGTTAATACCGTACCCTTTCCAGTCCAGTAGCTTGAAAACGTCTTCCAACGCAGCGGTGAAGAGTTTCGGGGATATAACATCACCCTGTCTTACAACTCTCTGCAGTTGGATAGGTTTCGTACTCTGGTTCTGTACTCGGATAGCCATCGTAGCCCTACTGTACAAACACTTCACCACTTCAATATACCGACAGTCAACTAGGCACCGCTGAAGAGACTGTAGCACCGCCCAAATTTCGACGGAATCAAAGGCTTTCTCATAGTCCACATACGCCATGCAAAGTGGGATTGTACTTTCGGACTTCTGTACAATTTGCCGAAGGGTATGTATGTGGTCTATGGTACTGTAGCACTTGGTCTTTGCGTAATGCAGCAATAGATATTTGACGGGACTGTGACATTTGGGTCGATGATAATCTATTGAAACTGGGGTTTCAATAAGCACGTTATGTAGTCTGTGGAAACTAGGTGCAACGTTTGGAGTCGGAACGTAGCTGGTCGCGTTTATTTCCACTAGCGGGTATAGGTAACAGAAGTTGGCAATCCTTGTGTAGGTTGGAGTGTCACTAATACCGAGCTTCGGTGTTTTTGTTTTCAACAACTGGAAAATCGTATAAACCTTGCTTGCGTGGTTAAAGGCTACGCTTTCCTAGGAAATTAGATCTTACGCAAATTTTAAAGCGATAAAGCTTATGCCTTAAAAACGATTTACTTTTATTGTTGACAAGTTGATGGTGGCGGCCGGTAACAAATGTAATTATTGAAAACAATTAAATATTGTAAACAACACGAATGTATTTCAAAAACGTCAAAGCATTATCAAAAGAGACCCTGAGGCGTTTGCTCGTCGAAGCCCAGGGAATTAGGCGTATAGCGAAATCGTATCGCGATTTTGCCCTTCGGGACATTCTTCGTGTAGAGCATTAAAATTAGTGGGAAAAGGACGGAGCTGTGGGACTTCCACATTTAAAAAGCGCTTCATAGAGCAATTTTATTGTATTCAATATTGCAGAAGACGGTTGACAAGGATGTGTGAGACTACTGAGCACATTGAGTTTATGCAGCTTGTAATTCAAGTTGTCGTGCCAAACCTTGGAAAATGCTTTAACATGTAAAAAAAGGGCTCTAGTGTTAAGGGTTTTTCTGTTACAATGGTGACTAAATCCTTTTATAAGGAGATGCTGATTAATTTTATCAGGATGCTAAGTTTAGCGGTTTCTCTGGTTTGGGATCCCTATTAAGTCGGCGTCTTTCTAAAAGTCGGAAGGAACGGCTGGAATGGCATTGTTAATAATTTGATCATCTTATTATTGTTGCCGTCGGGATAGAGTGCTAATCTTCTTTGAGATTTTCAACTACTTCTGAGACTTCATCGACAGTCTCAGAATCCAAGTAATCCACCGCTGGTGGTAATGTACAGTTACTTTCGATTTCTGCTTTTATCTCTTATAAATAAGCCGGATGAGTATATTCACTGGATGCAGTGCACTGGCTCTTTGTACTACGCGTGAGGCACTTACTTTCTTCAGATTCATCAAAGGTGGGGTCGAGATTACTGGGTCTAATATAAGACGGAATACAAAGTGTGGGAAAGGTCAAAACTTAAGGGAATAATAGTGTCAGAACGTTCTTGTTGACAGAAAGCTCTTGTAAAAACTTGTCCTTGAACAACATATTCTGCCAGTTTACGAGTTGTTACATCCAGGCGTAGCAGCAACTTCACAAGTAATACTTCAATGTCGAAGGCGGGTGACCGAGGGTGTGTTTCTTTTCTTCGAAACTTATATCATCTCTGACAACAGACTGACGGTTGCCTAACTAGTAGTTCTCGAGTCATTATCGTTGATGTTATCTGCTACCTTACGAGCCGAATGCCCTTGTTTTGCACTCGTAGAGCTTACGAAAATGCTTGTCGCTCATTAATGACGGTATTTCGCGGCACTGCTGCTTGCGAACTATGCTTATATGCTTATAAAAAATCCAGAATACGTTAAGACCGCCGGTATAAGCCACATAATTGAATTATCAACAATCCATTCAAGCAAAGGCTATGTGAGGCCTATTGCACCTATAGTTATTTTGCATGTATCAATGTAATAATAAATAATTATTTGTAGACCTAGACTGTTGATTACTTTACTTATGTGAATTTTATTATGTTTGTTTGTTATTCAAATCAAAGTCACAATATACGAATATCCTTCACTATATATACTTCTATATACACTCGTTTTGTGACTCTAAAGGTAAAATATTTTCATCTCTCGTCTTTTAATCCATACAATTATTATTAAATGTATTTACGAGAATTTTGAAATTCACAAAATGAAATTTGTGTTTGTATCTGCACGGGGAAATTAATTTATATAAAATTGTGATTAAAGTCATTTCAATAATATGGCTATATAATATAATGTTTAACTTTTAAAAACAAAAAGTATTTCAGTGTAAAATAAAATACTCTTGACTCAAGTACTCATCTTATTATTTACACGAAAAAACTTTCAGTTTCAATTGCAAGTCAAAATTTTTCATGATGTTATACGTAAAGTATGTTCAGTATTATTGTGGTATGCATTTTAATACAATAGTATTATTCAACCATACAAAATATTACTTCATACTTAATAGCTATTACTAATCGCCCCGCTTGAGAAAAAGAGTTTTAGACTCTTTTTTCAAGCGGGCGTTTCAATGATGACATGAAGATCTGAGGTTTGGTCTTATCCGTATGAGGATAATTACGGTCAGCGTACTATATTAAGGAAAAGAAGGATCGAGGTTTTACAGTAGAATCAGATAAACAAATATAGCCGAACGGATGTAAGCTGAAGTGGCAATGGACGATCATATAGCTCATAGAACTGACCACAGATGGGTGAAGAAAGGTTCTCGAGTCTCAACCTTTTACCAGTAAGCAAAGTGTAGAGTATTCCAACACTTGATAGAGGGACAACCTGGTAAGACAGGCAGGAAGTCAGTAGATGCAGGTGGCTCAGGATCATGCTTTGTAGCATTCCTTGAACGAGACCTATGTTCAGTAATTTGTTTGAGATGGGCTTTAATGATGATGATGATGACGATGAGGAATCTTTCAAAAGTAAGATTAACAACAATCTTTTATTATATAATTATTACTATATCTATAACCACCGCCGGCATCAATGAAATTGTTAATTACAATTTTAATTGCTGATTTACTACGTGCTCGGCGGTGAAGGAAACATGGTGAGGAAACCTGCATGTCTGAGGAATAAGAAAACAATATATTTCGAAGAGATGTGAAGTTCGCCAACACGCATTGGGGCAGCGAGGCGGACACTTCTTTGCCCTAAAACCTTCTCAGAAATGAGGGAAGGCCTGCGCCCAGCAATGGGACGTATATAGGCTGTAACTATACTTGTTTTAATAATTATAACGCATTAGCTTCTTAACCGCGGCTTCGCTCGCGTAGGCTTGAATTTTGAAACATCTATTGTCTATTTCGCACTAAAATTAGTAAAACTGGACCACTTGTAGGGACACATCGGTATTGTGTCTATAAGTTGAACGTAGGAAATGATTAAAATTTGGTAATATAACATGCTACTGAAACACGTAAGTTAGTTTATGTGAATTATCATACTTTTTGCAACATTATTTTAACGGGCATGTTTTCCACTGTGTCTTTATGAAGGGAAAATTTCCCTGGAATCAGAAATGCGTTATTTACATATTATTCATAATTAATGTTGATACGGTTTTGACAAAATAATGTTGGATTTCATGGTCTTTATTTATATTGGCCCCATTGAATATTGATTGGCACCTTAAAGTACATTCCATTATTTTTTACGTTCGAGTAGATTTCAAAATTTCTTATGTACAGTAGAGCGTCGATTATCCGAACGTCGATCAACCGAACGATCGCTTAACCGAACTGCTAGACTGCTACCATATCACGCTCACATGCACACCTCCCCCTCTCAACGCCCGCAGTGCCCCGCAGTGCCCAGTGTTGGCCTACTTTCAGAATCCTATCGGTATACCCTATTGCTGTACCGCTGCCTGCACCTCATTATTTAATAGTTCAGAAAATAAAGACGAAAATATACCTACTGCTTTTGAAGCGTTTACATGATTGGATTTTCGATGGTTTGAAGCTCAAAATGAAATCGATCAGTATCAGATATCTGTCCTGAAAAAAAGCTCGTGACTTAGCTGCGCGTAAGAGGATAGGTTCGCGTCGACAGACCAAAATTAAGGACTTCTTTAAACGTTAATTATATAGGCATACTGTATGTTCATTATATAGGCATACTGTAGGTTCAATATTGATTATACAATATTTTTTTGTTTACTTTGCTCTCTATTCTTTGTTTATATTCATATTTGCTAACTGCAATATACAAAATTTGTATTATACTTATTATAGGATTTATTGGTATGTTGGTACATAAAATTGTAAAGTTCGATTATCCGAATAATTCGGTTTTCCGAACACCCCGGTCCCCCCGATTAGTTCGCATAATCGACGCTCTACTGTAGTTCTGTTTACGGCGAACGTGTGAGAAGAACTCTATTTATGAAAGGGAGTAGAAATATACAGAAGATGGGCAGCAGCGTCTTCCAGATGATGGTTCAAAATAATAAAAACTTTTGGTAAATCTAAATGCGCTCATGTAATTTTTTAAAGTGTTAAATACACACAAGTTTTCAAAAATAGCCTTGTAACTCTCACTTCAAATTTTACAAAAAATTTATGTCAAACTTCAATAAAAACATTGAAAATTCAATAGTGCACGACTCTTAATGCTCATATTATCGTAAAAATATGTAGAAAAAAAATCTCATTCAATAGAAAATATTCTTTTTAATTTTCCTATGTTATTATCATTGAGATACATAAAAGTAATTAAGTATTGTTAATTGAAAAAACTTTTAACAGAATTATATTAAAATGATCAGAAACCAACTTTAATATAAAATTAAGTTTTAGGTATTTATACTCAGGTATTATCGTTGAAACTAGTCTTTTTTACCTGGCTCGTTAATATTTTTTTTCTCATCAATTTTAGTTCGTTTTCAAAAAGTTTTTCACCTAGTCATACCCAGTCATAGAATTATTCTAAGTAACCGGTATTTTAATTTAGCATGGTACACCTTCAGGTCACTCCATAAAGTCCAAGACCTATAAGTATATTTATATATAAATCGTACGTACTTTGAGCGTAACAATATATTATGATGGAAATCTGTGTAAATAATATCTTACCTTGGTCAGAATGTACCTATAAAATTTTGTTTTTGGAATATTTTGATATTTTTACAGTGATCGATATTTTTCATCACAAGCCGCTGTAAAAACGATAAAAAAACGGTAAAAAACGGTATGTGAAATAAGAATAGAAGGAGAGTTAATTGAGAAAGTGGACGAGTTTGTGTATTTGGGATGTGTATTTAGCAGGGATGGTAGATATGATAGGGATATAGAACGACGAGTAAATGCAGGGAATAGAGTGAATGGGGCACTACACTCTATTGTGAAGAACCAGAATGTGTCAAAAAAGGCACGTATGGTAATTCATAATGCTGTATTAGTCCCTACTTTAATGTGTGGTAGTGAAAGCTGGGTGTGGCAGAAGAAGCACAAAAGTAGAATAAATGCTGTAGAAATGCGGTCTTTAAGGAGTATGCTAGGGTTGAATCTGAATGACAAGGTGAGAAATTGCATGATAAGAGATAAATGTGGTATGCAAGATGATGTTGTGACCTGGATTAAGAAAGGAATGCTTCGGTGGTTTGGTCATGTAGAAAGAATGAATGAGGAAAGAGTAACAAAGCAAATTTATATAGCAGATGTGAACGGCCGAGTCGGGAAGGGACGCCCTAGAAAAAGTTTATCGACCAAATTGGCGATATTTTGAAAAGGGGCCACGTTAGAAGTACCTTTAACCGACGAGCATGTGCGTAGATATATGGATGTAAAGGAGGCGAAAGAGGTATGTCAGGATCGTGCCAAATGAAAGTCCGTAGTCTCTGCCTACCCCTCTGGGTGACAGGCGTGAGTGTTTATGTATTTTTTTTATGAGCCGCTGTAAAAATACGATATAGTGATCCACTTACGACGGCAGCCTAGCCCGCAGTTAGTCAAAGTTTATCTTTATTTAGTAAAATATGTTATTACAAGGCTGCGTATACACCGACAAAATTTTTGTATTTTCTCAGCTGAAAAAAAATTACTATAACTAAACAAAATAAAATTAAACAGCCATTTACATTCCATGACTTCCCATATGTTAGACGAATAGTTTAAAGGTAGATTGAATTAAACAATTGATATTTTCAAAAGTTATGGTGTTTACCCTTCCATGCGGACGTGATAAATCTACACCATAAGCCACTAAAACCGTTTTTTTAATGTAAAAATAGCAGTTAATCGATTAAAAGAATTGTTCAACAATCTTTTATCTTTCTGACAATGTGATTTTTATATAATTTATATGTTTAATATGATTATTATTTATGATTTCATGCGACAAAACGTTGGATTCTTGATCTTCAGGCGCTACTATAACTACTTTAACTACACCTACGCGCTTTGCACTTATGGAATGCAAAATATGCAGTTGGCAACTTGTATGCAAAGAGTGGCAAGTGAGGCATTTATCCAACTTATTTGGCAAACTATGGGAGGAATCCAATAAATTAAAAGGAGTGAAAATATATTAGCCATGTAGCGGCGGTGAAAACGAAACCACTATCCCACATCATACCGCGGGTGTCGTAAGAGGCAACAGAGGGAAACTGAAACAGGAGATATGTGGCAGCATCTTTCTGATAACAGTGCAAAGTAATATAAAGCTGCGGTTAGCAAGCCGCTTGCCAAGCATGAATACTACAGCAAATTGGCACACAACGGGGGAACCCTATGATCAGCAGTGGATAGCACTATTAAAAGTCAAAATATAGCAGTCTAGATACATCCTACTACTGGGCACCGGCCGCAGCGAGTCTTGAGATAAAAAAGAGTTGATTGAGTTGACTCCAACGCGGAATTCACATACATATACCTAAAAATGATTTTCGAAATATTTTTTAACTTCTCAAATATTCACATTTCCTCGAAATGTTTTTCTTCACCACCGAGAACGTGGTAAAGCGAAACTTTAAATTACATTTAAAATAAGAGTGGAGTCGGTGCGAATCGAATTTGGGTTGCTTACATACCTACTACGAAATTTACGTTTATATCGGTTCGATTACCGGTTTTAAAATATGACTTTCAAGATTTTATCTTTGTCGCTGCAAAATAATTGACAATAATCATTGCCATTGTGTTAACGTCACCCCACAAATTCTGGACCATCTCATTGAGCATTGCCCAGCATTTTCAGTGCAACGACTAAATCATGTCATACTTTGTGAAAATTTAAGAACTCCATTTAACTTAATCGCATTAATGAAGAAGGAATCCCTTTTGGACTCTTTCATTAAATTTGCTAATAACATTTAATTTATTTTTATTTATCTTTAATTAAATTTGTTAATAACATTTAATTTATTTTATTAATTCAATAAAAGACTTAAGGACTTCAATTACAACCATCTGTAAATAGCAATGGTAATAGTTATTAACTAAGCAAACACTTCTCTTTAATTTGTTTTCTTTATTTATTCTATTAGATATAATTAATAATTATTACATGTTGTAATTGTTAAACGTTTGATTATCATTAGAATTAAGAATAGGGCTTTTATTTTAATTTTCCTTTTGTGCTCACCATTTTTATTCATGTGCCTAGAACTAAGATTGTTTAATTCAATTAATTTCATTATTTTATTATACCACTGTTATTATAATATGTTTAGAATTAAGATTACCCTGTGAGTTTGTTTCCTCGCTTTTTTTGCTGTATTTATACAACGCTGTCTGTGTTTAGAATTAATATTACTTTACTTTTACTTTACTTATTTTTATAATTAGGTTGTTTTATTATATTATTGTCATTATAATAATTTATTACACTATTGTCATTATATTACAGTTTTTGCTTAGAGTCAATATTACTCTTTGTTTCTAGTATTTAATTCATTTTATTGTTTCTTTTTGTATTTTCATCACTCTTGTTTTTCTTTTCTAATGTGACTACGAAAACACAAGAATATTTATGTTAACCAAATGATAATTTTATGAGAATAATAACTGTACAAAAATTTCAAATTCTTAACAAATTATATTAACATAAAGAGAACGAATACGCAATATGTATCAAATAGCAGAAACGCGTAGCCTTCTCCATATGTCATAGAAATAAGTAAAAAAAATTTATAAAAAGTGAACAAAACTATGAAAACTGCCAATATACTTCTGTCGGTGGGGGTGTACTCACTAGCGGACACCATAAGAAAGATTTTTACTCACATCACATTTAAGACTCACATTTAAAATTAAAAATATCTGTGTTTAAAATTTTCTTTCTGTGATATTTATCCTACCTTTTCCCAAGAGCCTGTTCATTTACTCATTTTAGTTAGAAAACAAGGACTGTCACAAAAATTTTAATAGATGTGTCTGAAAATATGATATCTATATTAATATATGACAAGCTGTTTTAAAAGTCTCTTTATAAGTAAAAAAGGCTACGTCAATTATGGGTTAAAATTTCACAGTGCACTTAATTTTCAATTACTTATATCGGACTTGATACAAAAATAAATTATTGAAATATTGCTTTACCGGTAGGCACACAACATTTTCAACAAAGACCTTCTCTCTTAATCATTGTAAATTTTTGTACACAGTTTTGTTAGTAATGTTGCTAAAATGATTGATAAATCACTAACTAAAAATATAAACATCACCCTTACTTGTAGTTGAAATCAGGATTGTTTGCTCATGGAAAAAGTCAGTAACTTTAATCTGTATCGACTTGAAACTTTTTAAGCACATTGCTTAGAAGTGTTTCGAATATGTGTGTGCTTAGAATGTGTGTGTGTGTTTAGAATGTGTTATTACATGAACATAGATTATAACATAGATAGAAACCCAACAAGAAGTTTTTTTTTTGAGAAATTGAAGTAACAAAACAAGTTCACAATCCCCCTGATGGATAAAAGAAGGCTCGATAACATCTGTATGAGTTGTCGTTTCTGAGGAGTAAGATATTTTATCTTACTACGGCGTTACAGCTTGTAAATTTACTGGATCTTTTCTTTCTTTCTTTTATAGGATAGGGTGACAAACGAGCAACAGTCCACCTGATGGTAAGTGGCTGGCATAGACATCTAGTTGCTTTTCATATATTTTCTACATTCTTCCAACGAATAAATATACCATAAGAAAACACCTTTTCCTTGGTTTGAAGTTGATTTTGAGACCAATGTAGGAGTATATGATCGGTTGTATCTATGGTGATGATAAATGATACGGTTTTTTGGTTTTTAAGCCACGTACTCAGTTTTTATTTGAACTTGCCAAATGTTATTTTTTGTTTCCTGTTTTTATAAAGTTATTTTTAAAAATAAAATAATCATAAGCAACTTGGTTCATTTTATGTACTTATTGAGTTAATACAATGTTAAAATTGCGTATTATTTAATCAATATAAGACTTATCACTTATATACACGTACGATTTTAATTAAAACGTGGTTCATTAATAATCTCTGACTTAAACTATGGCTTAATAATACGTTTATTCACCAAACTAGTCATCTGTGAACTAGTCCCTTAGCCGCGGCGCCAGTCTCCTCAAAATTTGACATTTTGAGAAGACTGGCGCCTTTAAATTCTTTAGTTTTTATCCACACTTTATATTTATATTTATATTCTGTATTTTTATTTCGAAAAATAGATTTCATTTAAACCCCGAAACTTTAATCGAAATTTTATAATCAATTTCATTCAAAAGTTTCGGGGTCTACTTCTTGTAATAAAATGGATTGAGTTTAACTTTGTTATTATTTAAAACAATAATAAATTAAAACTAATAGTAAGTTTACCTGGGGCAAGTGTGACATAAATTAATTAAAACTACAATCAATATTTAAATACTTCTACTCTGTAAGGATTTAATATAAATTCCGTTCATTAACATAAATGATTATGTGGTTGTATGTTTGATCAAGCATTTTAGTATCTACAAGTAGCAATTTGTAATTTGAGGTAATTAAAACTAATTGAGGTGGAAGACTGTTACACTTACCCATCAATCAGGCAATTGTGACAGTACGCTTTTTTGTAGTTACTTTATTAATATATATGGTTTTCAACAAAATTATTGAGATGATACTAACGTCGATATATTTTATGATCTATGAAAACGATTTAAACGTCAATTTTTGTGTAACAATGAATTTTCCCCAACATGGGGCAAGTATGACTGTTTTTAACCGATATAATGGTGTTCCTTTAAATAGATTTACTACACTAGCTCTGGATATTTTGTAAGTGTAATAAAAGCAATGCCAAGTGTAAAATAAAATTTAATCCATAACGTTAACAATTTATAATAATATAATCATAATTAACGTGACACTGTCACACTTACCCCGATGTTAGGTATTAAGTGAGGTAAGTGTAACTGTATCCGTATTTCAAAGAAAAGTGAATTTCAGGTCACAGAAACATATTACCTATAAGTACCAATATTATTCTTTATCATTCACCTTGTATCTGGTTTAAAATAACTTAACGAGATATCAAAACACTTGATAACTTCACCTCTTAAAATTTCGCTGTCTGTTGCCAGTTGAGTAGTTTTTAAAAATAACGTCTGTTGATAAAATAGTCCAAGCTATGTACTTATCTGTCAGTTTATTCAATGGCATAAAATTTCCTGTGTTGTTTAAAAGATGGAATAAAAACAAAAACCGTGTTTAGACAGCATAATTTGCATTTGTTACACTTTCCCCACTGTCACACTTGCCTCAGGTCACCGTAATTACTTTGTGTTTAAAAGTTTTTCATACTAAACACAAAAATGAAATGTCTCTAATCATATTTGGTACAGTTCACACGTACCGAATTAATTGGCTGACTCTATCAAGTATCGCCGGTTCACACATGCTAGACTAAGAAAACCAAACTATTCAAGGCCGACAACCTCGTGTTGGGCTTAAGCATTTTACAACGTTACGGACTTACGGTCCATGACAATATTCGCCATGTGGTCACCGGCGACACTCGTATAGTAGGAATTACAGACGGAATTAATGAATAAATGATAAAGATCGCTGATGCGTGTTGCTCGTCGTATAATTGAGTGGCGCCGTGTAACTGATGCTCGTGTGTGAATGTGTGATTTTTTTTCATTATTTTTATTGCAATTTTGAGTAGAGTAAATGAAGTGGCAATAGTGTTTGTTCACGTGTTTTTTCGAGGTAATAAACCAGTTTTTGTTATCGGTTATCGCTACAGCGTTCTATATAAAATGACGAATAAAATATGGTGTGTAGGTATAATGTTAAGCTATAAGCTCGCCGCGTTTGATACATTATAAAAGAAAAAGTTGTTATAAAATAAACTTTTGTTGTTTATCTTGCCGTGTTTACAGTTTTTTTTCATTTATTATAATATTAATATATTTGGTATATAGAGTTCATGCAAAGTTAGTTTTAAGTAAATACTCTGAAAATTATTTAAGTTAAAAACAACTTCTCTTATTAGATTGTGAAGAATATTATGCTTAGATTTTTACCATCATATTGATTTAATCATAAACTATGGAATCAGATAAGATAATATTAATTGTGGCATCAATTATAGCGCTAACAAATACTTAAAATTCCCAGAAATGATACTCGAGAAATATATTAAAGTATACTAAGTACTTCCTAATATTAAATCTAGTAACGTCTCTAACAGCATAGGCATTAGGCAAACTTGTGTTTCCCACAACAATAAACTATTCATTACTCTTCGTATTATTGTAGGTCATAATTAACATCTCTGTCAAATTTAAATTTAAATTACAACAGTCCTTTGTGAGCAAATAGAGAGACAACATCTAAACATATTATAACATACATCTAAACATTTCGAATTTTACGAGTAGGAACTTTGGTAACCTAGAAGTTAGTAAGAAGAATTAATTACAATTATGATTTGGCTCTATCTTCGCGAAATTTGACAATTCCAAAATCTGTCAAATTCCACAATTTACATAATATTATTCCGCGGAACTTCCTTTGTGAAACAGGTTGTAGTTAAAACCTGTGACAAGCTATAAGCTATTTTCAGTAATAAGACTGGTTGTGGTTATATGCAAGTATGCTTCCGTAGATATTACCCAATTATATTCACAGAATAAACAAATTATGAAATCGACAAGTTTTTGTAAAGCCTAGGTAGAATTTTTCTGTGACTTTTTAAATTGTCCTCGAAAATTTATAAATTTTGGAATTCATCGTTTTAAATTCACAAACATATTCTTTTTGTATACGATTATTTTTGTATTTACTTTAAGCTATTATAATCACGTAAATATAGAAAAAAATATCGCGCACCATACATTGTTACGGACACGTTCTCACTGTACTGTACTATATATTATTGACTTTGTATGGTGCGCGATATTGTTGTGCTATGAGCTATATACTATATGCTATTATATTATAGCGTACTCTGAAATCTATTTAATGCTACTATTTACGCTGGTATTCTGTGAGGACGTGGTCTTTCCCCGGTCGAACCGACCCATTCGTCTTACAACTATACTACCTACTAATATAACTGCAGCATGGCTCTACCACGTATAAAAGAGTTTCAACTAAACATAAAAAATATATAATTTTAATATATAATTAAAAATGTACAATAAAAATGTTAAAAACGTATAATAAAATGTTAAAAACGTATAATAAAAGTGTAAAAAACGTATAATAAACTTAAAAATAGCGTAAAATAACTGATAAAGTACAAAAAAATCGCAAAAAATACAAACAGTCATATGGAAGTGACCTCTAGGGATGTTCTTCCCTACCTTTAGAGTTTGCTTGATACTATTTTTGGGAAAACTTGTATAAAAGACCCTGAATTATCAGTATTTTTACAATTTTTGGACGTTCGTTTGTACAAATTTTTTAAACAAATTTATACAAATACCGGACGCATTTCCATAAAATTTAATATGTAGATAGCTAATGATCGTAGGTAACATAAATTCTTAATTTAAAAAAAATTTAGTGTTACTAAAACCTGTTTATACCTCACGCTTTAATCCATAAATAATATTCGAATTCAGTATATAAAGGCAGTAACGCGTTATTATCTCATGCGTTACCTAACGTGTTCTGAAGTGGAAGTGATCACTGATCGCCTGTAAATTAAATTAGCTCTATGATAACAAAAAAAGGCTATTTATTTTTTTGTAATTGTTTTCTTCTTTATGTGATTTCGTTTTTGATTTCTTTTACTTTGTTCAATATAGTACGTGAGGGTATGGTCACTTTCTTATTATGCAAAAATTACAGCCTTGTTTGCATAGATGGTTGTGTGATACGATATCTCTTCATCAGTCAATCAAATAATAAATGGTGAATAGGGCGCTGATTTATCGACGTCATTTTGACAGTTGACATTATAGTAAATATTTTAGTCGATTTAAGTGTGGTGTAATGTAGTTAGATTTTTTAAGATAATTTTTCAAATTGTTCCTAATTAAAACATCGCGTCCTATTCAAGTTTATATTGGAACAAATAATCCATGGTTTAATATACAAACCGTAGTTATGAAATCCATTATATTTATACTTACGTACGACAATTATTATGCAAGTACATAAACCTACGTGTAATTTTACGTGATAGATAAGTCAAAGCTATATTACAGTTGTAGCACGAGGGAGTCAGCTCAACCAGGGAAGAGCCACACTCTTACCCTATACACATAACATCTTATTGCTTCTATTTTAATACATCATAGCTTAATGAACCGGCAACACTTTTTACTGAAAACGAGATATTCCATCTTAGTTCTTAGAAGTGACAAAGCATCTGCATTTGATTCTTAATCAAGGATACATGCAGATATCAATTTCTATGTCACCCTTATCAATTTATTCTTTATATATTATAAATCTATATAATATTTCGACACTACTTAGGGACCTTCCAGAAAAGAGTTTACTCCTTTCTAAAAGGCCGGCAGCGCACTTGTAATTCCCTGGTGTTGCAGTAGTTACTTAACATCTGGTAAACCGTATGCTCGTTTGCCCCCTTTCCATATATATATAATTGTACATAAATAACGATAAGATAATGACATAAAACACGTACATTTTAATTCTAAATGTATCAAAGTTAAAGTGACAATATTTGTAAATGTATATATAAAATGATTCCATAAAATGTTTTTAGATATATGTGACGAGTTATATGCTCCCGAACGCTTCCGAGTGGAATTCGATCAGTCCAATTGTACCCTTGGGCGTAAATGGACTTATCCATTTAGGCAATTTATCCTTTATAATCATTCTCATCAACAACTTCGTAGCTTCCCCAACAACTACTAGCATAGATATGATATGAACGATACAGAATTTATCCGTTTGGAGACACTATTGTGGACATTTACCATATTGCTAAGGTCCTCCAGCGATTCTGACATAATGTCTTTAGCATCATTAAATCAAGAAGGAGTGATTGACTTCCTTGTCCTTCGTGTCCTTTCCAGTCCAGTAGTTTTAAAACACTTTCAAATTCAGCATGTATAGTTTTGGGGATATAAAATTACCATGTCTTACACCTCTCTGCAGTAGAAAAGGTTTCGTTCTATGGTCTAGTGTCCTTCTTCTAGGTCAGTCGGCTAAAAAAGTAAAACCTACTTCAAACTCAAAAATGAATAAATAATTTTCCACATTCTTACGTGATAGAGCTACGCTGCAGCTCTATTATGGTTGTAGCATGAATGAGTCGGCTCAACCAGAATACCAGCGTAAAATAGCAGCTTAATGCTACTGTCTTTCATATGGTGAGTGTGTGAATGCCTCGTTGCCAGTAAAAAAGGATATCCGGTTCTCTACACTCACCATAAAAAACACTACAGCCGTTAGCTACTATTTTACGCTGGTATTCTGTGAGTTCGGGGTCCCACCCGGTTAAGAAGACCCATTCGTGCAACATCTAATAAAGCTGCAGCGTGGTTCTACCACGTAAAAAGTAACGGGTTCTCACCGAAGTTCTCAGGCGTAAAAACGCGTCTGTATATTGATTCTTAATTCAGTATTCACATGGGTATCTTTGGATCAAAGTATACACTTATTATGTGTGTGCTCGTTTGTCACCCTTATTCTATTAAAAAAAAACTGTAATAACTTTTGAAGTCGACGTTCAAATTTTTTGATACACTATAGATATATATATTTGAGCACTAAATTCAGAATATAATATGTTAAAGTTATTTTTTATTTTTGTTTTTGAATTAGCTTTTAGTTTTTGATGTTTATTTTTACAAAAAATATATCTACATATGAGCTATTTATGCGTGGATCTTATTTTATTACAGGTGCACATTAAAAAGTTAGTTTTAGAGTCAGCAGAAAACACGTTTCTGTATAATTTTCAGATTCTAAGACCTAACAAATTAAAATTTTGAACAGAATATGGTTTTCGTGTCCTAATAGTGTAACGGTTAAATTGCCACATTAAATATCAACAAGCTATTAAGTTGTTTTCATCGTATATCTTTGCGATTCAAATAAATTTTGATAAACTTACATTACTTTGAGCTGAAATTTGGCATTGATACGTATAAAACGTATTCTGGCACTAGATTCAAATGTTGGCGCTAGAAAAGCCTAAAAGTTTATTTTGAAGAAGTTTTTTTTTAATTTATTAAATATTTTTTGTAACAATTACATACACAAGTAGTTCTGGGGCTAAGAACACGCAGTAAATTTCACAGTACACAAGTAACCAAGTTTTATAATATGGTTGAGCCACCCTAGAGTTGTACTATGTTTGCAGCACGAACGGGTCGACTAAAACGGGGAATCACCACGCTCTTACAAATTACCGGTACAAATTAACAGCTTAATGCTACTGTAATTCTTATGATGAGTGTAGACCATCGGAAAACTTTTTTACTAGTAACAAGGTATTCTATCTTTAAAAGTTTCTTTTTAATGGAGGATCGATGTGTGCCCCTTTTTAACTTTTATTATATTTAACCCTTAAATCTCTTAGCGGTCGAATTCGACCGCGTTGCTATTCCGTCAAAATTCAAGCGGTTGGATTCGACCGCGCACACTTACAGCACTTTTAACCTATATTTAGAGACTACTTTTCTATGAAGAAGTTTGACATCATAGATTCAATATAAAATTTTCTATCCTTTAGTGCAATAAAAAACATTTATCCCTTGGATATTTATTTATAATCTACGTTCATTATACGTACGCTATTTTTGCGTGAATGTTATTGTATCGATTTTTGGATGTTTCTAGTGTTTTATTAGTATTTTATTATAAAATTGTAACGAAAGTTTTTGCGTGAATATAATTTATCATTTTACGTAAATAATTTTGAGTAATATATACTGAAATAATTGTGATTTTCACGCTGCGAACATTCGATTAGTATGTTTGTTTCTTGTTATCAAAATACAATAGTCTTTTTGTAATGAAGTAAAACCCGACTTTTATTTAGAGAATTTTGTATAGATTTTATAATGCCAAACTTCTTCATAGAAAAGTGGTCTCTAAATATAAGTTTTAATGGTTTTAAGTGCTGCGGGTGGGTGTCCTACCCCATTTTTTGAAACTCATTGATTTTCATAGTAGGAAGTTAAAAAACTCATGCTCAGTCCCCTGCAGCAATAAATTTGTTAATTATAATTTCCACTGCCGGTAACATTTTACCGTGTGCTTGACTGAGAAGAAAAATATCGAGAAGTAACCTAAATGTCAGAGAAATAAAATATAATATAACACTCTCAAAAATGGGAGGCAGCTTGTGCTCAACATAAGACGTTTATACTTAAATTTGTGATCATTATATATTACACATTTGTGGTCACAATATGTTTTTGTTTACATATGGCACCCGAAATAACAATAAAGTAACAAATATTTTCTAAATTGTTTAAGAGATTTTGAAGTGATCACTCGGATTAAAAAAATTAATATATAAATCATAATAAAATATAATTATTGAATAAGTGGCATGTTAATCCATAGCCTAATTTGTGCCTAATTGCCTTTAAAGGGAAAACTAGCATAAGGTTTTTTTTTAAATGGCTTTAACAAAGACGTAATTTTTATTTATATGGTGATTTGTCTTTGAATGGATACTTTGGGAACGGCTAAAGGACTGAATGAAATTTACAATTAGAATAGGACAATAAACAATATATATTTATAAAATATATAGTATATACTAGAGATATACTGCAGCTATATTATGGTGGTAGCACGAATGGTTCGGCTCGACCGGGGAAGAACCATGCTCTCACAGAATGCCAGCATAAAATAACAGCTTAATACTAATGCTTCGTATAGTGAGTGTGGAGATCCGGAGACCCTTTTTTAATGGAAACGAGGCTTTCCATCTTCGTCCTCAGGGGTGACAACGTACCATATCTGCGTTTTGATTCATAATTGAGAATGAATCTAAATGTCGATGGGCCACAGCATCCACTTACAATCAGGTTGACTGTGTGCACATTTATCACCCTTATTCTATAAAAAATAGTACTTAGTTATTTTTATTTTCTACTCATATACTTTTCATCATTCTTATTTACCTTTGCCACTATCGTGTAGCTAATAAAGTCACGACCACGATTATAGTAATTGCTTAAAGTAAAAGATCTAAATTTTACCGCCCTTTATGACATAACTGGCTATTGTTCTGAGGTCATAACATACACCGGCTACGTCTTTGACACAGATGGGTTAAACCATGAACAAGTACTTGCATAGTTCGCATAAATATTTTATTGCTCTCGTCTATGCTTACACAACGTTATCTCCTCCACAGTTAATATATTCTACGTTGAATTGCAGATTTCAAACACGAAGGTATAATTTATATTCCAGAAAATGTCATTGAATAATATTCAGACGGTAAGATCATTTTAATAGAAAATTTGAGATAGGTTACTTGTCTATGTGATTACGCTCAATATGTTAAGATTTTGTTTCTTAAAAATATGAGTATAAGAGTGTAAAATTAACTTTCAATATTAAGTAAAAACATACTTAAAAGTACTAAATAGAATAAAATAATTTCAAATCACTGCTAAGACATAGTATTTAGAAGAATTACGTGATAAGACTTAAGTGTTAAAGCCACGCTGCTACTATATTATAGTTGTAGCACGAATGGGTCGGCTCGACCGGGTTAGGAGCACGCTCTAACAGAATACCAGTATAAAATAGCAGCTCAATGCTAATGTGCTTAGTATGTGTAGTGTAGAGAATTGGAGACATTTTCTATGGGGGACAAGACATTCCATCTTATACCTCAAGGGTGACAACGCATATGCATTTTGATTCTTAATCGATAAATGTAGATGTCTATGAGTTACAGCATCCACTTACCATCAGATGGACTGCGTGCTTGGTTGTCATCCTATTCTGTAAAAAATTGGTTGACCCTGCAGACCATCCTTGAAACTTCTCGCTTATTTCAAATACAAAGCGCTCCAAGTTTTACCAAATTATTTTAGAAAATCTAAAGTTATGTTAGAAATAAAAAACGTTTTTTTTTTCTTCAAATTCTTTCTCCTTCGATACCTTACGAAGGATCGAATCGATTTTTATTTTACAAACGGCATTCGACGTAGTTTTTTGAGGTTAAGAGCTGATTAGTAGTTTTTAAAATCGATCGGTAAAGCCGTTCAAAAGTTATTCCAACAGTTTTTCAAAATTTTCATGTTTTGATATTTATCAAAATATACTCGTCCGAATCATTTCATTCGTCATCATTCCCTGATTTTGGAATTCGAAATTATTTTTTTATTTTTTATTTTTTGAATTCGGCTTTTACTATTTATTTAAATTTATTTGTTTTACTCTATTCAGTGGACTAGATTTTTACACTCTCTGCATAGTCTGTTTTTTTTTGCTGCCAAATAGCAGTGCTTGTTCTGTTGCTCTGTTTTGTTCAGAAGGGTATATATATGTAGCAGGTACAAGTACCGGCTGTGAGACATTCCAACTTATTTATCAAAGGCGACAGTGCATATTATTTTACCTTCTTTGTTTGAAATTGGCTTTGGATATCCAAGGTGAAACTAGATATGACAGTATCTACTATCACTACCTTGACAGTAGCCACTCGACATCACACTTGACTTTGAAGTCCACCGACTGTAAGTTTGTTTATCAATACAATTTAATAAAAAAAATTAATACTACATATTCAACGCTGTTTATATAGTTACATAAAAAACTTCATCCCCTATTTCACTATCTTTAGTTCTCCAACCTAATATAGGACCATCTCTGACTTATTTTACCAAAAAATACATACAATTATTATATTAATGATTATACAGCATTATATGTATACAGTTGACAAAATTATTATGTAACAGTCATACAAAAAAATATACAGTTGAATTGTAAATCACCTTCTTTTTAAGTAGGCAAAAAACCCACAATGATTAGGTATATCGATAGAAAAAGCAGAAGCGTATGGTAATAAAATCAATTATTCAAATTTGACAAGAAGGAAGTATAAAAGGGCAATTGAAAACTATGAGGGAGTTGGTAAAGAAAAGATAGCATTAAAAGTACAATATGCTACCAATTAATAAGAATGAAAAATAAACTCAAGAATGAGAAGAAACCTGTTCCCAGCAATAGAACTTGTACCAACTATAGAACTGTATGTATTAAAACAGCATAAACATAACAATGAATTTTATTTTTTATAAGAGATTACGCAAACGAGCATGCGGCTCACCTGATGGTAAGTGACTACCGCCGCCCATGAGCAACCGCAACACCAGGGTAAATGTAGGTGCGTTGCCGGCTTTTTAGAAAGAAGTAAGCAGAAAAGAGAACACAGTTTCGTTAAAGATGCACATCAATACATCACCACAAAGGTCACCGTAGAAGAAAGCAGAAAACGATAATAAATTTGCAAACTCTAATAATAGTGATAGGTAAGCTCACCAACATTTCTATCTACCCAACATGGTGAGCATAGCTATTACTATCATGTAATGCGCCAGAGGGTGCTTGGTTCTAAGGTTCTGTTTTTTGGCAATTAAATGAAAAAAAATTTTCGAGGACACCTAGGATTATTCCGTGAATCGAGGAGACGTTGAAAATACACTAATTTCATGTAAAGAAACAATTAATTGCCAGCCATAGAAACACTTCTTTGTCCGAGCGATATTTGAACTTGCTGTACTATCGTTGTACGTCCGTATCGTAACGTAACGTGTAACGTCCGTACGGTGCCGCAATCAAACGCTTTCGAGATGTCATTTTACTAATTAATCTTCCTTTAGCAGTATCTGTGAAGATAACGATTATAAGATAGACATAAATCCTTGCACGACAACAAACAACATTGCAATTAAGATAAAGTTTCGAGGTGTTTGACCAAACTGGGCGCAAAAAAACTTTGAAACAAGATGTGAACTTACAATATGATCAATTAAGTAATAAGCTCACTTGATACTTATAAAGGTTAAATATGGATTTAGTTTTAACCGTAGGAACTGTAGAATTAGCATAGGAAACGTATGGAACTCGTATTTCCGGCAACCGCTTGGAGTAACTATTTCATAAAGTTGAACTTTTCTGTTCCTTACTTACGCAGCTTTATGACATTCACGCGCCAATGCATTACGTAAAACTCAAACATTTACCTGCTCCATGGCTTTCTGATGATCTGAAAAAACTTATCTTGTAGAAAAATGTAGCAATGTCAAAGCTTAAGAGGAATAAAACAGAGGAAAACCAAAGGAAATAGGCCAAAATCATGAATCGCTGCAATACATTATGTAGAGATGCACAACGATGCCATATTCATACATCAGTCGAGAACGGCAACTCATCTAGGGTGTGGAAGTTTCTTAAAACAGTTGGAGTTGGAAGAACATCCCTAAATGCCTTACCTCCTTTTGTTGATGTTGAACTATTAAATCAACATTTTTCTAATCCTTCTAATTCTTTTGATAGAGAACAGAAATTGCAAACACTTCGTTCTCTTTCTGTAACTCCGACTCCTAATTATCCTCCGTTCGTTTTTAGTCAGTTTACTGTATGTGATGTTAAGAAGATCATATTATCCATCTCCTCAAATGCTGTCGGTAGCGACAACATTAGCCGTAATATGATTATTCCTCTCCTTGATGTTATCGCTCCTACTATTACTTATTTACTTAATGCATGTGTCTCTTCGTCTAAATTCCCTCAAGCCTGGAAGAGTGCACATGTTATACCCCTTCCGAAGAAATCCAATCCTGTCAACCTTTCTGATTTCCGTCCCATCTCGATCTTACCTTTTCTTTCTAAAGTCCTTGAAAAACTTATTTGCCAACAGCTGACCCTTTTCCTTAATAAGCACAATTTGTTGAATCCTTTACAATCAGGTTTCCGTCCTGGTCATAGTACGGCTACTGCTTTAATCAAAGTTACTGATGACATACGGTGGGGTATGGATAATAAACAACTCACAGTCATGACCTTGCTGGATTTCAGTAATGCGTTCAATACTGTTGATTTCGATATACTGTTGAGTCTATTGTGTTCCCTTAACATATCTCCATCAGTAATTGGCCGTCGGCAGTGTATTCGTGTTGATGAAACTCACTCATCTTGGTGTGATATTACTGCAGGCGTGCCGCAGGGCGGCGTGTTGTCACCTTTACTCTTTTCCATTTTCATTAATTCAATCACTCATAAAATATCTTCTCTCTACCACATGTATGCGGATGATGTTCAGATTTACACCCAGTCAACTCTTGAGAATTTGTCTAATGCAATCTCTACATTGAATAACGATTTAAATATAATTCACGAGTGGAGTAAGTCATACGGCCTAAATGTCAATCCCAAAAAATCACAGGCCATTATTATTGGTAGCCGGAGCTTTATCTCAAGAATTGACTGGTCCTCCGTACCACCTATCGAATTCGATGGAATTGTAATCCCTTACTTTGACAGTGTCAAAAATCTTGGTATTTATTTCGATAACTCCTTAAATTGGATACGCCAACTGAATGAGGTAAGTAAGAAAACCTTTGTCGCTCTTAGTTCACTGCGTCGCCTTCGTTCATTTCTTCCCATTCCTACAAAAATTATGCTCGCACAGTCTCTTCTCCTTCCGATTATCGACTATGCTGACGCAAGCTATGTAGACATAACCGAGGACCAGCTAAATAAGCTTGAGAGACTTCAAAACACTAGTATTCGGTTCATATTTGGATTGCGCAAATTTGACCATATTTCCCAATTACGCTCACGTCTCAAGTGGTTACCTATCCGACTTCGCCGGAATATGCATATTCTTTCTATTCTGTAATGTGTATTATTTCACCTTTCTACACCTCCTTATCTAAAGGAGAAGTTTAGTTTTGTAGGGCTTCCAGGAGAACCTCTACGCTCTTCGAGAAAATTCATTTTAAGGGTTCCAACTCACAATACTTCCTTTTTTAATAAATCTTTTACTGTCCAGTCTATCAAGCTCTGGAATGCCCTACCGTTGCGTATACGTGAAGCACAAACGATTGTTATATTTAAGCGACTACTTAAAGAGCAGTCTCAGTCGTTTGAACACCGTTAGAATAAATTAAGTGTTTATGTATCTATTGTATTTATCTGCTTTATATTATTGTTTGAGGAATTGTTTTATGTATATATATATATATATATATATATATATATATATATATATATATATATATATATATATATATATATATATATATATATATTTGGGTAAATGTGTAAGTTTGTTTATATATTTATATATATGTATGTATATTTATATTTACATATGTTTTACTTTATTTTTATTATATTTTAGCAATTTATGTAATTTCATGTATTAGTTATTTGTATGTTATTTTATTGCATGTATTGTCTATAAATCGCTATTATATTATGTATATTAATATTGCACCACCTACCTAGTTCTCACTGTTCTAATCCTTACACCTTTGGTTGCCTGGAAGAGATGAGACGCTATGTAGCGATAAGGCCGCCAAATTGTACTTACATAATATTATAATCTTTTTTGTGTTTTGTTAACTGTATATTTGTTTGTGGTGTACAATAAAAGTATATTCATTCATTCATTTATCGTGAAGTAAAGCTTTTCTTTTTCATAGTAAGTAAGCGTGATAAATGAGCACACACTCCACCTGATAGAAAGTAGATAATGTGGCATAGTAAATGAGGATCCATTGGGTTACCTAAGACTTAAATGCAATCTTTGATATTTCCATTTATTATACGAAACATTATTAGAAATATGATGCTAGTGTTTTTTAAAAGCTTGTTTTTTTCCCGGCCGAATGGACCCACTTTTGTAATGTAATGTTGTAATATTACAGCCTCTATACGTCCCACTGCTGGGCACAGGCCTCCCCTCATTTTTGAGAGGTTTTTAGGGCAAGGAAGTGTCCGCCACGCTGCCCCAATGCGTGTTGGCAAACTTCACATGTCTTCGAAATTTTTTTCCTTATTCCTCAGACGTGCAGGTTTGACCCAATTTTGGTGCAACTACAATAAAGTTGCAGCGTAACGCCACATTTTTAAACTTATACTTTACATATAGGTTTAAAATATAATACGTATAATAAATATATATACGTTTCATTAATTTAAATGTTAGTTATTTACGAAGGCCATAAGTTTGAAGTGTATCCTTGGTCATAAAACCCGCACGGACGAAGATGAGGTGATGATGTTGTAACGCTGTTAGCACATACCTCTCTCTCTGTCCCTGTCTATTTTTTGTAATTAATAAAATTAATTACAATTGCAGATAAATTCGAGTCAAGATCAAAAAAGGATTACATACGGTTAAAAGATAATGGAGGACGTCAATGTGGTGCAGGCGCGTACTTTATTGGGACAAACACCCATTCCACCAAAAAGAAAGGATAACGCATTGACAAGGACACTTCGATCATGTAAGTACATAAAACAATAAAATCGTATATTTTTTGTATACTAGGTATTTACCTGTGAAATTGCCGTTTTCGTATGAAATATTTTAACGTGTTTATTTTTTATTTATATTAATCAAAGTAATCACCAAATAATCGATGCATCTTTACCAACGCGGTGGCAGTTTATTGATGCCCTTCTTGAACAAACCAGCTTTGAGGCAACAAATTCTTTAAAGACATTTTGTACTGCTTCTCGAGTATTGATTTTATTCCGTCAAAAATTTATCCAAATTCTGGAAAAACAAGATCAATATTATTTTGATACTACCGTTAAAAACAGTTTCTAACTCAGTCGTAGGTTGTGTATCATCCGTTACACAATCGCCTTTAATTTGTCTTTGTCATCCAAAGTTTTCTTACGACCACAAGGTTCATTTTTAAGGTAGGAAGCGGTCAAAGTAATAACAGGTCTGTTCGTTTGTAGTAATTTTTATAGCATAAAGATGACAAACGAGCACACAGTCCCGATGGTAAGTGATGGTAAGTGGTTGCTGTGGCCCATAGACATCTACATCTATCCTCGATTTCGAATCAAAATGCAGATGCGTTATCACCCTTGATGACTAAGATGGTATGCATCGTATCCCGTAAAATGTGTCTCCGGTTCGCTTCACTCACAATACGAAACAAAGCAGCGACGAGCTGCTATTTTATGCTGGTGTTCTGTGGGATTGTGATCCTTATCTATGCCGTGGTCCTATATCTGCAGCTCATGGCTCTACCGCGTAAACATAGAATTATTCACTCCGTTAACGTCGTTGATGTTGCGTGCTGTTTTTGCTGCTTTACTGCCACGACGTTACTTATATTTACTCGAATTTTAGCGTATATATAACGTATTCCATAATTACTCGAACTTTAACCTATCCATGATGTCAAAATGATTTTGAAACGGTCAGTACTGCAGAACGGCAATTTCATAGGTAAAGACCTATTATTATTATTATACATACTCAATCTGTATGTACTTTGCTTTTATTTAGTTCGAAAACTTCTACAAAATTTAATAAATAATCATTATTATTATATGCAGTACTAATTTGGTACACACTGCCAATAAAACTGCCGCAAGCAAATTCTAATCATTTTCTTTTTCGTCTTTATGATGTTTTTCATGTATTCCATCAATTGTAATGTTTTGTTGTTATTTACGTTTACAACCAATTGTTTATGTCGGTAACACAAGTAGAGTAATCTAATCAATCTTATAAAAAATAACATAAACAACTTTGTTGACGCCCCCGTAGTTGTCTCGTTTACTGTTTCTTGGAGACCAATTTTTTATTTTTAACGCCATTTGTTCTGTTTTCCTTCCATCATATGGCCTATCCACCTCCTCTTTTGCCTAGTTAGTCAAGATCTCTACACAAATTGATAGTCTGTTCTTTTGACGATTCGAATATCAGCCTAAATCAAAATAGTTTTTGTGAAAGATATTATTGTTATAAGAGTCACAAATTTTATGCATCTAACATAAAATATTTTAATTGATAGAATCAGGCGTTACTTTGCGGAAAATCATTATAATAAAAAATAAAAATATAAATTTCTTTGCAACAAATTATTTTGGTGTTTCTAACAGTTCATCCAATTCATATTCAATCTTATTGCATGGCGAATTAGCGTAAAGAGCGGAGGTTTTGTCTTATTTTCTTGCCCACTTGATTAAAATGACAGGAAAAATATGTCAAATTGAATACAAACGTCCTCACTTCATTTACCCTCGATGAAAAAGAGGGTGTTAAATATATTTAACATGTATCTGTATATTTGAGTATATGTTTGTCTATCTGTGGTATCGTAGCTCCCAAAGGGATGAACCTATTTAAATTTATTTTTTATTTGTTTGTAAGATGACTTGATCGAGTGTTTTTTTTTTAGCTACGATTCAAAAAATATTTTCAAGCGTTTGAAGATCTTCTTTGTTTGAAGATCTCTTCCGTGTTTAAGGGGTTTTTAAAATTTTAAATTTAAGTTATTTATTTAATATAAAATGGTATAATTAAATATAAATGGATGTGGAAGAGGCGAGAGAGGTATGTCAGGTTCGTGCTAAATGGAAGTCTGTAGTCTCTGCCTACCCCTCTGGGTGACAGGCGTGAGTGTGTATGTATGTTATTTATGTAATACAAACTCATAAAATTTCTTTTAATTTTTCACTAGGCTATAAAAGTTTTTAATGAGATCCTGCAATCCTGCAAGTAAACCGTGCGTGCATGATTACAGTAACAGACATCTCGCACATTTAAAGATGCTCATGGTTGCTAGTCTGGGCATTTTACATTTGGAATAAACGAAACCCCTTCTTCGATCGATATTTATAACATTAAAAGACTGATTATCTGACATAATCACTACATAGCAAATCATAAGTCATATTGTACTAAATAATAAAATAGAGGCTAAAACTATTTTATTTTACTCCACTCAACAAAATATTTAATAAATAGATTAAAATTTAGTCAAACTTATTACTAGTACAGAATTTTCAAAACTAACTCCATTACTTTAACATAGAATCTGTGACAAGATAGTATTGTAAAATATCGGAATAAATGATATAATTATTATCTACTCATTACCATACTGAATATTACATCAATAAAACATTCAAGTTCTTGTTATTTGCATATTGCGTTATAAAAGGTGTCTACTTCATTACTATTCAATATCTGTTACGCCAACGTAAAGGAATAAGTGAGTAAATTTAAATTTTGTGTTTAATAGTAGTGCTTAGTACTGAGCGTTTCTTTGTCTTTAAATTAACCAAATTATTAAATTTTGAATGATTGCTAGATTCAATAATAGTTGCGAATAAAAGTTGAGATTCTGTCATGAATGATTTCGATTTCTTTATTACAGATTAAATAATTTATTAACAGCTAGATTGTCAAGAGAAATGATGAAATAGAGAGTAGGCGAGTGCCAGATATTCCATCAATAATTTACAAAATAGTGTGTTATATTTTTCAGGTTGTATAATACCTCAACGATATATTTTGGGAGTAATGGGACTTCTTGGTGTGTGCAATGCGTACACAATGCGCGTGTGTTTAAATTTGGCAATAACTCAAATGGTCAATCACACTAAAACTGGTGAACCATATTTCGACCCTGACGCTTGCCCCGAACAATTAAAAGTTGGCAATGAAACTGAAGCCGAAAGACCAGTAAGAAAACTGTTTTCCATAACATAAATTTCACTTAGAATTTTTTACACTGTATTTTAAATATAAAGCAAATAATCAAGTAAGACACCTTTAATGCTTAAGAGTCTATCTAGATAAGTGAAGCTCCTAAGTACGTAAGTTACGTAAGTACACACTAGTCTATTCAAGCCTACAATTAGTAATGATTGCACTGCTGTGTTTCGGTCCAAAAATTAGAGAGCCGGTATGCAAGTTGCTTTTTTTTTGCGCCCGAAGCAATTAAAGGGCTACCCTATACGTAGGGAGGCGGAAAATGCATTACGCATACCACGATACTCACTGTCCTACCGGGGACCCTAAGTGATACCCTCTAAAAACCGCCTTTGGGGACAGGCAGCCGGCTGATCAAGCTGTATTGTGCCTTATCATGAGCGACCCTCTTTTGGGAAAAGAGGGCGCAGAATGGAAAAGAGGGCGCAGAATGGAAAAGAGGGCGCAGGGCGCTTTTTTGTTTGTACTTAGTTGCAGACTTGCAGATGTTTATGAATTGCAATAGTACCATCAGGTGGCCTATAAGTTCCTTTGTGACCTCAGTTTTGTTTTGTTTTGATTGTTAAATTATTAAATTTACAGTAATAATTGCTATTGAGATTAAAAACATCACTTGTCTACTTTGTTCGTCGAAAGAAATAGGTAGTACATGTAATATTCTTTTTTGAGTTACTGTCAAACTATAACTATGTAAGCAGCATCTACATAGATGGAATCCCAGCTGCAGCCAATTCTGTTAATGACTACGACTACTGTGATGGTTTTGCATCTCTGATAATATATCTGAGTACATTGTATAAGAGTAACATCGGATACGAGGATGTTAACTCATTCCTTGCCCTATGTATCATGTATCATAATCGAGTCATTTTCATATAGTTGTGTTTAAAAATTATACAGTGAATATTAAGTGAATGTGAAACATTTTGTCTTTGAATCAAAATATGTTTATCTACCAAGAACTTTTAGTTAAACCTTTGTAAATTTCCCTCAATATATAAAATTATATCTACTTAGTGAAAATATATATTAATTATTAGCATTTCTCTTTTCTTTCTACAGTATTTCACATACTATTTCATGTGACTTTAAGTATACATATATCCGTAAAATTTCCAGTTACCTATACACATACCCATGTAACATTAAGTATAAAAATGGATGTGGGGTTCTCCTTTAAGGGGACGTATCGCCATCAGTACGGTTAGCAGACTGGTGCTGGAAATTCCACCCAATTTCTCCTGCTGCCCGTAACGTGGACTTATACAGTTATGAATAAATTATTTTTCATTATATTTATATAATATATCATTTTGCTCTAGTAAGATAAAAGTTATGGTTTTCGAAAGAGAAAAAACTAAAACGATATGTGAGATATTTAAGAATAGAAGGGGAGTAGGTAAAGAAAGTAGATCAGTGTGTGTATTTGGGATGTGTATTTAGCAGGGATGGTAGATATGATAAGTATATAGAACGAAGAGTGAACGCAGGAAATAGAGTAAATGGGGCCCTATACTCTATAGTGAAAAGTCATAATCATAAAAAGCATGTATGGCAATTCACAATGCTGTGTTAAACCCTATTTTAATGTATGGTAGTGAAAGTTGAGTATAGCAGAAGAAGCATGAGAGTAGAATAAATGCTGTATACATGCGGTCATTAAGAAGTGTGTTAGAGCTGAATCTAAATGACAGGGTGAGAAATTGTGTGATAAGAGAAGAGTGTGTATTGCAAGATGACGTTGTGACCGGATTAAGAAAGGAATACTTGGATGGTTTGGTCATGTTGAAAACATGAATAAAGAAAGAATGACAAAGCAAAATTATGTTGCAGAAGTGAATGGCATAGTCGGGAAGGGACGCGCTAGGCGAAAGTTTATCGACCAAATTGGCGATATATTGAAAATGGGCCAAATTAAGAGTCCTACCCTTAAACGACTAGCATGTATGCGCAGGTATATGGATGCGGAGGAGCCGAGAGAAGTGTGTCAGGATCGTGTCATAAGGAAGTCTGTAATTTCTGCCTACCCCTCTAGATGACAGGCGTGAGTATTTATGTATTATTATGTAAATGTACCGTAATTACGCTATATAATGTAATTATAACATATAATGAACGTCCTTGGTAAGAAACTATTAATACCTTAGTGCTATAGATATGTTAGGTATATTCTTTGCTACAAGTAAATTTGCATCAATGTATATATATATATATATATATATATATATATATATATATATATATATATATATATATATATATATATATAAATCTATGGTGTATTTTGAATGTTCGCATTGGGATTACGAAACGGCGTAGGGAGCGGGTGACGTTGTCACTTATCGTTTACACTATTGTAACTAGAAATAGCGACGTGTATTGTTTGAGTGAATTCTTTAAATTATGGTTGCGCGGAAAACCATTCGCGTTTTTTATTTTTGACGGTAGGAATTTGTCGAATCATTATTCCCTTCCGAAACAATATCATTCGTACCCTCCTATCGACACATCGGGGTGGTGGGGTGGGAGGGGAAAGAAGACGATTCTAGAACATCGCGTAATCATCGGACCCGAGGATATATAAGACACGCGCGACCGACGCGCGCTCTCTTCTCCCGCCGCAGTCGTCGTTGAACTACAACCTCCTCTTCCCGCGCGCTCGTTTGGAAACACCTCACTAGTGGAAACCGCTTTGGCCTGGAAGCAGTCGAGCTCCAGGAACCCGCCTCACCTCGTGTGAGATATCGTCGCGCACCGCCTCTCTCCGGAGTGTTCCGGAAGTCGCCGCTATAGTGATCGACAGGAAGAAGAAACCCCGGTGAGTCAATACTCCTTAATTATACCTGCTTGCTAATAATTTAACCCGCTCCAATTTGTGTTTTTTTCCTAGTCAAGCAGGATTCCTTTCATCGATTCGACAAGTAATAGTTTAGTTTAGGGAAGAGCGAGTGCATTGTACCGCATGCTATAGTAGTCGCTTCACATAAGCATAGAAGCAATCGCATATACAGTCCACTTTAGTTAATATCTCGCGTAATAGGTTTGAGGTTTGACCGGGGAACTAGATTTTCGGCAGCCTTAAACACGTGGCTCCACCATTTTATGGTCACTTCGGCAGGATCTGGATTGGTGTTTAGTGGTTATCCAACCATTTTCTGGTCGAATTATTAAATTAATTGTTTAGATAACGCACTCTAATTTATAGAATAGACTTAAATAGTGTTCGTTTAAATTAAAATTTTGATTTGTTACTCGCAAACAGAATTATTCATTTAATAGCGCTCGTATTTGGTTAAATTTAAAGCTTATTAAATAATTGAAACGGCGTGATAGCAACCGTTTGATACGCTTACCCCACAATTTTATAAAATTATTAGGTTTAGCGAACGACGCGTAGCCTTGACTGCATCGGGCGCTCGATCTGATTACGTAATACAGCACGCCGAGTATTCATCCTACGTCGTTTATGCGTGTGAGATTAATTGTGATTAATATAACTTTATTATAATAATTTAAAATGGCAGTTAGTGGAAGTGAAATCAAAATTAAAACGCTTCATGCCAAGAGGGACATACTCTTTTCGCGTGTGCAAAATATAAGTGATTATATAAAGAACATTCATATAGAGGCAGTGCGGGAGGCCTTTTTAAATGAAATCGAAACGATTGATAATTTGCGGACAGATTACGAAAGAATATTAGACCAAATTAATCATTCGGAACTACAAACCGACCCGAAATACATAGTGAACTACCAACCGCTGCTGGCATTCGAAGATATGTTGTGTCGCGTGAAGAGAACCGCAAAATTGCTACAATCTCAAGGTGAAGCGAAGCCTGAAATGCAGGTACGCCCTCGTGACTCAATTAGGTTACCGCCAATAGATATTCCGGTATTCAATGGTGATATTAAGACGTGGCCCTTCTTCTTCAGTAGTTTTCAAAACAATATACACAACAACCCATCGTTATCGGACGCTGAAAAATTATATTACTTAATTAGCAAACTTAGTGGCAGAGCACAGTCGATCTGCTCGGGTTTTACACCTACAGCAAACAATTACGTATTAATATTTGAAACGCTTAAAACTAAATATGAAGATAGGAGAATGTTAGCTTCCGAATATTTGAACCAGATATTCGATCTTAAACCTATATCATCCGCGAACATCAACGGCTTAGAGCAGTTTCTCGATAAATTTGTGGCATCGGTGGCTGCACTTAAGAATTTGAAGTTTGATGACCTTATGGACGTGGTGTTTCTCCATATAGCATTAAAGAAATTAGACTCCGACACCGTGCGTGCGTTTGAAATGGAGCATCGTAGCTCGGAGATGCCTTCCTTTCATTCATTAGCATTGTTCGTGCGAGATCAAATAAAGGTGATGCAGCGCTCACCGAACGTTAAACAGGAGATTAAAAGGTGCGTCGACCGTAGACAGACTCAATCATCTAAAATAGCAGGGTCGTTAACTTACGTAACCGCTACGCCGACATCGCTCCAGCATACTTGTATAGTATGTAAAGATAAACACGGTAACTTATATAACTGTGCGACTTTTCGTAAATATTCACCAAGCGAACGTTATAAGTTAGTAAAGACAAACAACCTATGTTTGAACTGCTTAAGCGATAAGCATTTAGTTGCAAAATGCAATTCGAGTTCCGTATGTAGCAAGTGCGCCAGGAAACATCACACGCTATTACATTTTGAAAATAGCAACATAGCGGCGTCAAGTAAGGCGAATAAGGAATTCACCCCTACTAAGGTCAACGATTCTAGCGGTCGACCTGATGATGTCGCTCTGTGCTCATTGGCAAATATGGGAGCACAACCTCCTTCAACCGTGTTACTGGGTACGGCGCGTATTTTGGTTAGGGATTCGCGTGGAAACAAACAAAGCGTCCGTGCACTGCTGGACAGCGGAGCCCAAAATAGCTTTATAACACGACAATGTTGTCAGCGCTTAGGCTTAGTAATAAATAGGTCACTTTCATGTCCTGTAGTTAAAGGCATCGGAGGTACTAGTAAAGCGACACAGGGATATATAAATTTAAAATTTTATTCTCGGATAGATCGTAACGTTAACTTTGATATAAATGCACTAGTAGTAGATAGGGTCACTGAACGGTTGCCAACCGTTTCGGTTGACACCTCGGCAATGATTGAATTTAAAAATTTGACTCTAGCAGACGACACTTACGCCGTTCCTGGAAACATAGACATGCTCATTGGGGCATCGCTTTTCCCTCATCTTTTGTTAAACAATAAGGTCAGGGGCAACTCCTCGCATACCGCGCCTTACGCACTGGAAACCGTATTGGGCTATGTGATCCTTGGCTCCGCCCCCATCCTAGATAGTATTTCGGCAGCATCTTATTGTGGTATGGCTGTCGAACCGCTCGAGTCGTTAGTCCGCAAATTTTGGGAGATGGAGGAGGTGAACGTCCCACCCATAGCTAGTTCAGCTGACAGGATATGCGAGGAAATTTACGTCCGCACGACCGTTCGTGATCGCGACGGTAGATATAGTGTAGCGCTACCCTTTAAGGGAGATGTTTTATCTCTCGGCGATTCGCGTCAAATGGCGGAAAAACGTTTCTACAGCTTGGAGCGTAGGATGCTCGCTTCGCCCCAGTTAAAGGAAGCTTACGACGGCGTCATTAACGAATATATAAGAAAAGGTTACATATCACTTGTGGCTTCGAAATTAGATAACTACGAAGACACACCGTCGTATTTTATACCACACCACGGAGTCATTAGAGAGGACAAACTTACATCTAAATTACGTGTAGTGCTCGACGCTAGTGCTAAAACTAGCACTCACCTGTCGCTTAACGATATCCTCTATAGTGGGCAAAATTTACAGGGCAGTTTATTTGATATAATAGTCAATTTTCGTTTGTTTAGTATAGCACTATCCGCCGATATTCGCCAAATGTTTCTTTGCATAGGGGTCCGTGAATGCGACCGTAGATTCCAGCGCATTTTATATCGTTTCAACCCAAAGGAACCTCTAATGGTGTTTGAATTTAACCGCGTTTGTTTTGGTTTAAAGTCGAGCCCATTTCATGCGTTACGCACGGTGAGACAGCTCGCTCACGATGAAGGTCCCTCTTATCCTAAAGCTAAGAGGGCAATTGAGAGCGGATTATATATGGATGATTTTGTGTATTCGGTCGATAGCGTGGAGGAGGCCACCCTAACCACCGCCGAGGTTATAAGGCTCATGAAATCGGGTCAATTCGATCTTGTGAAGTGGACTAGTAATTCGCGTCCGGTTTTAGATACAATCCCACTATCACACCGTCTTTCGGCGATAAAGGAATTCGACGATTCCGATACACACAAGGTGCTCGGTCTGTGTTGGTCACCAGAGTCCGACGTGTTTAGCCTTAAGGTAAATCCGCCCGTAGAGAAATGCACAAAGCGCACAATACTGTCATGCGTTGCTAGATTATGGGACGTCATGGGTTTCGTAGCTCCGGTGGTATTATACGCTAAGCTTTTGATTAAACAACTTTGGTTATTTGAATGCGATTGGGATGACTCGCCGCCTGACAGCATTGTTCGATTGTGGCAGCGCTTTAGAGAGGAACTTCCTTTACTAAGAGAAATTAAAATACCGCGTCATATAAATGTCGATAGAAATAGCAGCATAACGGTTGTTGGATTTGCAGACGCCAGCGAGAAGGCTTACGGGGGGCGTTGTATATTTCCATGTCCAGAATAATGGTAGAAATTCGATTAGCCTCATTAGTTCTAAGTCGAGAGTCTCCCCCCGTAAGGTTGTCTCTCTGGCGCGCTTAGAGCTTTGCGCAATATTAGTACTCACCAAGCTTATTACCACAGTTATCGGCGCATGTAGGGATAGAGTTCACATAGAAAGAATATTTGCCTTTTCCGACTCCACCGTCGCCTTATGTTGGGTTCATTCTTCACCCCACCGTTGGGATACGTTTGTCGCGAACCGAGTGGCCAAGATCCAAGACGAGTTAGAAACGCGGAACTTTTATCACGTGTCCGGTAAGGAAAACCCTGCCGATTGTCTATCCCGGGGACTCACCCCGATGCAAATAATGGACCACCCGCTTTGGTTCCATGGACCTTCTTGGGTTCACTTGGATCCCTCACAATGGCCAATAACCGATTTCGAACCTTCGTCAGTGTCACAACCGCCGGAAGAGAAGAGACACGCTCTAGTGGCGAACGTTTCGAGCGAGGTTTCTCCAATCATTGCTCTGGCGAACCGCTTGTCCTCTTGGTCGAAATTATTGCGTAGCGTAATTTACGTTTGTCGATTCGCGAAGCTTTTACCGCGACGTTCGTATGTCTTAGCATCCGATTACAACTATGCCGAGTCGCTAGTATTACGTGAACTTCAACGTGCACACTTCTCTGAAGAAATTACAAGATTACAATCGAATAGAGCTTGTAGTCGCGCCTTTCAACGCCTTAAGCCATTTTTACAGGATGGGATTGTAAGGGTAGGTGGACGCTTGTCCAACTCGCAGTTGAGTTTCGACCAACGGCACCCTATAGTTTTACCGCGTAAAGACCATATCATGAACTTATTAGTCGATTATCATCATAAATTGAACTCGCACGCTGGCCCCGATTTATTGATGTCGATTTTGCGCCAGAATTATTGGATTCTTTCTGCACGTAGTTTAATACGCAATCGGGTGCACAGATGTATAGCTTGCTTTCGGGCACGCCCCAAGCCGTCATTTCCGGAAATGGCGGAACTTAGATCTTGTAGAGTGATACAATCGGTAAAGCCCTTCACGCACACCGGGTCTGATTTTGCTGGTCCGTTTAAGGTCACGCTCACTCGCGGGCGTGGTATAAGATCCACAAAGGCTTACGTCTGCATTTTCGTATGTCTAACTACTCGAGCAGTGCATATAGAACTCGTTGGTGATCTAAGCACAGCAGGCTTTATGGGTGCATTTAAAAGATTTCTATCGCGCAGAGGCCCTGTAAGTAGATTATATTCGGATAACGGTACGAACTACGTCGGTGCAAAACGTATTCTATCGGAACTACATGAGCTCTTAGCTAGCAAGTATTATAATTCGGAGTTCGCTCGCATTCTAGCCGAGAACCGCATTGAGTGGTCTCTGAACGTCCCAGCCGCGAGTCATTTTGGGGGCAATTGGGAGACTAATATTAAAAGTCTAAAGAGCCACTTATACCGAGTAATAGGAGATCAAATTTTGTCCTTCGAAGAGCTAAGTACGGTGCTCGCTCAAATTGAATGCGTAATGAATAGCCGCCCACTTTGTCGGACGTTATCTAGTGACCCCTCGGAACCGCTGGCTCTAACTCCAGCACATTTTTTGACTTTAACGCCTCTAAGGTATCTGCCCGCCACGGATATGGATGAGAACAGACTTAACATTTCCACACGCCACAAATTATTAGATCGGTTAGTGCAATCGTTTTGGAAACGATGGAGGATGGAATACTTGCATACTTTGCAGTCTCGGCAAAAATGGAACACAGCGACAGAGCCTTTAGCTGTAGGAACCGTAGTTGTGCTCACTAAGGAGAATACGCCGCCTCTCCACTGGCCGTTAGGAATCGTCGAGGAGGTCTTTCCCGGTTCCGACGGAGTAATTAGGATAGCTCGCGTTAAGACCACGGTTGGGTCTTACCTACGTCCGGTTATCCGTTTGTGCCCCTTGCCTCTTCCATAATTTAAATTAGCTTTTTTGACTGAAATTGTAGTTTAATTTAGGTAATCTTAGCGTTAGTTAGTTATTTGTTAGTCGATCTTAGCTCTAGTTGTTTAGTTATTTTTTTTGAAGGAAATCCTTCAAGGGCGGGGGGAGATGGTTGCGCGGAAAACCATTCGCGTTTTTTATTTTTGACGGTAGGAATTTGTCGAATCATTATTCCCTTCCGAAACAATATCATTCGTACCCTCCTATCGACACATCGGGGTGGTGGGGTGGGAGGGGAAAGAAGACGATTCTAGAACATCGCGTAATCATCGGACCCGAGGATATATAAGACACGCGCGACCGACGCGCGCTCTCTTCTCCCGCCGCAGTCGTCGTTGAACTACAACCTCCTCTTCCCGCGCGCTCGTTTGGAAACACCTCACTAGTGGAAACCGCTTTGGCCTGGAAGCAGTCGAGCTCCAGGAACCCGCCTCACCTCGTGTGAGATATCGTCGCGCACCGCCTCTCTCCGGAGTGTTCCGGAAGTCGCCGCTATAGTGATCGACAGGAAGAAGAAACCCCGGTGAGTCAATACTCCTTAATTATACCTGCTTGCTAATAATTTAACCCGCTCCAATTTGTGTTTTTTTCCTAGTCAAGCAGGATTCCTTTCATCGATTCGACAAGTAATAGTTTAGTTTAGGGAAGAGCGAGTGCATTGTACCGCATGCTATAGTAGTCGCTTCACATAAGCATAGAAGCAATCGCATATACAGTCCACTTTAGTTAATATCTCGCGTAATAGGTTTGAGGTTTGACCGGGGAACTAGATTTTCGGCAGCCTTAAACACGTGGCTCCACCAAATTAAATAAAAGATCTTTTCTGAAATTACTTTCTATAAAACATGTTGTTAGTACTTATATTAAATACTTACTATCATTTTTTGCTTGGTACAGCCACACTGCAGCTATATTACTGGTAAAGTTGTAACACGAATGAATCGGCTCGACCGGGGCAGGACCACGCTCTCACAGAATACCGGCGTAAAATAGCAGCGTGCTGCTGTGTTTCGTATGGGTGAGAACCAGAGACCTTTTTTTACTGGAATCGAGGCATTCCGTCTAAGTCCTCAGGAGTGACAACGCTATTGAATTTTGATTCCTTATTGAGGATAAATGTCGATGCCTATGGGCCTCAGCATCCACTTAACATCAGGTGGACTGTGTGCTCGTTTATCACTCAATGCTATTAAAAATATCATACTACACCACTATCACTTATAAAAGAAGTTAATTGGAAGTATAAAGGCTGCAACATCATTAATTGTTTAGCGCCGTGGTAGGTCAGATGGTTAGCGCTCGATTTAAATTTCACAGTTCGCGAGCAAACTTGGTTCGATCCCAGCCGGCACCAATGAAATTTTTGATTGCAATTTTAAGTGCTGATTTATTACGTGCCTACTACGTGCATCGCTGAGGTGAAGGAAAACATCGTGAGGAAGCCTGAATGTTTAACAAATAAGAAAAATATTTCGAAGACATGTGAAGTTGGCCAACACGCATTGTAGCAGCGCGGCGGACACTACCTTGCCCTAAAATCCTCTCAGAAATGAGGGTGGGCATGTGCCCAGCGGTGGGACGTGTATAGGCTGTAACGTTACTTTTAACTATTAGATCGAATTTTTACTTTTTATAGACGATGTGGCTAATGATCATCTAAAGTACTACTTCCTCAAAAGTCGACCAAACTCACTAACCATCCAGTATTTTATCCTAGTATTTTACTCGCACATGAGTAAAGAAGTAGTAGGCCCGCTTTACTTGATTTTAAAATATTTCTAGATTTTAAAGTTAACAAATGTTTATTCAAAATAAATTATATTATATTATTCATTTATTGTAAACATATCCTCCGTCCGATATATAATGTACCTGTGACATAATTTTAACAAGCTCCAAGAACAAGCTATAGATTTTAATGTGTTATATAATAATTTATAAATATTCATATAAACGGCGAATCTAAAACACAATTTATTGTTATTAAAAATGGGGTATCTGTTCAAATATTTGCATGCTCACCACACATTCCTTCTATTACTTTCCAGTATGCGATATTCCATTGGGATGAGAAAACTCAAGGACTTATTCTGAGCGGTTTTTACTATGGTTATGCTGCAACGCAAGTTCCTGGAGGTTATTTAGCAGAAAAATTTGGTGGTAAATGGACACTCGGTGTCGGTCTACTAAGTACTGCCTTATTTACATTTCTTACACCAATTGTAATCAGAGCGGGAGGTGCGACTTGGCTATTTGTCCTTCGTGTTCTTCAAGGCATGGGAGAGGTATTATCCGGCTTTTGAATTTTTTGCCAACGATTGAATTATGTTAATCAAATTTTAAAATTGATTGAAAGTAAAAATTTTAAATTGATTGGAAAATGCACAATCTAATGTATTGAAAAGCACCCAAAACTGGCTGAAGTTACATTATATTAAAAGGAAATGAAATAACGTTTTAAAGAGTACTAAATATGCAAATTCATTGATGCTCGTTTTCCTTCTTTATTCGCAGGGTCCAACGATGCCGGCTTTAATGATAATGCTGGCGAGGTGGGTTCCCCCTCATGAGCGCTCATTTCAAGGCGCACTTGTTTTCGGCGGGGCGCAAATAGGCAATATATTTGGTTCTTTTATGTCCGGTATTTTGCTATCCGATGGTAGAGACTGGGCGTATGTTTTTTATTTCTTCGGTGGATTTGGGTTATTTTGGTTTTGTTTGTGGGTAAGTAAAGATTTCTGTATAATTTCATAAATTTTCAATTTTATTTTATTCATTAAAAATACTGTTTCTTCGAGAGGCAAGGAAGATTTAGCAGACGGATTGACTCTTGTAGTACCGCAGACTTTTTCCACTTCCGAAACTGCTCCCCGCCACTGGTATATTATGTCGTCTGACTTAAACGGGATGTTTATAGAGCTATAGGAAACCATGAGATCTGTCTGGGATCATGCCATACTTCAGTAAGCTGTAATTGAATACAGATTAAAGCGTTGAACATTTTTCAAAGGTTGTATAATAGTTCTAAAAGTTGTATACCAAACTTTTCATTGATTTCAGAGCTTGCTTTGCTATAGCACACCGGATTCTCATCCTTACATATCCAAAAAAGAATTAAACTATTTAAAAAAAAGCGTGACTACGGCCGAGAATAAGGCCGCAAAAGATCCAGTTCCATGGAAGGCAATATTACGGTCAGCGCCAGCCTGGGCATTAGTGTGGGCTGCTGTAAGTCGTTAAATTTTATTACTTTACCGTGTGTTTGTATACGCGTTTCATTTTTCTGGACGCTGCTCGATACCTATTCAGCAGTAAATGTTTTGCTATTACGTTAAAACTGCATTGCAAGCAATTCAACTTAACGACATCTAAAAGTTCTTTCATAAAACTTTTCAATATTTCGGTACCCTCAATTGTGATCTTTTGTTTAAAAAAGATCTAAATAAACAAACCAATTGTGTTAAATTTTTATTTTCAACTTATTTACATTATGCATTTAAATATTTGCATGAAAAATACAAATATGTTTCACATAAAGATTTTGTAATTTTATTTCTTTCGTTTTTTTACAGTAACCGCTTTTGACGTTTTATAACTTGTCACAAGGTTAATCTATTCAGTACACGTTAAGGTACCCACTGACGATACGTCCATTTAGTAGACTCCCAAATGGATGCACTCCAAATAAAAATGTATCCAGATACGGTCCCATTGACGATACTTCCATTTGGACGCATAGCGTCACTTCGAACTTGGCAGTCGTACGGAATGGAAATAAATAATAATATGGATTATAATACTTTACCGGCGGCAGCAGCAGCGTGTATTTCATTAAAAAGTCAAAAAAACTAAACGGGACAATCCATCATAGTCTTCAAAGATGACAACGCATCTATATTTTGATTCTCAATTGAGGATACATGTAAATGTCTATGGACCACAGCACCCATCACCAGGTGGACTGTGTGCTAGTTTGTCACTCCAGTTCTAGATATGGTACATATTATGGTGGAGCAATATCATTGACTGAGGTTGAAATTAAAGAAATCAACATGTAGAGGATATTTTTCATTATAACTATATGTGGTAAAGCAACGTTGTATCTATAGCACAAATGGATCGGCTCGAACGAAGAAGGACCACGATCTCATAAAATAGCATAAAATAGTATAAAATAGCATAAAATAGCAGCTTAAATATACTGCGTCTCGTATGCTGAGTGTAAAGAACCGGATAATATTTTAACTGGAAACGAGGCACTCCACATAGTTCTACAGGGGTAATAATGCATTTATATTTTGATTATTATTCGATGACAGATTCAGTCTATGAGCTACAGTATCAACTTAACATCATGTGGACTGTGTACTCGTTTGTTGGGTGACAAACGAGTACATAGTTCATAGTTTACATAATAAAAACATATTTAATCCAATACAAAGTTTATGCTTGACAAACAGAGCACATGTACTACCATCAACACCAAAACATTAACTGATGCAATAACGTCCAAAAAATGGACGCCGGTTCGTCCATTCACTGACGATTCGGACTGCTTCCATTTGGCGTAGCGCACGTTTTTGACATCGACGGACGGCCGCGGACGACGTCCATTTGGACTGGATGCATGGATTTCAATCCATTTGGAAATCCAGAGCTGAAATGGAATATGTTTTTACCATTCACGGAACGATTTTGGATGATTACCACTCCATTTGGATTAATGGACGTATCGTCAGTGGGTACCATTAGTTTTATGATAGGTCTGATAAATAATACATATTTTTTGCAGTGAATAAGCATTATGTTATGTGCGATAGATACATATAAAGATGGCATAATTTTTATATTCGTGTTAAACATTGATTTTGTGGAGCGGATTGATGTTTCTTAACTTATAATAACACAGTTTTGCATTGTCTACGTTCATGATTTAAATATTGCAAAAATGACCAAGCAGTGAAACAATGAGCGCATTGTAAACGCCAGCATTCTTGCAGAAAAGAAGTTATTTGTATTCGGGTTCAAAGCTATTGAGATTGTAGGTGTAGATACTTATGGTATTAAACACCTTAAACGAAAAATTCGGTATTAATTTCATAGGATTTATATTGAGTGCGGGACAATGATACTAGATTTTTTGTGATTGCGTTAATATTATGAGAAAAACCGTAGCTGCAAAATTATCATGAGGATATTGCTGAGGTATTTTATTTAGTTCTTTTTAATGTTAAACATAGAACATACATTTGGTGACTTGTACACTTATGAATACAAAAATAAATCAACCTACTAGCTACTTCGGATTAATACATCATTCAGTAATATAAACTTTGGAATCTGTTGTGTGACTCAGCACAATGGTTGCGCAAACAATTAATGTCTGTGTTCGACATGGTTCAGGCCGCGAGCAACATATTTAATTGGACAAGATAAACGGCGTGTACACTTACTGTGTATTTTGCATATTTTTGTGCTAATAAATAACATTCTTAGTTACAGCGGTAAGAAATCTAAAATAAAAGAAAATATATGTAAGAAGCTAATAGTAATTTTTAGAAAAGGAGAATATTTGGACCGAAATAAAATAAAAACGATCGTCTTGTTGTTCATGATGTATTGAAGGTTGGCACGGCAAAAAAATTTTTGAATGGGAATACTTAGTTAATGTATTTGATGCTTAAATGAAAATACTTACCGGAATCAGGTGTTAATTATGCGAAATTTCGTTATAACAATGATCGGAAAATTAATAGGCTAAGATTCGCCTAAAAATTAAAATAGGTTAATCTTTTCAGTTTCATGAGCACTTATCTCCCTCTCACAATTGCGTGCACTATCATTGCCATTACTAAACTAAACTACAAAAAAAAATCTTTTTAGATTTTTCTAAACATACCACCATTCATCTCTAACCTGGTACCTGATTTGTGTGTGGTGTTGGGTTTAGTGATGGCATTGATGGTGCACACAATTGTGGAAGCTGCATTTCACCAGGTACGAAATACCATTTTATTTTTACTGCGGTTTCAGCTTGCTATTTTAACATCTTTCATTTAAATTGAAATAAGTTTTATTGAAATTTTTAGCCGACTTCGTAAACGAATAAGGTTTACAATTTGGGTGTATGTTTTCTGTATTTAAGTTCCCCAACATCTTCGGCAATTCAGAACCGATTTTTATTTAATTAGTTATACTTCAACGGTTTCAATATAAATTAGAAAAAAAATGACACCCTTAATTTAATAACTTAGATAACTTCTTTGCATCCTGTTAATTAATATATATTATTCTATATATTAGTATCAGTTTATATATATCATACGTAATTATTTTTATGTATTGATTTATTTTATTTTTATTTATAGTATTATTTAATATAATTTTCGTATCATTTTGTATATTATTTATTTATTAGTATTAGTAATGTATGCACTAAGTTTGCCATTTCAATATAATTTCCTTTATGGGTCTACTGGAAGATATTTCAGCAAATTATGGAATAAGTAGTACCTTTGTACGAACTTACTAGACTGTTTCTGTATCTTGTGTGTGTATGTGTGTACATAAATAAATTTAAGTTAGAACGATATTAAAAGGGTAAAAAATAACTTTTGATAAAATTAAAAGCAAATAACACACAGCTAACTCCGTATCTCGTATACACTATATTAACAATATATATCAACATCAACATCAACAATCGTATATCATATACACTATATTAACAATTTTATCCGTTCATTAATTGGCTAACGTTACATTGTTGTAACTGGTAACTAACGATAAGTCACGTTTTATGATTTAATTTTTTAGGTTGGCCATGACTGGGGATATTATATTATGGTTACCGACTTGCCGAAATACTCCACCGATGTACTTAAATACAACATAGCTGAAACTGGTTTATACACTGCCTTACCATATATTGCTATGTGGATATGTTCATTCCTTTTTGGATTTGTTTGTGACTTCTGCATTAAGAAAGGATGGCACACAATCAAAACTGGAAGAATCATCCATACAACAATTGGTGCGTTAACTTTTTTATTTTTATTTTGCCTTCCTGAAGAAAATTATATAAAGAGAATTATAATAAGGCGAATCATAGTAAATACATTTCAAACCGTGATCCGTGGTAGCTCAGACGGTTAACTCTAGCTGTAAATATAAGAGAACGCAAGTAACCCGGGTTTGATCCCCGCCGGCACCAATGAAATTGTTAATTGCTATTTTAAGTGCTGATTTACCACGTGCTGGGCGGTGAAGGAAAACATCGTGAGGAAATCTGCATGTCTGAAGAATAAGAAAAAAAAAATATTTCGAAGACATGTGAAGTTCGCCAACACGCATTGGGGCTGCGCGGCGGACACTTCCTCGCCTTAAAACCCTCTCAGAAATGAGGGAAGGCCTGTGCCCAGCAGTGGGACGTATATAGGCTGTACCTTTACTTACTTTTAAATTTTAAACTAGTTAACCTTTTGATCATTTACTTTGCAGCTGCGACCGGCCCAGCAATATGCATTATCTTGGCATCTTACTCAGGATGCAATGGTACAGCAGCTATGATTTACTTCGTTTTATCTATGGCGCTTATGGGCGGTTTCTACAGTGGTATGAAGGTAAAAAATTCATGAGATTATGTTCATAAATTTAAATAATTCTATATGAAGACCTTAAAAATAATTTATTTTCATCGTGAAAAACAGAATATCGACAATAATTCAATAGCAATTCCTGCATCAGTGAACGAAATTTGTTTTCACTGATTGTTCACGTTATGTTCACTTATTTTTATATTCCGTTAATAATTTTTAAAATTTTTCTGCATTAAAAACATATAGTTAATGTGAAGGCTCGTATAAAATCGCCCTTGCCACTACCTCATATTGAATAGACCTCAAAGCTTCGCATTTTAACACCGATTCCTATTATGGATTATTAGCGATGCAATCAAAATTAAAAGACATCCAATTTCAATTCAGAATATCGTCTTTTTTATAGAATAAGGGTGACAAACAAGCATACAGTCCACCTGACGGTAAGTGGATCCTGTGATCCATAGACATCAACATTTAACCTCGATTAAGAATCAAAATGCAGATGCGTTGTCATCCTCCGGACTAAGATGGAATGCCTCTTTTACAGTAAAACGGGTCTCCGGTTCTCTACACTCACCATGGTATTCTGTGAGAGTGTGGTTCTTCCCGTCTAGCCGACTCTTTGCAGGGAACACTTGAGATCCTCTAATAAATAAAATTAAATAACCAACCCCAGCATTTCACTACCAGACTTAGGAATAACATAAGTTCTATATACATGGATCGCACCAAAAAATAGTAATTTTAAACTGAGGACAACTTTGACCAACATCCCAAAATCGTACTTAACAGTCTGAATTTGCGGCGTCGAACAAATCAGTCCTCCCGTGAATAAAGAATGCTGAAAAGTACTCTAAACTTAGAGAACATAAGAATAAGATAATTGAACGCGATAATATACTTAAACATTAGTTTAACTTACATTAGTTTAAATCTGTTGTATTTCATTTATCATCGTCATCTTTACAGCCCTTCACAAGTCTACTGCTGAACATAGGCCTCCCCCAAGGAATGCCACAAAGCACGGTCCTAAACCACCAGCATCTATCGACTTCCTGCATTTCTTACCAGGTCGTTACTCCATCTAGTGAGGGATCGCCATACACTACGACTACCGGTATGAGGCTGCCACTCGAAAACCTTTTTTACCCATCTGTTTTCGGTACTTCCATTGCCACTTCATCTTACTTATCCGTTGGCCTATATCGCTCACTCTGGTTCTACTGCGGATATCCTAATTTCTAAGTTTATCACGCAGAGGAACCCCAAGCATAGCCCTCTGCATAGCTCACTGAGCGACGTTGAGCGTCCTCATACGCCTTGCAGTGAAGGACCACAAATCAGATCCGTAAGTCATGCCAGTGATGCACGCACTAGTTATACAATATAGTTTTCAGGTTTTGAGGTGAACTTGACCAGAAGATGTGTTGTAATTTCCCGAACGCTTCCCAGACGTCAACTCGTCCGTCGATTGACCTCTCGGTCGAAGTTGGACTTACCATGTCGGACTATTTGTCCCAGGTAAAGGTACTCGTCAACAAATTCGACCGAGACTTACCGTTCGTGTCGTGTGTGAGAGACTTAGTGCTTCTAGCAACTACTGGCATAGGTGTGACATGGACATTAAACATGATCTTTGTTTTGTCCATGTTCATCTTAATACCTATCCGTTGGGAGACACTATTGAGGTCATTGAGCATAATCGAGAGTCTTCCAATGCAGGGGTGAAGTGTTTTGGGAATATTACGTCACCCTGTCTTACACCTCTCTGCAGTTGTATAGGTTTCGTACTCTGGTTCTGTACTCGGTTAGCCATCGTAGCCCTACTGTACAAACACTTTAGTACTTCGATATACCGACAGTCAATTTGGCACCGCTGACTGTAGCACCGCCCAAACATCAACGGAATCAAAGGTTTTCTCATACTCCAAATACCTCAGGCAAATTGGCAAATTTTACCCTTCGGTACAATCTGCCGCAGAATATATATGTGGCCTATGTTACTGAAGCCTTTTCGGAAACTGGCTTATTCGGGAGGCTGGAAGTCGCCGAGTCTGCGTGTGACAATTCGTAATGACTCTCGGAAACAGCATATAATCGCGGCTCAGAAGGGGAATCGGCCTATAGTTCTTCAAGAGAGCGCTGTCGCCTTTCTTGAAGAACAAGACCACCGCACTTCTACTGCATGCCTCCGGAATTGAAAAGCTTCTAAAGTACATTATGTACCGGTTTTCCAACCGCTTTCAGAAACTCCACTGTATCCTCCATTCTATCCTCGCTTGGAGCCTTGCTGATCTTAAGGTGCTGTAGAGTCATTCTAATCTGACGTCCAGGATATCATCGGAATAGAGTCGGATAAGACTTTATCTTGGATCGTTACTCACACTTGCGTGTGGTTCCAACGATGATGTGTACAGCTGCCTATAGAACCTCTTAATCTCACTCAAAATCTCAGTTGCCCCAGAAACAATGCTGCCACACACAGTCTTCGGCTTCATTTTTTAACTAACAAAATATAAATGTAAGAAAAAATTAACAGATTGGCTTATGAAATTACGAAGAAACAGAGAATTTACTGTAAAAGAGGAATAGTGACACACACACACACACACAACACACAAAAACACACACAACGGTGTGTGTGTGACTGATTTAGTTTAGTGTGATTATTAGTTGTATATATATATATATATATATTATTTTTTTATATATATATAATTTTGATTATATACTTTTATTATTATGCAACGCTCACTTCATGTCTAAGTACAGTATCATCGAAAAGTATGTAATAAAGCCAAGAGGGGGAGCCAGAAGACCCATAGCACAGAGTAACCTAGTTTGGGATCCTGTCTCCCACAGCTACTCAAAAACTCTTTAACTATTTATGAAACTATTGTAACTATGTAAAAAGTGGGAGAAAATAAATGTTATTATTATTAACAGTTGGCTCTTTCTGGCTGACAGATCTCTGGCACAACCTTTGGAGCCCTGGTTCCGCTTGATCGCTTCTTCAATACGAGCAGTATTAAAGTTGCTAAAGTCCCGGAGCATGCGTTTGGAGATCTGTCTTAATGCTGCCAAATCTGATGATGACTGCAGCTTCAGTTTCCGTCTAACAGCCATGAGATTAAGTGTGTGATCGTAGAGATTTTGTGTTCTTCTGCGGCGGGTTTTGCAGAATCTAGCTCCGAGCGCATGGGTAGTTTCCAGGAGCTTGTCATTTATTTGTTGTGTAGTATTTGCGTAAATATAAATCCTGCGTCTAAGTTACTTATATAAAATAATAAAATAGGAAAAATAATGATTTCCTCTACTAAGTCTTATAAGTTTTACTATGTGTAACGATAAGTGCCTGACTAAGTAGCCGTATAACAGATGATCCAAATTCCCAATTTTGGATTGTTGGATTTAGTTGGATCCCAATCCAAATACTGGCTGTATTTGTGCAAAAAACACAAATTATTGTTTTTAAAAATAATCCCATGTTGGTCTAAGACGTGACGGTCTTATGTTTATGTAGGACTTTTAGAAATGAAAAGTAATAAATAAAAATCACTGATACGATTGATCACCTCAATTTCTAATAAGGAAAAGGAACTTATTTTAAGCGTTTTATAATGAGTAAACTGTTTTGTGTTGTCAAAATTGCGTGTCGGTTAATTAATCCAATCTTTTATGAGACTAGAAAACCTCATTTGACAGAAACAAAAAGTACAGCTTTATCTCAACCACATTAGGCCCACGTTGTTTTTACGCCTTTTCCGTTACGCCCTATTGAAGTCCACTACTGAAGAAAGATCTCAACATTCCAATGAACATCCGTCATAGATCGTCTCATAGACTGGATAATTGCAATAGTTGTTACGCTTAGCAAGCGGGTTGCCAGCCGCAGTTTCTTAATTTTGGTGGTTGTTAAGAAGACGTTGCTGCCCATTCTCCTGATTGGCCTCCCTCTGTCGCCTCTTGACACCGCCACTACGTGGATATTTATGCCTTGTCGACATTTTAAAATTAATTACATGTAATTGTTTTTATCAGGTAAACGCACTTGACCTAGCACCCAATTATGCGGGTACCTTGACTTCGCTTGTAAATACTACGTCAACATTTTCCGGAATCTTGACACCATACCTCGTTGGATTGCTAACACCACATGTGAGTATTGAAAAATTCCTCGTTTACTTTTCTTTTGATATAAAATAGAGTTAAATCTCGTTAATTTTTCGATGCAACAAATTAAAATTGGCTATAAATATAATTTATACACACACATAAAATGTATTAATATAATTAAATGCAGTCAGGCTTATTAAGTAATTTCTAACGTCTTCGAGCAAGGAATTCCAGAGATATAAGTATACCGCCTTCTTATAGATCCCAAAATCAATACTATATACTTTATCGAGATTTTAGGACTTCATAATAATAACAATGTCCTTCCGACAAAATACGGTCACTGCAAATTATTTTAAATACTATTTTCCTATGCAGGAGAGGGCTATGCGTACTCTCTATTAACTCAAACTTACAGTCCGATGTGATGGCAATCCGATACGATCGGAGAGAAATCAGGCGCAATACCAACGTCTTTACGAGCTTTCCGAGGCTTTTATAACGCCAAATGTCTTACATCGGGCTGCTATGCACTGAGAATTTCTTGCCAGAAAAACCCAATTATTGATTTTGGCCCGACCTGGGATTCAAACCCGGGAACTCATGATCAGCAGTCATGCTTACGAGTAATAGACTAACAATGCAGTCAATATTAGCAACTCGTAATATTCGTAATATCAACTAATTAGCTAGAAAAATTATTAAAAAATTGCCTTTTGAGCATAAGTGTACTAATTATAAAAATAAGATAAGCTAAATTTAAAAGCTTACTTATTTCCTACTGAAGTTACAAAATCTTCCCCCTGAAAATTATATAAAAACAGTTCATGGTAAAATAAAAAAGTGTTATTGTGTGTTATTATGGCCGGAAAATACTTTACATTTTAATTTCTTTTTGCAGTCAACGCTAGTGGAGTGGCGCAAAGCCTTCTGGGCGTGTTTTGGTGTATTAGTTGGCACAAATGTTGTGTACTGCATTTGGGCCGACGGTAAGCAACAGTGGTGGGATGACGTAAGACAGTATGGTTATCCGCCGGGCTGGAAGCACGGTCCTTTAATACCAGAAGAAAATCCAGAGCAACCAGAATCCGTTAAACTCCGTCAAATTTCTGATAAAAATGAAGGATAACAGGATTGAGACAAACTAGCGAGTAAAATAGTTCCATCAATGATGAAATAGTGTCAGTGAATAGTTAAAATGAAATTCCGAAATTAGTTTCTTAATGAAATGTAACAAAAAACTGTTTCTGCAGTATGTGGCAAATAAGAAAGTTTTTATACTTAAGAAATTCATTTCCAATGAAATTAGGAACCAATTTTTGTACGATTTACAGTCTTTTGTTTTTAAGAAAATTATACATAATATTATGATTTATTTGTATTTAGTTTATAATATAACTCAATAACCTTAATAAGCAATACCAGTGTAACTAGTCAGTGTAAAAAATACATTAAACCTCCAAGGTACAATTATAATAGTTTATATAAAATAATTTTTCTGTAAATAATTTAGTATGTTTTATATACAATATAGTACGATGTGGTACTTATACAATAAATATTTTAATCAATATAAAATGTTATTTTTACTTTCGGATATCATATAGAATTGAAGAAAAAAATATTTTCTTCAAAATTTCTGAAATGTTTCGGTATGTCCTTCATTCTGTTAAATTACATCATAGGATTTTAAAGAAAAATATTTAATTACAGACGTAACCTTACAAACCTGGATAGAGAGCATCAGATAGTAAAGTTGTCACAGCCATCACATCTAAAACAAAAAATACAACAAAAGCACTTATACGAGAGGATGTTTGATGTTTGTTGATGTTTTATAGGTGGTAGAGCCACGCTGCAGCTATATTATGGTTGTAGACGAATGGGTTGGCTCGACCGGAGCAGGACCACGCTCTCACAGAATACCGGCGTAAAATATCAGCTTAATGCTGCTGTGTTTCGTATGGTGAGTGTTGGGAACCGGAGACCCATTTAAATGGAGTTGAGGCACTCGATCTTAGTCCTCAGGGTTGAAAACGCATCTGCATTTTGATTCCTAATGTAGATGTCTTTGGGCCACAGCATCCACTTACTACACTACGTATTTTGTTCATTTGTAAAATAACAAAGACCAAACTCAAAATACTTCGTTGGGTCACCAAAAGATTGTGGGTTAATGAAGATAAATATTCACGTTATATACTTATTCAACTCCACGAACTGATTCTTAGAAGGTGACGGTTCTGTTAAGAACCGTCAACCACGTTACAATGCGGAAGATTTTTAAATGTGACAGGGGCAAGTCTCAGCTTCATCATAGTCGTAGCACGAACGGATCGCCTCGACCGGAGAAATACCACGTTCTCACAGAATACCATCGTAAAATAGCAGCTTGATGCTGCTGTGTATTGTATGGTGAGGATAGAAACCACGTTTTACTGGAAACAAGGCATCTCCTTTTAATTAAAATAAAAGCGAAAATTTCGTTTCTTAAGAAAATTATATAACATATCGACTCTGACATCGTTTCGCAATTGTTAACGTCTTAACTTAGAGATGTTTTTATTTAATCAAAATACTTGAAATCATTGCTCTTCACTAAAAATTAAGAAATATAAACAAAGAACGGAAAAATATCAAGCATAATTTGCTCTGTCTAATTTTTCAATCCGTCAAAAAACAAAAGATGTTAACGTCTCGCTTAAAACACGATTATATCTTTGCTTGATTTCTGATTCCAACAAATACATGTTTCTAATTTAGATAAATTCGTGTTGACCATTCCTTTATTACAAGGGACTATATTTCTAAAAGTTTCCCATTTTATTGCAAAACTGTTTGTCCGAGGCCAATCCGCCAAAACATACAAAGTAAACAACAATCAAATTACGTTTAGGCCACTGACCAATAAAGAACAGTCGACGAAAAACTGCATACAAATTAAGTGACGCCAGAATAAAGTTAAAACCATGCTCAACTTATAGTAAGAACACGCATTTACGCACAAATATACAACTTACAATATGGTCTTAGGTGCATTTGTATACATCCTTCAGTGGACATTTAGCGGGCTGTAAGAGAACAAGGAAAATGTGTGCATAAATGCTTGTCAAGAAGTTGAGCGTGGTTTCGGCGCTCTTTTAAATGTACACAGCATTTCGTCTATTATTGATGAGGTTAAGTTACAAATATTTATAGCAATTATTTGTCAAATCAACCAGTTACTCGTAAAATGCTCGATCGAACTCATATTGAAATCTTTCATATCACTTTAGTTTTAATATATAAATTAAAAACGACCCATTCTAAAATTTTTATTTAACTTGGAATTAATATACACTGCTGCCGCTATAGTTGAAACCAATTTGTATAGTAAAAATAATAAGAGAATTATATTGAATTAAGATGGAGCCAAATAAACACAATCGCTAATATCAATGAAAGTTATTTCGTTAGAAATAAGAAATTAAGTTTCCAGTAAAAATATATAATATAATAAATATAAAATTAACCTGATTTCAAGCTTAAAAAACCAGGATTTTCAAACTTCTTACTCCGATAAACGATTTTAAAAATGATAGTCCAATGTTAGCACTACATTTGTAATCCTTTAATACTTACTGCGCAGTTGAGATTTTCCGACAGTATTCGGAAGTAGTCACCGTGTTCGAAATTGACAGAGTAATATAATACACCACGCAGTGGTTATGACAAAACGAATATTTTTTTAATTATATAATAGGATTAGTTATTGTGAATTGTGAAATAACTTTAATAAAAATCTACATTGAAAAAAAATCACAAATGAATCAAATCATTGAGGATTCATCGATTATTACTCGTTAAATATTTGTGATTCAGGTCTAATACAATCACATACTCCATTATCTGTACGCTGAAACGGCATTTGTGGTCGTTTCTCTCTTAATTTCTTTTTTATGTTCGATATTTGTGTTTCTAACAGATGTTTCTTCGTCCTTAAATTGACGACCTGAATAGAAAAAAAATGATATAAGTATTAATAACTTAGTTTCTTAGAAGGTTATTAAAGGAGGATGATACTAGGTATATAAATGATTTATAACTAACTAACTAGCTGCAGCAGCAGAAGAAATAATTGTGGAAATATCGTTTTAAATTTGGAAGAGTTATATTGTTCAATTAGGAGTGATAATACACTCATTGAAATGGAATGATTATAACTTTCAAATACATTTGCCGGTACGATATTCGCGCCACCTACTGTAAGCTAATTGTATTATGCCTATAACGTTTGCGCAAGTTGAAGCAGTAAGTTGACAAAGTCTTACCGCAATCTGATGAACGGTATGGCAGTTCACAAAATACGAACAAATAAACATTAATTTTTATATATCAGAAGATTGCTACCTACTTGACCGACTTTATGAAAGTATGTGACAAAACATCCCGAATGCTAGTTAACCGATTTTGGTTATATTCTAGTAGTCTATACAACATATTTTCACAGTGCTCCCCACTGCATTTTGTATTATATATTTAAGTAGAATTTCAACCCCTTAATCCCCATAAAAATCCCATGCAGTAGCATGCGTCTGGCAAATCTCGAGCGGTGCGACCGCACCCACTCACAGCATTTTAAACCATTAAAACTTATATTCAGAGACTACTTTTCTATGAAGAAGTTTGGCATTATAAAATCTATACAAAATTTTCTACCGTGTGGTCTAAATAAAAGTCAGGTTTAACTTCATTACAAAAATGTTTTATTGTATTTTGATTACAAAAAAATACATACCAAGAGGATGTCAGCAGCGCAAAAATAACAATTATTTCGAATAAATATTTTTTTTAAATAAAATATGTTAAATGTTTTCCGATTATTTAACCTCTCAAACGGCAAGCGTTTAAATTTGACCGCTTCGATATTCCGTCAAAATTCAAGAGGTCAAATGTGACCACACCCACCCACAGCACTTACTTATGTTTAGGGACTACTTTTCTATGAAAATGTTTGGTATTATAGAATCAACATGATATTTTCTATCTTCTATTGGATTGAATAAAACTCTTATTTACGGATTTTATCGCGTTTAATTACTTTAATTTATTTTTATTATTATCCCGACGTTTCGGGTGCTTTACAGCGCCCATGGTCACGGGGGGGGGGGACTGAGATGTTTGACGTCCCAATGTCATAGTTAGTCCGGCTACCTTCAGTTTTTTAATATTAATTTTTGGTCCGATTTACGCAAAACGAGCTTATAGTATCATGAAGTCTTGCAGTGGTATGCTTGGGTTTGGGTTTAATTTTGTTAATTATAGGATCCCAAGCAGATGGTAGCACCCAACCATCTTCTCTATTGAAATTTGGATGTTTTTTAATTTCAATAGCCTCGCGTATCATCCTTGGTAGGAATCGGTGTTCTTTTGCGAGAATTTGTGGTTTATCAAATCTAATGTAATGGTGGGGACGATCTTGAACATGTTCGCAGACTGCAGACTTCCCGGAGCGTCGGTGCTTCACATCAGCTATATGTACCTTCACGCGGGTTTTTATAGATCTCTTTGTTTGACCTATGTAAGAGAGACCACATTCACAATCTAGCTTGTACACACCTGCGTCTTGTAGAGGAATATTACATTTGATGGATGGTAAAAATTGACTAATCTTCTTCAGCGGCTTGTTGTCTTAATGGACGCTCGCTTCAAGATGTAGCCAATCTTGTCGGTGACTCCTCTAATTTCTATTGGAATTCTATTGGAATCAAAATTCACTTAGTTTATGGATATATAGGGGGAGTACGGGAGTGTTTACCCGCCCTCCACTAAAATGTCAATTTTTTTTCTATTTCTCCATATTGCTCTTCCGTGATAATTGTGTCTCAAGCTGCATTTTTAGGCTATCTTTTCTTCTAATAACATATAACTTTATTTTTTAAGTTATTCACGATTTTTCTCAAAAATAAATTTGGCTAATTTCTCCCGCCTGAGTGGGAGAGTTTACCCCTCCAATGGAGAGACATTACCCGGGTTTTAAAAAAGCGAAATAATATTAAAAAAACATTATTTTATACAAAATTATTATTATTTAATTTAAGGCACTTATACTAAGTACTTAATATAATTAGAACATTGGGAACTTTGAGTATTATTGGGGTAGCTTTCTAAGAATTAATTTATTATCACACTTTTTTTCAGTTGTTACATAAAAACTATGACCATAAAAGTATTCAAAATCTTTAAAGTATAGCTGTACCATCAATCACAATAATTTTTTGCAAAATATAAAAATATTCTTCTGTCAATGTTTAATTAATCCACATTTTAGGTTACTTAGTTACCTAAGTATACAACTATCTTATGAATTCTATCTTTGAAGCCAACGAAACGAAAATTAAAATATGCTTAACATAGATTTGGGGTAAGGTTGAATAATTTTAGGCAATATATTTTTTGGCTTATGCGATTTTTCATTTGCCAAAGGCTGTTGGGAAACTGTTAATAGTGAAGCAGCTGAAGATGCCTCCTGCTTTTGAAGTTCAGCAGGTATTTCCCTATCAGTTGAAGATGCCTCTTGTCTTTGAAGTTCAGCAGGCATTTCCCTATCAGTTGAAGATGTCTCCTGATTTTGAAGTTCAGCAGATATTTCCCTATCAGTCGAAGATGCCTCCTGCTTTTGAAGTTCAGCAGGTATTTCCCTATCAGTCGAAGATGCCTCCTGCTTTTGAAGTTCAGCAGGTATTTCCCTATCAGTTGAAGATGCCTCCTGCTTTTGAAGTTCAGCAGGTATTTCCCTATCAGTTGATGATGCCTCCTGCTTTTGAAGTTCAGCAGGTATTTCCCTGTCAGTTGAAGATCCCCCCTGCTTTTAAAGTTCAGCAGGCATTTCCCTATCAGTTGAAGATGCCTCCTGCTTTTGAAGTTCAGCAGGTATTTCCCTATCAGTTGAAGATGCCTCCTGCTCTTGACGTTCAGTAGGTACCTTATTCCAAAGCAGCGCCTCTAATAGATTTTCATTTATCGATATCGTCTAATGCATTTTTTGACAGATATATCTAAATTACTCCTGTTTATTGATGAATCTTTCTTTTTATATTTAAAGGGCATTTTGATCGTTATTTATCTGAAAAAAAAAAACTGTACATATTTTATTTATTTAATAGGAATCAGCAAAGCCATCATCAAAAAATAAATTAAATAAAACTTCAAAAAAATTGCGGGAGAGACTACCCTGGGTAAAGCCTCCTCCCAAAGCGTGGCTAATATCTCCCACCCTACGCCAATCTTTTTGTAAACAATTTAAAAAAAATCTATGCCACGTTTGTGAAAGCTATCTACTATATGAGTCACTTAGATAAATACACTTTTCATTTTTATACGTGAATTGTTCGAAACTTTATGTATAAAATAATAACAGTCCAATATCTAAAATTTAAAAGAATCACTTACCGTAGCCGAAACCACGTTTTCACTTCGCACTTGTAAACCACACTTCCAAATGCAATGGCGTCGCGGGGGAAGGGCGAGGGCGGCTTGTCGCTATGGAGAAGTGTGTCATTTTCTTTTTTTTTTCTTTTTTAAAAAACGTTACCCCTACACTAGGATTTTCTCCTGTATCGTGGGGGCAGTTTACAAACATAAATTGCATAAGGACAAACATCCAGACCCGGAACAATTATTTGTAGGCCATACAAATACTTGTTCCGTGCGGGATTCGAACCCCCAGCGCAGCCACTCATTCGCCACGGAGTCGTCAACATCTGAATACACAATCTCGCAAAGATTTTATGAGCAGTGGCTATTGTCTCCCCTCTGGTAAACTCTCCCGGACTCCCCCTACCTATTTATAATCCACGTTCATTTCGTACGCCATTTTCGTGTGAATGTCATTGTGTTGATTTTTGGATTTTTCTAGTGTTTTAGTATAGTTTTTTTATTATAAAATTGTAACTGTTACGGCTTGAATGTTTCGCAATGTGTTTCGTGGGTGGTTTTGGGAACCAGAGAACAACCAGACCAAGGGCTGGCTAACCTGATGATCCCAACCGGGAAGTAACGAAAATAGCTTTAGAACTGGGTAGATAAGATAAGGATACTCACAAGACTGGAGCACTCATCGTTGTTATGGTGAAGTCTGTATATTCAGGCTGAAGTTCTCGTGTATACACAGATACCACACTGCACTTCGAATGTATATGGACACGAGCAATAGCACGATAGTCTTACAACTTATTTATTGGTTATTTTTAAACAAGCGCTAACGAACACGTTTTATGCGTGCGCGGCCATCTTGCTTCTTTTTTTTCTCGACGATAGGTGGCGCACCATTCTGAGCAGTGCGTATACGGGGGAGGCGGGAGGATAGGAAACACTTAGGAAAAGGATGTTATATCGGGACTGTTCCGAAGCCACAACATTCCCTCCCACCTGAAATCACCCAGGGATTTCACAAGACAACCATCGACCCGGCAGCTCCAGGTCCCAGTTGCTCATAGAATATAAATTAATATAAACTAAATAGATATCTGAGCTAAGTTGTGCATTGATAACCTTAACTAAACTACAAAAGAAAATCAAACTTAGTTAATTTCATTTTAAAATTAGAACTTACAATCTAGCTTAATAAAACAATAAAAATAAGATTCAATCAAGAGGAAGAGGGCAGACTTTGACTACTGGTCTTGTAAGTAGGCCTCTTTTGGTCTTTAAGGTCACAACCCGGATAATATTGTCCTTTCCGGGGTGGATTTGGACTACTCGACCTAGGCGCCATTCGTTAGGTGGTAGATTAGGTTCAATGATTGAAACGAGTTGACCAATATTAGGATGTTTGTGATCATCCTTAAACCACTTAACCTTTTGTTGAAGCGTATGTAAATAATCACTTTGCCAAATACGCCAAAAACTTTGAGAAAGCTTTTGAAGTAACTGCCAGCGTGTTCTAGGATTCATATCTTCAACGGACGGTTCTGGTAGAGCTACTAAAGGACGTCCTATAATAAAATGACCGGCCGTGAGAACATCAACTTCGCCAGGATCAGACGATAACTGACAAATCGGTCTTGAGTTCAGCATCGCTTCAACTTTAGTTAAAACTGTAGTTAGTTCTTCAAACGTCAGGACTTGTGAGCCTATGACCCTCTTGAGATAATATTTAGTAGATTTTATACCACTTTCAAAAATGCCTCCAAAGTGAGGTGCTGAAGGTGGATTTAATTTCCACGAGATTCCACGAGACGTTAATGGATCAGAAATATCCTGTTTTTTATCTATCAATAATTTAACCATTTCCTCAAGATATCGTTTAGCGCCTACAAAGTTAGTGCCACAATCTGTCACAATATGTTGACATATTCCACGTCGAGACACGAATCTGTCTAGGGCGGCTAGAAACGCTTCTGTAGACAGTTCAGATACGAGTTCTAAATGAACTGCTTTCACAGATAAACAAATGAACAAGCATATGTAAGCCTTACTGACCCGTGCGTTACGTCGTCTGTTTTCTTTTATAAGAAAAGGACCGCCAAAATCAATCCCTACCTGTTGAAAACAGTGACCTTGTTGAGATCTACAAGGTGGCAGGTTGCCCATAGACGGCTGATAGGGTATAGGTTTAACCCGAAAGCAAGTCACACACTTTGTTAAAACAGAACGAATAAGATTTCGAATTCCTAAAATCCAGAACTTGCGAACAATTAGTGATTGTAACGTGCGAGGTCCACAGTGCAAATACCGTTTATGATAATAGCTAATAATTAATTGAGATAAAATAGATTGTTTCGGTAACAAATATGGATGTTTTGTGTGCTCAGGTAAGTTGAAATTGGTAAGTCGTCCACCCACTCGCATGAGTCCTAGGTTATCAATAAACGGAGACAACTTTTGTAAGTATTTAGGTAGAGGCTTCTGCGATTTTAATTTAGACATCTCTTGATTGAAGCTGCCCCGTTGGACATATTTAATAAGGCTAAGTAGAGAGCACTTTACCTCATTCGTAGTCAAGTGACCTTTCTCGCGTTGGCTTGGTTCTTTGCGCGAATTAGAAATGAAGCGAAAGACCCATGCCAATATTCGCTGTAGTCGCGATAAGGATGAATACCGATTTAATAACACCTTCATAAGGTCTTTATCAGATTCCCGAGATTGAGCAATCAGAGTACGTGTTCTCAACTCTGGCAACTCATCCTGGGACTTACACCGAATTTGAGCTGGCCAGTGATCTGGACTACTAAGCATCCAATCTGGTCCTGACCACCATCGCTTACAATTGACCAATTCTGCACACGAGAGACCTCGGCTAGGAAAGTCAGCAGGATTGTCCTGAGTCGAGACATGCCTCCAGGTAGAAGGTTCAACTGCGTCAGTTATTTTAACTACTCGATGCGCAACAAAAGGTTTCAATTTGTATGGCTCTGTATTGATCCAAGCTAATACAGTTGAGCTATCAGTGTAGGCAACAATATGAGATATATTTATTTTCGAAATAAGTAAAGTTTGCATGTGTTTGAGAGTACGTGATAACAAGAGCGCACCGCACAACTCCAAACGATTAACTGTTAGAGGCTTAATCGGAGCCACTTTAGATTTAGAAATCAAAAGAGAAACTTGTTTTTGATCATCGATACTTGATCGGAGATAGACACAGCACCCATATGCTTTGGTTGATCCATCGCAAAACCCAATCAGCTGGTGTGTAGCTGTTAAATCAATCACGGTTTTACGAGGGATTTTTATCGATTTTATATTAGACAAGTCAGACACAAATGAAACCCAATCGTCACACAGATTGGCGGGAATGATTTCATCCCAAGACAATCCAATACGCCATAAGTTTTGAAGAAGTAGTTTGGCTAAAAGAATAAAAGGTGAAAGCCAACCCAACGGATCATAAATACGAGCAACGTGGGACAGGATTGAACGTTTCGTAAACTCCACATTCACAGGAGAGACGGAGTAAGTGAAATAGTCTTCCGCAGGATCCCATTGAACTCCTAAAACCTTAAGCGTTATTGAACTATCATCAGAAAATGTCTTTGGACACTGACAATGTTCCATGGGTAACGATCGAAGAAATAAAGGGCTGTTACTGCTCCACTTACGCAAATCTAGCTGAGCACAATTAAGAAGATTGATTAAATCTTCTTTAAGCTGAGAGGCTGCTTCGACTGAGGAAGCACCTGTAGTAATATCGTCCATGTAAGTATGATGCCGAAGAGCTTCAGCTGCATGAGGAAACTGATCACCGTGATCTGCAGCTAACTGATGTAATGTTCGTATCGCTAAGTACGGCGAACTTTTGACTCCGTATGTGACAGTACGAAGTTCAAATTCTTGAACAGGCAAGGAAGGGGATTCACGCCATAGTACGTGTTGCCACACTCGATCCTCAGGCCTTATCAAGATTTGCCTGTACATCTTAGATATGTCACATGTAAAAACTATATTATGGACCCGAAATCCAGTAATAATGTCAACCAAATCAGCCTGTAACTTCGGTCCAGTGTAAACAATATCATTTAAAGATAGCCCATTAGTCGTCTTGTGACTCGCATTGAATACAACGCGAAGTTTGGTCGTTATGCTTTCTGGACGAATCACACAATGGTGAGGAATGAAATATCTACCAGGGGTGGTGTCCTTTCCCACTGGTTGCATATGATTAAGCTGCTCATAATCACGCATAAAATCGTTATAAAGTGATTTAAGATCTGGTTGTCGGCAAAGTTTTTTCTCAAGATTTATAAACTGCGACAAAGAACTATTATATGAGCCTCCCATATAGACAGACGACTGCGTCAATAAGATAGGGACTACATATCGACCGTCCGATTCCCTATAAGTTTGAGTGGAATACAGGCGTTCGACCTCCTCATCTTCTGGAGCAGGTATATGTTGATGAGGCGGTTCCTCGACTTCCCAAAATCGTTTCATCATCTTCTCCAATGAATTGGTTGAAGTAATTAACGAAGTGCCAACCGATTTTACCGGACTCTCCACATTGGTGGGTCCTGAGAGAACCCAACCAAAGACGCTATGTAAACCAGCAGGATAGCCTGGCTCTGGTTGAATGACACGGCCGTCATAGATGTGATGAAATACTTCAGCACCTAGCAATAAATCAACATCAGACGGTTTGTCAAAGTCACGGTCCGCTAATACTAAGTGTTTATAACAGTCTCGAACCGCTAGAGGAATATCAGTGGTTGGCATTTTAGAAGTAATGCTATCGATGACTATAGGATTAATATCAAATTGTGGGTCATTCGAATCACACGGGCGTATAGAGCATTGAGTCACTCCCTTGACTTGACACACAGACTGTTGTCCAAGTCCAGCCACAGTTGTGGTGCATCGACGTAATTGAAAACCAAGTCTCTTTGCGCATTTCATGGTGATGAAGCAGTCCTGAGCGCCGCTATCGATGAGCGCTCTAACTTGATGGAACGTGCCACTAGAGTCCTGCACACGCACCATGCACGTCCCGAGCAGCACCACGCACGGGCCACGAGCCTCTCCCACGAACGCACTCGTGTTAGTGTGGGCACTACTCGAACCGGTGGTCACCGCGGTCGGTAATCGAACTTGGTTGTCGATGTGTACCAGAGTGTGATGATTACCACTACAGATAAAACATCTCATTTTTGAGACGCATTTATCAAGAGAATGTTTTCGTAAACAGTTAATGCATAAATTATTTTGTTTGACAATATTTATTCTAGCACTGGTGTCCAAAGATTGAAAAGTGGGGCACTTATAGATACTGTGTGCTGCGCCACAATAATAGCACTCTAGTGAAGCCAGCTGCTTCGAACTAGTAGGCTTAGACTGAGTAGTGAGCACGGAACGTTTCAGGTTCGGTGCCCGCGGTGAAACAGTCTTGATCTGTTTACCGCCTAAAAATTGAGAAGATCGCGCCCTAATGTCAACATTAGCATTTATTTCTAAAACTTTTACATAGTTTTGAAGAAACTGCATAAGACTTTGAAAAGAAGGAATTTCCGATTTATTTTCAGATTCGAAGCGGTGGCGCGTATCGGAGTCCAGTGCGCGAAACGCTGCGTTAAATAAAATAAAATCGCCTAAGTCATCTAGCTCTAAGGCTTTAAGGGCATTGACTGACTCACAAAGAATATTAGTATATGTTTGTAAATCATTGAAATTAGGAGTTTTTAAATAAGGATAGTTATTAATTTGATCTAAATACGCCACTGCTAAAATGCGCTTATTTTGATAACGCTTAATAAGTTCATTGAATACAAGCTCATAATTATCGGAAGTTAATTTTACCTTCTTTGCGATCCCTAAAGCGGATCCCGATAAACAAGAAATGAGATAGTGAAATTTAGTAATATTCGCGATTGATTTATTATTATGAATTAACGTTACGAAAGTGTCGTAAAATGTTTGCCAATTCTCAATTTTTCCGTCGAACTTCAGAAGCTCAATTTGTGGCAGTCTAGCTTGTACCTTTTCCGTGTCAGGCGTAAAGGTGTAGTTAACGTCAGCGGACGTTGGGCTGCTGCCTCGTTTGCGCTCCGGTAGGGACATCTCCGCGGCAAAACTTAGAACTTCATAGTACATATCATCAAATGCAGACAACGCTTGCATATCTATTTTTTCTTTAGGAAACAGTGCCAGTTTTAACGAATTAATTTTTTCCGTAAGCAACACATATTCATCACGAATGTTCTCAATTTTAAGAAATCTAGATTTAAATTGGCTCACTTTAGAAGAACTGGAGTCTTCCCGTATTTGAGTGGATAAATCGAAAAGAGTTTGAATAGAACGAAAAACATACTCTCGCTGTGACGTATAAAGTTTAAGTTTCATTTCTTCTTGCGACATGATTATAAAATAACAGCGAAAAATTAAATATGAATGTTAAGTATAATTATTAACTACAGATATTTAAAACAATATTTAAGTTTCTCCAAACTAAATTAACATTCAAATACTGAATTTAATGTTAACGTTTTTTTTTAACCATTTGAATTAGATAACAATTAACAAACGACCCAACATTCATAGATATACAAGTATTTATACTTAAGTGCTATTATTCTAAGACCGAATTAATTATTTCCATAAACTGATTTAGTATTTTTTTCCAACAATAATTATAAAATACCCTCAAATTATAATAATTTTCAAAGCGTAAGACTATCAATGCACATTCGAAATAAACTTAGCAATTATAACGCAACCAAATAAGATAAGTCTGCAAAGTCTGAGCAATACGAAACACTTCACGAGCATTTAAGTCTAGCAGGATTATAATTGAAATGAATTAGTTACTTTCAATTATAAGAAAAATAGATTAAATATCAAAGTTTTCCTTAGAAATTGAACTTGATATTATCTTTATGAGGAGCGGACTGTATAAAAATAGAAATCCATAGGTACCCGGATCGTATGGACCAGAAATTATGTTACGGCTTGAATGTTTCGCAATGTGTTTCGTGGGTGGTTTTGGGAACCAGAGAACAACCAGACCAAGGGCTGGCTAACCTGATGATCCCAACCGGGAAGTAACGAAAATAGCTTTAGAACTGGGTAGATAAGGTAAGGATACTCACAAGACTGGAGCACTCATCGTTGTTATGGTGAAGTCTGTATATTCAGGCTGAAGTTCTCGTGTATACACAGATACCACACTGCACTTCGAATGTATATGGACACGAGCAATAGCACGATAGTCTTACAACTTATTTATTGGTTATTTTTAAACAAGCGCTAACGAACACGTTTTATGCGTGCGCGGCCATCTTGCTTCTTTTTTTTCTCGACGATAGGTGGCGCACCATTCTGAGCAGTGCGTATACGGGGGAGGCGGGAGGATAGGAAACACTTAGGAAAAGGATGTTATATCGGGACTGTTCCGAAGCCACAACATTCCCTCCCACCTGAAATCACCCAGGGATTTCACAAGACAACCATCGACCCGGCAGCTCCAGGTCCCAGTTGCTCATAGAATATAAATTAATATAAACTAAATAGATATCTGAGCTAAGTTGTGCATTGATAACCTTAACTAAACTACAAAAGAAAATCAAACTTAGTTAATTTCATTTTAAAATTAGAACTTACAATCTAGCTTAATAAAACAATAAAAATAAGATTCAATCAAGAGGAAGAGGGCAGACTTTGACTACTGGTCTTGTAAGTAGGCCTCTTTTGGTCTTTAAGGTCACAACCCGGATAATATTGTCCTTTCCGGGGTGGATTTGGACTACTCGACCTAGGCGCCATTCGTTAGGTGGTAGATTAGGTTCAATGATTGAAACGAGTTGACCAATATTAGGATGTTTGTGATCATCCTTAAACCACTTAACCTTTTGTTGAAGCGTATGTAAATAATCACTTTGCCAAATACGCCAAAAACTTTGAGAAAGCTTTTGAAGTAACTGCCAGCGTGTTCTAGGATTCATATCTTCAACGGACGGTTCTGGTAGAGCTACTAAAGGACGTCCTATAATAAAATGACCGGCCGTGAGAACATCAACTTCGCCAGGATCAGACGATAACTGACAAATCGGTCTTGAGTTCAGCATCGCTTCAACTTTAGTTAAAACTGTAGTTAGTTCTTCAAACGTCAGGACTTGTGAGCCTATGACCCTCTTGAGATAATATTTAGTAGATTTTATACCACTTTCAAAAATGCCTCCAAAGTGAGGTGCTGAAGGTGGATTTAATTTCCACGAGATTCCACGAGACGTTAATGGATCAGAAATATCCTGTTTTTTATCTATCAATAATTTAACCATTTCCTCAAGATATCGTTTAGCGCCTACAAAGTTAGTGCCACAATCTGTCACAATATGTTGACATATTCCACGTCGAGACACGAATCTGTCTAGGGCGGCTAGAAACGCTTCTGTAGACAGTTCAGATACGAGTTCTAAATGAACTGCTTTCACAGATAAACAAATGAACAAGCATATGTAAGCCTTACTGACCCGTGCGTTACGTCGTCTGTTTTCTTTTATAAGAAAAGGACCGCCAAAATCAATCCCTACCTGTTGAAAACAGTGACCTTGTTGAGATCTACAAGGTGGCAGGTTGCCCATAGACGGCTGATAGGGTATAGGTTTAACCCGAAAGCAAGTCACACACTTTGTTAAAACAGAACGAATAAGATTTCGAATTCCTAAAATCCAGAACTTGCGAACAATTAGTGATTGTAACGTGCGAGGTCCACAGTGCAAATACCGTTTATGATAATAGCTAATAATTAATTGAGATAAAATAGATTGTTTCGGTAACAAATATGGATGTTTTGTGTGCTCAGGTAAGTTGAAATTGGTAAGTCGTCCACCCACTCGCATGAGTCCTAGGTTATCAATAAACGGAGACAACTTTTGTAAGTATTTAGGTAGAGGCTTCTGCGATTTTAATTTAGACATCTCTTGATTGAAGCTGCCCCGTTGGACATATTTAATAAGGCTAAGTAGAGAGCACTTTACCTCATTCGTAGTCAAGTGACCTTTCTCGCGTTGGCTTGGTTCTTTGCGCGAATTAGAAATGAAGCGAAAGACCCATGCCAATATTCGCTGTAGTCGCGATAAGGATGAATACCGATTTAATAACACCTTCATAAGGTCTTTATCAGATTCCCGAGATTGAGCAATCAGAGTACGTGTTCTCAACTCTGGCAACTCATCCTGGGACTTACACCGAATTTGAGCTGGCCAGTGATCTGGACTACTAAGCATCCAATCTGGTCCTGACCACCATCGCTTACAATTGACCAATTCTGCACACGAGAGACCTCGGCTAGGAAAGTCAGCAGGATTGTCCTGAGTCGAGACATGCCTCCAGGTAGAAGGTTCAACTGCGTCAGTTATTTTAACTACTCGATGCGCAACAAAAGGTTTCAATTTGTATGGCTCTGTATTGATCCAAGCTAATACAGTTGAGCTATCAGTGTAGGCAACAATATGAGATATATTTATTTTCGAAATAAGTAAAGTTTGCATGTGTTTGAGAGTACGTGATAACAAGAGCGCACCGCACAACTCCAAACGATTAACTGTTAGAGGCTTAATCGGAGCCACTTTAGATTTAGAAATCAAAAGAGAAACTTGTTTTTGATCATCGATACTTGATCGGAGATAGACACAGCACCCATATGCTTTGGTTGATCCATCGCAAAACCCAATCAGCTGGTGTGTAGCTGTTAAATCAATCACGGTTTTACGAGGGATTTTTATCGATTTTATATTAGACAAGTCAGACACAAATGAAACCCAATCGTCACACAGATTGGCGGGAATGATTTCATCCCAAGACAATCCAATACGCCATAAGTTTTGAAGAAGTAGTTTGGCTAAAAGAATAAAAGGTGAAAGCCAACCCAACGGATCATAAATACGAGCAACGTGGGACAGGATTGAACGTTTCGTAAACTCCACATTCACAGGAGAGACGGAGTAAGTGAAATAGTCTTCCGCAGGATCCCATTGAACTCCTAAAACCTTAAGCGTTATTGAACTATCATCAGAAAATGTCTTCGGACACTGACAATGTTCCATGGGTAACGATCGAAGAAATAAAGGGCTGTTACTGCTCCACTTACGCAAATCTAGCTGAGCACAATTAAGAAGATTGATTAAATCTTCTTTAAGCTGAGAGGCTGCTTCGACTGAGGAAGCACCTGTAGTAATATCGTCCATGTAAGTATGATGCCGAAGAGCTTCAGCTGCATGAGGAAACTGATCACCGTGATCTGCAGCTAACTGATGTAATGTTCGTATCGCTAAGTACGGCGAACTTTTGACTCCGTATGTGACCGTACGAAGTTCAAATTCTTGAACAGGCAAGGAAGGGGATTCACGCCATAGTACGTGTTGCCACACTCGATCCTCAGGCCTTATCAAGATTTGCCTGTACATCTTAGATATGTCACATGTAAAAACTATATTATGGACCCGAAATCCAGTAATAATGTCAACCAAATCAGCCTGTAACTTCGGTCCAGTGTAAACAATATCATTTAAAGATAGCCCATTAGTCGTCTTGTGACTCGCATTGAATACAACGCGAAGTTTGGTCGTTATGCTTTCTGGACGAATCACACAATGGTGAGGAATGAAATATCTACCAGGGGTGGTGTCCTTTCCCACTGGTTGCATATGATTAAGCTGCTCATAATCACGCATAAAATCGTTATAAAGTGATTTAAGATCTGGTTGTCGGCAAAGTTTTTTCTCAAGATTTATAAACTGCGACAAAGAACTATTATATGAGCCTCCCATATAGACAGACGACTGCGTCAATAAGATAGGGACTACATATCGACCGTCCGATTCCCTATAAGTTTGAGTGGAATACAGGCGTTCGACCTCCTCATCTTCTGGAGCAGGTATATGTTGATGAGGCGGTTCCTCGACTTCCCAAAATCGTTTCATCATCTTCTCCAATGAATTGGTTGAAGTAATTAACGAAGTGCCAACCGATTTTACCGGACTCTCCACATTGGTGGGTCCTGAGAGAACCCAACCAAAGACGCTATGTAAACCAGCAGGATAGCCTGGCTCTGGTTGAATGACACGGCCGTCATAGATGTGATGAAATACTTCAGCACCTAGCAATAAATCAACATCAGACGGTTTGTCAAAGTCACGGTCCGCTAATACTAAGTGTTTATAACAGTCTCGAACCGCTAGAGGAATATCAGTGGTTGGCATTTTAGAAGTAATGCTATCGATGACTATAGGATTAATATCAAATTGTGGGTCATTCGAATCACACGGGCGTATAGAGCATTGAGTCACTCCCTTGACTTGACACACAGACTGTTGTCCAAGTCCAGCCACAGTTGTGGTGCATCGACGTAATTGAAAACCAAGTCTCTTTGCGCATTTCATGGTGATGAAGCAGTCCTGAGCGCCGCTATCGATGAGCGCTCTAACTTGATGGAACGTGCCACTAGAGTCCTGCACACGCACCATGCACGTCCCGAGCAGCACCACGCACGGGCCACGAGCCTCTCCCACGAACGCACTCGTGTTAGTGTGGGCACTACTCGAACCGGTGGTCACCGCGGTCGGTAATCGAACTTGGTTGTCGATGTGTACCAGAGTGTGATGATTACCACTACAGATAAAACATCTCATTTTTGAGACGCATTTATCAAGAGAATGTTTTCGTAAACAGTTAATGCATAAATTATTTTGTTTGACAATATTTATTCTAGCACTGGTGTCCAAAGATTGAAAAGTGGGGCACTTATAGATACTGTGTGCTGCGCCACAATAATAGCACTCTAGTGAAGCCAGCTGCTTCGAACTAGTAGGCTTAGACTGAGTAGTGAGCACGGAACGTTTCAGGTTCGGTGCCCGCGGTGAAACAGTCTTGATCTGTTTACCGCCTAAAAATTGAGAAGATCGCGCCCTAATGTCAACATTAGCATTTATTTCTAAAACTTTTACATAGTTTTGAAGAAACTGCATAAGACTTTGAAAAGAAGGAATTTCCGATTTATTTTCAGATTCGAAGCGGTGGCGCGTATCGGAGTCCAGTGCGCGAAACGCTGCGTTAAATAAAATAAAATCGCCTAAGTCATCTAGCTCTAAGGCTTTAAGGGCATTGACTGACTCACAAAGAATATTAGTATATGTTTGTAAATCATTGAAATTAGGAGTTTTTAAATAAGGATAGTTATTAATTTGATCTAAATACGCCACTGCTAAAATGCGCTTATTTTGATAACGCTTAATAAGTTCATTGAATACAAGCTCATAATTATCGGAAGTTAATTTTACCTTCTTTGCGATCCCTAAAGCGGATCCCGATAAACAAGAAATGAGATAGTGAAATTTAGTAATATTCGCGATTGATTTATTATTATGAATTAACGTTACGAAAGTGTCGTAAAATGTTTGCCAATTCTCAATTTTTCCGTCGAACTTCAGAAGCTCAATTTGTGGCAGTCTAGCTTGTACCTTTTCCGTGTCAGGCGTAAAGGTGTAGTTAACGTCAGCGGACGTTGGGCTGCTGCCTCGTTTGCGCTCCGGTAGGGACATCTCCGCGGCAAAACTTAGAACTTCATAGTACATATCATCAAATGCAGACAACGCTTGCATATCTATTTTTTCTTTAGGAAACAGTGCCAGTTTTAACGAATTAATTTTTTCCGTAAGCAACACATATTCATCACGAATGTTCTCAATTTTAAGAAATCTAGATTTAAATTGGCTCACTTTAGAAGAACTGGAGTCTTCCCGTATTTGAGTGGATAAATCGAAAAGAGTTTGAATAGAACGAAAAACATACTCTCGCTGTGACGTATAAAGTTTAAGTTTCATTTCTTCTTGCGACATGATTATAAAATAACAGCGAAAAATTAAATATGAATGTTAAGTATAATTATTAACTACAGATATTTAAAACAATATTTAAGTTTCTCCAAACTAAATTAACATTCAAATACTGAATTTAATGTTAACGTTTTTTTTTAACCATTTGAATTAGATAACAATTAACAAACGACCCAACATTCATAGATATACAAGTATTTATACTTAAGTGCTATTATTCTAAGACCGAATTAATTATTTCCATAAACTGATTTAGTATTTTTTTCCAACAATAATTATAAAATACCCTCAAATTATAATAATTTTCAAAGCGTAAGACTATCAATGCACATTCGAAATAAACTTAGCAATTATAACGCAACCAAATAAGATAAGTCTGCAAAGTCTGAGCAATACGAAACACTTCACGAGCATTTAAGTCTAGCAGGATTATAATTGAAATGAATTAGTTACTTTCAATTATAAGAAAAATAGATTAAATATCAAAGTTTTCCTTAGAAATTGAACTTGATATTATCTTTATGAGGAGCGGACTGTATAAAAATAGAAATCCATAGGTACCCGGATCGTATGGACCAGAAATTATGTTACGGCTTGAATGTTTCGCAATGTGTTTCGTGGGTGGTTTTGGGAACCAGAGAACAACCAGACCAAGGGCTGGCTAACCTGATGATCCCAACCGGGAAGTAACGAAAATAGCTTTAGAACTGGGTAGATAAGGTAAGGATACTCACAAGACTGGAGCACTCATCGTTGTTATGGTGAAGTCTGTATATTCAGGCTGAAGTTCTCGTGTATACACAGATACCACACTGCACTTCGAATGTATATGGACACGAGCAATTGCACGATAGTCTTACAACTTATTTATTGGTTATTTTTAAACAAGCGCTAACGAACACGTTTTATGCGTGCGCGGCCATCTTGCTTCTTTTTTTCTCGACGATAGGTGGCGCACCATTCTGAGCAGTGCGTATACGGGGGAGGCGGGAGGATAGGAAACACTTAGGAAAAGGATGTTATATCGGGACTGTTCCGAAGCCACAACATTCCCTCCCACCTGAAATCACCCAGGGATTTCACAAGACAACCATCGACCCGGCAGCTCCAGGTCCCAGTTGCTCATAGAATATAAATTAATATAAACTAAATAGATATCTGAGCTAAGTTGTGCATTGATAACCTTAACTAAACTACAAAAGAAAATCAAACTTAGTTAATTTCATTTTAAAATTAGAACTTACAATCTAGCTTAATAAAACAATAAAAATAAGATTCAATCAAGAGGAAGAGGGCAGACTTTGACTACTGGTCTTGTAAGTAGGCCTCTTTTGGTCTTTAAGGTCACAACCCGGATAATATTGTCCTTTCCGGGGTGGATTTGGACTACTCGACCTAGGCGCCATTCGTTAGGTGGTAGATTAGGTTCAATGATTGAAACGAGTTGACCAATATTAGGATGTTTGTGATCATCCTTAAACCACTTAACCTTTTGTTGAAGCGTATGTAAATAATCACTTTGCCAAATACGCCAAAAACTTTGAGAAAGCTTTTGAAGTAACTGCCAGCGTGTTCTAGGATTCATATCTTCAACGGACGGTTCTGGTAGAGCTACTAAAGGACGTCCTATAATAAAATGACCGGCCGTGAGAACATCAACTTCGCCAGGATCAGACGATAACTGACAAATCGGTCTTGAGTTCAGCATCGCTTCAACTTTAGTTAAAACTGTAGTTAGTTCTTCAAACGTCAGGACTTGTGAGCCTATGACCCTCTTGAGATAATATTTAGTAGATTTTATACCACTTTCAAAAATGCCTCCAAAGTGAGGTGCTGAAGGTGGATTTAATTTCCACGAGATTCCACGAGACGTTAATGGATCAGAAATATCCTGTTTTTTATCTATCAATAATTTAACCATTTCCTCAAGATATCGTTTAGCGCCTACAAAGTTAGTGCCACAATCTGTCACAATATGTTGACATATTCCACGTCGAGACACGAATCTGTCTAGGGCGGCTAGAAACGCTTCTGTAGACAGTTCAGATACGAGTTCTAAATGAACTGCTTTCACAGATAAACAAATGAACAAGCATATGTAAGCCTTACTGACCCGTGCGTTACGTCGTCTGTTTTCTTTTATAAGAAAAGGACCGCCAAAATCAATCCCTACCTGTTGAAAACAGTGACCTTGTTGAGATCTACAAGGTGGCAGGTTGCCCATAGACGGCTGATAGGGTATAGGTTTAACCCGAAAGCAAGTCACACACTTTGTTAAAACAGAACGAATAAGATTTCGAATTCCTAAAATCCAGAACTTGCGAACAATTAGTGATTGTAACGTGCGAGGTCCACAGTGCAAATACCGTTTATGATAATAGCTAATAATTAATTGAGATAAAATAGATTGTTTCGGTAACAAATATGGATGTTTTGTGTGCTCAGGTAAGTTGAAATTGGTAAGTCGTCCACCCACTCGCATGAGTCCTAGGTTATCAATAAACGGAGACAACTTTTGTAAGTATTTAGGTAGAGGCTTCTGCGATTTTAATTTAGACATCTCTTGATTGAAGCTGCCCCGTTGGACATATTTAATAAGGCTAAGTAGAGAGCACTTTACCTCATTCGTAGTCAAGTGACCTTTCTCGCGTTGGCTTGGTTCTTTGCGCGAATTAGAAATGAAGCGAAAGACCCATGCCAATATTCACTGTAGTCGCGATAAGGATGAATACCGATTTAATAACACCTTCATAAGGTCTTTATCAGATTCCCGAGATTGAGCAATCAGAGTACGTGTTCTCAACTCTGGCAACTCATCCTGGGACTTACACCGAATTTGAGCTGGCCAGTGATCTGGACTACTAAGCATCCAATCTGGTCCTGACCACCATCGCTTACAATTGACCAATTCTGCACACGAGAGACCTCGGCTAGGAAAGTCAGCAGGATTGTCCTGAGTCGAGACATGCCTCCAGGTAGAAGGTTCAACTGCGTCAGTTATTTTAACTACTCGATGCGCAACAAAAGGTTTCAATTTGTATGGCTCTGTATTGATCCAAGCTAATACAGTTGAGCTATCAGTGTAGGCAACAATATGAGATATATTTATTTTCGAAATAAGTAAAGTTTGCATGTGTTTGAGAGTACGTGATAACAAGAGCGCACCGCACAACTCCAAACGATTAACTGTTAGAGGCTTAATCGGAGCCACTTTAGATTTAGAAATCAAAAGAGAAACTTGTTTTTGATCATCGATACTTGATCGGAGATAGACACAGCACCCATATGCTTTGGTTGATCCATCGCAAAACCCAATCAGCTGGTGTGTAGCTGTTAAATCAATCACGGTTTTACGAGGGATTTTTATCGATTTTATATTAGACAAGTCAGACACAAATGAAACCCAATCGTCACACAGATTGGCGGGAATGATTTCATCCCAAGACAATCCAATACGCCATAAGTTTTGAAGAAGTAGTTTGGCTAAAAGAATAAAAGGTGAAAGCCAACCCAACGGATCATAAATACGAGCAACGTGGGACAGGATTGAACGTTTCGTAAACTCCACATTCACAGGAGAGACGGAGTAAGTGAAATAGTCTTCCGCAGGATCCCATTGAACTCCTAAAACCTTAAGCGTTATTGAACTATCATCAGAAAATGTCTTCGGACACTGACAATGTTCCATGGGTAACGATCGAAGAAATAAAGGGCTGTTACTGCTCCACTTACGCAAATCTAGCTGAGCACAATTAAGAAGATTGATTAAATCTTCTTTAAGCTGAGAGGCTGCTTCGACTGAGGAAGCACCTGTAGTAATATCGTCCATGTAAGTATGATGCCGAAGAGCTTCAGCTGCATGAGGAAACTGATCACCGTGATCTGCAGCTAACTGATGTAATGTTCGTATCGCTAAGTACGGCGAACTTTTGACTCCGTATGTGACCGTACGAAGTTCAAATTCTTGAACAGGCAAGGAAGGGGATTCACGCCATAGTACGTGTTGCCACACTCGATCCTCAGGCCTTATCAAGATTTGCCTGTACATCTTAGATATGTCACATGTAAAAACTATATTATGGACCCGAAATCCAGTAATAATGTCAACCAAATCAGCCTGTAACTTCGGTCCAGTGTAAACAATATCATTTAAAGATAGCCCATTAGTCGTCTTGTGACTCGCATTGAATACAACGCGAAGTTTGGTCGTTATGCTTTCTGGACTAATCACACAATGGTGAGGAATGAAATATCTACCAGGGGTGGTGTCCTTTCCCACTGGTTGCATATGATTAAGCTGCTCATAATCACGCATAAAATCGTTATAAAGTGATTTAAGATCTGGTTGTCGGCAAAGTTTTTTCTCAAGATTTATAAACTGCGACAAAGAACTATTATATGAGCCTCCCATATAGACAGACGACTGCGTCAATAAGATAGGGACTACATATCGACCGTCCGATTCCCTATAAGTTTGAGTGGAATACAGGCGTTCGACCTCCTCATCTTCTGGAGCAGGTATATGTTGATGAGGCGGTTCCTCGACTTCCCAAAATCGTTTCATCATCTTCTCCAATGAATTGGTTGAAGTAATTAACGAAGTGCCAACCGATTTTACCGGACTCTCCACATTGGTGGGTCCTGAGAGAACCCAACCAAAGACGCTATGTAAACCAGCAGGATAGCCTGGCTCTGGTTGAATGACACGGCCGTCATAGATGTGATGAAATACTTCAGCACCTAGCAATAAATCAACATCAGACGGTTTGTCAAAGTCACGGTCCGCTAATACTAAGTGTTTATAACAGTCTCGAACCGCTAGAGGAATATCAGTGGTTGGCATTTTAGAAGTAATGCTATCGATGACTATAGGATTAATATCAAATTGTGGGTCATTCGAATCACACGGGCGTATAGAGCATTGAGTCACCCCTTGACTTGACACACAGACTGTTGTCCAAGTCCAGCCACAGTTGTGGTGCATCGACGTAATTGAAAACCAAGTCTCTTTGCGCATTTCATGGTGATGAAGCAGTCCTGAGCGCCGCTATCGATGAGCGCTCTAACTTGATGGAACGTGCCACTAGAGTCCTGCACACGCACCATGCACGTCCCGAGCAGCACCACGCACGGGCCACGAGCCTCTCCCACGAACGCACTCGTGTTAGTGTGGGCACTACTCGAACCGGTGGTCACCGCGGTCGGTAATCGAACTTGGTTGTCGATGTGTACCAGAGTGTGATGATTACCACTACAGATAAAACATCTCATTTTTGAGACGCATTTATCAAGAGAATGTTTTCGTAAACAGTTAATGCATAAATTATTTTGTTTGACAATATTTATTCTAGCACTGGTGTCCAAAGATTGAAAAGTGGGGCACTTATAGATACTGTGTGCTGCGCCACAATAATAGCACTCTAGTGAAGCCAGCTGCTTCGAACTAGTAGGCTTAGACTGAGTAGTGAGCACGGAACGTTTCAGGTTCGGTGCCCGCGGTGAAACAGTCTTGATCTGTTTACCGCCTAAAAATTGAGAAGATCGCGCCCTAATGTCAACATTAGCATTTATTTCTAAAACTTTTACATAGTTTTGAAGAAACTGCATAAGACTTTGAAAAGAAGGAATTTCCGATTTATTTTCAGATTCGAAGCGGTGGCGCGTATCGGAGTCCAGTGCGCGAAACGCTGCGTTAAATAAAATAAAATCGCCTAAGTCATCTAGCTCTAAGGCTTTAAGGGCATTGACTGACTCACAAAGAATATTAGTATATGTTTGTAAATCATTGAAATTAGGAGTTTTTAAATAAGGATAGTTATTAATTTGATCTAAATACGCCACTGCTAAAATGCGCTTATTTTGATAACGCTTAATAAGTTCATTGAATACAAGCTCATAATTATCGGAAGTTAATTTTACCTTCTTTGCGATCCCTAAAGCGGATCCCGATAAACAAGAAATGAGATAGTGAAATTTAGTAATATTCGCGATTGATTTATTATTATGAATTAACGTTACGAAAGTGTCGTAAAATGTTTGCCAATTCTCAATTTTTCCGTCGAACTTCAGAAGCTCAATTTGTGGCAGTCTAGCTTGTACCTTTTCCGTGTCAGGCGTAAAGGTGTAGTTAACGTCAGCGGACGTTGGGCTGCTGCCTCGTTTGCGCTCCGGTAGGGACATCTCCGCGGCAAAACTTAGAACTTCATAGTACATATCATCAAATGCAGACAACGCTTGCATATCTATTTTTTCTTTAGGAAACAGTGCCAGTTTTAACGAATTAATTTTTTCCGTAAGCAACACATATTCATCACGAATGTTCTCAATTTTAAGAAATCTAGATTTAAATTGGCTCACTTTAGAAGAACTGGAGTCTTCCCGTATTTGAGTGGATAAATCGAAAAGAGTTTGAATAGAACGAAAAACATACTCTCGCTGTGACGTATAAAGTTTAAGTTTCATTTCTTCTTGCGACATGATTATAAAATAACAGCGAAAAATTAAATATGAATGTTAAGTATAATTATTAACTACAGATATTTAAAACAATATTTAAGTTTCTCCAAACTAAATTAACATTCAATTACTGAATTTAATGTTAACGTTTTTTTTAACCATTTGAATTAGATAACAATTAACAAACGACCCAACATTCATAGATATACAAGTATTTATACTTAAGTGCTATTATTCTAAGACCGAATTAATTATTTCCATAAACTGATTTAGTATTTTTTTCCAACAATAATTATAAAATACCCTCAAATTATAATAATTTTCAAAGCGTAAGACTATCAATGCACATTCGAAATAAACTTAGCAATTATAACGCAACCAAATAAGATAAGTCTGCAAAGTCTGAGCAATACGAAACACTTCACGAGCATTTAAGTCTAGCAGGATTATAATTGAAATGAATTAGTTACTTTCAATTATAAGAAAAATAGATTAAATATCAAAGTTTTCCTTAGAAATTGAACTTGATATTATCTTTATGAGGAGCGGACTGTATAAAAATAGAAATCCATAGGTACCCGGATCGTATGGACCAGAAATTATGTTACGGCTTGAATGTTTCGCAATGTGTTTCGTGGGTGGTTTTGGGAACCAGAGAACAACCAGACCAAGGGCTGGCTAACCTGATGATCCCAACCGGGAAGTAACGAAAATAGCTTTAGAACTGGGTAGATAAGGTAAGGATACTCACAAGACTGGAGCACTCATCGTTGTTATGGTGAAGTCTGTATATTCAGGCTGAAGTTCTCGTGTATACACAGATACCACACTGCACTTCGAATGTATATGGACACGAGCAATAGCACGATAGTCTTACAACTTATTTATTGGTTATTTTTAAACAAGCGCTAACGAACACGTTTTATGCGTGCGCGGCCATCTTGCTTCTTTTTTTTCTCGACGATAGGTGGCGCACCATTCTGAGCAGTGCGTATACGGGGGAGGCGGGAGGATAGGAAACACTTAGGAAAAGGATGTTATATCGGGACTGTTCCGAAGCCACAACAGTAACGAAAGTTTTTGTGTGAATAAAATTGATCTTTTTAAGTAAATAATTTCGAATAATATATATCTATATCTATATATATATATATATATATATATACTTTTGTTTAGACCACAAGATAGAAAATTTTGTATAGATTTTACAATGCTAAACTTCTTCATAGAAAAGTAGTCTCTAAATATAAGTTTTAATGGTTTTAAGTGCTGTAGGTGGGTGCGGCCACGTGCGACCGCTCGGGATTTGCCGGGCGCATGCGACTGCATGGGATTTTTATGGCGTTTGAAGGGTTAAGTTAATACAAATCAAGATTATTTTTGTGGTAGAGCCACGCAGTTATATTATGGTTGCAGCATGGGACGGCTCGACAGAAAAGAACACTCACAGAATACTAGTGTAACTGTATGGTGTGCAAAGTGATCTAAAGACTGTGTTTAATGGAAACAAAAAATTTCATCTAAGTCCTTGATAGCGTCAACGCATCTGTATTTTGATTCTTAATCGAGGATAGATGTAGTGTGTAGTCTATTGACCACAGCATCCACTTACCATCAGATGCACTGTGTGCTCTTTTATCAAGCTAATTCTGTATAATAAAAAAAAATAACTTAAAAATTCGGCTAAGTATCGATAAAATTTAATATATTAAAATGTTCCCATCCTGCAGTAACAATGCTTTGTCTCCTTACCTCGTCAATGGCGTTTTGATAATCACGCAACAAATCCTTCCTTGTAAGTAAGCCCGCCTTTAGTCGTTCAGCTTCAAGCGACCAACGTAGTCTGTTACGGTGATTCTGTTAAGTTAAGTTTTATTTAAAAAAATATTTTATAAAATTTATATACATATTTTTTTAATTTTGTTTTATTTCTTTTTGGTTTGTACTTATATTAGTCATAACGAGTATTTGCTTTTACACAGGTAGATTGCACGTATGAAAAAGCAAACGTTATAATATTTATATTAGTCTGTATTTTAACTTTTTTTCATACGTGCGTATACAGCTTTGATTTTTTTTAGGTATTAAATTTATTTCCTGCAAAAATCAACGAAGAGCCTCTATATTCACACACACACATACACACACACACACACATATATATATATATATATATATATATATAATAATAATAATTTATTTCGATAACATATCGTCTACATTTCCACAATATAAAACTACCGTGGTATAAGCATTCTTAACATTGGGAAAACAGTATACTAAGTACTAATTGATAGAGTTACAAAAGAAACTGATGGGAAAATGCTATATATATATAAATATATATATATATATATATATAGTATACATTTTTAAACATATAGACAGGATAATAATATTAAACCGCATTGCTCTACAATTTATGTAGTGAATTGCTTTTTTTATAGAATAGGGATGATAAACCAGTATAGTAGTGCAATCTATTAACAATTAATACTTCTAAAACTTCATACATAATATTTAGTTCCAAAAATAGAAAAATACCTGATCGACCTAAACTTAGCATTAACGGTGAGATATTACAAGTTAACCAAGAAAAATACCTAGGCTTAACACTGGACAAAAACATTACATGGAAAGCTCACTTGCAATATATTCACAACAAACTCTCCTCACTTGTGGGCGCACTGCATAAAATAGTTCGATATATACCGAAACATGCTCGACTTTTAATATACAATACCTTGGTGAAGCCTCACTTACTGTATCAAATCGAAATATGCTACTAGGGGTACTGCAGCTAAAAGTAATTTAAAACCAATACAAATATTACAAAATAAAATAATTAAAATCTTACACAACTATGACTTCTTAACACCATCGAAAACGATTTACAACAATTATATATATAACAAATTTTTACGTATAATACATGTCTACTTATCTACAAGATAACTCACAAGCTTATTCACTCACACATAACATTCACAACAAAAAGTCAAATAAACAAATATATAACCCGCCGAGAAAGCAATTTTGTGTTACCTGCCGTAAGAACAAACTATGGAAAAAATAACATAACATTTGGGGGAGCACAGTTATACAATCAACTTCCGAAACATGTGAAAGAAGCGACTTCAATCAATATTTTTAAAAGAAGATTATTTGAATATATTTATAATGATGAAACTATGCATTAAAATTATACTTGGACCACCGCCTTATAGTTGATAGGAATACAATGAACTCGCTTCTTGGTTAACGATCGACCGGTATAATTTTTATTTATTTTTTTACTACCCACACGCACTAGAACTATAATATAATATGTTATTGTTCTCATGTAAGTGACTTATTGTCTTAATGAGAAATAAAGTTCTTTAAACCGAACCAGCACGCCGTCCACCTGATGGTAAGTGGATGCTGTGGCTCATAGACATCTACATTTATCCTCGATTAAGCATCAAATTGCAGATACGTTGTCACAAGTGAAGACTAAGATGGAATGCCTCGTTTCCAGTAAAAAGGGTCTCCCGTTCTCTACAGTCACTATACGGAAAACAGCAGTATTACGCTGCTATTTTACGTTGGTATTTAGTGCGAACGTGGTCCTTCCCCGGTCGTGCCGACCCATTTGTGCTACAACTATAATATATACGCTATACTACCAAGCATATTGATTAAGGTTCACAAAGTCCATTCCACAATTTAATTTTTGTCTTAAGTCTTGTGAATATAATTTTTTATTTAAAGTTGTTAACAATATCTGTACTGTGTAAACCATTAACATTTTACGAATGAAAGTTAGTGGTTTCCCTCATGATATAGGACAACGCCCATTTTTCTCATGGATACCACCGTCGCAATGGCGCATTGCAAAATTATGTATGATAGCAAAAATTTGATATAATAAAGGAACGATTAAGGTGTTTATTGTTGTTCTGCAATTTACTATCCAGTTTTCAATTTAGTTTTGACAAACATTACAAATTATGAATTAATTTTAATATGCCATGAGGAGTAGTAGACAAAGCCTACCTACCTTTAGATATAAACCTGACTCAATTCTTTCGCATATTTGCCGCACTTTAACGTAGGTTATTTAAAAAGTTAAAGATACTTTCCACTGATGAACACAAATTACAGCTAATATATTTTAAAAATAAGTGTAGACATTTCTTAATTTTAAAATCTAGAAATATTTTAAAATAAAGTAAAGGTAGCCTACTACTTCCTCAAAAGTCGGCCATAATCACTAACCATTCGGTGAGCCAGATGTTTGTATGCCACTTCGTTCATATAAAGTAAAAATTTGATTTGATAGTTGAAAGTTAACGTTACAGCCTATATCCCACCACCACTCCTACATCCACGTCCCACAGCTGGACACAGGCCGCCCCTTTTAGGGCAAGGAAGTGTCCGCCGCGCTGCCCCAATGCTTGTTGGCGAACTTCACACGTGTATTCGAAATCGTTTTTCTTATAACTGAGACGTGCAGTTTTCCTCATGATGTTTTCCTTCACTGCTGACAACTTAATAAATCAGCATTTAAAATTGCAATAATTGCAACTTTAAATGCTGTTTTTTGTAAATTATTAACAATTTTATTGGTGCCGGTGGGTATCGAAACCAGGTTGCACGCGTAATGTGAAATTTACAGCGAGCGCTTGGTGTCGGTAGGGACTAAAAAATTATAATTTTATAAAAGATACTAGAAGTTATAGTAATTTACGTTATAGAATAAAATATAAATAAATAATATTGAGAATCAGAGAATCTCACTAAATATCAATGTTGTACGTAGAACTGGCCGAGTGCGTGCCGAGCCAAGCACAATGTAGAGGTTCCGTAGTCACGTGTGGCTTGTTCGTCCATAGTGAGCGAAGAGGAACCTATATCACTGAACTGAGGTAAAGAAGCCTGGATCGAGGTGGCTACTCCAAGTGGGCTAAGCAAGCCCACTTCGGATGTGTGGACTGTGGTGAGATGGGTGCCGTCTACCAATACTGTTGCAGCTGAGGTGAAATTGTGGGATAAAAGGAGTGTTGGTACGGCCATGCGCCACGTGTCCTATTCTCGCGGAGTGTCGCGTTTATGGCGAGGTAGCACCGTTGATTCGGTAGTAACAGGTGGGGGGGAGAGGGAGTGTCAGTTTTGCGAGATGCCACTCTTTCTACACGAGGGGACAAGGATATACTAACATACTGAATGAGAGTAGAAAAAATATGGCCGAATTATTTTACTGTCATGTCAGTCTCTGGACTTATCAAGTTGCCTAATTATGACATACTATCATATCATATATCATATATTACACCAATTTAAAAATTAACAATATTGTTACATGCGGGGTAAGTAAAAATTTCACTTTTAGATACATTATATTTTTTATGTAAGAGTACTAACCTTGAGTTGACCAAGTTCTTCTCTGGCTTTCAAAAATTCTAGTTCAGTATCACCAAGATCACTCAGACTAAAATCAATAACTTCGTCTGTGTGATTCATTTTTTCTCTGATGTGTGCCAAAATTTGATTATGTTCAGTACATTTGGTGCGATGTTTAATCAATTCGTCGTCCCTTTCTGTTAATGATTAATTATTAAAATAGCACAAGTAAATGTAACACGTTTAAATAAATTAGGAAATTCGTCACATTGGTAGAGCGGCACTGCAGTTATATTATGGTTGCAGCACGAATTGGACTGCTCGACGGGGAAGGACCACTCACAGAACACCAGCGTAAAATAGTAGCTTAATGCTGCCGTGTTTTGTATGGTGAATCTAGAGAACCGAACACCCTATTTACTGGAAATGAGGCATTCCATCTTAGTCCTTACGGGTGACAACGCATCTGCATTTTGATTTGTTATCGAGGATAGATGTAGATGTCTATGGGCCGCAGCAACCACTTACCATCAAGCGGACTTTGTGCTAGTTAGTCACCTTATTCTATAAACAAAACACATACACAATTTTACATAGACTTCTTGTATTAACCGGTAACCTGGTTATATTATTTATTCAGATAATGGATATATAATCCCTTTCCACTAAAAATGTCATGGAAATTGTAAATCGCGTACTACAACAAAATCCAAATTCCACGAACTTTCAATAGAGTATTATTTTTTTATTATATACGTGATAGAGCCACGTTGCAGCTATATTGTGGTTGTAGCACGAATTAGTCGGCTGGGACGACCACGCTCTCACAGAATACCAGCGTAAAATAGCAGACCCTTTTTTACTGGAAACGAGGCATTCCATCATAGTCTTCAGGGGTGACAACGCATCTGGGTTTTGATTCTTAATCGAGGATAAATATAGATGTCCATGGGTCGCAGCATCCACTTACCATCAGATGGACTGTGTGCTCGTTTGTTACTCTTATTCTATTTAAGAAGAAAAATTCCGTCAATTACACACGCTAAAATCAGCAAATGAAATGATAACAAATTAAAGTTAAATTTAATTTTAGAGCCTATATACGTCCTACCGCTGGGCACAAGCTTCCTCTTATTCATGAGAGAGTAAATGTTAAGAATATTTTAAGTTATCGCTGTAAAAATTATACATAACATTAATTACTATATTATCATTATGAACTTTACCTTCTATTTTGTTCATGTAATTTTGTTTATCTATGTATAGTTGTTCGTATTGAGCTACGTATAGCCCTGGACCAAGTTTTTCCAATTTTCTAACAGTAGTTTCCAATTCAGTTACAGCATTTCTTACTCTAATATAACGTAGGCACATAGCTGACGCTTGCTCACATTTATGTTTCTGCAAGGTAAGCAGTCTCTCTACGGTCTGGAATTGGAAAACATATAACCATGACTAAGTCATTTAAAATTGATAATGATAAGAGCTATAAAACCATTGAATACCCGTTATGCTGCGAAATAAGAGTGGTTATGCCGTGAGATTTGTGGGATAGTCGTGGTATATCAGGGGCTAGACACTCGCTGTAATAAATACGTAATTCCATAGTACGTGAGCAAACCGGGTTCGATTCCTGCCAGCACCAATGAAATTGTTAATTGCAATTATAAGTGCTGATATACCACGTACTGGGCAGTGAAAAAAAACATCGTGAGGAAATTTGCATGTCTGAGAAATAAGAGAAAATATTTCATAAATATGTGATGTTCACCAATCTGCATTAGGACAGCGCGGCGGACATTTTCTTGCCCTAAAACTCTCAAAAATGAGAGGAGGCCTGTGCCCAGCAGTAGGACGTATATGGGCTGTAACTCTAACTTTCACTTTAACTAAAACTTTATACGGTGAGATTAGAAAAGAGGTGCACGGTGGTTTTACCTTAGCTGCCACGGCTTTGTCATCCACGGTAAAAGAAGACAAGACCATGTGGCAGGTTAGCTTAAGCTAAGCTGAAGCGTTGTCTCAGAATGCTATACCTACCCTCTGCAGCCATGGATTCGTGGGAAAGAGGAGTCATTGTTTACCTATAACTCTATATTCTACAATATTGGTGGGTATATATTGGTACCGCTGTAAAAGGGAAGTGTAAACTAGATCCGCTAGAAAGTTGGTATTTTAATGTACTTGTTTTCCTGGCTATTCTATATTATATATTCGAGCAATAACTTTATACTAGCAATATATATTCTATATAGCAGTATATATATATATATATACATATATATATATATATATATATATATATATATATATATATATATCGCCCTGGCTTCACACGGGTGATTTTTTGATCTTGACAACATATGTATGTTTCATACATATGAACCTTCCTATTGAATCATTCCGTCTATTGATGAAAACCGTATCAAAATCCGCTGCGTGGTTTAAAAGATCTAAACGTACAGACAGCTGGAAGCGATTTGTTTTATACTTTGTAGACTAGCAATCCACCCTGGTTTCACACGGGTGATTTTTAGATCTTGACAACATGTCTAAAAATCTAAGTACGTACAAACGGCTGGAAGCGATTTGTTTTATACTATTTAGAGACTAGCAATTTGCCCCGGCTTCACATGAGTGATTTTTAGATCTTGACAACATATGTATGTTTCATACATATGAACCTTCCTATTGAATCATTCTGTCTATTGATGAAAACCGCATCAAAATCCGATATGTAGTTTAAAAGCTCTATCCGTTCAGACGGCCGAAAGCGACTTTGTTTTATACAATGTGGAAATTCATTAATAGTAGTCATAACCTTCCTTATATAAAGGTTTTAATTATAAAAAGGCATTTTCAACCTTTTCAGCTATGGGTTTTCCTTTCTTGGAGTAAATAAGGCCGGTGCCCGTGTTTCTCTCTAGGTATTGTAGGTCATCAAATTTCTTTGTAGCTTGTTGCAGTCGGTCGAAAAATTGAACTTCCACAACTTGAACTTGCGACTTTATCTGCAAAGATATGTTTCAATTTATTATATATTTTATAAACATAATATGAAACAGATTACTTAAAGTTATAACATAGAATATATTATTAATTTATTATGCTAATATGAGTCGCTTGATGTAGGCGAAAGAGAATCTACTAATCCATATCAACCCCTGGAAACAGGAGATAGGAAGCAACATCTTCCTGATAATAATAACTCAATATAATAAAAGATTGCGGTTGCCATACGTGCGTGCGTGGTCTTTATGACAAATAATGTTCTTCAGACCGAATTTCGGTCACTGGGGCTAACCACAGAACAAGATTATAGCGCACGAGTGTAAGCGCAAGTAAATGTGCATTCTCTGTTATCTCACTCTAATAAAATGGAATGGCAATCCGACACGACAAGAGAGATATATTAAGCACAAGAGAGAAAGAGAGACAGATATATTAAACACCGCCAACTTCCTGATTCCGGAATGCTACTGAGAATTTGAGAAAACCCAATACGGTAATCGATCTATATTGTACTCATTTTTTAAAACAACATGATCACACGACTAGCTTTGCGGCTACAAGACGCTGTGATAGCAATGAGTTACAGCGATGCGGGCAGTAGGTTTGAAATCTACACAGATCGAGGATTTGTATGGCCTACGAATAATTGTTCCGGATGTTTGTCTTTGTTCAATTTATGTATCTAAACTTCCTCCATAATACAGGAGGAAATCCTACATTTTTAAAAGAAGAAGACAAGACAAAATATCCAATAATTTATCTCGATATAGGGGTTTTGAACCCGGGATCACATGATCATCAGTGGCGCGTACGATCACTGGGCCAACAAGGCTAATAGCTTATATGGCAAGTATCCTCCAGCACGTACATGTTCAGCAGAAGAATTTTAATAGGCGGTAATAAATTAATTTATTTAAATACCTTATTTATAAACAAGACTTTATCACTAGTTTCATCTTCATTATCATCACCATTACAGGTCCTCACTGCGAAACAAAGGGCTCCTCTAAGGAATACTACAATACACGACTTGAAACCACGTGCTTCTCTCGACTTTCTGCATGTGACCACATTGTCAATCCATAATTATAGTGGAGGACCGACTTACACCTTACTTGTTTATGTTAACACAAATTTGTTTTCAGAAACAATCAAATAGGCTGAATTACAACCAAAACAAAATTGTGATTCTCTTGTATATATTCTTACTTCATTCATTTCCCTTTCTTCTTTGCCTTTTAATTCATTGTACGTCAACAACTTTTGTTGGTATTTTTCTTCTAAATCATCAGAATTATCTAGCGATTTTAAAACATGCTCATGTTTTCTTTTCCTGAGATAAAGAACGTAAATTTAATAAGTGTAGCAGTCGAAATAATATTGATTCGCTAATTATGTAATGAAAAATGTTTTAATGTTAATTAGTTTTTGTCGGCAATTTGTATGTCGTACCGTTGTTTCACTACTAAGGTTTTTGTTTACTAAAATATTTGACGGAAGCATGAAGGACAAATTTAGTTTATCTAACAATATCAGTAAAAGCATATTATTAATAAAGAACAGTTTAGGTACTAAATATGTTTTTTTATAGGATAAGGTAACAAACGAGCACACATTCCACCTGATGGTAAGCGGTTGCTGTGGCCCATAGACATCTACATCTATCCTCGATTACGAATCAAAATGCATCACCCGTGAGGACTAAGATGGAATGCCTCGCTTCCAGTAAAAAGGGTCTCCGGTTCTCTACACTCACCATACGAAACACAGCAACACAAAGCTACTATTTTACGCTTTTATTCTGTAAGAGTGTGGTCCTTCCCCGGTCGAGCCGACCCATTCGTGCTACAACTATATATAACTGCAGAATGACTCTACCACGTATAAAACATGTCTCTTGCAGTAACTGCGTAAGAGACTCAATTACCTTGTATAGTCCTATACTTCCATAAGTATCATAAGAGACAATTAGGCGAATCACTGATATGATTTTAGTCTCCTATAGACAGCTTTATCGTTAATTAGTAATGTTAGTAGCATCTGTAGGCGTAAAATACAAAGACCGGTAATGGAAAGCAGCGGATTAAAGTTGCGATAACTCTGGTACCGACATGAAGTTTAAGTTAAATCTTCTCTACAGGGTTATTTTGCAATATATGCCCGCGTTTGTAGAGAAGGTTCAGAATAAATAATATAGGCGAGGCCAATGGTGAAGAAAAATTAATTTAAAAAGCATTTGTCCTTTATATCTTTTAAATTTAGAACGCTTGGTAGTGCATTATTTTAACTGATTGCCATTCATAAATATCTAACGCCTACTATTTTTCTACGTACTAATCATATTCGTAAGGACCGGTGGACACAGAAGAGCGTGCATACGCGAAGTTGTTGTCCATAAATCATATTAAAGGAGACTGTCCAAAATTGTATGGATCACAGGCCTGGTTTTGTATTTTGTAATATATTATATCACTTTTTGCCATTCAATTCCACGAATTTAGCTTTATTTCAGGGGTGTTAATATTTTATTCTTACCAAAAACTGCAACACTAATGGCGAATTGATGTCGTTTTGACGTTGGCTGTCAACTGTCATGAGGTTATTGATCAATTTATTGACAAATATTTGAATTCTGAAATGCTGTTATTCTTGTCACTGGTAGCCTATCGGGTAGTTTTATTATGTACAATGGCTAAAAATCTATATATACGACTTGGAACTAAGCTAGCGAAACTAGTATGATTCAAAATATGATTCTACATATGTCCGATATCATCGAAATCAAAATCACGAAGTCCATAAAACAAAAGTTGAGTCAAACAAGTAGTAACATATCCAAAGTCCAAACAAAAAACCAAATCGTCAAAGAAATCCAAAAGAAATTCAATAAATTCATTCGCGACTTGTGACTTCACAACTACACGAACAAGCTCGGAATAAACAAAAAAAATATCACACTACCTACATTACTTCATGACTCAAGTCACTTGTTATACATGACATTTGCCATATAATTTTATGACTGGAATGGCGCCATGTTGTAAAATCAAAATTGTCAAAATAAATTGCATTTTTATTTTAGCAAGTAAGTTAGTTTGATTAATTCTCTTATTTCATTTTTAATAAAATCTCTGAATATTTCGCTTTTTACGGTATAGTGTACATAGACCGGGCCCGAAATGGATCGTCTCCTTTGGAATATTTTTAAATAAATATAGAAAAAATAGCCTTATTCACTCGTATTTTTAAAAACTGCAGTAATGGTATATTATTGTTTAAATATTTGAAATTAAATATAAAATTTAGATACTCTTTGTATAATTACTCTGTATAACGGGGGAAGTTCGTGTTCAGTAGTGGTAAATGGCTTAGTGGATTTGAACACATGAGGTGCCATTACATTCATCTTAATTGTGGGAGTGATTTCGGCTATAGAATATTTACATATTAATACAAAAGTGGGAGGGAAAGATTTTTTTAGAATTCATTTTAACGCAGGCTTAGTAATATTGAAAAAACTATTCAACTTAAAAAAAGCAACGAAGAATTCCTTCGAAGCTCCTTGAGCGTTTGGGGACTTCCTTTGTCAAGTACTGGATTAAATACCTGTAGCATTTAACGTCGTTGGTGATTAAATATACTGTGTGCCGATGAAGTTATCACATTAAATAGCACAACAGTAAATACAAGTTAATATATGTCTAGCAAAATAATAAAACAAGTAGTTAAAAAAATATAAAAATGAATATTTCAAACAAAATAAATAGCGTAAAAATTTACACGAAATAATTCACCTAGCAAAATTAGTTTGCTGACTTAGAGCATAGTAAAAACAGAATAGTAGGCTTTCTTCTAAGAAATGTACCAAACACCGCTAATATGTGTGTGTGCCAGGCACGTGACAGTACGGACTCGTACGCGCATGAGCCACATCTCGCCCACAACGACACTTGCTAAGTCGGGAAGATCGAGTCGAGTCAGATACTCCGCAATAACCTATGTTTGAAATTTTGTTGACTTTTAATAAAATTTTGCTAGTAGTCTTTTGCGCTTTATTTTATTTTTTCGTAAAATGTCTATTTTGTAATATACGTTTGTTTCAGTAAATTAGCTTTTTATTAATAGGATAGAACATTGATTCCTTGAGAGAAAACTAAAGAATTGATTAACAAATATGATTCATAGGATCGTATCTGTATGTATTATGTTTGTAAATATTATAAATACTTATAAAACTAAATGAGACCTAGCTGTTAAACAAAAAGACAGTGACAACCCTGCTAGTAGGCATTTAAGTCTCGCGCGGCGCGGGAGTTATCCTACTATTCTGTTTCTTCTATGGCTGAAGTAATCTGTAAAAGTGGCGGTTCGCAGCGCTCACAGGGCATTGACATAGGTCAGTGGCGTAGAGTGCCTTAGACGGGCCCTGTATCAAGATTGGTTGGGGGGGGGGGGGTAAATGAAAGACCCGAAACCGTTTGCATAAATAAAATAATGATATATTGATTATAAGTTAATAATTACTACTAATACGACTTGGAACTAAGCTAGCCAAACAATTCAAATCAAATATACACTTTTTTGTCTTGTTCCTTTTAGAAAGTCCTTAAAAGTTTTTTCGTATTTTATATATACATTTTTTTTTCAAAGTTTCAATACATTTAATTATGACATATATATTTTCCATTTTATTCGATAACTTATTGCAATTTTGTAGATAGATGACATAATCCCGTTGCTGTAGAAATTTTGGGATTTTTGATCAGAAAATGCGACAAGTCGTTATGACAGTCCTCTCTTGAAGTTAACACTACCCAAAGAATTCTGAAGAGACCGATACAGGTAAAAATCTAATTTTACAAGATGAGAACTATATGGTGGATGCATTAAAACTTCCCAACCAAGCTCTTTCAACTTTTGCTGAGTGGCTAAAGATCTGCGTGGTCTAGCGTTACCGTGATGAGAGACCACTCTTTTTCTATTGGTCGATTTCAGCCGTTTTTGCTTGAGTCTTACTAGTTGTTAGCAGTAGCGATCCGAATCGATGTTTTTGACCAGATGTAAAAGCTCATAATAAACGATGCTCTTCTAATCCCACCACACACACAGCATCACCTTATTGTGTGTTAATCCGGGTTTCGCTACAGTCTTTGAACATGACTACTCTTTGACCCAGATCTTTTTCGCACGATCTTGTTGTAGGTGATCCACTCCTATCACCAGTGATTATTCTTTGCAAAAATGTTTCAGTTTTATTACGTTTCGAAAGATAATCGCAAATGAGTACACGATACCTTAGGTTCCTTTCAGTGAGCTTGTGTGGTACCTAAATATCTATATTTATGTAATGTATTCGAAGTATTTGTAATACTTCATACATTACTTAGGTCTCAGAGGCTCTGAAGTCTTTGTTTAGTTTGAGACATTAATATATATAAACAGAATTAGTACAAGTTTAGTTTATCAAGATGCTTTTTCCCTTTAGCTGATAAAACGTCGTTTCTTGAAGAGCATCCATCTCCAATCCAGCATGGATCTAGTAGGACACCCTTTTAAGGGTAATTTTATATTTTTAGATAAATTGTTACTCAGCATTGACAAGCGCTTTATAATTATGCTAAAAAAAGTATATTTTTTGGGTTATTCAGTTTATCAACTCTAAAAAATCCTCCCTACAGTGGATACTGCGTGCGTGTTCATCTATCCACCCCAGATGGGGTTGATAGTCGGAGTTCACTTTTATTTGTTCTTCTGACTTTTTACCCCAAGTACAGTTTAATACATACACTTTAATTATTAATAAATTTTTAATAACCAAAAATTTTATTAAAAACCGTCACCGTTACTTATAAAATTAAAATTAAATCTAATGAAACTTCCTCGTTCTAAATAATATTATTGCATATTTTATAAATTCTGTAATTTGTCCAGGCAATTACCAACACTAATTACATTACTGAGTAGACGTAATTTAATATACTGGATAAATTAATCACTTTAATGTACATTTAAAATCGTATTTTATATTTCTTTGATACAACAGATGTTTTAGCCAAGAACTGGGCGTTTTTTGCAAGCATTCCAAAAACGTTACTAATGAATGTTATTGTATGCCAAGATTCCAATGAATCTGTAATTCTGTGAGGTACTCCTTTTATTTCAGCGTTGACCTCTACTAAATATCTTGTTGGGACAGTTTTATCATATTTCTATAAATGACTGTACACAGCAGAGGGATTGATTTTTTAAACGTTACTCCCACACTAGTATTTTCTCCTGTATCGTGGAGTCAGTTTACGAACATAAATTGCACAAGGACAAACATCCAGACCCGGAACAATTATTTGTAGGCCATCAAATACTCGTTCTGAGCGAGATTCGAAACCGCGGCCCCCAGCGCAGCAACTCATTGCTAAGCCACGGCGCCTTAAATTTTGATAGGTCTCCTTTAGGCACGTTGTGCACTATTTGATGATATGATTTTTTTCTCGGGAAGTGCGGCTTAAGAGTTAGAGTAAGATTGTATATAGCATTTTACGAATTTTTGCTTACTGTAGCCCGAGAGCCCTGTATCATTGATACGGCTTATATGGTGGTAGTTATGCTCCTGATATAGGTAATTATTTACCTACAATTGTCCATACATAGGTAATTACGTAAAAAACGAAACAACGGCGACTAGAATGTTAATTGCTATAATATTTTTCAGTTGTGTATGTTCAAAGAACGTTACCTAGGATAAGTATTTTCATTTAATGTGATAACCTCACCGCCATTACGCATATAAGCGGATAGTGATCATTTAGTTCAATATTAGCTTCACAGATCAGCTCGCTGATTACTTAAAAAAATTACACCACTAATGTTAATTTTAAATGCATGGCCGCTACCCACCATTGATTTCCTAAAAACAGACATCATTCATTCATTCATTCATATAACCTTTTGTATTTAGACGATGAAACCTGCTGTTATGAAACATTAGAATGCTACAAAAACTATGAAAAGAGACATGATTTTCTGAATTCCTTGTTTTTTTTTTCTTTATTGAAGTGTCAACGTGGCGTAATTATGTAATAAATTTATCGTTAACTTTGATTATATACTTATAGTAATCAGCTAATCTGCGATGAAGCAAGTGGTTCTTCATTCTTAGTTGATGAAGTTCATTAGTTAAATCTCTATAGGCTTGCAAATACTCTTCTCTGTTTATCGCAACAGATGCCATGGACACACCTCGGCCAATTTGACTGGAATCACCTTCTGTGCGTTCTTGGGTACCTGAAAAAAAAAACCTTAAAATGTACTTTCCAAAATGATTTCTCCTAATTTCGCGAACACTACACATTTAATTAAATGACTTATACGGATTTGATAGCGCTTAATTTTATTTTATTTTTAACTCAATATTTCGAGTGTTTTCAAGCACTCAAAGTAACGGGAGAACTGAAGTATTTGACATTCTAATGTTTTTTTCTGATCTACAGAAAATGCAGTCTTGCTGTGATATGCTTCGATTTTTATATAATTTTATCAATTAAAGAAACCAAGACACTTTCTATATTTATTTCACAATCACAAATCATCCATGCTAGAAATATTTGTAATTTAGCGAGGATTAAATCCTCCTGGAATTTGGGCACAGACCGAAGCGTGGGTATTTCACGTCGGTTATATTTAATTTTTTCGGCCACTTATAATGGTTCTAATGGAAGCTCGCGTTTTAAGATGTAGCCAAAATTGTCTGTGGCTCCTGTGACATATGGTCAGGCACACGTGCGAGAGTGGTTGATTTCACTCAGTACGGATGTAAGTGCGGTAGCCTAAGTTTGTATGCTTGTAAACTTGCTTAATGTGCTAAAGCTCAGCGGCCAGGTGTTTGTTGTACAAAGATTCTTCTGTGCCAGATGGCTAGCTAAATAACTGTGATAGATGATGGTGAGATTTGCCATTTAAATCATTATCGTTATAGTAATTGTAGCCCATCACATATCCACTGCTAAAAACAGAACTTCCCTAAGAAAAACTGATAAAAACTGAGCAGTGACATTGAGTGAACTGAACAATGCACATGGCATTCAATATGCTGCTACTCAAGATACTTTTTTCCTATGAGCTGTCTTCAGGAAGATGAATGGCCCATTGCCACTATAATTTGAGTTTCGTAACAAGCAAATCCAATTTTGTTGGCGATGAATAAAATAGAGTATGTTAGGGCTGAATCTGAGTGACAGAGTGAGAAACTGTGGTGACCAGGATTAAGAAAGGAATGCTTCGGTGGTTTGGTCATGTAGAAAGAATGAATGAGGAAAGACTGACAAAGCAAATATATGTCGCAGAAGTGAATGGAAGAGTCGGAAAGGGACATCCTAGGCGGAAGTTTGTCGACCAAATTGGCGATATACTAAAAATGGGCCAAATTAAGAGTACCTTTAACCGACGAGCATGTATGCGTAGGTATATGGATGTGGAAGAGGCGAGAGAGGTATGTCAGGATCGTGCTAAATGGAAGTCTGCAGTCTCTGCCTACCTCTCTGGGTGACAGGCGTGAGTGTTTATGTTTTATGTTTATGAATAAAATAATTTCCACGTATGATTCAGAAGTCCGGGGTAAGATATAGTGTATAGATGTATCGAAACCCTGTCAATAGTAACTATTATGTGGAAATTAATTGATTCCATTTTAGTTCTTTAAAGGCAACTTTACTTTTTACTAAAAGTAAAATATTTATCCATTTTGAGTGGATGGTGGAATTTCACAAGCTTAAATTTTGTTAAGCTAAGCGGTTATATCAAAATTTCATTCACTATTTTGCCACCCTTAAACGTGTTTTCTATTTTCAAATTTCATTGCGACAACCTCTTTTATAAACCATTTGATAGAAAATGATCATAAAGTCTATTCAAAAATAACGAAGAATTCATACACAAAAAAAGAACATAATGTAATCAAATTAACAATCACCTTCTTTTTTGAAGTCGGTGTACAAATACCATTACATTTCCTATAAATTTCATTTTAGGATATCATCAAGTCATTTTTATCTAGAAAACTTAGCCTCTAATCAAGCGTAGAGATTTCATATTCGATCTACTATGAAAAATCGAACAGCATGGTATTCAATTGGTAATGATATTAAAAAAATATGTGTCAAACACCACGGATATATGGCCTATGTTTCCGTGGAGTTGGTTATCTCATCTATGTTCCCCATAGATTGTAGCAGCAAGCAGATATTTGCCAGAGTTGCTACGTTTGGCAAACGCAGTTATTCATTTACTAGTTTTTGTTAGGAAGATGCTAGTATCCATCTCCTGATTTGTTTTCCTTCTATCGCCTCTTACAGCACCAAACCAAGGTATGGGACAGTGGATATTCTTAAGCAGTTATAATATATGCACTGTTATAGAAATACAATTAAGATGTAATTTACTTACTGATTGATTCTGAAGATCGTCCATGATCACTTGTGTTACTGTTGTGTTGCTCTGCAGTTTTAGATAATTTATTATTCTTTTTAGATATCTGCTATAACAATATATATTTATTTATTATTATAATTCGGTTAAGTTATTAACAAAAAACTATAATTACTTATTATAATTAAAAAGTACTCCTGGAAACTCTAGTTGATAATAAATTACATACTCGTAGTTATTATAGTTATATCATGATTCAACTGCTGATAATTTATCAACGTCGAAAATTCCTATGTCGTTAAAATAAAAGTATAGAACGAAACAAAAGTTGGCATACCAACCCCCGTTTGCATGTCACGTAAGTCACATTAATTATTAAATTGAAAAGTAACGGAACCGGGCTTACCTCTGTCTCGGCCATATCGCGTGATCAGCTTGAATTACATCAGTTTTATCGATCGGCTTAAGGTTTCGTCCAAAATTATTTTATTCCATTATCTTTGCAACAAACATGCAAGCACGTTTGTTTGGTTACCAAGGTTACTAATCAACTTGTATTGAGCGACTGTAACTATGGGTGACGGTGACGTATGATGGTTTTAAAAACAATTGTAAGCGCATGAAGGCACTTCAGAAGTTAAAAAATTTCAATGGAAGATATTAGAAAAAAATCGTTAATATCGACACTCTCCTTTTTAATATTATTGCCATAATGTAGCCACACAAGCTTTAGACAAGCGTTTATATGTGGTAGAGCCATGCTGTAGTTATATTAGTAGTATAGTTGTAGCACGAATGGGTCGGCTCGACCGGGGAAGGATCACGCTCTCAGAATAGCGTAATTAGTAGTTAATGCGTTTTCGTATGGTGAGTGTAGAGAACCGGAGACCCTTTTTGCTGGAAACGAGGCATTCCATCTTAGTCCTCATGGGTGACAATGCATCTACCTTTTGATTTGTAATCGAGAATAGATGTAGATATTTATAGGCCACAGCAACCACTTATCATTAGGTGGACTGTGTGCTCGTTTGTTACCTATAAAAAAAACTTTTTCTACATTTTGGTCCATTTTAGATATGTCTGCACTTAACTGTTTTGTACCCAATACTGACGTGATCCGTAATGAACGTGTAGGGTGTGTCGATATGGATCGCGATACGTTATTCCAGATCGCGTCCCAGATCGTGATAAATATCACGCGTGTAGCGTTCGCCTGAGGTTTTCAGTATCTATACCTATCACTATCTGCGGTAAAAAATTGCTGACAGCCTTGTGTATAGTCGGATTCATTATTGAATTATATTCAATGCTCGTGACAATCACATAAACTACAACGTGAATGTAAAAACACATATAGTCGATATTTGGATTGGGTAGTGTTTTGGTAGTTAACGTGTCTCTGATACTGCATCTAGTTATATCTCTGATCTTACGGTATAAAGTTTACATTGGATATGGATGGGTTCCCTCAGAACGGGTTTTCACCTCGTTCAATTTCAATTCTATTGTATTAACTGACTTTAGAATAGATTGAAATTGCAAAAGAGAAGAGAAAGAGCATGAAAGATAGCCTAGATCCAAAGACATTAAATTATGTATATTTAAATCTCTTTGGCTAGATCATTTATGTACACGCTATTGGTCTGTATTGGCACAGTCATTCGTGAACAAAATAAATCCTGCTTGTATTTGCAAAATTCTAGGTTTTAAAGTGAAAATTAGTATCCTATAGGTGCAATTAATTATGACTAAGTACGTAGAATCTAAATACCCAACTCAGAAAGTTATCCTATATTACAATTCATTTAACTCGTAGGTACGATTGAAATGTTAAGCTGTCTAAATATTGTGTTTGAAAGCAGGTACAGATAATTTGTACTGAAATGGATGGAAAAAATGATCACATTTTATGATAATATTCATCTGAATGTAAAGAAATTTAATGTAAAGTAATACATGAATTAAACTCACTTTTGTAGAGATTGACATTAACGATAGTATCTTATCGAAATTTCCTTAACATGCAAAGATATGGGTTGCATGCAGCCTTATTCAACTAGGTGAATTTTATTTAATTTTAAGGTTCCGTAGCTAAATATTCTTCTAATCGTATGAAAAAAAAATATTTTTTTAAGAGAAGTAGAGTGACAACGAGCAGTATTTGAAGGTAGTGGATGCTGTGGAAGATTTTCACAAAGTATTGATGTTCGAAGCATTCCTTTCTTAATCCTGGTCACAACTTCATCTTGCAAACCACATTTATCTCTTATCACGCAATTTCTCACCCTGTCATTCAGATTTAACCCTAGCATACTCCTTAAAGACCGCATTTCTACAGCATTTATTCTACTTTCGTGCTTCTTCTGCCACACCCAGCTTTCACTACCATACATTAAAGTAGGGACTAACACAGCATTATGAATTACCATACGTGCCTTTTTTGACACATTCTGGTTCTTCATAATAGAGTGTAGTGCCCCATTCACTCTATTCCTTGTGGTTTGGTCATGTAGAAAGAATGAATGAGGAAAGAGTGACAAAGCAAATTTATATGGCAGATGTGAACGGCCGAGTCGGGAAGGGACGCCCTAGAAAAAAGTTTATCGACCAAATTGGCGATATTTTGAAAAGGGGCCACGTTAGAAGTACCCTTAACCGACGAGCATGTATGCGTAGATATATGGATGTAAAGGAGGCGAAAGAGGTATGTCAGGATCGTGCCAAATGGAAGTCCGTAGTCTCTGCCTACCCCTCTGGGTGACAGGCGTGAGTGTTTATGTTATATTATTATTTTTATTGATGTTCGACAAAAATTGTTGAAATAATAATAATAAAGAGCAGCATGGGTTCCCAAATGAAAATATTCGCCTATATGCAGCAAGTATTTGAAATAAAACGTTTTTCTCATACAGGTACCCATCGTGTGGTGGTGGCGTAAGAATATCCGCTAACCTATATCATCACATGGGTGTCGTAAGAGGCAAAAGAGTGAAACAAATCGGGAGAAGAGCAGCAGTGGTTTCTTTATAACGACTAAAAATAAAAAACTATGGTGCCAAACCGCTTGCCAAACGTAGTAGCTATGGTAAAAATCCCCCACATGAGGCAATCTATAGGGCAGGCCAAGCAGTGGACTTTAATAGGCTGTAACAGTAACATAGAGGTGCATTAAAGGAATTTCTACAACACACCCATACATAAATACTTATTAATAAAATTACACATTGTAACATATTTTGTTATGAGAATAAAGTAGGTAGCAAAATTGATTATATACACATCATAACATGTATATCATTTTTAAGCGAAGTTTTTTTCAGAGAATTAGTTCTAAAGGAACTAAAGTACGAAAAAAGAGTTGACTACTACATCAGGGCAAGAGTCAAAATCGAAATGTGATCCCCACCACTATAGGTGTGATCGACTTTTTGAGTTATTATCATATTTAAAGGCATGATGTATTATGCAACCTGAAAAATATTGTACACGATTTTTTAAATTACTGATGGATCATATAACAAGCGTGAGTAGACGCTATTCTATTTCGTCATATGTCTTAACAAGCCAGCAGTTGATCAGTTTACAGTGTCGTAAATAGATCAATGTCATAATGGAATCTTACGTTTTGCTTATCAACTATTATTTAATCCAGCAAATATTCAAATTGTACCATTTCAATATTTAACATGTAAAAGAGCCCTTCATTAAAATTACTCGCTTATTTATTAGGTCTTTACAAATGAAATTAGTGTTTTGTCGTACTGACCACTTTGATCTGAAATATCTTCTCTTTGGTTAAGGAATTCAAATTCAAATTTATAAATTCATTTAGCCAGTAGATTTGAGTTTTGAAAACAGTCATTCATTTGTTTTTTCCTCATTATTTTTTTCTTTGACATCGCTTGTTACCGCACAATGAAAAACATGAAATATCGGTATATTTACGAGTACGAGTTCTACCGTGGCACCAGTGCTGCAGAAACACCAGTGCGTGCTCGAAGTGATAATGATGTATACGGCGCTGGTGTCGCAAAAGAAAGCATGGTACGTTTTTGGTTTCAACGTTTTCGTTCTGGAAATTTCGACCTTCAGAATCAACCCCGTGGGCGGCCGGAGACCAAAGTGGAATATAAGAAGTGGATCCATGCTTCACGACAATGCAAGACCACACACTTCATAACAAACAACCACTAAGTTAGATGAGCTACGATTGGAATGTCTGCGACATCTAACGTACTCCCCGGACCTTGCTCCTACAGATTACCATTTTTGCCAAAATTGGACAACTTCTTAAAAAAATTCAACTCCGATGCGGCAGTCCAAACCGCCTTTAAGGAGTTTATTGAGTCTCGCCCTCATGATTTTTTTTAGTAAAGGGGTCAATGAACTACCTACGAGATGGAAAATGTGCATAGATAACAACGGTGCATACTTTAATTAAAAAAAAATTACTTTATATTCCTCCCGTACAAAACGCCAAATTCATTGAACTAATACTTACAATTTTACACTTGGGAGTAATGAATGTATACAAAACTCTACTTTGTGTAGTTTTTTCACACCAAAAATTGTCAAAGTTTTCGCATATGATTATGGAAATTATCACCTAATTTGTACTAACACATTACAAAGTTTAAAAAAATTCCATGTTTTCCCCTCGGTCTAAATACGCCCAAAGTCTGCGGCACTGTGAATGTCTATCCGCCTGCTATTTCCTGCTTGCCTAAACCAAAGTGTACTAAAGCCAACGAAGAAAAAGTAAACGTAAGCTCTGTGTACCTAGCGGCCAGTAAAAATATTGGACTGGACGTTATGCAAACAATATATCTTATATATAAAAACCATTTATTGTCCGTTAGTCTTGCTAAAATTCGGAAACGGCTCCAACGATTTTTATGGTTATTTTGTTTGTATTTGAGTCGGTCCCTGGTTGGCTTAAAGCTCAATTAGATCCGGTAGCTGGCGCTGTTGTCGAGATCCAGAAATCGCCCGTGCGAAGCCTGGGCGAATCGCTAGTTCCTTTACAAACTGAAGAGTAATACAATAATATACATTTTAATAAATGATTACCCACCCATTATTTTCAAAAACATCTTTAGAATTTTGACACCATAGGCTGTCCAAAATAACAATAGTTATTTATTGCGCACGGCTCATAATCCATCGATTTTTTTTATTGCTCCGTTGACTAAATCCCTAAAATTGCTTCTAGGTTGACTTAATCATTTAAAGGTGTAATACAAAAACGTATGTAAGTATACTCGATTCTATTAAAAAGTGATATCGTCAATTTTGTATGAACTGTCAAAAAGATAATAGCCTAGACTTAGAATAATAAAATACGTACCTGGAGGACCGAGTAGACTATAACCACGGATTTTTATAATACTTTGTAAAATTAAAGTAGATTTAATAAGAATAAACCTTCAATTTCCATGAAAATTTATATTAACATATCAGAGCGCATTTGGAAGCTTAGAATAAAAAAAAAAACAGATTCATAGTTCTCCTAAACCTTGTAGAACACGAAGTGTAAACAGCTAAGTCACTGCTGCTGCTCTGATAACTATTAGAATATGAAATGTAAATAAATGAGTAGGTTAGTCTTAGCAGACTGATAGCAAGCGTTAATTTACCGCCAAACTGTTCTGCCAAATAACTTTCACGGAATTGGCGTCGCTGCATAGTAATAGTAGAATCCGCTCAAAATAAGTCTTTGAGTTTTCTCATCCCATTGGAATTTTGCGTACTTGAATGCAATAGAGGAAATGTGTGAGCAATAAAATCTATGAAAATCTGTCTTTATATTTCAAATATATATGCCGTTAATATTCATGTATAATATAAATCATTATATAAGTACTAGAACATCAAAAATAGAAGTTTCCTTTTCAGTATCTCTATATATAAAATTACTCGTACGTGTCGCGTTGTTTGTCCGCTCCTAAACTACTGAAAATGATTTCAATATAATTTTGTAAACTGTGTGCAGTTTGGTCAAACTTGAGAGATAAATTTTATCCCAATAAGTGACCCTCAATGTAATTTATTACGATTTTAATGATTTTTTATATGAAAAAGGGCCGTCGGATAGGGTAGAATAACGTATGCCTGGCCAGCTAGTTTATTATAAAAGGACGAAATGGAATGCATATTACTTGAAAGGTACCTTACGTATGTATTATGTTACCGCCTTTGAGTATTCAACCAACACTCAAAGGTTAATAAAGGAGGCAAATAAAGTGATCGTACGCACATGATTTTGCCATACAAAACGCGAAAACCAAATAAATAAAAATGTATTATGATCACATACATGTCTGCTAAGATGCCTTTACAATTAAAATGCACGCATAGTTAAAGTTAAAGCTGCAGCTTATATACGTCCCACTGCTGGGCAAAGACCTCCTCTCATTTCTGACAAGGGCAAGGAAGTGTCCGCCTCGCTGTCCCAATGCGTGTGGGCGAAGTTTCTTATATCTTTTTGTCATATACACATTGTAAATATAGTTATTAAATCAAGTTATTGTACTATCCTGGACTTCTCATAACTATAAAGCTGTAGCGAACTTCACGTGTCTTCGAAATATTTTTTTGTATTTCTCGGACATGCACGTAGTAAATCAGCACTTATAATTGCAATTAACAATTTAATTGGTGCCGCCGGGGATCGAAACCGGGTTGCTCGCGTAATGTAAATAGCAAGTACAGCAATCTATGGTGGAAGCCTGGTTTCAGCAGCAGTACTTTATAGACTGATACATGAATGAATACTGCCCTGTCCCGCACAATCTGGAAGGATTGACAAACACTCATTATTAGTTTGAAACATGTTTTATTATTTGAAAAGTCTTATTTCATTGTTCTACGAAAGTCCTTTGGTACTTGGTGGCAACAAGGGAAGAAAATAAAATTTGTTACATAAAAAAATTTATCCTTTCCTCCCGAAACCGTTCATCTCTATTTCATAGACACGTTTTGATTAATTTTATATCTACTGTCATACTCGTAATAATAATATATTCTAGTATTTTACTAAAAGTTGATTCATTTTACCAGATTATTACATAAATAATGACCATTTTTTTAGATACGCCTTGCTAAGAATTCTCTGTTCAACACTTCCATTTTCATATACGCTCATAACTTCTATGTATTCTACAGCAACGCTCGTGGTTTTATGTTACGATTAAGGCCCCATGCCTACAACAAAAAATGAAAAAATTTTTTTTTACATTTATTAAGACATTTTGTTGTCCATTAGTTCGTACGTCATCTGTCGAGACATTTTTCTGCGATACGGGTTGAGGTATAAGTTGAAATCAAATATTTTTAAATCTACGATGTCTTTGAGATGTAAATAATTCAAGCTTCTTAGTGAACGTAATCAAAAGATACAGCTACAGTTGCGGGAGCTACCACGGCTCCAAATGCATGCATAACTACAAATATTTAGAGTTGTTTCTACGTAACGGGATGAATTTTGACCTTGTGGTCGCTTGTGCGCTAATCGTATTTTATTGAAAAACAGAAGTGGCCACACAAGCTGGTGGAACCTACAGTCCACCTGATGGTAAGTGGCTACTACAGTCAGTGGACATCCGCAGCCAATTTCAAATAAAGAAGTCTACAGATGTGTATTCACCACGGAGGACTAAGAAGCAATGTCCCTCAGCACGTAATTATACAGGTTCTATGTATCCTTTAAAATGAAACACAATAGCAAAACAACAATGCAAGCACTGCTATTTGCCGGCCAAAATTGTTAGGAGTGTGATACCTACTCATACTCAGCCCATCCTAGGTCAAATAGGAGTTGTACCAGCTGAAATTTGAGCTAAAATCACTTGTTTTCTCGTTTTTGTTGCGTTGCTTCTACACAATCGGTCGAATTTCAACCATAAGTAATTACCAGTATTAATTAATTCATGGTATCTCTTATAGAATAGAATAGAATAATTTTTTATGCAATATAGATTACATTTAATTCTCATTGAAAGTCATTTTTCACTTTAACAATGGTTTGAAAAAAACCTCTGTTCTGTGAAGAACCAACAAGAAACCCTGCGGAACTTTTTTTTTTAAATTCACCATGTGAATGGTTACAAAATATTTACAAAATTTATATTAGAAACAGCTTGGATGCGACCACCTCATTCCTAGGGTTTATTATCAACCTTGTTTTCCATTTATATTATAATAAGCCTTTTTATAGAGTTTTTGTTTAATTAAATATTTAAACTTTGCAATAGAGAGAGTTAGTATTTATTTCTGTCTTATCATCACTATCCAGGTATAAGTTCATTGCAGAGTAATTTTGCTCTTTCAGGTCAAGCAGACCACGATTCCTACACTGGAAGATCACAACTCAGTTCATTCCCTAATAAATAACGTACTTTTATTTTAAGTTTTGTTAAGAAAAATGTACCTATGTTACATAGGACGTGTGGCCTATCAATATTTTTATGTTATGTCTTACTCCTACTCTGAATCGGTCCCAAAAACTGCATTTTTGAAATTCTGAAACACGTATAATTCGTTATTCACATCCGTTCCCTTATCAATTCTACTTAATTATAGTCAGTGGATTAAGAGCTATTACTTAAACTTGCCAAACCAAACATGCCTGGCAAGCATACCAACTATGACGAATATCACCCCAGTTGAGGCAATCTGCGGTTAAGGCCATTTTCACTAGTAGTCCAGGTGAGCTGTAGTGGTGATGGAGACAACATTAGAACTGGCAAAGTTGCTCTTTATTACTAGTCTGACATAAACTTTCATTCGATCGATTTCAAGTAACCAATCAAAGGGTGAAACTAAACCGTTTCGCCTTTTGATTAGCATGGCACCCGCGTGCAGGTGAATTTAGAAGGCTATTAATAAATCAAAGATCATATTATCTCCTTTAAAGTAGGAGAGATTTGACGTAACTGCGTCAACGATTACTCTAATTTCTCAATTACAGTGATTCGTTTTACCATCTATCTCACCTTTGATCTCGCTTTTCCTCTTTCGATCTTTGCTTACAACTTTATATCTCTGATCTTACTGGCATTTACCTAAGTTGTTTCGTATCGGACTACTTAGAACATTATTAATAGTTCCGCATTTGAATTCAGTAGATCTTTTCGTTGTTTTGATCACTTCAACAAAGTTTATGGAATGACTGGCCTTTTCTTTAACAGTTTTTTGGGACACTAACCTCTGTTGCGGTTGGCAGTGTCGCCGCTCGGTTCTGGGCGGTTGCCAAACGTTCAACAATGTGTGTCTTAAAATAGCTGTCGGTTTAAATTGTGTAAGACATTTTTTCTAATACAAAAGGTTGATTAAATATTTCCGGAAAATATTTCCGGTTAAAATTTTTGCCAAACAATGTTTTGTTCATCATCATTTATAAATTATACGTGGTAGAGCCACGCTGTAGCTGTATTACCGTTGTAGCAAGAATAGGACGACTTGACCGTGGAATGGCTATGCTCTCACAGAATACCAGTGTATAATAGTAGCTTAATGTTGTTGTGTTTCATATGGTGAGTGTAGAGAATCTTTTTGCTGAAAACGAGGCATATTATTTCACCGCTGTGGGGTGACAACGTACTGCATTTTGATTTCTAATCGAGGATTTTTTTGTGCCACAGCATCCTCTTATCATCAGGTGGTCTGTGTGCTCGTTCTTCCTACTTTTTCAATACAAAATTCTTAAGTCACTAGACTGGAAAAAGTCTCCAATTATTTGGCGATATAGTATATATTGCGATATAGATATAGTACCGGTAGGCTAAGTTTAGGGTGACTCCGAACTAGATGAAGTGACGACCTGTTAAGGCATGCAGGAAATTGATGGATTCATGTAGCTCAGGACCGTGTTTTGTGCATTCCTTGGGGGAGGTCTAGGTTCAGCAGTGACTTTTGAATGGCTGTAATTATGATGATGTGATAGTAATTATGGCAGAATCTCTGCATATTGGTACTTATGCTTATGCTTACCGATCTCGATAGTATTTACTAGCAGGTATAATAAGTTAAACAAGGACCAGAAAAAAATCATGTCTAGCATCCATGTAATCACCTGCACCGGTTGGGTAGTTACTGGATATTTTTGATGGTATTTGGTTTATTTTCTTCATTTAAATAGAAAATATATTTTTTAAACTTGCTTTAAAAATAACGGCCGTTATTATTAAAAAGAAGTGTCTTTTATATATTTTTATATTTTTAATTACGATTACTTCAAAGTATTATCCAACCACTCAAAGAATTAACTTTTTATAATTAATACCTCATTTAATCGAAATATATAATTTTGCACAATGACTACATTTATGGGGTAATCGGGGGAGCCGTGGTAGCTCAGATGGTTAACACTCGCTGTAAATATAACAGAACGCGAGTAACCCGGGTTCGATCCCCACCGGCACCAATGAAATTGTTAATTGCAATTTTAAGTGCTGATTTACCACGTGCTCGGCGGTGAAGGAAAACATCGTGAGGAAACCTGCATGTCTGAGGAATAAGAAAAAAAATATTTCGAAGACATGTGAAGTTCGCCAACACGCATTAGGGCAGCGCGGCGGACACTTCCTTGCCCTAAAACCCTCTCATAAATGAGGGGAGGCCTGTGCCCAGCTGTGGGATGTATATAGGCTGTAACTTTACCTTACTTTATTATGGGTTAATCAACATCAATCATCACCCTGTGAGTGTCGTACGAGGCAACTTCTTCCAGGTAACAACTCAATAATTAAAAAAAAACTGCTTAAATTATGGGCTGTAATGAATAAATCATTGAAAGAATTTTTACAACATAACAATGTCATCTAGACCAACTTAAGGTCACGGTGGCTAGTCTCCATGGAGACAAGCCATCTGCGCAGGCAAGGATCATAGTGCCCTAATGTTTGCTCATAATCCGACAGGACGGTAAATCAACACAACCGGAGAGAGATCGAGGGCAGCACCAACAACTTTAAGTGCTTTCTGAGACACAGGGGTGAAACACCGACAACTTCCTGATTCAGGACTGCTACAGAGAATTTCTTGTCAGAAAAACCTACTTATTGATTTCGACCCAACCCGGGATTCGAAACCGATTAATGACACAGTCACAACATATAGCTATTATGAAAATATGGCGTGGAGAAGGTTGATACAAATTAAAAATATTTAAAAGAAATTTATTGATTTGAAAATAAAAATTGCAGATACATTGATTGCATTTAACATCAATACACACGTACAATGCAAATAGCTTGGAATAAACAGTATCACACACAAAGTTACATAAACTGCGAGTAGAATATACGAGATAATTTACAAGACAAGTTATTTAATATATATTCATTTGGTCTTTCATTAAGTTATATAGTAATTATAAATACTGTTTGAAGTAGTTAAGTAATCACTGGAAATTAATTTTCATAAATTTTCAGTTTATTGATGCTTTTCTGTTATAAATAGATACTAAAATAATTTAAATTTGATTTTACTATTTGATATTCAAAATTGGTTTGAGTTTTTCGTATAGTATACATATCTAAAACTGTGTAAATGAATTACGATCAAGTCTAAAGTAACCCTTACAAACATTTCACGTCACCATTATATGTTTGACTAGATTCAAGTTACAACAATAGTTACTTATTTAAATAGTTTCAAGACAGCAAATTTAATATATAAGTAACCATATAATTACTTAAACTTAAAAAATATTAAAAAAATCATGGCAAAACTTCGTTAATCCCATAAGTCCGAGGAAAATGAAGGAGTTAGTTTTTAACATTTTATAATAACAAGATTGCTTGGAGTAAATTAAAAACAATAAAAAGTAATTATTCCAATACTTATAAGATTAACAAGGCGCATAGAATAAAAATTGAAAATTATTTACAATATATTATAATTATAGAACATATTAATATTTGCAAAGAAATTGTTAATTCAAATCGATGTTCTTGATGATCCCGTAAGTATATTATCTTCTTATGCTTCTATAAGTATAATATATATGGAAGACTTGTTGAAATATTGATATAGCTATTGGTCATTTGAGCACTGTTCAGTAGAAACGTAAACAAGTTTCCAGGCGGCTGCACAGGTCGCTTGGATTTAAAACATTCATGACGTCATCGGCCAATTATCGTAGGCTCGTCGGCCATAGCTAATTCGTCTGTAGCTGCTTTGTCGCCTTTCCTTTTTCTCGAGTACCAAAGAAATGATGCTGCCGCGAAGAGATTAACAAGCACCACAAACCATGCCAAGTAAAAGCTAACGTGGTAACTGTGAAAGGAAAATATTTTATAAATTGATACGTATCAAATTAAATTATAGCAAAAACTTGAAATACAAAGCTGTTGCTAAATAAGATATGAAACAGTTGTGTTACCATATGTAAACATTTACAAGTTGTAATGAGGATATCGTTAATAAAAGTTTATAAGGCTCTATTTTACATTAATCTTACTCCAATTAGTTAAATTGAAAAATGATGTAGTAACTCAATCTAACACCCCATGTTTCTGACATGGGGTGTTTGATCAAACGGTACTATTAATACAAAAATATTTATTAAAGAAAGAAAGGAATTCATCAACATTATCATCAATCATTACAGCCTATCGATGTTCACTGCTGAAAATAGGCTTTTTCATAGATCTTATAGGTGATTTTTCCACAGTTACTGCTGAAAATAGGACTGGCGGGTTGGCAACCGAAACTTTTCCTTATTTTCATTTGTTATCAAGAAGCGGCTTCCGTCTGACACATCTTATGACACCCATGAGATGATAATACTGCCTCTACCCTGCAAATGGCGGCAAGAAGAAACTAAGCATGACTTTGTTTCAACTTTAATCGTGAATCAAAATTTCATAGATTAGAAAGACGGAATTTATTCATAATATTGAAGTATGCAGTTTATAGTCATCGCACTCGAGGTAAGTATTAATTAAGTAAGCATTGTTAATCGTACTCGAAGATTATTCAAAGAGAATTATACCTATTGAATTACTCAGTTTATCTACTTTTCTTCTTTATATATGGTAGAGCCATGCTGTAGTTATATTATGGATGACGAACAAACGGGCCGTTTCTACCGGAAAAGGACCGTGCTCTTATAGAATACCAGCGTGAAATAGCAGCTCAATGCTGCTGTATTTTGCATCGTCAGTGTAAAGAACACGATACACTTTTCATTAGAAAGGAGGCATTCCATCTTAGTTCTCATGGGTGACAACGCATCAGCGTATTTACTCTCGTAACAATAAATCAAATAGCGGTCTATGAAGATTTAGCTTAATATGCATTTGAGTCTTACCAATAAATGAGAAGGCAAATAACAAGTGTAATTTTGGGATATTCACATGATTGATTACTAATACGATGCGACATCACACGATGCGTTCGTAGGACACAACTATTACTGTGTATTCTATAAATATAGAGTATGTATCGATTATATCGCTTCTTTATACATCGTACGATGTTGTTAGATGCGAAGATTTATCGTTTCTATCACTCACCTAGCATATAACATTATTATAGTACTATAATAAAGTCATAGTACAGGACTAGAAGATGAAGTTTGTGTAATGATAGCAACTCTAGCAGGAGGTAAGTTTATATAGTTAACTAATAAATAAATTAAAAATAAAAATAAAATAAAATAATTTATTTTTCTTTATAAAACTTAAAGTAATGACATAGTTGATTGGGATCTCCATTTAAGCAAGTAATGCCTGTGTTTGGAAACCCCGCTCTTCCTTATCTAAACATACATTTTTAAATTTAAAAACCAAAAAAGACAAAAACTAATTACTCGACTTTAACAACCAAAATTTACATAAATTACTAAAGTGTATATGGGTATATGCGCGCGCGTGTGTGTGCGTGTGTGTGTGCGTGTGTGTGTGTCTGTGTGGCGTACGTGCGTGCGTGCGTGCGTGCGTGCGTGCGTGCGTGCGTGTGTGTGTGTATGGAGAATTATTTTATTATATTATATTGTACATAAAACTGTATTATGAAACGCGGTACAGCAGAAATTCGGTTTCTTCATAGGTTTTCGACTGCACCCACTTCAGTATCAGGTTTTTACACTCCCTGTACGTTTTGTCGTATATGTTCAATTTTCTATTTATTTTATTATATAGGAATGCAGAACATGAGCTAAATTGCCTACTAGCAAAAACTGTTTTGGTACCAGAAGGCTTAACCACAACATCTTTTCGCCGCTTTTTCAAGATGCGTGGGTCAAAGGGGAGGAATTTGTGTGCTTTGAGGATTGTCGGATTGTCATAATAACATATAGTTGTCTTACTGAGAGTAGACCACTTAGTCTATACAGTTGCTAAACATCTTTTTTTAAATACATACTATATAAATAATATTAAATAAACAATAAAATATAGTATAATACATATATTATATATATATATATATATATATATATATATATATATATATATATATATATATATATATATATATATATATATCGAGCCGTGGTAGCTCAGATGGTTAGCACTCGCTGTAAATTTCACAGTACGCGAACAAACCGGGTTCGATTCCCGCCGGCACCAATTAAATTGTTAATTGCAATTTTAAGTGCTGATTTACCACGTGTCGGCGGTGAAGGAAAAAAATCGTCAGGAAACTGCATGTCAGAGAAATAAGAAAAAAAAATATTTTGAACACATATGAAATTCGCCAACACGCATTGGGGCAGCGCGGCGGACAGTTCCTTGCCCTAAAACCCTCTCATAAATGAGCGGAAGGTCTGTGCCCAACAGTAGGACGTATATTATAGGCTGTAACTTTTATAGTATAAACAAAATTTGCAAATTAATAAAAGAAAAATAATTAAAAATATTATTACAATAAATAGAAACGTCATAATATAAATTAAAATAAGTGAATAAATATATGATTAATTTATTTGAATCGTAGTGAAATTATTAAAAAAATATAGCATGCTGCGCATGCTTCAATTTGAATGATGAGCAATGTGTTAATAAAGATTTTTACATTATTAGATATATGTTTAATTAATACTGAATTTACTTACTAATGGTAGGCACGTTCAGGATAGACGTATTTAACGTTTTTCCTCATATGGTCCACACACGACATCGTTATTTGTACAACCACAAACGTACACGAAGCTGAAAGTTATTGTATAATTTTACGAATATATAATAATATACTTGGAGTCGGCTTCCAAAGCAGCAATGGTCCTTCGGTAAGATTCACCAAATACAGATAAGAATAACATTTAGAGAGAAAAGTAGTGAATGTTACTACTACGTTACTATTCTTACATTCGAACTACTGTGTCGTGGCGTTGTAAGAATATCCACTATCCCAATCCTCCCGTGAGTGTCGTAAGTGGTGACAGAGGAAAGAAAATTCACACACAGACAGCATCGTCTTCCTAATTACAATAAAACTGCGACTGCTAGCCTGTCTACCAAACGTGGCAACTACAGAAAATATCACTATTAGGCAATCTATGGACATAGGCCTATTTTCAGCAGTAGACTTTTGATAGATTATAACGGTTACGGTAACAGTAGCAAAATTTCCTCTCCCTAAACAGCGTCTTAGCAGAAAATTCATTTAAAATGTTGAAACCAAATTATCTAGACCGGTAATGAAGGAGAAGCAATACCTGTGCGCAGTTCTTTTGTGGCTCCCGGTCATAGGTAAGACTTTCAAGGAATGTGATAATACTGATGATACTTATTTAAAAGTATAAACTCGATTAAAACTACTTTTACGGATTTTATCGCGTTTATTTTTACTTTTTATTTATTTTATTATTAATTCCCGACGTTTCGGGCGCTTTCCAGCACCCATGGTCACGGGGGACTGGGATGACTGACGTCCCGATGTCATTGTTAAACCCGGAGTACCTTCAGCTTTTTTAATTATTGTTTATGGTCCGATCTATGCAAAATGAACTGACTATGTCCTGAGGTCTTGCAGTGGTATGCTTGGGTTTAGTTTTAATTTTATTGATTATAGGATCCCAAGCAGGTGGTAGTACCCAGCCTCCTTCACTATTGAAATTAGGATGTTTTTTAATTTCAATAGCCTCACGTATCATCCTTGGTAGGAATCAGTGTTCTTTCGCGAGGATTTGTGGTCTATCAAATCTGATGTCATGGTTGGGTCCGTCTAGGATATGATCACAAACTGCAGACTTCCCGGAACGTTGATGATTTCTTATATTTACGCGAACGGAGTGTTCGCGTAAATATAAGAAATCATTAAGTATAAACTCGTTAAATTGTTTTAATTTTTATGATAAGTATAATAATAATAAACAAGTTTAATTTAAGTATTTAAATTAATCTTGCCGGTATTAAAATGCCGCAAGTCAACTATGAAGCACCAGTAAGGTATCTGCGATAGATACAAACTGTGCAGTCATTTCCTAATTTTATAATATAGCTATATAAATAAAATAAAAACATTTTATGTCAAGTTTTCGTTTCCGTGAAACTAAATTTAAAATCAATACTTGTAAATAAAATAGTAATTCGTAACAACCGTTCTCAAACTATCCAATTCAACTCTATCCAACCGTTTTCAACCTTTATCGATTTTACTAAATGGAAACCATGTCTGCAGGCCGTTCAAACTATACCGTAAATAAAACAAAAACTTTTTTATAGTATATAGTATATATATATACTAGTTTGGAAAGAAACCTCAGTCCTGGGAAGAGTTAGCAAGGTACTCAGCGGGACTTTAAAAAACTCAGCTTACAATCATGTATATTGCACAATTAACAACACAAAACGAACTATAAATAGATTGGTAGCGAGCACCTCATTCCCAGGGGTTATTCCCAGTTTTGTTGTAAAAGCGTATACATCGCCCCAAGAATGATTTACTGACTTGTTTTAATTGTTCGGATTAATCCCAGCCGCCAAATTTCGTGAACGCACTACGCGGCAAACGTCGCGATACCATCCATATCATCTGGATGCTTGGCTGTCCACCACTGTACGTTTCAAGAGGAGTTTTCTTCCGCGTACAACCTCTCTGTGGAATAGTTTACCACCAGCGATTTTTCCGGACCGATACGACCTGGGGACCTTCAAGAAAAGAGCGTACTCCTTTCTAAAAGGCCGGCAACGCACCTGCAATTCCCCTGGTATTGTGGTTGATCATGGGCGGCGGTAGTCCTTAACATCAGGTGAGCCGCATGCTCGTTTGCCTCCTCTTCTATAAAAAAAAAACTTGGTGGAGTCGAGTAACTGATGAACTGATGACTACTAGCTTGTGTCTGTTCCTAGTATTTACAGAATGAATATTACTTATTTTTGTAAAACGAATTTATTTTTGTGTAAGTACATTACATTTTTTTAAATGTATTGAGAGGCTAAAGTTAATATATATTAATTTCCTTAAATTTTTGTCTCAGCGACTCTTTGGGTTTTAAATAATAGATTACTCTTATGGCCCTCTTTTGTAAACCAAATATAATTTTAGTGTCAATAGCGTGTCCCCATAGCAAAACAATATACAATATTATGCTATGAAAATAGCTAAAGTAAACGAGTCTAGCTGTTTCAAACCTGGTAAGATTTCTAACTTTTTTCAGCATAAGCTGCAGAACTAAGTCTGCTTGCTATTTTTGATATATGGGGTCCCATTGAAGCTTCGCGTCTAGTGTGATTCCAAGAAAAATGGTGGTATCGACAAGACTCAGCGCCTCCCAATCAAAATTATATTGGTATTTATATGTTTGATATTTGTATGCAAATAATTAACTTTAAACCAATTTACTAATTTAGATATAGGATTAATCAATTTTTAATGAAGTATTATCAGCAAATAATACTGCATCATGGTAATCCCCCAGTATGCAAGGTAAGTGATTAATATATTTTAAAAAAGAGAAATATATCCAAAAAACAAAAAAGGGCCGAGAATTGAGTCCTGAGGCACGGCCATTTGTATTATTGACCGGGAAGAACTCATACAATTAATGACAACTTTTTGCCTTCTGTTATTCAAATATAAAATAATTAATTTGTGAGCATCACTTCTTAAACTAAAAAGTAGTACTTTAAAATATACTCACTACTGATGAAGTGGATTCCAGCCGCAAGTCGTTTAAACATATATCGCGGGTTGCGAAAAGTATAAGTAGAAAAACCACATCCCATAGCCATCACGAACAAACTGATTATTCCAAAAGAAACCATTGTTCGAACGTAGTCTAAAATAATGATAAATTTAATAAATACTAAAATTGGTGTTACCTTTCAATTGTTTAACATCAACGCTTATTTTGATTTCGAACTGAATTTATAAAATTAATATTATAAATCAAATAATTATGTTTATACATACTAGCTATATCTATGTCATATGCAGGATCTTCTGGCTTTCCGTGTTTTAAAACTGGTTGCGCTAAATAGTTGGTGCAATCTGTAACAAGTAAATAAGCCAATTTTAGCCAGTTGCATAAAATATTTTTTAAGCCCGGATGCAAAGAGAGAGGTGTTATAAGTTTAACGTGTGTGTCTGTCTATGGCATCGTAGTTTTCAAGCAGATAAAGCGATTTAAATTTAGTTCTTTTTGTTTGAAAGATGACTTGATCGAGAGCATGAACGCTCTCGATCAAGTCTATGCTTCAAGCTCACAGCTATGATTCAAGAAAATATTTTCAGCCGTTGGAAGATCATCAGCTCTTTTTATTTCGGTAGTTTTTAAATTTAAGTTGTCACTTTATTTTTTTATTTTATATAATGATAAAAAATTTATATTGACATAATTGAAGACGACGTAGAGAAATGACCAAAACAATGTACGACTTCGCAAAGATAGTAGAAAAATCATCTTGTAATCTACCTTTTTTAAAACGATATTTTTGGTACTGTGATCTGAGACGTATTCCCACAGTGGTAATTAACCCATCCCTGAATATTAGTTATTGTGAGGCCCATTTTTTGCAATAAACTGACTGGAGGCTAATAATTAAAAGGATATTATTTAAAATATTGTCGTCTGTTCGTTCTAAGTTGAAAATTATATTTGTGGTGGCGCTGTCGTCGCGCTGCAAGCGAAACACACCGAAACCTAAATAACGCTATCAAAATTCCGAATCATAAAACAGTATATATAGAACATCTCCGAACTATCACACGGAGCGTTGGCCACTCCCCGGGTAGAACACCTTGCCCGGCGGGAGATCTCCCCGTTTCCTTCCACGGCCACAGTGGTGACCACCCGACGTGATCTGAAAACGCAACCAACAACCTTCGAAAACTTAAAGCTTCTTGACCGTCATAGAATACCCCACCCATTCGATCCCGAGCAGATATCGTCTGCAGTCTTCATATCCTGCAAGCCATCTAGCTTCGCAAGGTTCATCGCAGCACTGGAATAATAATGCTTCCTGTTCCTTCAAGCTACTCTCTGCGCTATACAGTATTCGGCACGGCTCTAAGCCTTACTGTTCGCCTCTGCTTCACGGCACTCTCGCAAATTACTTGCCTTCTCGACTCACCGCAGACTACAAGGCAGTCTCTTGGCACTTGCACATTCGTCGACAACGAGACTTCACTATCGACCTCCGGTCTGAGCAAGGGGGTGATGTGGCGGTGCTGTCATCGCGCCGCAAGCAAAACACATCGAAGCCTAAATCACGCTATCAAAATTTCGAATCATAAAACAGTATATATAGAAAATCTCCGGTGGCCGCTCCCCGGGCAGAACATCTTGCCCGTCGGGAGATCTCCCCCTTTTCTTCCACGGCCACGTATTAGTAACTTTATTTCCTTGTAGAAAAAAGAGTATTTAAAAATATCACTTGCAAAAATTAATGCACGTTAACCGTATCTACGATACAGGAGATAATAGTAGAACAGTGGGACATTGACGCGAAAATTCTATTACACTGTGACATGTAAAATTATCTTGCTGATTCGTAGTCAATTGTGAAAGTATTTGAAAATAAGCTTGTTATAAAACTTTCAACAGAGATTTTCTTTCTGATACATCAAACATTGAAAAACAATTTGTAGATATCTTTATTCTTATTTGGCTCGTTTGGATGTCGACCAGACGGCCGCTTGTCTGGCGTGTCGTAATGTCGTCCAGATGTTCTCGAAATGTCTCTCACGTGCATTCGAATTGTATACATTTTAAGAAGCTTTTACAATTGTCAGTTACTTAAGTAATTGAACCAAATTTCTCAGTTTATCGTAAATAGTTGAAAATTAATTCCAAATTATTTTTGTAGTGAAATATTGACAATATGCCATTTTCGTGACTCATATCACTGATTAGATCAGTAACGTGAAATTATTGTTATAGCCTGTAGGAGAATAATCATCGCTTTTGAGTAATAAATAGTAAAGTCACGCTACAGCTATGTATAGTTGTAGCAAAAATGGGTCGGTTCGATTGGGGTAGAACCACGCCCTCACAGAATGTAGAGAGCCGGAGACCCTTTTTAATGGAAACGAGGTATTTTATCTTAGTCATCAGGTGTGACACCGCATCTGAATTTTGATTCTTAATCAAGAATAAATGTAGATGTCTATGGTCCACAGCATTCACCATCAGGTGGACTTTGTGCGCTCGTTTTTTACCCTTATTCTATATATATATATATATATATATATATATCGGAATCTCGGAAACGGCTCCGACGATTTTCATAAAATTTAGTGTCCAGGGAGTATCGGGACCAATAAATCGATCTAGCTAGGATTTATTTACGCTAATTAAAAGCTTTTACAAGTATACCCGACTGTCCGACGGTTCAAAACCGGGACCACATGATCAGTATTACAACTTATGTCTACTAAACTAAGGATGCAGCGAAGGAAAAGAAATAAAAATATATTCATACTTTAAGTAAAAGGAACAAACACAAACTTGTAATGCCAGTTATTAGACTTTTGACCTATTCCAAACAAAAACACGTTTTTACAACAAAACTACAGGTAATGTAAAATTGTTATCATTAAAAAAGTAAAAAAAATCATTAAAAACTGTACAGATAGGGTTATTACAATTTTAACGCATACGTGTATGAAAACTTCCCCGACAATAGGTGATCGCTAACATTCTGGCTCTATTATAATTCAATATTATAACGACCTGCAAAACAAATAAGGTTATGGTGGTCAGTCACAACGGAGACCAGGTATTTGCGCAGGATAAGATTATCCTGCACGAGTGTGTGCGCAAGCAAAGCTGCACTCTCTATTCCCCGAGTGATTGAGTCATCTGCAAGAGGTTATGAACCCCGCAGGTATCGGGACTCGAGGCTAACATCTATACCCGAAGTCATCTCAAGGGATGACAACCCCCGGGTTATTGTGTACTGTACTAATGAACAAATTTTTAAAGTTCTCTTTGCATCTGTTCTGTTTCCCTCTTTTATCTTCCTTTTTATTAGGCTTTGTTTGATACAATATACGTTACAGCGTCTTCCACTCGACAACATCTCTGACCTCTTAGTTTAAGCGAGATTGGCACGTGTATAGGCAGTTAATGATAATGGCTCATGTTTTCTGACGTTGATTGACATCAGCTATTTGTCCAGCTATAGGGGAAGTATGTCAAGCAGCCGCTACATCTTCTTGGCAGCAATTTTTGTTTCTTTGACGACGTGTAGTATGCGCTGTCGTCCGTATCAACATCACATCATCTTCCTATTTCTCTATTTGTCCTAGGGTTGGAATATCGTTCGTCACTTTTATAGTCCGACGGAACGAAAATCTGGCATACCTCTGGTATCAGGAGCAGGACCATCGGCTCTATGAGCTTTACGCTAAAGCTAAAATTTTCTTGACCGAAAAACTCAATGAGTATTTTAGGCCAGACCTAGGATTCGAACACGGAACCACATGATCAACAGTCGCAATATTAAAAATATTTTTTTTTTTTTCGATAAATATAATATTTTTTTAGTATTTTAATAGTGTGAGAGCGAAGGAAACACAAGGGGGTAGAATTAGAGGGCAACCTTCTCTTTCTCAAGGTAGGAGGAATGAATTTTATTTTTTTATTTAATATTAGCCAGTGTTTGACAAAACCCACCTGTTAATTAAGCCCTAGATAGTAAATCGTACTACCTTAGCTTAACAAGAGAGATTATTCACGTATCATGGAGGATTATCATAAAGAATAAACCAAGGAAATACCTGGATATAATTGTCGTCTAACAACTAAATAGCAACCAAAATGATGGCACAACGGTTTAAATTAAGAATTTAAGTGTTATATTGAAGTTCATGAGTCCTCTTTAGAATTATACTAACTCTAATATTAAAATAAAATAAAGATACATTTGCTGTTGTAGTCTATAGGTCACATTCTTATAGGAATCCAAGCAGATAGTTACGCTAATAGATTAGGCTACGCAATACTGACGGTAATATTAACTGGAGACCTAAATTAAAATACTCAATATGATACCAATGCCAATGCAAAAGTATTTAATTCTGTACTTCTGCAACTTGGTAGAGCCATGCTGCAGAATAATGAGGATGATAGGATGAGAAATTGTGTGATAAGAGAAAAGTATTATTTGCAAGAAGGTAGTGTGTGGGGTATGTTTATACTTTGTATCGCTGTTGTAATAATAGTATTAGTATTAATCAGAGCCACGCTGCAGCTATATTACAGTTGTAGCAAAAATGGGTCGGCTCGACCTGGAAAAGACCACGCTCTCACAGATTACCGGCGAAAAATAGCAGTTCAACGCTGCTGTGTTTCTTATGGTGAGTGTGGAGAATCTGGAACCTGTTTTACAGGAATCTGTATGTATCTCTCTAGGGGTAGGGCAGACAAGACCACGTGGATAGTGGGGTGCTTTAATTCGGTTTTGGGTACTTTTTGTATATTAAGTAAGTAAGTAAACACTTTATTGTAGTAAGAATTAGATAATACAGCAAGTTGCAAACAATAAAATACAAGTACAAAAGCTAATTAAGAAAGCTAATTAAGAAATACAAACAAGTTGCAAACAATGAAATACAAGTACTAAGGTGGAACTTAAATAAACTTTATTCTACTTTATATACATATATAATTGCACTCATCATATCTTCCTATGCATCTAATTTTTCGTCTCCAAAATTAACGAAATGTATTCGATACCAAGTAGTATTGATACTTTTGATACGATACTTGGTATCGAGTACGTATCGATACTTTCAAAATATTCGGAACCCTACACTAATTGACGTTTGACCAATCATTTGTCAAATTTATTATGTAATTGCGTGTTATTTGCCAATTTGTATGAAAAGTTTAAAAAAATATATCTCATGAACCGTAAGCTTCCGCAACCGAAAACTTTGCAAAACGCTTTTTTTTAGTCCATATCGAAAATATTAACCTTATCCTTATTCATACCCATTTCCGAAGAAATTAGTTTATAGACATCCTTGAATGTAGTCTCCAGGTACATGAAGATACTTACAACAAATCATCCAGATACTACCCAAATAGTAAATGTGAAGTCACAAGAAATTTTCTTTTTTTTTAAGATTAAAAAATAGTCAAGCCATTAAGACTATTGAAGGAGGCTTTTCAGTTATACGCTGCTGTAGTTCAAAAATTAATTTACTTAAATAAGCTACTATTTATGTCTCTGCGTCTTTCCTGTTTATTTTGTTGTCTTATGACTTGAAACCACAGAAATTAATTTTTATAACTATTTGAACAGACATAAAAAATACATACTCATATTAATTTACTACATTCACGGTCGATTACTTTTCTCACATTAAGTATATAAAAGCTAATAACATCTCGTCTACTTTACTCATAAAGTAATCAATCTAGTAGGTAATATGAGCGTAAGTTTATTGATCTTTGCTTATTAATTGGATCAGTTGTTACAGTTCTTAATATAATTAATTTTAACAAATTGATTGATTTGTTTTTGTAATAAAATCAAATGATCACGTGCTCGAAGATGAAGGAAAATGTAAGGATGGAGCAGCAAACGCGAGCGTACCTTCTAAAGGTTTTAACTCAATCATAGCAAAGTGACCCGTTCACTTGATATTTAAACATCTGACAAAGCATTCAATATCTCCTTATTTCCAAGGTTTACGAATATTTTTGAGAAATACGTGCACAAAGCTATTGCCGTAGAAATTTCTTACAAATAAACTTCCTTATGTTCAGGCAGCAATTAAACTTGATGAACGCGAGAAGAGGTTCAGCTCGCCTTTGCCTCATATGTGTATGAAGTAAACTACCATTACGGTAGCACTCAAATGACACCTTTAAACTTTTGATTGTAAACTTTTAAAAACAGACGCTTTGGTAAGTTATAAACGGTTTATAGTCGTATCGTAGAAAAACACATATTTTTATTCTATATTCAATCGATGCCTATTGCACGAAATTACAAATATTAAGACATGTAAATATTTATCATCATCATTCATGTCGGCTAATATCACTTTGTTTCAAGAGGTAGTCATATACTACCACTAGACCTGTTAAACAGCCCTTAGTGCTCTCCCTACTTTATTCTATATAGTAAAAAAATTAAAAGTACATGCTTTTTCTTGTTTTGGATGGGTTTAAGGGTCCAATGTCCTTAAAATAAGCTAAGAAGGAAGAAGAATTCTTTCTTTTTTCTCAGATATGCGGGTTTCTTTACGATGTTATCCTTCAACGTCGACCACGAGTAAATCAGCACAATTGCAACCAACGATGTCACTGTTGCATACATTATACACATACGTTACTACGTGTACGTATATGAACGATATGGAATTTAATTAAAAAAACATATTTCTATCTTATAACCTACTCTATTTCATTTGGTTATTACTGAACAATAGGAATTTGATCCGTGGGTGTTGTATACTAGAAGTAGGAAGAAATGAGTGACGAGCTGTCTTAAACAATCTCAAGTTATTTATAGTTTACATTGCATAATTGAAATTTTCCGTATGTTTGTGACGCAATAGAATCCATTACCCTATTTTTCCCTTGTCGTAACAGACGATAGACTATGATTATGGAAAATGCCAAACACTAACTGTTTTCCGCTAGGATGTACATGCATCACTTCACGTCAGTAGTAAAATACTCAGACGTTGACGAGAAAGTCAAGTCGCAAGACATTTTGTACTGTAGTCACCAGTCGACGTGCACTGCGTGGCGCTTATGACAAATTCTACCCAGTTTTAGGGGTTTTTCCACCTGATGATAACGATGATGTATTAAAAAAAATTATACAAATTTAACTTTGAGTTTTAAAATCTCCAACGCTAAGTCTAATATTTTTACTATTTAACAACATGATACCATAAGAAATAACGTTCATTTTCACAAAAACTAAACAAATCGTTCTGTCCGACCCACACAATTAGATTTACAGTCACCGACAGAAATACCACATTGGTTCTTTCAAGTCGACAGCGGCCTATATCTTTAGTTATCTACCCGACGTTACGTATCACGTTAACAAATAAACAATGGCGCACTGTGCATAGTTAACGAAGCGAAAACAGAAATGACTACAGAAATAACACTTGTCTGTAAAGCTATTGAAAGAAAGAGAACGTGTTCCTCTAAGACATATTAAATATCAAGGCGTAAGCATGTTAATACTAATTTCAAAAAAAAAATTACACGGAGAATATAAAACAAGATAAAATTTTGGATAAAACTATTAGGTGATTCTATAACTTATATGATTAGGCTTTTTAACTATCGTATATATATATATATATATATATATATATATATATATATATATATATATATATATATATATATAATTTAATATATTACAAGTCGTAGCAAAAATAAAATAAACTTAGAATAGAATAGAATATTTTTTATTTAAAATCCACATAAATCTTGTCAGTCTTGAGCATAGGCGCAGGTAAAAACCTCTCGGTGTTCTAAAGGATGTATTTTGAAGAGTTTGAAGAGGAAGTACGTGTCTTAACTCCTCCTCCCCCTTTTTACCATCGGAGAACCATACAGTCGGCTGCTCTTTACCCCTAATTACCTAACCGAAATATCACGCATTTTAACTAGACAATTTGCTTCGTCTTTCGTAAAGCGTAAAACAAAGAAGTGGAATAATCGAATCAAACATCTGTCTTTCCATTCGATTACAATCTGGGCGGCAGTCTTCAATGCAAGAATGAATAAGCTTTTGTTAAACTAAGGTAGTACGATTTACTATCTAGGGCTTAATTACCAGGTGGGATTTTGTCAAACACTGGCTAATATTAAATAAAAAAAAAATAAAATTCATTCCTCCTACCTTGAGAGAGAGAAGGTTGCCCCCTAATTCTACCCCCCTTGCGTTTCCTTCCCTCTCACACTGTTAAGATACTAAAAAAATATTATGTTTATCGAAAAAAAAAATATTTTTATTATTGCGACTGTTGATCATGTGCTTCCTTGTTCGAATTCTATGTCTGGCATAAAATACTCATTGAGTTTTTCGGTCAAGAAAATTTTAACTATAGCGTAAAGCACATAGAGCCGATGGTCCTGCTCCTGATACCAGAGGTATGCCAGATTTTCGTTCCGTCGGACTATAAAAGTGACGAACGATATTCCAACCCTAGGACAACTAGAGAAATAGGAAGACGATGTGATGTTGATACGGACGACAGCGCATACTACACGTCGTCAAAGAAACAAAAATTGCTGCCAAGAAGATGCAGCGGCTGCTTGACATACTTCCCCTATAGCTGGACAAATGGCTGATGTCAATCAACGTCAGAAAACATCAGCCATTATCATTAACTGCCTATGCACGTGCCAATCTCGCTTAAACTAAGAGGTCAGAGATGTTGTCGAGTGGAAGACGCTGTAACATATATTATATCAAACAAAGCCTGATAAAAAGGAAGATAAAAGAGGGTAACAGAACAGATGCAAAGAGAACTTTAAAATTTTGTCCATTAGTACAGTACACAATAACCCGGGGGTTGTCATCCCTTGAGATGACTTCGGGTATAGAAGTTAGCCTCGAGGCCCGATACCTGCGGGGTTCATAACCTCTTGCAGATGACTCAATCACTCGGGGAATAGAGAGTGCAGCTTTGCTTGCGCACACACTCGTGCAGGATAATCTTATCCTGCGCAAATACCTGGTCTCCGTTGTGACTGACCACCATAACCTAATTTGGTTTGCGGGTCGTTATAATATTGAATTTTAATAGAGCCAGAATGTTAGCGATCACCTATTGTCGGGGAAGTTCTCATACATGTATTCGTTAAAATTGTAATAACCCTATCTGTACAGTTTTTAATGATTTTTTTTTTTACTTTTTTAATAACAACAATTTTACATTACCTGTAGTTTTGTTGTAAAAACGTATTTTTGTTTGGAATAGGTCAAAAGTCTAATAACTGGCATTACAAGTTTGTGTTTGTTCCTTTTACTTAAAGTATGAATATATTTTTATTTCTTTTCCTTCGCTGCCTCCTTAGTTTAGTAGACATAAGTTGTAATACTGATTATGTGGTCCCGGTTTCGAACCGTCTGACAGTCGGGTATACTTGTAAAAGCTTTTAATTAGCGTAAATAAATCCTAGCTAGATCGATTTATTGGCCCCGATACTCCCTGGACACTAAATTTAATGAAAATCGTCGGAGCCCTTTCCGAGATTCCGATTTTTTTTTTTATTTTTTTTTTTTTTTTTTTTTATATATATTTTAATATATAGGAATAGGGGTAAAAAACGAGCGCACAAAGTCCACCTGATGGTGAATGCTGTGGACCATAGACATCTACATTTATTCTTGATTAGAAATAATTCTTCTTCCTTCTTAGCTTATTTTAAGGACATTGGACCCTTAAACCCATTCAAAACAAGAAAAAGCATGTACTTTTAATTTTTTTACTATATAGAATAAAGTAGGGAGAGCACTAAGGGCTGTTTTAACAGGTCTAGTGAAGGTATATGACTACCTCTTGAAACTAAGTGATATTAGCCGACATAAATGATGATGATAAATATTTACATGTCTTAATATTTGTAATTTCGTGCAATAGGCATCGATTGAATATAGAATAAAAATATGTGTTTTTCTACGATACAACTATAAACTGTTTATAACTTAACAAAGCGTCAAGTTTTTAAAATAAGTTTAAAGGTGTCATTTGAGTGCTACCGTAATGGTAGTTTACTTAATACACATATGAGGCAAAGGCGAGCTGAACCTTTTCTCGCGTTCATCTAGTTTAATTGCTGCCTGAACATAAGGTAGTTTATTTGCAAGAAATTTCTACGGCAATAGCTTTGTGCACCTATTTCTCAAAAATATTCGTAAACCTTGGAAATAAGGAGATATTGAATGCTTTGTAGATGTTTAAGTTTATGGACGTGATTTATTTGATTTCATTACACAAACAAATCAATCAATTTGTTAAAATTAATTATATTAAGAACTGTAACAACTGATCCAATTAATAAGCAAAGATCAATAAACTTACGCTCATATTACCTACTAGATTGATTACTTTATGAGTAAAGTAGACGAGATGTTATTAGCTTTTATGTACTTAATATAATAATTCATTAAGTGAGAAAAGTAATCTAGCGTGAATGTAGTAAATTAATATGAGTATGTATTTTTTATGTCTGTTCAAATAGTTATAATAATTAATTTCTGTGGTTTCAAGTCATAAGACAACAAAATAAACAGGAAAGACGCAGAGACATAAATAGTAGTTTATTTAAGTAAATTAATTTTTGAACTACGGCAGCGTATAACTGAAAAGCCTCCTTCAATAGTCTTAATGGCTTGACTATTTTTTAATCTTACAAAAAAAGAAAATTTCTAGTGACTTCACATTAACTATTTGGGTAGTATCTGGATGATTTGTTGTAAGTACCTTTATGTATCTGGAGACTACATTCAAGGATGTCTATAAACTAATTTCGTCGGAAATGGGTATGAATATGGATAATTTCGGACGATGGGATCCCTCTGTGTTTGCGCTTACACTTGTTACATTTAAATGTCTTGCACACTTGGTAGCTTATTAGATTATTTTCCCTTGAATAGCCAAAAGTTTATCTTATATTCTCTGTAGTTTCTTTTAATTAACAAATTGTTATATTTTGTATTTATGTTTTATGGAAACTTAATCAAACGTAACAATTCAATCTCAAAATGAAGAATCCGACGTTTCTAACAGTCATATTGAACATATAAATGATATAATAAGCAAATTTTCAACTCAAATTGTCAAATCAATTGTTCAACTCAATCTATTTTTTGATCTCTTCATCTATCATGTGGGAAGCCATAGAATATAATTGGCTGTTTAATTTTGTTTTGTTTAGTTATAATTAATTTTTTTCAGCTGAGAAATTCCGAAATTTTCGGTGCCGAGAAAGTGGATATTACTCGGGATTTATTCCTAAAGTTGAGGAGTTGAGTGGAGGTGTTTTATATAACTATAAATAACTACACAAGAAATTAAGTATATAGCTCAGATAATTCATTAGTTCGTATGTCGTTGAAAGTTTTAAGTGTTCTTGATGTTCGATTATTTTTATATGGATTTTTAGTAATGTATATATTTTTTGTATTTTAATAACAATTAGTGTTGTAGAAGTGATCCGTCGTTGATGTTCTATATACTCTTTAGAGTTTATGTATGATCAAGGCAAGCTTTACCTCGAGTGTGAATATTTATATATAAGATATAAGTATACTTTTTACAGTATTACAGTATAAATACGAGCACACAGTCCACCTGATGGTAATCCAATAAACATCTACATATAACCTCATTGAAACGAAAATTTAACGAATCAAAATGCAGATGAAATACCTCGTTTTCAGTAAAATAGGTTCCAGATTCTCCACACTCACCATAAGAAACACAGCAGCGTTGAACTGCTATTTTTCGCCGGTAATCTGTGAGAGCGTGGTCTTTTCCAGGTCGAGCCGACCCATTTTTGCTACAACTGTAATATAGCTGCAGCGTGGCGCTGATTAATACTAATACTATTATTACAACAGCGATACAAAGTATAAACATACCCCACACACTACCTTCTTGCAAATAATACTTTTCTCTTATCACACAATTTCTCAACCTATCATCCCCATTATTCTGCAGCGTGGCTCTACCAAGTTGCAGAAGTACAGAATTAAATACTTTTGCATTGGCATTGGTATCTAATTGAATAATATTTTAATTTAGGTCTCCAGTTATTATTACCGTCAGTATTGCGTAGCCTAATCTATTAGCGTAACTATCTGCTGGGATTCCTATAAGAATGTGACCTATAGACTACAACAGCAAATGTATCTTTATTTTATTTTAATAGTACCTGATTGGCCGAGCTTTGCTCGGTATTTTTCGCTCGATTTTTTTTTAATTCGTGTGTTTTGGAAATTATATTGAGATACAAATTACATACTGATGAAATAGAAATAATATTTTTTGATCTTAGCGACATAACAGAAAAAACTTCCTTGGTTTATTCTTTATGATAATACCTCCATGATACGTGAATAATCTCTTATGGGTATCGTTTATTATAAAAGGAAAAAAATAAAGTGATTTACTTTTTTGGAAGAATGGAAGTTAAGTAAAGTAAAGTAGCAGCGTATATACCACGGCTATTCACAAGCCTTCTCTCATTTCGGAAAGGAGCCGCCAGCTTCAATGCGCGTTAGCGGCCATCAAATGTCCTCAAAATTCTTCTCGTTTGCAGGTTTCCCAAAGATGTTTTCCTATGCCGCCCAGCACGTGGTAAACCACCAATAAAATTGCAATTAACAATTTCAGTTCGACGGTTACGCGGCGCAGTGGCTCAGCAATAAGTTGTGGAGCTGGAGGCTGCGGGTTCGAATCACGCACGGGGCACGTATTGTATGGCCTACAAATTTAATTGTTCTGGGTCTGGATATCTGCCATTGTAAAGTTTATGTATGTAAACTGCTTCTACGATACAAGGGGAAATCCTAGTAGTGGGCGTCACGTCTTTAAACAACCGTAAAGGTGTCTAAAAATTTTAAGACAATTTTAAGGAAAATTTAAGACGAGCCTAGTTACATTATATATTATGAAATACTATAATTTTTTTAAAGAACAGGGTGAAAAACCAGCACACAGTCCACCTGATGTTAAGTGGTTGATGTGGCCCACAGACGTCTAGATCTATCCTCGATTACGATTCAAATGCAGATGCGTTGTCACCCGTGAGTACTAAGATGGAATGCCTCTTTTCCAGTAAAAAGGGTCTCAGGTTCTCTACACTCACCATACGAAACACAGCAGCATTACGCTACTATTATACGCTGGTATTCTTGGCACGATACCATGGGGAATAGGACTGTATAAAAGTTTAAATTTTACTTTTAGGTTTTCTTTATTATAGTTTTTTTTAATATTGTGTGTTACCTATTAGTTAGTTTGTATTTAACCTACTAGTTAAATTTAATTGTACGCCTTGTATAAATCGTATATTTGATTAAATTGACATTGTATTATAGAACAAAATAAACAGAAGAAATTAAATTTTACTCCAATGCGACACCGAATATCGAGTACGATGTATCAGGTATCGATAAACTACTCGGTATCGATATTATCGTTCTAACCCTACATGTTTTCGTTTATTTTTCCAATGTCGCCTTCTGCTTTAGCTCACTCAGTTACTCCATTAACTCCCGCTGGTTTACTTTTCTATCAAAGATATTTTTTCGAGTTCTTAGTAAAAAAAAAAAAAACAACAAATAAAAAAGCAGTCTATCGTTCGTTTTGTTTATTCTTAAAATCAACTAGCTTTTTCACGTTACCCACTCAAAATAGTCTGCAGTAACTAATGTGCTTTTACACATAAATACTTTAGCATACTTCGTTACATACTTAACGTAATTACATACATACATAGAAAGAACCTACTATTCTATGTAAATTGAGTCATTAAACTTGTCTCACCTTTTCTAATTTAATTTTTAAATAAGGCGAAAAGAGAGAAATCTATTGAAAGATGTTGCGTGTAATTCATGAGTGTAAATAGAAATGTCAAGTGGTCATCGTTCGTCTCTTTACACCTTAGAGAAATTACATACATACGTATGCATAGAGAGAACCTACTATTCTACAAGACAAGACAGTAACTCAATTTGAGTTAATATACTTGTCTCGCTTTTTCTTCTTTAATTTTCATATAAGAGAAAAGAGACGACTCTATTGAAAAATGTTGCGTGTATATCACGCTTTTATATAGAATTTTCAAGTGGTCTTCTTTGGTATCTTTGTACTTTGCCCAATATAAGACTAGCTACACTCGCATCTTCTGATTTACTAGAAAAATCACATCCCAATTGTAGTAGTGACAATTTTTTACAAAATATTACGTCTTTAATCTATAGTGATTGCGTTCACAATGTAAGCAACAATCGACATCGATACACTCGTTTTTGTTTACTTATTTATTTTTATTATATTTAAAATTTAAGATAATAAGACTAGAATTACCATTTTCTAAATCAAATGATGATGATTATTATATTACAATGCAAATTTTAGTTTCGCAGTCATTAAAAACTAATACATTGGGAGGTATGAATATTAAGTCTTGTCAGACACACGGTATATAAACAAGTTGGATCCCATTTGTAATCCCAATTTTATATGCTGACTAACGATCCGCCCGGCTTCGCACGACTGTTTTCTAGATCTCTCCAACAGCGCTACTTACGGAGTCCAAATGTGAGTGTGATTGTTCAACAAAATCAGTTCAGCTGTTCTCAAGTGATGATCTTTTATACATGCGGCAATAGATTTTAATTTTAATTATAAATAAATACTTGCTTAGACGAAAACCATCGACTATATTCAACAAAACTTTATCTGCTTGCATGAAAATATTTCGAAATAATAAAGTTAAGACAGAATCTTAACAATGCCGTGTAGCGTTGTCGTCAAAGAAACCACTACCTCTTATCACATAATATATACAGGATTGTTTTCAAGGAGCAGTCAAATTTATAATTTAAATTCAAATATATAAATAAAGATATACCTTTAATACAATTTTTTAAAATACGAGAAATAAGGTTTCTACATTTATTTCAAATAATCCTAAATTGAATGTGATTTATGGGCAAAGAGATTTATATATATATATATATATATATATACTATGGACCGGACATTTGGAACATTTACATACATAAACTGTGAGGTTACGCGTGTATTACGCCCTCTGGCGTAACATAGCAATACTACGCCGAATATTTATTTGGAAAACATTTTAGCATTCCCCATTACGTGACGTTATTTTACATGAGGTAAAAATCCATTTTAAGCACGTCGTCAAGCACTAACATATTGGGAAAAAAATATTGACGTTACTGTACAACAGAGGGCGCTTATTACAAAAATAATAAGTGTTCTAGAGGAATTTACTAGAAATAAAAAAAATTAAAGATTATTTAGTAAATAAACATTATTCTTACGATAATAAATCGAAATTACGTTCATTTTTTGCTCCATATCGTGACTTACAATATCTTAATTCACAACCGTGCATATTTCCTTTAAAAATGTTTTTTTTTAAATTTATAAAACGAATGCATCGTGACCTTTTGATGATTTCACTAAGACTAAATGAAAAAAATCGGAGAATATCCATCTTATAGGACAAAAGTTAGAGACGACAATTTTGTTGCTGATGCGGTCCATTACTACTACTTAAATGTCTTTGTTTATAGGCAAAAACGTTTTTGCCTAGTAATTGACCCTTACGAATGTCTGCGTGCACAGTAAAATCAGTTAAAATAATGCATTTTGAATTTAAAAGATAAAAAAGACAGAACGTTTGATATTTTGTACAATTATTTTTTCTGCATCATTTGCCTATATTACTTATTCTGAACCTTCTCTGCATATTTGGCAGGTTATTGCAAAATAACCCTGTATTATTACTTAGAATCTCTAAGACTCCATAAAATCCCGTAAGTATCATCATAAATAACAACTCCAAATAATAGTAATCGATTTATTGGTAGCCAGCGACAAAAGACAAGGCAGACCGCGGTCGTACCGCTGTTATTGTATTGTCGTAGCAATGCCCTCTGTGTACGTTCTGTAAAGTAAACCCAGTGCCAATTAAACAAACACAGTTATTATTCCCTGTGAAACTCAAGTCTAAGAATATTTGGCGAAATGTACCGACTGAATTTAAGTAGATTTTGTAGATACCCTTTTTTCTACGATATATTTTAAATTATACAATGATAGTACGGAATTCCGCATTTTTCGACTACGCTTTTGTCTTATGATGTCTGATGAAGCTTCCATAAACTTTCATTGTTATAAATAAGTATTATGAACTGGACTAATAAAATCCCTAATAAGTCATAAACCAAATGAGTTCATCGACAACGTTTTTTTTTGTTTCGCAAATGACACATCATTAGTGGTAATTTCTATGGAATAGAAAAGTGGCACTTATCTACATTAGTAAAAGAAATAATGTGAGAATAATATAGCCATCTGCTTTTGTACATTTTTAAACGTCATATGTATCAAGAGTTTAGCTATAATAATTTTCTTCTTATTTTAGAATTCTCTCCTGTATTTTTTTTTATATATATTATGATTATTGTAAAAATTGACATCCCTATTGTAGTAGTATTACGTGTGATTTACTTTACAAGACATGACATCTTTAATCCATAGTGATTTATTTTAAAATGATAGCAACAGTCCACATCCATATACTCATATTTGTTTAGTTATTTATTTTATTACTGTATTATATGCCTAAAACATTAATAAAAAAAGGACCAGACTTATTATTATTCGAATGTTCAAGTAAATTGTTTTCTACCACGAACGGCGTACGACGAGTCATATTGCGATGGCTTTCTTACACAAGTGCGGCTTGGAAATCTAAAACCACCCTCCTTAGAATCCAAATCCGGCCACTTCAGATTATTATTTCTTCCCAAATATAAAAAAAAATCCGGGGAAAGAAATTTACAAATGGCGAAAAAGTAAAGTCGGCAATTTGTGCCTATTTTGAGGGCCTTAACGAGACATTTCTCTGAAGGTATAAATAAGTTATTTGAACGGTCTCAGAAATGAGTTAGGTTTAATGGAGAATATATCGAAAAGAAAAAATAATATCATGTTTAATTTCACCCTTTCCCTTTAATTCCGCGAAAATTTTCGTAAGTTAAAATCCTCCTGGGAGGCAATCTATTTGGAAAGCATATTTTCAGCAGTAGGCTCTTTATAATTTGTAATAAATTAATGCATGAATGTGAGTATATTAGTTGGTAAGTTAATACGTTAGTGAACTTATTTTGAACATGTCTAAGCCAATTTTATTTGACACCTAATGAAACGCCGTATAATGAAACAGCGTGGTTAAAATTTTATTTAAAATAAATCTGAGTTGTTATTCTTATATTTAAAATATCTTTGAACTTATAAGATTAGGCACTAAATGGAAAGTAGATGAAATAGACAAAATCGCACCCAAATTTCTTTAAAATATTTTATACAAGAATAATTTTTTATTCCTGTTTACTTAATTATTATATAAATGAATAATTTTAGTAGACAAAATTTGCTTACTTGTATAATATTTTCCTGCCATACCGTCGATGTCGTATGGCTTGGCCGTTGCTGTTGTCACCGATGCATTGTACTTCATTGAAGGCGGTAAACTCAGTGTAGGATGGAATACATATCGGCATATTTGCCACATGCCTGAATCGCTCCACACAAAATATTCGCCTTTTGAAGGGAGGTAAACACCTGGAACAACAAAATGATTCTTAGTAAATATTGATGTTTATTTTCTGGTACAGGTAGTTTTTTTAGTTTTCTAAGATGAAATACCACACCATATTATCGTCAGCCTTTTTAGCCCACTTCAAACAAAAATGTTATTCTCAAATCGATTGAATTTATTTTGTATTTATGTTACGCGATATCGTCGTCAATTGTGAACCCATTTTGGAGGATTCTGTTTTTATCAAATAGTTATCTTCAGAGAGGTTCCCAAATATAAAAATAAATTTCACCCCTAAAGTTGGAACGGGGACGAAGTTTGTAATCGTTTAGTCGACATTCTAGTTGTTAAATTGAACATGTACTCGTAGTACTCCTTTGCTAACTCAAACAAAAAATTAAACATTTCATAAAAAGTAAAACTCATGTTTAAAGAAATAAAGGAAAAAAATGTTTTTCATAATCGCTTCATTTTTTTTTTTTTGGGGGGGGGGGTTTTTTTTTTTGGGGGGTTTTTTTTTTTTTTTTTGGAGACGGGACTTTTATTTTTACATAATCGCTTCAGGAGACGGGACTTTTATTTTTACATTATCGCTTCAGGAGACGGGATTTTTATTTTTTACACATTGTCTTCGCACCGACTATAGAAACTATTACGTGGATATTATTTAATTCTTTTACTTTTTATTGTATATATATTATATCTCGCTTACAGATTGCGACAATTCGAACAGAATACTAGTGTGAAATAGCAGCATAATGCAGCTGCTGATTTTGGTATAGTGTTGGTGAGTTATGAGAACCGAGGACGCTGTTAATGATAACGAATCGATCCCGCGGCCTTAAGGTGTAAGCCCAAGGGTGACAATGCATTTGCATTTTGACTTTTACAGGATAGATGAAGATGTTTATGAGTCAGAGTGTTTACTTATCATCAGGTGAACTGTGTAAAATATGATGAATATAGTGAATACCTTTTAAGGTAATGAGACGTTAGTTAGTGTTGTGACAATGAAACAACGGAGTTCAGATGACAACTGTTTTTAATAATAAAGACGGTTCTTAACATACAACATTTCAAGACTACCCACAACATCTTCCCCTTAAAGAATAAGTTTTTAACAAAAGTGATATATTTTTTTTTAAATAATTTTACATAAATAAAAAAAACTTAAGCACAATTTATTTTTTATTTTACCATTACCTTAACCTTTTTTTTTTGTGATTACACAGGATTAATAAAGTAGGTTATTTTTTATTTTTAATCGCTTTACTTCGAGAAAGAGAAGAATAATTTTCATTAACTTCAAAATTTTACATTATTGGTTCATATTTATCGTTCTAAGAATATTTACCATTCTCACTACGCATAGAAACAGTTTTTGTTCTAATTGGATCATGTTCTTTATTTCATGTGTATTTGTCCTGACGCTCTATTTTCTTGTGCTTTATCTTTCATTAGATGTCTGCGATTGCGACGATACACCGTTCCTCTTTTAGTTTTAATAAAATATGAGCGGGGAGTCGCCGCTTTTGCAACGATATAACCTGGCATTTTACAATTTTTTTTCTATCATGGTCACCTCATCGCCGACATCTAATACAGGTAAAGGCTTAGTGTAAATCATAATACATTTTGTATTTATTTTGTTTATCTAGCATAACTTTGTGTTGTCTCTCATCATCTACATTACCTATTTTTAAAAGGTCCGGGTGCACAGGCAACCTGTATACCTACGACCCATCAGCAGCTGTGCGGGAGAATTCAAGCTATCGCGTATTTAGGCGTATTTCGATAACTTAACAAATTTAAATAAAAGTCACTTCCACTATCTATGGATTTTTTTAATATCTTTTTTATTGTTTTCACAGCCCTTTCACTTTTACCATTTGATTGTGCATAGTTGGGTGATGATGTTATGTGTTCAAAACCCCACTCCACCGCGAAGTTTTTAAACTCCTGACTTGTAAATTGTGAACCATTATCGCTTATTACAATGTCTGGTATCCCATATCTAGCAAAATTTTCTCTCAGCACGTTTATGACGCTTTTAGAAGTAGTTTCATGTAACAATGCTACTTCAGTAAAACATGAATAATAGTCCACAATAATCAGATACAGCGTATAAGAATTGAGAGGTTACAAGATGAAGATGTGAAAGACAAGTACAAATGTAGACTGAGAGAAAATATAAGTGATTTGGATGAATTGTGTGTGAATGAGTTAGACTTGGAGAATGTGTGGCATAATGTTATGAAAGGTTTAGTGGATGGAGCTACTGAAGTATGTGGTGTTAGTAAGAGAACGAATGAAAGGAAAGGTAATACGTTATGGTGGGATCATGAGGTACGTATGGAAGTTGAAGCAAAGAAGAGAGCATGGCTAGATTTACTAGCGACCAAAGCTGGTAATTCTGGCGGTAAGAATGATGAGATTGAAAGAAAAAAGGCAGAGTTTAAACGTCTAAATAAGAGAGTAAAAGAATTAGTTGAAAGGAAAAAGCAAGAAAGAACGGATAAGAATGATAGAAGAATATCGGATAACTTCCAAGCAAATATTAAAATGTTCTGGAAACTCGTAACAAAAAAACCAGGGGACATTCAAAACAGCCTAGATTGAATGCGATACGAGACGAGAATGGCTGTATTCTGAATGATGAAGTATTGAGTCTAAAGAGATGGAAGGAATATTTTGAAAGCGTATTTATGAGTGAGGAGATGTGTGAACTAAATGAAATTGAAATTCCGAAAGAAGATGAAAGAGATAGGGAGATAAGTATAGATGAAATAATGAAAGCAATGAAAAGTATGAAAGTAGGTAAGGCAGCCGGATATGATAGAGTTTCACTCGAAATGCTAAGGGCTGGAGAGGCCGTGGTGTCAGGCCTGCTGTACACCTTGTTTAATTCATGTTGGGAACTAAAGCGGGTACCGGGAGACCGGTGCAAAGCCGTGATAGTCCCAATATATAAGGGAAAAAGGTCACAGCAGGACTGTAAAAACTACCGTGGTATCAGCCTTCTTAGCATTGTGGGAAAACTGTATGCTAAGGTACTAATTGAAAGAGTTATGAAAGAAACTGATGAAAAAATTTGGGATGTGCAAGCGGGATTTAGGAAGGGAATGGGGTGTACCGATCAAGTCTTTTCCATGCGCATGATCGTGGAGAAGTTTTTGGCGAAAAATCAAAAAGTTTTTTGTGCGTTCATGGACTTGGAAAAGGGTTATGACAGAGTGGACACGGATGTGTTATGGCAAACGCTGAACGCATTTAGGTTGAGCGCTGGTTTAATACAGGCATTAAAGTCTCTGTATAGGGACTCGAGTGCTTGTGTTAGAATCAACGGGGTCTACTCTGACTGGTTTGGCATCCATAAAGGTGTCAGACAGGGCTGTGTAGCTTCCCCGTGGCTGTTCAACCTATTTATGGACCGTTGTTTTTGGATAATTTGAAAGTTGAAGAATGCAGGTTAAGAATGGGTGAGTTAACCATCAAATGCCTTTTGTACGCCGGTGATCAAGTCATACTTGCGTCGTCGGCGGCCGAGTTGCAAATGATGGTTACATTAATGAACAGGTCATTAAAAGAAAGGGGCATGAAATGAACGCAAGTAAGACGAAAGTGATGGTTTTTGAAAGAGAAGAAAGCAAAACGGTCTGTGAAATAAGAATAGAAGGAGAGTTAATTGAGCAAGTGGATGTGTTCATATATTTGGGATGTGTATTCAGCAGGGATGGGAGATATGAGAAGGATATTGAACGACGAGTGAATGCAGGAAATAAAGTAAATGGGGCTCTACACTCTATTGTGAAAGGTCAGAATGTGTCAAAAAGGGCACGTATGGAGATTCACAATGCTGTATTAGTCCCTATTTTAACATATGGTAGTGAAAGTTGGGTGTGACAAAAGAAGCACGAGAGTAGAATAAATGCAGTAGAAATGCGGTCACTAAGGAGTATGTTAGGGCTCAATCTGAGTGACAGGATGAGAAACTGTGTGATAAAAGAAGAGTGTGGTTTGTAAGATGATGCAGTGACCAGGATTAAGAAAGGAATGTTTCGGTGGTTTGGTCTTGTAGAAAGAATGAATGCGGAAAGACTGACAAAGCAAATATATGTTGCAGAAGTGAATGGAAGAGTTGTAAAGGGATGTGCTAGGCGGAAGTTTGTCGACCAAATTGGCGATATACTAAAAATGGGCCAAATTAAGAGTACCCTTAACCGACGAGCATGATGCGTAGGTATATGGATGTGGGAGAGACCAGAGAGGTATGTCAGGATCGTGCTAAATGGAAGTCTGTAGTCTCTACCTACCCCTCTAGGTAATAGGCATCAGTGTTTATGTATTATGTGTGTAATAATCAGTTAAGATTTTTTACCATACTGAAATATGTCCGTCCCGATTTTACTCCATGGTAAATTTGAAATAGAAACAGCAGTCATCGGTTCCTTACTAGGTTTATTTGAATTCTCTCGACACACAACACACCTATTTACATATCTCTCTATATCATAAGAAATCCCTGGCCTTCACGCGCCTGGCTTTTACAGCGGTCTATCCCTAAATGCCCATCATGTATGATTTTTAACGTTTCGGTTCTTAAGGAACTGGGAATTAATATTTGTTTATTTTTAAATATAACACCATCTACACAAAATAAATCGCCTCTCATAGACCAATAATATTTTAAATTATCTTCAAAATCTCGGTTATATTCCGGCCAATCCTGACTTATATATCTCATTAAACTTTTTAAATTATTATCTTTTAAAGTCTCATTTTTAATAACACATAATTTTTTATGTGAAACGGGCATGTTAGAAACTACCATATGCACTTGATATAATTCATTATCACTCACTTTATCATTATATAGTTCTGCCATAGGGGCACGTGATAATGTATCAGCCAAGTACATATACCTTCCAGGCTTATATGTAACTGTCAAATCATAACATTGTAATCGTAGAATCATTCGTTGTAAGCGTGCTGGTATCGAATCTAAGGGCTTTTTAACAATGCTTTCTAGCGGTTTATGATCTGTTTCAACGGAACTTTTCACACGCAAAGAGAATAGCTAGCATTTCTTTTTCTATCTGCGCATATCGTGCCTGTGTGTCGGTGAATGTACGTGAAGTATATTCAATAGAGCGGCCGCCCTGTAACAACACGGCTCCAAACGCTACACTGCTTGCGACCACCGAGACTACAGCCGGTTGCGATACGTCATATAAAGCCAACACGGGTGCTTTGCTTATTAAATCTTTTAATAAATTGAATTCATTCTGTTGTTCACTCTCCCAACACCATTCTGTGTCCTTTTTCAACAGTCGAGTAAGCGGATAAATACGCTCAGAATACTTAGGTATAAACTTAGATAAATAATTTACGGCTCCTAAAAATTGTTCTAATGGTTTTCGTTCTTTTGGAGTTGGCATATTTTTATTGCTTTTACTTTTTCTAAATCTGGTTTCATTCCGTTTTTGTTAAATATATGACCCAAGTAAGTCACTTCCTGCACACATATACGACATTTATCTTTATTAAATTTTAAATTAATTTCACGAGCCCTATTTTATAATGCATTTAAACGCCTATCATGTTCGTCTTTATTTCGCCCCCAGCATATAACATCGTCTATAAAAGAATCTACTCCCTCTAAATCCTCTATTAATTGCTTAATCTTAGCGTGAAAAACCTCTGAAGCGCAGTTTAAACCGTAAGGTAACCTTAAATACTGATAGCGCCCAAACGGTGTACTAAAGGTGCATAAGTCTGAACTCTGATCATCAAGTTGTATTGCCCAAAAACCTGAATTTGCATCTAAAGCCGAAAAAAAAACTAGCTCCGTGAAATTTTATCGCAAGTTCCTTTATGGTTGGCAACTGGAAATGTGCATGCTGTACAGCATTATTGAGAGGTCTTGGGTCTAAACAAATTCGCAATGTTCCATTCTTTTTTGCTGCAATTACTATTGAATTAACCCATTGTGTTGGGTGAGTGACCTTCCTAATGACTCCTAAGTCAGTCATCCTGTGTAATTCTTCTAATAATTTATCACGTTATCCTAGACGTACTTTTCGCGGAGCACAAACTACCGGTTTAATTGATTTATCAACAACTATATGTTACTCACCAGGTAAGTATCCTAAACCTTCAAAAAGATCCGAATTTTCTACCATATTAATGTCGTAAACACGTTGAATTAATCCTAGTTCCGAACACGCTTGTCGACCCAGAACACTTTCACAATTAATATTTGCTATTGCAAATTTTAAAACATACATTTTATTTTTATGCCACCATCTAAGATGACAAACTCATCTAATCGGGATAACATCCCCGCTAAATGATTGTAATTTCATTTTATTATTGTTACATATAATTTCCGTGTTAAATCCCAGCGTCAAAAATCTCTTATAACATAAGACATTAATGTCGGCACCGGTATCGAGCTTAAAACGTTCAAAGCCACACTCACCTCTTAATACCTCATATCAGTCATGGCCGCCGATTTTGTTTTGTGTTGTATCCATTAACACAGATACATAAAACGACTCACAGTCATCATTATCAGATTTTTCTGTATTCACTTCTAATTCATACATTCTTTTAAGACTATTTTTACATTTGCACATCCTAGCGTAATGGCCGTAGTTACCGCACACATAGCATTTCACCGAAATAGCTGGACATGAACCTACATCAGTACACTGAGCACCACAACGTGGAAAAGGTGACGCCGAGGTCTCGTCGCGCGCACCTCGCTCGCCTCGCCAGCCGCCACGACCGACGCCGCGCCCGCGGCCTCGTTGCCCGCCGCCGCGCACCGACAGCGCCTCAACGCGCACGGGCCCGCAGCTTGCCGTACTGCTGAAGCTACTTGCTTCCATCACACGCTTGCTGTCTATTGGCATTTCATCTGCTTGACATATTTTAATTGCTTTCTCCAGAGTCAATTCATCTGTCCGTAGCAACCGGTCCCTTACAATTATGCTCCTTATGCCGCACACAATACGGTCGCGATTAACTATTGCTCAAAATTTTTAAATTCACAATTTTTACTGAGTAACTTTAACGCTGTTACATATTGATCAATGGATTCTCCAGATTCTTGATACCTCCCGAAGAAATTATATCTCAGTAATGTTGTATTAGATTTAACACCGAAATACTCATCAAATTTTTTCATCAATATTTAGACGCCCTCACGCTGCTCTTCTGAATCGAACGTAAAAGTCTCGTAAACATCAAATCCATCTGATCCAATCAGATTAATAAGCAAACTCGCCTGTATGCTTCCTTCTTCTTTGTGCACCCCCGATGCTTTAAGAAAAAGATTGAATTGCGCCTTCCACCTTTTCCATGCGTCAGCCCGGCCGACGGGGCTGCCATCTAAACTCAATTCGGTAGGTGGTCTTGCATGCTCTATCTCTTACACTTAATTTACGTTAACAGTAATAATTTAAATTAACGTCATTTAAACGGAAAATGCAAAATTATTTAAGTATTTTAACCGCTGCCACCATGTTGTTACAATGAAACAACGGAGTTCAGATGACAACTGTTTTTAATAATAAAGACTGTTCTTAACATACAACATTTCAAGACTACCCACAACAGTTAGAATGGTCAATTATTATTTGGTTACCTTTGTTGTAAGTTTATTTATAATCTTATAAATTTATTTGTGTTCATATATATATATATATATATATATATATATATATATATATATATATATATATATATATATATATATATACATCGATAGTTTGAGTGACACAGGCCAGACCAAAAATCATGCCGAAACTCGCTGTGAGTTAGCCAGTATTGTTACTATATATTAGGACTATTACGAGTACAGTTGTGGCTATATTTTCACCATGTATTTTTATTATAGCAGTAAAAAAATGCTGATAAATACATTAATTATTTAAGCCAATTATTTTAAGATACGTTTAAATAATGCAATTTGCATTAGAAATGTATCGGTGATCGAATCGATAATAAGCGACTGAATAATAAATTAAGATCACTTAAGCGAAATCGCATTGAGAAAATATATTAAGTGGAATAAAAGAGATTCGATAAATCGAAAATACTTGTGGAGTATAAGGGCATGTTGTGATATGGAAAGATTTTTATGTAACCACGGTTCTTGCAGTGTTACTACACACATATTCAATTTTTTTTAAGTTGTTGCATATATGTATATAATTACTGCTATATTAGCACTTATTATTTCTGTCAAAAGTAATTTAATTGCCTTGTGCAAGGATTGTTGCAGTAGGGAACAACACAAAACGATATCATCAGTCTTAGTCTCGCGTAAGTCTCAATTTTGCTTGGCCGCGCCGGCTTAGTACGTGTGGCTTATTGGTTTGGGTAGCTTAGCTTACAAAGTTTTCAGTATTTATGAAAGTAGTGGTTAGCTACCCCACCGAAAATATTGTACATATAGCGACGGTGACAAACCGGTGAGAAGGTAGAGAATATTCATTCATTCTATTACAGTCCACGAATGTCCATTACTGAACACATTTTAACATTTACTTAAAATTTACTTAGTTTGTGTTACATAATTTAATTCACTTATATCCTATCTTTTACCTTACTTAGTGCTGGTTATGCAAAGTCTGCATTGTATTTTATATTTAATGGTTATGTACTGAAGTATCAGAGCAACACGGGTTCGATCCCTTGCGGCACCAATCAAATTGTTAATTGCAATTTTAAGTGATGATTTACCACGTGCTCGGTGGTGAAGAAAAACTTAGTGAGGAAATCTGCATGTCTGAGAAATAATTAAACACGCATTAGAGCAGCGCAACACACACTTCCTCGCTCACAAACACTTTCTGAAGTGGAAAGCCTGTGCCCAGGCGTGGGACGTAATATGCTTTAACTTTAATTTCTAAATTTAATAAAATGTTTAAAAAATATAGTAAATTTGTTTTTGCTGATAATTATGTTAATTTTATTTGGAATAAGATTTTCAATCTAAATGTAAATCTAATAAGTTACGTTTAATGAATGTAATTTTCATTAGAAGTTTATCGTTAATCGAATCGTTAATGAAAGATTGAATATTTAGTTAAGATCACACAAATGATCTCGCATCGAAAAAATATATTAAGTGGAATGAAAGGGATTTCTTCGAGCGAAACTTCTTTTGGAGTATGTCGGATTGTTATGATATGTAAAACTTTTTGTGTAAAAACTAGTGTTCTTGCCGGATTACCCGGGAAAGATCGTGATTCTTTTTCAAATATTTACATGTATGTATGTAATAATTGCTAGGTTTGCACTTATTAATCCTGGCAAAAGTAATTTAATTGCCTACTGAAAGGAATGTTGCAGTAGAGATGTGCAACGCAGAAGAGTCTCGCCCGTCTTTGTCTCGCTAGTCTGTATTTTGCTTGGCCGCATCTGCTTATTGAGTGCGGTTAATTGGTTTTGCAAGCTCCAAAGATTTCATGTATTAACCAGGTACCGTACCGAAAAATATTGTCAATATAGTAACGGCGAGGAACCGAAGGGAGTGGAGGTGTTACGCTTCCATCTATTATAGCCCATTAAAGTTCATTACTAAACATATGTATCAACAACACATAGAGCATTTACTCAAAATTTAGTTTGTGTTACATAATTTAAATCATTTATATCCTGTTTTTTAACTAATTTAATGCTGGTTATGCAAAGCCTGCTATGTATTTTAAATTATAACGTTATCTACAGAAAAGAAAAGTTTTTAAATAATAAATCAGCGCTTAATTTGTACTAAATGCTATAGTAAACTTATTAAACATCTATGTGTAAGTTCGCGTTTCTTAAAAGTAGTGGTAGTTCCGGAAGTCTATAAATACAAGCTGTTCAGGTGAGATAAACTAAAAAAAGGAACCAAATTACTGTGGAAATGCCGTATATAAAATAATTAGTATCGGTATATCTATAAGCAATCACATACTCGATCTGCGTACGGTCTAAACAAAAATAGATCGACGGACATCGACCCCAACGCTGCAACACGTTCGTAATTAATAACATACTCCCGGGTATACGTGTTTGATTCTGTCCACTGTTTTCCCAAACACGGATTTGATCAAAAACTTCGTGTAGTGTCTGAATAATAATCTCCCAATGCACAATTTATATTTGTTTATACATACTTTACACGTGGTAGAGTCACGTTGCAGCCATATTATAGTTGTAGATGAATGGATCGGCTCGACCGGGGAAGGACCACGCTCTCACACAATACCAACGTAAAATAGCAGCTTGAAGCTGCTGTGTAGCGTATGGTGAGTGTAGAGAACCGGAAGCCCGTTTTACTGGAATCGAGGCATTCCATCTTAGTCCTCAGGGATGACAACGTATCTGCGTTTTGATTCTTAATCGAGGATAAATGTAGATGTCTATGGGCCACAGCATCCACTTACCATCAGTTGGACTGTGTGCTCGTTTGTCACCCTTATTCTATAAAAAAAACACGGTACATCATAAAATGTTTACAAAAAGTTGTGCCCTGAATAGTTAACTTTTAATATATAATAACATTCGTAAATTCAGAGTTGTAGTTTATTCGAGATGACATTACTCCGTGAACAGCTAACATAACCTACAGAGAGTTACCTTATACGTGTATACGAACTGTATAATTATGGGACGATATTGAGTAGCGGATATTCTTACATCTGTACTGCATAGTTAGTAGAAGTTACGGTCAAATGAATTCTCATACGACTCCACCCCGCGGCTTTGTAGCGTTAGTATATTCTTTTACACTTTAATGAGCAACTGCTTTTCAAATTTATGCTCTATTTAATATATATGGTAATAATATATATTTTAAAAGCAAAAGCAGTTATGAGTTTGTTATATACACCCCAGACTGTCTGAAGCAAGCTTTTTATCAGTGGGTTTCTTAACCACTTTGTCGATGTCTTCTTGATATAGCCTTCTTTCAACATCTTTATCACTACTACCTTGTACAAGTTGTAAGCATTTATTGTACATAGGTATTCCAAAAGGAATGCCACTAAACACAGTCATGAGCCTCTCCTATCTTATATAAAGTAGAATTTGCTATAATCACCATGCGCATCGCAGTAACAAAACTATCGCTTCTTTGATCCTGCTATAGCTGTCATATACGGTATTATATACTGCTCTCAATAAGATATCATGAGGTCTTTCTTGCATTTCCCATTCCCATGATCGCTATGGATTGTTTTACACACCATCACATGACAAGAAATAAATGCAGTCTTAAGGACTGTCTGAGAATATGTCCCTCACAAATATTACTATAACTGCTATTAACTAAGAAAAGTAAATTGGTTATTATTACCAGTTCGTCCTTCGATATGCACCCATTTTTCTGTACAAACAGCTGTGATCCATATAAATGTGCTAAGACCGACGAGGGCTGTACAGGCGAAGAGGATGCGCCTTTCGATTACCAGGGCTTGAAGCAAGGGCCGCCGCTCGGCGCCTACAGATGATGCCGTCGACATTTTGTCAGTCTCCATTATAATTCTTTAGAACCTGTGAAAAAGAAAATTCTTGTTAACCCTTTGGTATAATAGATTTAGTACTATTTTGTTTCTTTTTGCATATTAACGTTACAGGCTGTTAAAGTCCACAGCTGAACATAGGCCTGCCCTATTTATTACCTAATAGGGGAAGGGGGTAGTTAGCATAGTTTTAGATCTTACGATACACGGGATGATATTATAGGGTATATATAGATTTCTTCCACTAATTTTTAAAAGAAAATTTGTTAAAAGTATTTGTAATTTACTCTGAAAGCAAATTTCTATTATTTTGTTAGGCCGGGTGTTAGCGGCACGATAGAATTATTTATTTCATCCCGTGGGTGCCGAAAGAGACAACTGTGTGAAATTCCAAAAAGACCGTAGGTATAACTTCCTATAAATGACGGTATAGTCATTTCACTTATGTAAGGAATTACATATTTAGACAAGCAGTGGTAATCAGCTTCATAGTTACGAAACTTCTGGTGCTGCAATTGTCAATCACTCTATCAAGCGGTAAATCCTCCGATGTGTATGGAGTAATGAAGAATAAAGAAGAAGGTAACATTAAGATTTTGTTTTAACTGTAGTAATTGATTTAAAACAAGAAAGATGTTCGAGTTGCAGCCTCGTACCGGTAGCTGAAGTGGAGAACGTCTCCCCACTAGGTAGAGTGACTATCTGGTAATACATGCGGGAAGTCTATGAGTGCAGGTGGCTCAAGACCGTGCTTTGTGGCATTCCTTGGGCAGGCCTGTGTTCAGCAGTGGACTTGTGAAGATCTGTAATAAATAAATGAATGCACTTATTATATTATACAAAATAAAGTAGCAGATATTATGACTCATATGCATAATTTAAGCATTTACCTCAACTCTTGACAGTTTCTTTGTTAAATTTATAAAATAAATGTCGTCAGCACTCGTATGAATATCCGTAAAAACCCCTTTAATTTAATTTAATATTAGACTTATATCTTTGCAAAACCAGTTTATTACTCGTTGTATCTGATCATTTCACGACGGGAAATTTATAGATATTTGCATACCGCTCCCGATTTTGTTGTATTTGGCCGCGAAACTGCGTCGCTTTTAATGCATTTGCGTGACTGAAGGTCATGAAAACCAAACAAGTAAATGGCGATATGAAACAAAACACTTATGAAAGTAAAGAAAGTAAAATCGGTTTTTAGTTTTTTCTTTGAATTTTGAAATTTTTAATTATTTCTTATGTGCCAAAACCGATGATGATTCCATGAAGAAAGTTTCTTATACCCTATTCCTATTATATTTTTTTATAAAAGTTGGTTTAAAACGAATACCTATAATATTAATTATTTACAACATGATAGTTAACAAAATTTAAAAAATGAAGGTTATTAGGTAACAAGTGCCCTGACTGGTCATAGCTGTTTCAAAAATCACATGGCTATATTCTGGTCCTTAACTGAAGAAAGTCTTTACTGTTTGCAGACCTTTAATACCCGAAAAAAAAAGTAACACTCATTTGGAAAACTACTTGCTTAAATTAGAAGAAGTGAAAATGCTCACAGTTTTGTAACATGTTCTATTTATTGAAGGCTTAACTATAATCTATTAGCAGTATCACAATAGGTCACACTGGTTGCAGTAAAACTGGACTTACTGAACTTTGGCACAGGCCGGCTATCATTTTTCAGATTGTTATGGAGTGATCATTCCACACCGCACGGTGCATGTTGACGACGGACTTTACATATCCACGAAATATTTCTCAGACATGCAGGTTTTCTCACAATGTTTTCTTCACCGGTAAGCACAAAAATCAGCACTTATAATAGCAATTAATAATATCATTTATATCGAGATTAAGCCCGGGTTGACCCAATGCTGTGATAAATTTACAGTGTGCACGTAGTTCCTGAGCTAACTCAGCTCTATTTTAATCTTATCTTGGAAAGGCACAGCTAGGTCAACAATAGATGTACAGAGGTATGATATCTACCCAAGTAAAGCCAATGGTCATGAATAAAGTTTTCCAGTGTTTGCGTGGACATCATTAAGCTATCTCCTGATTTTTGTTTAAGTTACGCTGAGAATCATAGCACAATCAGTCTAAAAGTATGTGTTTTTGTATAAATTATAAAGATTGCCTGCTGGCACGTAACAGTTAGCTAAAATGACATCCAAAGTTACGACGTCACGAAACATTGCCCGATGTAAGAACCTATGAACGCAGAAAAATAAATAATATATTCATTTACAATGCCTAGTGAGCATTGTAGGCATTTAGGTCAGCAAAGGTCATGGCATTTGCTTGTATAAAAGCTGGATTTACGCAGTATCGTAAAAATTACTACGTACTTACCGCCTTTATTTCATTAAAAAATATATAAAATACGCATGATTTATTTACTATCAAATTATTTATACATAGTGACTGTTAACTATGTTTTTATTTTCTGTTACAGGAATAATACCACGTATAATATGTTATATAATGCAATAAAATAGTGGACTACTTTTTGTAATCATCAAAGGTGAAATATTATATATTATACATTATATATTATATACGATATTCAGTAAAAACTGGATATCGTATATAATATATAATGTAGGGGGATAAGTCGCTCGCGTCCGTAGGCTCTGACCACCTATTCCTAGGCCCACCCTACACGTGTCCCCCGGGTGGTGCTAAATGAGCGACAAGCCGATAGCACAGACTCGGCTCCACGCCCTGGTAGAGGCGTAAAATATACCACCCTTTATCCGCACCATGAGGAACAATATAATAGAAATGGCCCCGAGTTCCCGGCGCCCCTTTAATGGGGCAGGGGTGCGAAGAATCTCCGGGAGGAAAACCGGCGACGAGGTTCGCCACCCGTCACGTTCTGTCTCCCGGAGAGGCGAAAAAGTGGATTGCAGAGGTCCGTCTGGCTACGTTGAATGTATGTGGGGCAATGAATGATAAAATGGATGAAGTATGCGATATGATGAATGATAGAGGAATAGATGTGTTATGTGTAAATGAGACGAAAGGAAGGGAAAGGATGTCACTACACATGGCATGTATACCGCATACTGGTCTGGTGTAGACGAGATCGAGCGGGCATGCCAGGGAGTAGGTATCATCCTTTCAGAAAGAATGGGCCAATGTGTGAAAGAGTATGAATGTGTAAGCCCAAGACTGCTGTGGATACGAATGAAAGTGGGCTTAAAGAAGTTGTTTGTGTTAGGGGTCTACGCCCCAGACATGTCTAAGCCCACTTATATCCGAGAGCAGTTTTGGGAAATGGTAAGGATGGTGTTAATGGAGTGTAAGGGAAATGAAAATATTATTATGCTAGGAGATTTTAATGGAAGGGTTGGGGTGAGGAGGCTTGGTTATGAAAGGATATTGGGAACGTTTGGTGATGAAAGTATAAATGAGAATGGTGAAAGTCTCCTCACCGTATGTATGGAAAAGAATCTTTTTGTGACGAACACTTGCTTTCGCCACAAGAGGATTCACATGTATACTTGGGAAAGAGGTGACGATATAAGCATGATAGATTTAATAATTGTGGATGAAAGATTGAGGGGCGCAGTTGTAGATACAAGGGTTTACCGGGGTTCTAACGTAGGAACGGATCATTATTTGGTTCTATGCCGAATTAATGGTCTATTCAGGCGTTGGCGCCATCGGTCATCTGTGTCTACCACTGCGTTACAGCGTATTAGAACAGAAAGGTTACAAGATGAAGGTGAGAAAAAAGAAGTTCAAATGTAGACTGAAAGAAAATATAAGTGGTTTGGATGAATTATGTATGAAGGAGTTAGACTTGGAGAATGTATGGCAAAATGTAAAGAAAGGTTTAGTGGATGCAGCTACCGAAGTATGTGGTGTTAGTAAGAGAAAGAATGAAAGGAAAAATAATACGTTATGGTGAGATGATGAGGTACGTATGTAAGTTGAATCAAAAAAGAGAGCGTGGCTAGATTTACTAGCAACAAAGGCTGGTAATTCTAGCGGTACGAATGATGATATTGAAAGAAAAAAGGCAGTCTTTAGACATCTTAATAAGAGAGTAAAAGAAGTAGTTGAAAGAAAAAAGCAAGAAAGAACGGATAAGAATGATAGAAGAATATCGGATAATTTCCAGGCAAATATTAAAATGTTCTGGAAACTTGTAAGAACTGCCAGGGGACATTCAAAACAGCCTATGATGAATGCTATAAGAGACGAGAATGGCTATATTCTGAATGATGAAGTTTTGAGTTTAAAGAGATGGAAGGAATATTTTGAAAGCGTGTTTATGAGTGAGGAGACAACGTGTGTACTAAGTGAAGTAGAAATTCCGAAGGAAGAGGAAAGAGGTAGCGAGATTAGTGCAGGTGAAATAATGAAAGCAATGAAAAGCATGAAAGCAGGTAAGGCTGCCGGATATGATAGAGTTTCACTCGAAATGCTAAGGGCTGGAGAGGAAGTGGTGGCAGGCCTGCTGCACACCTTGTTTAATTTATGCTGGGAACTGAAGCGGGTACCGGTAGACTGGTGCAAAGCCGTGATAGTCCCAGTATATAAGGGAAAAGGGTCGCAGCAGGACTGTAAAAACTACCGTGGCATCAGCCTTCTTAGCATTCTGGGAAAACTGTATGCTAAGGTACTGATTGAAAGGGTCATGAAAGAAACTGATGGAAAAATTTGGGATGTGCAAGCAGGATTTAGAAAGGGAATGGGATGTACAGATCAAGTCTTTTCCATGCACATGATCGCGGAGAAGTTTTTGGCCAAAAACCAAAAGGTTTTTTGTGCGTTCATGGACTTGGAAAAGGCCTATGACAGAGTGAATAGGGATGTGCTATGGCAAACACTGAACTCATTTGGGTTGAGCGCTGGCTTGATACGGGCATTGGAGTCCCTTTATAGGGACTCTAGTGCTTGTGTTAGGATCAACGGGGTCTACTCGGACTGGTTTGACATCCATAAAGGTGTCAGACAGGGCTGTGTAGCTTCCCCGTGGCTGTTCAACCTATTTATGGACAGTTGTTTGCAAAATTTGAAAGTTGAAGAATGCGGATTAAGAATGGGTGAGTTAACCGTCAAATGCCTTTTGTACGCCGATGATCAAGTTATACTTGCGTCGTCGGCGGCCGAGTTGCAAATGATGGTTACATTAATGAACAGATCATTAAAAGAAAGGGGTATGAAAGTGAACGCAAGTAAGACGAAGGTTATGGTTTTTGAAAGAGAAGAAAGTAAAACGATTTGTGAAATAAGAATAGAAGGGGAGTTGATCGAGCAAGTAGACGAGTTTGTATATTTGGGCTGCGTATTTAGCAGGGATGGGAGATATGATAAGGATATAGAACGACGAGTGAATGCGGGAAATAGAGTAAATGGGGCCCTGCACTCTATTGTGAAGAGTCAAAATGTGTCGAAAAAGGCACGTATGGCAATTCACAATGCTGTGTTGGTCCCTACTTTAACATATGGTAGTGAAAGTTGGGTGTGGCAGAAGAAGCACGAGAGTAGAATGAACGCAGTAGAAATGCGGTCGTTAAGGAGTATGTTAGGGCTGAATCTTAATGACAGGGTAAGAAATTGTGTAATAAGAGAAGAGTGTGGTTTGCAAGATGATGTTGTGACCAGGATTAAGAAAGGAATGCTTCGGTGGTTTGGTCATGTGGAAAGAATGAATGAGGAAAGAGTGACAAAGAAAATTTATGTTGCAGAAGTGAATGGCAGAGTCGGAAAGGGACGTCCTAGGCGAAAATTTATCGACCAAATTGGCGATTTATTGAAAACGGGCCAAATTAGGAGTACCCTTAACCGACGAGCATGTATGCGGAGGTGTATGGATGTGAAGGAGGCGAGAGAGGTGTGTCAGGATCGTGCCAAATGGAAGTCTGTAGTCTCTGCCTACCCCTCTGGGTGACAGGCGTGAGTGTTTATGTTATGTTATATGTTATGTAAAAACTGACAAGACTTTCGCCATAAGGTACGTCACCTTAATATGGTCAATTTAAGTTTTGCCACCCTATAAAGTCAAAACTAGGTGGATGGAGACAAAAACACGAAGTCGTATACTATAACTAACATATTAATAAAATGGTAGCTTTGGCTATAAGTAGGCATATTTCAAAAATTTACTTAACAAACGTATAATAACCATATTCACTATAATGTTAACTGTCAAAATGATGTCGTTAAAATAGCGCTCTTTTGACCTTTTATTATTTGATTGACTCATGAAGACCATCACACAGCCATTAATGCAAACAAGGCTGTAGTTTTTGAGTTATAAAAAGTGACCATATTAACCGGATGACCGCATTATCCTCACGTACGGTAATTATTTTATCAAAATCGTATGAAGGTGATCCATATGTGCACAAATATACGAATCGAAAAAATAATTTCATTTCAAATGTCATATCCTTTTACTTACTTTAGTGATAATACAACAAGGTATGTCGTTTTATCAGAAATGTGATACAAATCCAATTCTGAATGGTTCTTCTATCAAAATATTGCTTATTACATTTTTCTAGATGCGAGTTTCAAAAGGAATTTTGAAACCACGCATTACAAAAAATGTGATATATTATAATATATAGCATATATTATAAAATATAATATATTATGTATTTAGTAACGTTAACAGAAAGTATTTTTATTTTTATCTATTATAATGCCAAGGAGTTATCAGTCCAACTAATTACAAGTTACCTACTAATTAACCCCATGGAAACTGTCATCATTTTTCATCATTACAGCCCTTCACAAGTCCACTGCTGAACATACGCCTCCCCCAAGCAACGCCACAAAGCACGGTCCCGAGCCACCTGCATCCATCGACTTCCTGCATGTCTTACCAGGTCGTCACTCCATCTAGTGTTGGGTCGCCCTACACTACGCCTACTGGTACGAGGCTGCCACTCGAGAACCTTTCGTCCCCATCGGTTATCGGTTCTTCGAGCTATATGGCCGGCCCATTGCCACTTCAGCTTACCAATCCGTTCGGCTATGTCGGTCACTCTGGTTCTATTTGAGTCTATCACGCAGAGAAACACCGAGCATAGCCCTCTCCATAGCTCGCTGAGCAACCTTGAGCGTCCTCATACGGCCAGCGGTGAAGGACCACGTCACTGATCCGTAAGTCACCACTGGCAACACGCACTGGTTGTACACTTTAGTTTTCAGAGATTGAGGTATACCTGATGTGAAGATGTGTCGTAATTTCCCGAACGCTGCCCAGCCGAGTTGAATCCGTCGATTGACCTCTCGGTCGAAGTTGGACTCTAGTCGGACTATTTGTCCCAGGTAAACGTACTCGTCAACAACTTCGAGCATAGTGCTCCCAACAACTACCGGCATAGGTGTGACATGGACATTAAACATGATCTTTGTTTTGTCCATGTTCATCTTAGTACCTATCCGTTGGGAGACACCATTGAGGTAATTGAGCATAGTGCTAAGGTCCTCCAGCGATTCTGCCATAAGGACTATATCGTCGGCAAATCGAAGGTGAGTGATGTACTCGCCATTGATGTTAATACTGTATCCTTTCCAGTCCAGTAGCTTGAAAACGTCTTCCAACGCAGCGGTGAAGAGTTTCGGGGATATAACGTCACCCTGTCTTACACCTCTCTGCAGTTGGATACGCTTCGAACTCTGGTTCTGTACTCGGATAGCCATCGTAGCCCTACTGTACAAACACTTCAGCACTTCGATATACCGACAGTCAACTTGGCACCGTTGAAGGGTCTGTAGCACCGCCCAAATTTCGACGGAATCAAAGGCTTTCTCATAGTCCACATACGCCAGTCAAAGTGGCAGATTGTACTCCTCGGTCTTCTGTACAATCTACCGCAGGGTATGTATGTGGTCAAAGGTACTGAAGCCTTTTCGGAAACCGGCTTGTTCGGGAGGCTGGAAGTCGTCGAGTCTGCGTGCGAGACGATTCGTAATGACTCTCGAGAACAGCACGTAGACGCGGCTCAGAAGGGAAATCGGTCTGTAGTTCTTCAAGAGAGCGTTGTCGCCTTTCTTAAAGAACAAGACCACCGCACTTCTGCTCCACGCCTCCGGAGTAGTGCCACCATGGAGGACGGAATTGAAGAGCTTCTGAAGTACTTCAAGCATCGGTGTTCCACCCGCTTTCAGAAGCTCCGCTCTAATTCCATCCTCACCTGGGGCTCTGTCGTTTTTAACGTGCTGGAGAGCCATTCTAATCTCGCTCAGACTGACGTCCGGGATATCATCGGAATAGTGTCGGGTAAGACTTGCTCTTGAATCGTTACTCACACTTGCGTGTGGCTCCAACCATGATGTGTACAGCTGCCCATAGAACCTCTCAATCTCACTCAAAATCTCAGGTGTCTCGGAAACGATGCTGCCACACTCAGTCTTCAGCTTTGACAGTTGGCTCTTTCTGGCAGACAGATCTCTGGCAAAGACTTTGGAGCCCTGGTTCCGCTCGATCGCTTCTTTAATACGAGCAGTATTAAAGTTGCGTAAGTCTCGCCGCATGCATTTGGAGATCTGTCTGTTCAGTTGCCTGTATGCTGTCAAATCTGTTGACGATTGCAGCCTCATCTCCCGTCTAACAGCCATGAGATTAAGAGTGTGATCGGAGAGTGTTTGTGTTCTTCTGCGACGGGTCTTGCAGAACTTAGCTCCGACCGCATGGACAGTTTCCACGAGCTTGTCTTTCATATCGTCCACTGCATTGCAATCTTCTAGGCACTGAAAGCGGTTACGTAACTCGAGCTGAAAAGATTCGGGATTCTGGATTAGAGCACGAGGGAGACGGAGCGTTGACTTCATTAGACGAGACCTCTCCAACTTAACGTTTAGATTCAGTGTGCCTCTAACCATTCGGTGATCGCTGCCGATTTTCACCCTTGCGATCACTGAGACATTACTGAACAGTTGGCGTCTGGTCGTCGTAATGAAGTATCTCTTTTTTTGTAGTATCTAATTTTTTGTCGTACCGTCGGGGCTCGACCAGGTCCACTTCCTGTGCGGCCGCTTCTGGAAGAAAGATTTCATCATAAAGAGTACCTCTTTCTCCATAAAGTCAGCCAGCTGCTGGCCTCTACGGTTCCGTTGCCCTACTCCAAAATTCCCTAACTTCAGCTCACCGCCTTCTCTTGTGCCTAGTTTTGCGTTGAAGTCTCCCATCAGTACCGTGTAATTGGTTTTGAAGGAATGCATGGCTTTAGAAATATCCTCATACATTTCCTCCACCTCCTCATCGGGGTGTGCCGAGGTTGGTGCGTAGACCTGTATGACCTTCAGCGAATACCGTTTGGTGATTCTGAGTATCAGGTACGCGACCCTCGTCGACACACTCCCAATCTTTACAACGTTGTTGACGAGAGACTTGTGGACGATAAATCCGACACCTCCTTGGGACAGATGGTCGCCCTCCTGGTGATAGAACAAGTTGCCGGACTCGAGGATTACCGTGTCCTCCCCCTCTCTTCGGACCTCAGATAATCCAATAATATGCCAGCGCAACTTGTCTACCTCTTCTTCCAGCTCCATTATCTTCTCGTCAGTCCTCAGGGTGCGTGCGTTATACGTTGCCAGGTCGAGTCATCGTAGGTGGCAACCGAACCTCCACCGGAGATTCTTAGCACCCCCTGCCCCGCCGTTACCATGGTCGCCACCGTAGCCAGGAATAGAGGGGCCGCCGGGGACTGGCGGCCGTTTATTTGCGTCGTTGCTCATGGGGGATATTTGCCATAGTTGCCACGCTTGGCGAGCGGGTTGCCAACCGTAGTTTTTTATTGTCAAGTGTTATTACGAAGATGCTGCTGCATTTTTCTGTTGCCTCTTACGACACCCACGGGAAGATATGGGGTAGTGGATATTCTCAACCGCGACTACATGGCAAACTGTAAACGACTTCAAATAATAAATGCCGTAGAAGTCTTTACGTGATAGAGCCACGCTGCAGCTATATTGTGGTTGTAGCACGAATGGGTCGGCTCGACCGCGGGAGGACCACGCTCCCCCGTTTTCACCTGTTTCGTATGGTGAGTGTAGAGATCCGGAGACCCTTTTTACTGGAAACGAGGGATTCCATCTAAGTCCTCAGGGGTGACAACGCATCTGCGTTTTGATTCTTAATCAAGTATAAATGTAGATGTCTATGGGCCACATCATCCACTTACCATCAGGTGGACTATGTGCTCGTTAGTAAACTTATTCTATAAAAAAGCGTTGTTCTTCAAATCTGCATTAGTTTTTGGCAGCAGATTACAAGAGGATGCAACCAACAAAAACGAACTCTTAGAAAAGAAGAGAACTACCTCTTACTATGCTATATGGCTGCTAATCGATGGTCGATGCTATTCTTTTTAAGATGTCAGATTTTTCTTGTTTCAGATTTTTCTTTTATGATGTCGGACAATTCAAATTATTATTAAACAATAACCGATTTCGAAAGCTAACTATATTAATTTATTTTCACATTGAAGCTTTCTGAATTTTTTATCAATGCATAGTGATTCGAAAAAGCTATTAAGCTATTATTATTTAATTATTTTAAGTCTTTTAAGTCGTTAATGAATTTCTATTAAAAGTTTTGTTTTTACCTGCTAAGTGATATCACAAGCTCAAGGTGAAAAATTAAATATCCTCAAAATAGTTTCATTAAAAACTTCCCCTATGTGCTTAAAAGTAGAATAAATCCTTCAAATGAAAATGGGACCACCCTGGAGCTATAGTTTATTTATAAAACTAAATCATTTACATAGTTCAGTAGATTTTGAGAAATGTATGTACAAACATAAAAAGCAAACACATTGAATATAAAACCTCTCCCTTTTTTAAAAATGGTTTAAAATAACCTCTCAATACCGATGATTACATAAATGATGCTAAATGTTATGTCCATAATGGACATTTTCGCATCAATCACAACTTTATTCTTTGTGTTCCAATTTTCCTACGTTCTGTTGTGTTTATGGGCCATAAAGTGTCAGATTTATTACCAGTGTAGATGGTCCTTAAACTGAGATCTCAGACGTCCTACTTGCGAAATGACGTCACGGGTCGTTTACGAGTTCATTCTAATTAATAGGTTCTACCGCGTTGTTGAATGTATTAACCCCACAGCTGTTATTGCACATAATTATGATGCAGCAATATACAAAAAATACATTGTATCGTGGAAAAACAGCTAATGGTAGTTCCGTTGAGCTTTTGTTACTTTTCAGCCTAAGAGTTCATATTTCACACGTACATTCGCAGCTTTTGTTCATACAGAACGAATGAATGAGGAAAGAGTGACAAAGCAAATTTATATGGCAGATGTGAACGGCAGAGTCGGGAAGGGACGCCCTAGAAGAAAGTTTATCGACCAAATTGGCGATATTTTTAAAATTGGCCACGTTAGAAGTACCCTTAATCGTCGAGCATGTATACTTAGATATATGGATGTAAAGGAGGCGAAAGAGGTATTTCAGGATTGTGCCAAATGGAAGTCCGTAGTCTCTGCCTACCCCTCTGGGTGACAGGCGTGAGTGTTTACGTATGTATGTACATTCGCAGCTTCCGCTGCTGTATTCGTACTTATTAAAATGTAATAGAGGCAAATATAATTACAGGTTATAAGAGACACATCAAGTTTCTCAAGAGTGACAATGTATGCGTGACTTTCTTTATTTGATATAGATTAAACATATGGGTAACCCATATCAAATAAAGGTGTTCATACACTGCGGTAGCTACTTACTACTTACTCTGAGGTGAAATTTTCACTCTGACAATTAGAAATTATAGTAATTATTCTCAAATATAGGTTAACCAAATAATTATATACTAAAAATAGCTCGTAAAATCCAAAAGTTCATGCTTCATGAGTGTTTCGGAGCATTTTAAAGTAAAAAATAAATAAAGATATTAATAGTTATTTTGCAACCATCCGCAAAAATAAAAAATTATGTATCTTCCCTAGTTTGAAGAGCACCTCCCGCCCTCCCTCAATTACGTGCACTAATCCGGTCACGACCAATCCCAGCAACACTACGCCCAACGCCACTACTCCCAACACCACTATTCTAGGAAAGACACACCATCCATGATAATGCGACACGTGTTTCGCCTCTACACGAGGTATCTTCGGGTGATGTTGAGACTCTACGGCGGCTGACCGCTAAGCTCTCTCTTAGCAGTTCCCACAGCTTCTTTCTGTTGGGAAGTCTTAGTGTTACCTTATTTTCAGTTCGTCACTGTTTGTAACATACAAAGCCTAACACAATTTGGAATATTTCAGGTCAACATCACAAACATACACCACCGCACATGATATCGAATATCTTCAAATAAGTGTATTAATCGACCGTTACAACATTGACATAAGATATCACTAGTAACTTTGGTTTTATACTAAATTTCATGGCGTTATTGCAACTAATCTCTTAGTTGCAAAATCCCCATATGTATGTTTTGGTGAGGTAAATATAACTACGCTCATTATCTTAATACTTAATATATATAAATTATGTGTCACATTGTTTGTCCGCGATGGATTCCTAAACTACTTAACCGATCTTAATCAAATTTGCACACCGTGTGCAGTTTGGTCAAACTTGAGAGATAGAATAGTTTTTTTGCTCATGAGTTACCCACAATTTTTTTTGCGAATTTAAGGATTTTTAATAGGACATGACAAAGGGTCGACGAAAAAGGCAGAACAACGTCTGCCTGGTAAGCTAGTTTACTATAAATGGATTATCGAATTAAACAAATACAACAAACATTACTTACGGTAGTCGATTATCACAAACACAATCAATAACAGTCGAAAAACTTGTTGGAAATATTTATTTTCAATATAAGTACTCTGCAACACATTCGTGATTCAGAAAATAAATAAAGCGGTTTGACAAAATGCTTTCTTGGTCACAAAGTTTCGATCTAACTACCGACATTTTTGTTTTTCTGCGAAAATTAATCATTCTTTCTCCGGATAATAAATGTCGTTTTTTACCGAATGCCGTCTGAATTCAGTTCTTCTAATTAGTTACAAAAGGTGCAGCTTAAGTGCAAAATAGTTATAACGTAGACATTATGACAGACCACAAAATTGCTTCACCTTGACGTGCCGAGAGCAGAGCACTAACTCATTTCAGAAACATAAACAGAAACTTTTTATTCAATATAGATTATAAATAATATTTATTGCAAGTCACTTTCTTAATTTACCACTACTTCTGAAAAAAAAAACACTGTCCTGGAAAGAACCAAGAAAAAACACAGCGGGACTTTTAAAAAAAATCATCCTACAATCATGTACCTATGTTACAATTAACAACACATAGGAAATAGAAATGGTTTGGCAGCGATCAATCTTCCCAGGGGTTATTAACATCCATAAATTTCCTAATATTATAATAATCCTTTCTATACAAACTTAGTTTAATAAAACTAATTGTCCACAGTGATCAGAGTTAAATTTTTGGATTATACATATACGAAACGGCTTAACATTTGTAAAAATGTTATCTAACAAGTATAGACACTAGATTTAGCATTACGTATTTACTCCAAAAATAAATTAAAAAGACAATATGATTTAAATAATGATCTAATAATATTGATGTAGGAAGCTTCTGGGAGATTGATATTAAAATCTCCACATATTTCAGGGTGGGGGGTGGTTGTCGGTTTGGTTCGGTTTCCAACAGACGCATTTTGTTTTATTAAGCTTTACAAAAACTTCCCCCATATTTTTTTCCAAAAGTATCGTATATTCTACATTTCTACAGTTTGCTCAACAGATAGGCTCACAATATGTTTACGCTCTTTACATGATAATATTTTACGAACTTAAATGAAAGAGCCACCTCTCGAAAACGTTTCTCTATTAAAAAAACTGACAAACTGGTGATTATTAAGTTATAAGCTTTTAACAAAATAACGTTCAGTAATACGTAAAATATCCATATTTCTGCTATTTAAGAACTATTCAATTTCTAGCTCTGTGCCTATCATGCCATGTTTAATTTGATGCACCAGGAGTAAACAATTTTTATTATCATTTTGTGGAGTCATACAATTAACATTTAATAAGGATTTGTAAGCTACATTCTAAATTATTTAAATAATTATAACTGCTAAAAATTACCTCTATTGTCTCGTTTTCTAATTTAAATTACTTCGAACTGATTCCAAATTGAAAGTCAAATCATTATGCTTCTCAATAGGAGCAGATATTTTGGTAACCTAGTCCTTGGCTGAGTTAATATATAAATAAAAAGGTAACTTATTTTTAATTAGATTATTAATGTCTATTAAATTAATTCTGTTATAATTGTTAGAGTTAAATGTCAAATTTAAATTATTGTTACATGACAAAATATTCATTAATAAATTTAAGTCGTATCTTATTTTATTTTCCTGTTATCAACCCTGTACGTAAGGCAATGAAAACAGGATAAATTTATGTACATTTAAATTTTTTAGGTAAACAATATATTTTAATAATTGATTTTTGTTTACATTGCCTCTTCTCCCAACAAGAATTATTAATGTGCTATTAGGACTAAACTTACTAGTAAAAACTTTATTCACTATACGACGAAGGGATGCCCCAGGCATACAATAATTACTAATCAGCTGTCCTTTAAATGGTTATTTAATATCATGTCCAAATTTTTGCCTATGTCGTCATAATACATAATAACTTTATATTTTTTAATATTTAAATACATTTAAGTTTAAATTCTTTGTCATGGCACTGTCATAGGGGGCAGGTGAAAATAAGGAGTCATTATGCGTCGCGTTATGAGGCGTGCAATATAAATATTACTTAAATATGATTTATTATGTATTATCTCATTAAGTTGAATTAGTTCTAATTCACTATTCATAGGATCTTTACGATTAAACTGGAATGACGAGGATTTCCCAAGTGTGTATATCGCGTATGTCGTCGGCAGATCGTTTGTTTTGTCATTATACAAACGGCGTCGCCTGTTTTCAAACGGTCGATGGTTTGTGAAATGCCGCATTATATTCTATATATTTTCATTTTATGATATATCTAACGAACTTTGTTGACCTTTCACTGTTATATTTAGATAAAACTATACGAGCACAAATTATTTTTTCAGCAAAATGCGAACTGAATAACGTAAAAAAATATGTTTTATTTTAAGCACGTCCGTAGAGTATTTTTAAAATCCCAGCCGAGTTTTGCATTCTTTATTCTCGTGTAAAATGTGATATTCATAAATACCTCTTAGTTGAATACACCTATTAGTCATTTTACAATTCATACTTTGTTCAATAACTTTTAAAGACTGGTTCAAATCTCAAAAAATTAGAAAACGTGGAGATATTTGTTTTATCTTTATTATATTAATTGTATTGAAGTTTTCACGTACATAGATGTAAGTAAAACAGAAGAAAAAATGACGTAGTATCATAAATACATAAAATAATCTAATAAATAAAAAAATAATGTTTGTTCGTATTTTATGCGCTTTCACACTATTCATCAGATTGCGCTAAAACGTTGTCAACTTATTGCTTGCTCTTCCACGAAGGTTACCCTTACCCTATACAAAAAAGCATATATGCGTTGTACAATTAACTTGCAGTTGGTGGCGCGTGTATCGTACCGACAAATTTATTTGAAAGTTGTAATAATATCTTCCAACTCCAACGAATGCATTATCATTTCTAATTTAAAAAAGTCTCCCAATTTGGAAACGATAGTATAAATAGCTAGTACTAATAATAAAAATAAACCAATTTACCGCCTTGCAGTCAGATATGATTGCACTGTGAGGAGACCATTTACTAAGCAACGAGTCATTACCACTTTTTATAACGACAAACGATAACGACAGGTGTCCCGAGTCTCTACTCAATAGCCCTGTATCCCGACCCATCGAGCATCCCATTTACATAGCCTAACGTTTTCCTATTTACCTCTTTTCTTCAATAATTTGTAAATGTTCTAGGGCTCTTCTTCGAATACATTTTATAATCTTAGAAGTAATAATCGTGGAAATATCGTTTAAAATTATATTGTTGAACTAAGAATGAAAAGTAAAAAATATATTCATAAAAGGAGGTTAATTGTTAAATACACTAAATGAAATTGAATGATCTATAACTTTCAAATAAATTTGTCGATACGATTAGCGAGAAACAAACACTAATATTTATATATTAGATGTGGAGCGAGGCATAAGCCGTAGGCCACATTATAGTAAAATTCCCCAAAAGATCTCTGCGTGTGAGATCCATGTTTCAACATAAGCTTTTTAAAACACCCGACCCCAGACCACAAAGTGAAAAAACATAATAACAATAACATATGACTATAGTATCTATATATTACTAGTTTGCCAGGCAGACGTTGTTCTGCTCTTTTCGACGACCCTTTGTCATGTCCCATTAAATATCCTTAAATTCGCAAAAAAAATGTGGGCAAAAAAAACTATCATATCTCTCAAGTTGAACCAAACTGCACACGGTGTGCAAATTTGATTAAAATCGGTTGAGTAGTTTAGGAGTCCATCGCGGACAAACAACGTGACGCGTAATTTATATATATTAAGATTACGTGGACAGAAAACTTTGTACCCCCTTTTAAATGTATTGCCTGTTAAAAAGGGTTTAACCGTATTAGGCGCACAGAGGAGTATGAGGTTTGGAATAGTTTAAGTTTATAATGGAGAAGGAGCTCAAAAAGCTAAAATTTATGTACAATATGTGTTAAAATTCATTAAACTTAATAAAATAATACATTGTTGTTTTATTTATTTGTAAAGTTTGTTTATGTTCAGTCTATGTTTTGATACTGGCATTGTATCAAAACATAGACTTCCATTAACGTAGTTAAACACATTAATTTGTGGTCAAACAGTCGCACCCACTGAACTCTATATTATGTACAAGTACGCTGGACTGGCTATACCATACAAAATGTCTGTGCCGATTTGAAGTGCCTCAATTTTCCGTACCGGAAACGAAAATTGACATAATGTACTGAAGTTTGTTGTCTTATTTAAATCCTATCTCTGTATTTTGCATTATTAAACTAATAAACTAAAGTACCTATTTAAGGTGGTTTGATTGTGTATAATTTTCGTTACATAATAACAATTATTTTTAATAATAATGAGAGTGTGTGTAATATGTAAAACTCGTTACCGAAAGAAAAGTGGTTTAACATTCTACAAGTACGTAAATTTACAGCTAATATTAAACAAATTAAAACTGTTTTATTACATGTTTTGCGTTATATTACTGAATTTCTATAAACAAATATTTATTAAATTAAATAGGGTCATCGAATTCCTTGTCTATAATATTTATCGATGTTTTTCCTACGTATATCTGTTAACAACCAAAGTGGCCTAAAACAGGTAATTATCAAATGTTTATTAATTAACAGATTTCCAACTGAACCTAGACAAACTATGACTTAAAAGCATAAATACTGTGAATTGGCATCCGAAACCAAATACAATTACCAGTAAGTATAAAAGTATTAGATTATTATTTCGAATGATTTTATTTTTCTCTTCTCGTTTTCCCCTAAACTCATGGGCCCCCCATAACCAAGTGTAGAAAGGTTGCCCGATGATGACTTTATGTCTACAAGACGTAAATTTGCTCAATCTGTTTAAATACGACCAGCTTATTGTATCAAAAGAATAAATTTATATTGGGACTGAAAAATTATTAGTGAATTTGCGTGAGCTTAGGCGGGAGAAGGGGGAGGGAGCTTTAGTAGCCGTTGCTTGGTGTGCAATGATAGAACTAGGGAACTCAGATGGCTGCCCCGAGGAGGTCACTCTGAGTGGGTTTGTCGAGCCCTTGGATGTGTGTTAGTGGGCTACGGCTAGAGGAGATTCCTCTCCCAGTACTGCTGCAGTCGAGGTGGAGTCGCAAGGAAAGAGGAATTTTGGTATGGCGCTTCGCAATTCAGCACTTGACTATCCTCAAACGTGGCCCTCCACTACTAACCGTATGAGGAAGCTCAAAGTCGCTCAGCGAGCTATGGACAGGGCTATGCTCGGGGTTTCTCCACGTGATAAACTTAGAAATGAGTATATCCGCAGTAAAATCAGTGACCGACATCGCCCAACGGATTAGTAAGTTGAAGTGGCAATGGTCCGGTCATATATCTCGAAGAACCGATAACCGATGGATGAGATGGGAAGAAAGGTTCTCGAGTTGCAGCCTCGTTCCGGCAGGCGTGATGATGGATGCAGGTGGCTCAGGACCGTGCTTTGTGGCATTCATTGGGAGAGGCCTATGTTCAGCAGTAGACTTGTGAAAGGGTTGTAATGAAGATGAATGATGAAGGCATTATATTAATACGATACATAAATAGAATCACTGTTGTTATTGAATCAATTTCACATACCCTAGAGTAACAATACTCAATATTGGCTACTCCACGTTTGTGTTGGAAAACGCAAGTAAGTAACGCGAAGTTATCTGAGAGAAAGATCAAAGAGTGAAATAGCACTTGCGCAAACACTTTAGCGCACCCTCTTCTCAGGCATACCTCATTTAAAGCATGGGCAATTGAACTGAGTAGCTCAAATATGTGTCTCAAATCTGAGAAAAATCTGAGAGATGAGTACATGTTTGTGCCATTTGCTGTAAAGAATATCGGCCCGTTGGGTTCACGTGCGATGAAGTTACAAAATTAACTATCCGCGACAGATCTGCCGCGGCTGCCTATTTTCTTGTACAAAAGCCAAGTTATTGGATTCTAGCAATAGCAGTTAATTCAGAGAGGAAACTCAGCCACTGTTCTTGGCACTATACCTCGGAGAGTAGGACTGTATGATAATTTCAGTTTTTAGTTTTTTTTTCATTATAGTTTTTAATTTTTTTTTAATTTTGGAACTGAATTTTTAAATTACTGATAACAATGTAGGTAAATTAAAGTCTAAATCTTTTTTTCACCTCGATAGATGTTACCCAGAGCACTGCTGCCGCAAAAGAAATAATAGTAGAAATATCGTTTTAAATTTGGAAGAGTAATATTGTTCAAGTAGGAATGATAACACAATAATTGAAATTGAATGATCTCTAACTTTCAAATAAATTGTCAATTCGATACGCACGCCACCTCGTGTATTTTAATTGTACTATGCCTATAACATTTGCGCAAGTGCTAGCAATAAGTTGATGAAGTTTTAACGTAATCTGAGGAACGGTATGGCAATGCGTAAAATCTGAACGAAAAGACGAAAATTAATTTTTATATAATAGAAGATATTATTTAATCTGTTTATAGACAGACTTATAAATAATTATGATAGGCGTTATTTTAGAAAAGAAATCAGCGACGGTTGGCAATAAATTTCTTTGCGAAGTTATGTTTTAACTTTTATTTTGTATAGTTACACTAGTTGAATATTTTCCAGTACTAATTAAAATTTTAACTTTTTAATGAATCAACTTACCCAATGTTGAAACCCGGATGAAAATATGTTTTGTAGCTACGAATAAAAAGTAAAAACGTAGATAGACCAAAGCAGCGTCGTTATTGGTTTTATATGAAGTATAAAGCTTGCGTCTAATGACTAGGTATTAATTGATACATTTATATATTTTATGGCACTATATTAATATGATACATAAATAAAATGGACGTTATAGGTAGGCCCATAGAATACTATAATACATATAAAATTTAGTATTCTATGGGCAGGTCTGTGTATAGAAATTTTGTCAATATATTTTATCACGCTGTTTTATCTCTATTATTAGTTCCGTGCACGCTCATTTCTATTGTCAGTGCCAAAATGGCGAAAATCAAATCGCCTCATTATGTCACGGTGTATGTATGGCCGGTCAAAACCAGTAATCGAAACGATCTCAACGTAAATTTCGTAGTACGTAAGTAACCCAAGTTTGATCCGCATCTACTCCACACACATTTTAATTGCAATTTGAAGTTTCAATGTACTACGTTCTCTGTGTAGAAAGAAAAAATTACAAGGAAACTTACATATCTGAAAAGTTAGAAAATTTTACGGAAATCGTTTTTAGGTAGTCAAATCAATCAACTTCTTTTCGGTCTAAAACACACTGCTGACTGTGCCCAGTAGTGGGACGTATCTAGTGCTACTTTTTTACTTTAAATGCACTGCTGATCATAGGCTTCCCCCATTGTTTGTCAAATAACCCGCATATTTGCAGTAGTATTCACGCTTGGCAAGCAGGTTGGCAACCGCAGCTTTATATTATTTGCGTTGTTATCAAGAAAATGCTGCCACCCATCTCCTGTTTCAGTTTCCCTCTGTCATCTCTTACGACACCCACGAGATGAAATGGGTTAGTGGTTTCTTTCTCGCCGCCTCTACATGCTGCGCACGCTCTTCACATGCTCTACACGACTCGCCACGCTGGGCACGCGATTTCCCAACCGCATATTTTCATTATTTTTAGCTATGATCAGGAAGACGCTGCTGTCATCTTCTGTATATTTTTTCTCTCGTTCATGAATATAGTTCTTCTCACACTTTCACTATGAATATAACTATATTTATAAAATTGTGTAGTATACTCGAACGTAAAAGATACTGGCATGTATGGTGCCAATCAATATTCAATCGGGCCAATGCTAATAAAGACGATGAAATTCAACATTATTTTATCAAAAATATATCAAATTTAATTATAAATATTATATAAATAATGTATATCTGATTCCAAGGCAATTTTCCCTTCATCAGACACATCGGAAAACATGCCTGATATAAAAAAATGTTGTCAGACGTATGATATTAATATCATAATTAATATCATACGTCTGAAATTATAAAATAAATTCACTTATGTGTTTCTGTAGCATAACATACTGTCAAATTTCATCTCCTGACATTTATTGTTGTCCTCGTTATTCGGTGATGTAAGTGCTGTAAGCAAGGAGCCTTATACATCTCCATGAGACTTAGGACTATAGCTTCGTACAAAAAAGACTGACGACGAAGAGCAGTTCATGTCTGATTACTCTCTCACTCGTAAGTGATTTAATCGAATTCCGTGTGTCTGTTGATGTTGACAAGGCTGGATTAGCTAATGTTGATGAATATTTTTTATAGTGCACCTTAGATATTTTTCTGTTGCATTTTTAACTATGTAATTTTAACCTCTTGACGGATCGGTAAACAAAGAAGGTGGACTTGGTCGAGTCCTGATGGTTCGATAAAAAATGAGATCCTCCAGGCGAGGTTGGAATTACAGCGTAGCTTCTGAAAGCGAGTAGAAAACAGATACTTAAAGTCCTTCAGAAGTTCTTCAATTCCGTTCTTCATGGTGGCACTACTCAGAAGGCGTGGAGCAGAAGCGCGATGGTCTTGTTCTTCAAGATAAGCGACAACGCTCTCTTGAATAACTACAGACCGATTTCCCTTCTGAGCCGCGTCTATGTGCTGTTTTCGAGTGTTATTACGAATCGTCTCGCACACAGACTCGACGACTTCCAGCCTCCCGAGCAAACCGGTTTTCGAAAAGGCTTTAACACCGTAGACTACATACATAACCTTCGGCAAAATGTACATAATGGTACGGCCCATTATTATTATTAATAACTAATAATTAATTTTCTTACAAAGCCGTCAAAAATTATCTTAAAAGTAATATTTTAAACTATTAAACTACATTAATAAGTTAAAATAAATACATTTAAGACATTTAATACTGTGGCAAATTAAAGGCTTGTTGTTTTTTAAAATCAATTTATTTATTAAAACTTTGTTAAAATATTCAAAATGTATTAAATAATAGAAACACAAGTCGCAAATATTATAATAATAACTTACTGCTACTTGCGGTATTACGTCTTGTGATGGATCTCCGGGTGTTCTGCGCTTGATTCGACGCATGTTGTGGTTCTGGTCAATGGAGGTATGCGGGAGGTGATGTCTGCTGGGATTGTATGGGAGACCTTGGGATGGTGTAAGCTCGAAGACAGTAGCATTAGCACTGCTTTCCCGCGATAGTTGTTTGGCGGGTCGCTGTTCTCAATGGTGCTCTCTACGTCTTGGTTTGACTCACACCAAAGTAGCTTTGCCCAAGTCAGGTTCCTTTATTATGGGGCTGCAGACTGTCTGACCTCTATGATGTTTAATATAACAACTTAGTAATATATCTGTGCTAATTTCCCACCTTTGAATGATTGAAGGAAACTTGTTGGTGGTTGAGACAAACATGATCAAAAAATTCATATATTCAATGTCAATGACACAAACCCTTTTTGATGGCAAATGATTACTATTATCTTATAACTGCCTTTTGGCCGTTGTATTGGTTGGAGGAGCATATGTGTCGACCTCATGCAGTGGTAGCTGAAGGGAGGATCTGAGAAGATTCTCAAGGCTGCGGCCGAAAACTGCACAACGTGGGACTCCATTCCCTTGAGATGAGCGGTAGACTCATGACATGCCCTTGCTAGTATTGGTGCTGGTCATGCAATCGATGATGATGTCATACACTTACATCACGTCTGCAGAACGGCGGTCTGGCAGGTAATGGCGCGCACGGAGTTCTTTTTATGGCCAGTGTGCCTTTTTGCTTAAACCGTGTGATGTACATTAACTGTGGCTGGATTTGATCGCCAAACATTGACATACGCGATTTCGGTCGATGTTTTTGCTAACGCACTACCAAGGGGCCAAGCCCTCTTTTAACGGTTCGCCAGTTATTTTCCGATGGACTTCGGTCCAGTTCCCAACTTAACGTTCACTTCGATGGGAGCGCGTTGGTTGGCGCTCACCGACATGTGCCCCCCACATTTTAAATATTCATTCTTCCTAAAGCTACCTAAAAGAACTAAGTTACTAAACAAATACAACGTAAATAAGGGTCCCAACTAAGACGATCACGCCATAAATATTACAAACGGCCTATTACTAAACCTTATAGATATAATTATATATGAAAAGAGAAATAATATATATAGGTAGAAAGGAGCGACGACAATAAGAAATCCGGAGAGTACAATCTGCCACTTTGTCTTGCGTATGTGGACTATGAGTAAGTCTTTGATTCAATCCCTTCAGCAGTACCAAGTTAACTGTCGGTATGTCGAGGTCCTATCTATACCTATCCAACGGCAAAGAGGTGTAAGATAGGTTAACGTAATATCCCTGAAACTCTTCACCGCTGCATTGGAAGACGTTTTTGTGCTACTAGATTGGAAAGGATACGGAATTAACATCAATGGCGAGTACATCACTCACCTTTAATTCGCCGACGATATCGTCCTTATGGCAGAATTGCTTGAGGACCTAAGCACTATGCTCAATAACCTCAATAGTGTCTCCCAGTGGATGAACATGGACAAAACAAAAGTCATGTGTAATATCCATGTCACACCTATGCCGGTGGTTGTTGCGAGCACTAAGCACAAAGTTGTTTATGAGTATGTTAACCTGAGACGAGTAGCCCACCTAGGTAAGCGTTTGGGGGATTATTTACACATCTTCTCGTCACGAATACCTCATGACCTCAAAACTAGATTGTACATCCAGTGCATGTTTCCAGTGCTGACCTATAGATCTGAGACGTGGTCTTTCACTGCTGGCCGTATGAGGAAGCTCAAGGTCGCTCAGCGAGCTTAAGCTTTTTCATACGACATGAGGACTATGCTGGGAGTTTCTCTGCGTGATAAACTTAGGAATGAGGATATCCGCAGCAGAACCAGAGTGACCAACATAGCCTAACAGATTAGTAAGCTGAAGTGGAAATGGGTAGGCCATATAGCTCGAAGAACCGATATTCGATGGGGAAAAAAGGTTCTGGAATGGCAGCCTCGTACCGACAGGCAATGTGTAGGACGTCCCTCCACTAGAATAAGTGACAAACTGGTAAGACTTGCAGGAAGTCGATGGATGCAGGTGACTCAAGATCGTGCTTTGTGGCATTCCGTGGGGGGCCTATGTTCAGCAGTGGACTTGTGAAAGGACTATAATGATGATGATGATGAACAGATCAGTAAGCTGAAGTGGAAATAGGCTGGCTATATAGCTCGAAAAACTGACAACCGATTGGGGAAAATTGTTATCGAGTAACAGCCTTGTCGAGTTGGCCTCCCACTAGATAAAGTAATAACCTTGTACGACATGCAGTTATTCCATGGAAGCTGGTGGCTCAGGACCGTAATTTGTGACATTCCTTGTGGGAGGCCTATGTTCAGAAGTAGTCTTGTGAAGGACTGTAAATCTAACCAGGTCATCACTCATCTAGCGGGGGGACGTCCTACACTTCGTTTGGTGGGTAACACAAATGATTCGAGGCATCCCTTCAATGAATTTTTAGTAAATGATTTCGCGAATTTAGTTAAATGTCGTAATAGTACTCTATATAATACTCATAATTAATTTAACTCAAAACATTTTCAAACTCCATTGTTCACTCTACTAAAATCGTAATCTCGTGTAACGGACTGACTGCACTCAGATATAAGCATCTCAAGTACATAGTTTCATGTATTAAATAATGCGTCACGCCGCTGATAATATAAACATAAGCCGCAACTTGGGTATTTTTAATAAGGGGCTAAAGATCATATTAATTAAATTATTGTATTGTTTTCGGTTTTTAATCGTTCTGAAAAAAATTCTGATGCATGCCAGCTAAATTCTCAGACGTGACAACGCATCTTTAGAGTCCTTTGCTTGAAGTTGGCTGCAGATGTACATTTACTCCAGTAGCGTTACTACAGTATTGTAAGTTCGTTTGATATTTCCGTTTAAAAAAATAGATGCACACAGGTCAAATTAATACGAAGCGTGTTTAAAGACTAATTATTATTGAAATTTACCGAGGAACTGCTATCTGTGTATACAACGCAGGAAATTGTAAAATGACGAAACGACTGTGTTGATATTAGAACACCGGTCTTTTTAATATAACAGTAATAAATTTAGTTTTAAAAGTCGCAGATATTTTTTTCGGGCATTAACATTTGCCAAATATTATCTCTTAATCATCGCTGTCATCAACATAATTAAACACCTTTTTAGCCGAATTAAAAAAAAACTGAGGAGTTATTTTCTCTTTATTAACAACTAATTAAAATATATGTATTGTAACCATTTACGCAATATTCTAATTGTTACATTATTTATTTATATATTTATAAATTCTTTATTGAACCTTACTGAATGTATAGGAATAGGAACAAAAAGTGGACTTAATGCTAAAAGCATTCTCCGACATTCAACCTTAGGGCAGTGATTTATCGTCAAAAGGTGTTACAGAAAAGAAGGATATCCTTACTTAAAAGGGTCAAAGTTTTACGTTAAATAAAACTTAAAAGTTGAAATCGAAAAGTTAAAACATTAAAATATTTTTTACATAACAGCTATTAAATCATCGACTTCTGAAGTAAATATGTGGAATTTTTTATATTCATTTAATTTTTTTAATTCGGCTTTCCATCATCATCATCCTCACAGCACTACAAAAGTCGAATAGTTGCCGATATTTGTGTAACATTATACAAATTAATAGTAACTCTGATTTTCAATGATTTTGAATGTCACATCGAGCTTTGCTACTATCGAATGAGGCATGATGATGATTACGCTATAGAAATTGTTGTGTCTGTTAGTGATCGCGTAACTTCTGAAAAACTTGACCGGTTGAGCTCAAATTCACACAATATATTTGTTTTGTCGAGACGTTGGTTATATGAGCATAGCTATGCTAGGATCCAATAGATGACGGCTCAAGTCAAATTAAAAAAAATCTTTAATCTTTAAATGTTTATTAGCTTAAGAAGCGTTTACAAAATTAAAATATATTGTCATCATTAGAGAATAAAACCAAAAAACTAAACGTAAAAAATTAGGTAATTAATGGTAAAACGTATATGGCTTCTGAATATTAAGTTTTTCATTTAGTATTTATGAATACTTGGAAATTTTTATTGATGAAGTAAGTCACACTATTGAAATGCAATGCAAGACACGAACGTAAGGCGACATGGGGGCCGGCGTCTCAGACGACGACGCCGTGTCGCCCCGTCCGTGTTTACAGACGACTTACTGCCCATTATTAAGCCGTCCACTTACATACTGCTATTAGTATTTACACTCTTATCTATAAAATATAGGGTTGTTGTAGTCATAGTTATTTCGGTCACATAGTCGTTAAAGCGAGTATGTCAAATATTATGTATTTGTATTTGTATTTTATATTAGAAAGTACAAATACAAATACATAATATTTGACATACTCGCCTAGCGTCTTCACAATATAGGAAATAAATAAAATTTAATTTTACCGAAGTGATTGCTTTTTTTTATAATATCACAAATATAGAAAAGTAAGCCATTAATACGTGGCGGTGCCGTTAATGAACCTGTCAGCTCATTTTATCTATCGGACACGAATAGTTCCATCGTTGCATGAGATGACTATGAAAATGTCATAATAATTGGTGATGCAATGAATACGAATACGAATTTTCGTATTCGCCGAATAATTGACATTTACCGAACATTCGAATTCGTCGAATACTGATCACGAATATTTAAAAACTTATATTTTGTACTCAATTCTAATTAGTGGCAGACTTTGAAAACGCACCTTAGGCAGGGAGTTGTTACCCATTTTAACAGTCAAACAACTGGAAGATTCTCAACAAGCTAACAATAAACCAAAACAAGTTTTGTTTCTACCAAATTGTCATCATGAAATCATAGCAAGGAGCTGGGCCCTTATGAGCCAAATAATTAATATTCTGGCCAATTTTGAAGAAGCTACTAAAGAGCTAAGCAAAGAATCAACGCAATCTCAAGCAATCCCAATAATACGAAGTCTTAAATCTTGCCTATGATCCTTTGTCTATTTATTTAGCGAGAAGATGTCCATTTTCGAGTACTGAAAATACTCGCCCATAAATATTTTTCTCTGAAATCATGTACACAGTCGCTTCGGAAAGGTTTTTTTCAACGGCTTGGAACATCCAAACTGAAAAAAGAAATCGCCTAAAACCAGAAAATCTACCAAATTTACATTTCTTAAATAAAGATTTGCCTGTTGAAAATTTTAAGTATTAGAACAATAGAAAATCATCAAATAAATGAGTTTTTCATTACCAAGGCGAGATATTCGTATTCGTAAAAGAAATATTCGTTGCATCACTAATATTCCAGCTTTCGACAGATTCATAGTGCCCGTTTACCTCTGATTAAAAATATTCAGATTCATAAGGGGTATCGAGTCAAGAAACAAGGTAGGTACTCTGATGCTTCAATTGCCATTATTCCTGCTATTTCTGACGATCATAGTAAATTCTCTTTACAACGGGATAGGCTTTTGTCCATCCATGAACTTTTTCTAACTAATTAGGAAAACATAAGACAGTAACTTATTTCACGTTGTTTAGAAGTGTAGATATAATTCGCAAAAAGTGATACTTTATAAGAATAGGTAGAGCTCTTTTTCTAGTTATATATCAAAACTTCCTATTTGTGCTTTCAAGTACTAGTGCACCGGCTGTTTTAGGAAGCTGGTTGTAGGGAGTCAGTTCATAGTTTAGAAATATAACAACGAATTAGTGGTCTTCTTTGTGTTAATTTTTTAGCAGGTGTCCAAGTAGTCATTTTAATCTTGATTGTCTTTTAAATATTATAAAAAGTAAGTAAATTGCAATTAAAAACCACAAATTATATTTTATTAGATACAGCTTTTTCATTTAACTGCGATATGCCATTGCTTGGAGACTTGTTAAAAATGATGTATTACGTTTATTTAAATAAACAATTATTTTCAGATTGTACGCATATTAAACGGTTCTAAAATATTCTGTATCTGTATCTTAATCACAAATAGCTTAGACAATACATCTAACAAGTATCTTAAATGCATGCAGCGGGTCCCAAATAAAATATATAAATGTCCCACGCTAAATGGATCAGAAAATATTGTGGGATCTTTCCCTCCTTTTATAGCAGACGAGCAATTTTTTGTTCACTTTCCTTGAAAAAAGACACCATTTCTAGTTCTATGATTTGTTCACGGATTGCTCCTTTATATTTCATTCCGCACACGTTACCGAGGCGTTGGTTACGCGCTATAATTATCTCATCCTTATCATAATTCAAGCCTCAATATTATTACTAACTTTGCATTTACATGAGGGACATAAAATTAATACATGTTAATGACAACCTTCAGTCTATCACAAAATTATTTTGCTTATAATATCTCATTTTTTACCAGTCTGTCATAATTCACAGTTTGACATGGACACCAATAGTAAAGGACATAAGAACAATCGTATGTATTACATATGTTATTTGGTAATATAATTTTAAACTATATATTAACCAATTATGAAATACACGTCCGCACGTCCGCTATATTGCATTACACCGAGGGTTGTTCGGTGGAAAATCTGCCTCCCTTTGTAATCTTAATTTAAATGAAAAACAATATAATGTAAATAAATAAATGTAATATAAAGATCTCTCGTCATCGTAGTCAACCACTGAATGACATTTTGGCGCTAATCCCTGTTTCCTATTCGCTGTCATTGAATATTTATTTTGTTAAGTATTTTGGAAACTTATCAAGATACTATAGTGAATCAAAGACCATTAGTTAGGAGAACATTAACTTTGTCACAGGATCCTGCAATAATAACAATCATAGAGTGCAACTATAAAGGTACGTCAAACTTATGCGCAGGTAAAATTTATTCAAAGCTGGTGCATTACATTAATACTGAATTAAGTTTAAGAATATCCGCAGTAGATCAGCGTAACTGGCATTGTGAAACAGACCAGTAAGCGGAAGGGGCAATGGACAGGCCAGCTCGAAGCTCAAGTAGCCGATAACCGATGAGGAGAAAGGTTCTAGAATATCTATCACATACCGATGAGGGAAATGTAGAGCTGCTTCCTTTATGGAGTAACGATTTGGTAAGACGTGCAAGAAGTCGATAGATGCAGGCGGGTCTGGACCGTGTTTTTTGGCACTTGGAGGAGGCCTATGCTTAGCAGTGGACTTGTGGAAGGCTGTAATGATGATGATGATCTAATAAAAGATTTTCCGAGACTGTGATTCGTATATCGTGTTCCTTGCTATTAAAAGATTTTTAGATTCTGAAATTTTTATTTAAATCAAAATTCATATTCAAACACCTTTATTTTGAAATTCGAAAAAATTTATTAATTTTTTAACCATAATTTTAAAATAGTAATATATTATCGTATTATTTTATCATAAAGCATGTTATTAGTAAGTGCTGCCGCTCCGATGTACCCCATTTGACGGTTTTTTATTTGGCTCGTCTGTCAAGGCTTTGTATCAAACGAAAAAGCTCACAACGTTTAATAAAACCTACATGAGTGACTTAGTGATAAATAAAAAAAGAAACTTAATACGTTTCTAATATAAACGAATACGAATGAACTTGGTTAATGACGAATGCATTTGAATTTGAAATATTGTGGGAAACACGCAAAGAATAGTTTTTATAGTATGCGATTGCATGCATATTTTACATGTGTTTTAGCTAGCTAGTTCAAGCAGACACATTCGTGTTTATAATTTAATGGATTGATGGATAACGTTTACCTGCTGATTATAGTATCAACCATGAAAACACACAAAAAGTTTTTAAAAGCTAGCTGTTTTAGCACTGGTAAGACTTCTAATCTTTTTACAGCATATGCTGCAGAAGTAAGCCTGCTTGCTAGTTTAGATATATGGGAGCCTTTAGGATTTATCTCCGATAGTTTTTGGTTTTAATAAACGGATTCTTTATCACACATACAAAACCCTCAGTTTCTTTAAGAAGGTAACCAGTAGAAGAAGGGGAGTTTACCTACGAAAGGCTCATGTAGAGCCTTGTAGAACGATTTTCAGCTTGCGACATCACCTGATTGACGTGACTAGTGGTTCTCGCCCAAAAAATGGAAGTTGTTGTCATGGATATGGTGGGTAGATACGTGATGGGGCGATGTTTGCTTGGGTCCGTGGTATCCTGGTCTATAGGAACCAAATGAGTGATCCCAGTAGTGAAGAGGCTCGGAAGCAACTTCTGGTCGAGAGCCTTTTGAAACTGTCGGGCGAGCATAGCGTAACACACAACGAACCCCTCCAGCCAGTAGTGATGCTGCTTATCGAACTTTTTCCAGTTCAGTCCCTTCGGACCACGGGGTTGTTGGCGAATGTTACGTCCTTGGACGGGGTCCAAGGACGTCACATTCGCACACTGAATCAACACAATTTCCGTCGAAGAGCACTCGCTGTGGGCTCTGACCACAAGATGTGCCAGAATGCGACAGTGCCACTCTGATTAGGTGCTGGGCTCGTTCCACGTATTATTACTTAATTATAGAAACTTTTCTGATCCCTCTGGAAGAGACGATTTCGTTTTAACCGTGCTGACATTTCAGTGTCTTACCGAATCCGCTTTTCCCCAAGCACTGATTCTCTGTTTCAGATAGCGTTATATCCTCTATCATCAGAAAACGTTATACTGACGGTGCGCACAATTCTTAGCCTGTTATTGCCCAACCTAAAGCTTACCAGTCTGCCAATGAGAGACCTAGCCTTTGCAACACGATACTTAATTCTTTATCCAGGCTGGGATAGCGCTACTTTTTCTAGTAGCACGTCCAGCCGTAGGAAACCGTCTCACAAAGGTTCCGGCTGGCTCCCAAGTACGTCACCAGCATTGGGTTAGAATCCCTCATGACAGTCCGATTTCGGTATGCGGGGAAATCGCGGTCGATTTTTGAGAGGCGTACTGAGCATTTCTATAATCGTCTATTTCAATGTTCTTTGCTCTGCACATTTGCTTTTTTCCTAGTCGACTATTTCATCGTCTTTTGAATCCCTCACAACAGGAGGATCTACGACATTTATAATAGTCTGCTCTCCATTCGTCTGGATTTTTCGAATACGATAACACTAATCGTAAAACATGGCAATATTTAACTATACATATACGTAAAATATGACGATATTTTACAATTAGACGGCTCCGTGGCGCAGTGGCTTAGCAATGAGTAGCTGCGCTGGGGGTCGCGGGTTCGAATCCCGCACGGAACAAGTATTTGTATGGTCTACAAATAATTGTTCCGGGTCTGGATGTTGTCCTTGTGCAATTTATATTTGTAAACTGCCTACACGATACAGGAGAAAATCCTAGTGTGGGGGTAACGTTTATTAAAAAAACAAAAACAAAAGATTATACGTAAAATATATAATTTGCGATATATTTTAGTAAAATATGGAGATATTTTACAATATTTACTTAACGTGTATATTTGACGACTAATTTTCAATAAAATCGAAGTATTGCTACTTAATATAGTGTGAGTATTCTGATAAACCATCTGTAAATCGATAAACATAGTGATCCTCGTAGAAACAGTCATATTTGCATACTTTGATTTCCTGAATTAATTATAGAAGTAACTGTGTACTGAGGATACTGTGGGCCACACGTGGATGTGCTGACCTCTTTAAACCATTCAGAGACCAGTTTCTCGTTACTCATCATATGAAACTCATCATAATTACACCGATATCGTATGTTTGCGCGAGCAATCCGAACTAATCTAGTCCTTATTAGTTGTGTCGCCTCATTTGTCTTGCAGTAATAGATGCCAGTCCATCCAGATGCACGTTTAATTACATTTTGCTAAAATATGCACGCAGACTCGACGACTTCCAGCCTCCCGAACAAGCCGGTTTCCGAAAAGGCTTCAGTACCATAGACCACATACATACCCTGCGGCAGATTGTACAGAAGACCGAAGAGTACAATCTGCCACTTTGCCTGGCTTATGTGGACTATGAGAAAGCCTTTGATTCCGTCGAAATTTGGGCGGTGCTACAGTCCCTTCAGCGGTGCCAAGTTGACTGTCGGTATATCGAAGTGCTGAAGTGTTTGTACAGTAGGGCTACGATGGCTATCCGAGTACAGAACCAGAGTTCGAAACCTATCCAACTGCAGAGAGGTGTAAGACAGGGTGACGTTATATCCCCGATACTCTTCACCGCTGCGTTGGAAGACGTTTTCAAGCTACTGGACTGGAAAGGATACGGTATTAACATCACTCATCTTCGATTTGCCGACGATATAGTCCTTATGGCAGAATCGCTGGAAGACCTTAGCACTATGATCAATGACCTCAATAGTGTCTCCCAACGGATAGGTCTTAAGATGAACATGGATAAAACAAAGATCACGTTCAATGTACATGTCACACCTATGCCGGTAGTTGTTGGGAGCACTATGCTCGAATTTGTTGACGAGTACGTTTACCTGGGACAAATAGTCCGACTAGGTAAGTCCAACTTCGACCGAGAGGTCAATCGACGGATTCAACTCGGCTGGGCAGCGTTCGGGAAATTACGACACATCTTCTCGTCAGGTATACCTCAATCTCTAAAAACTAAAGTGTACAACCAGTGCGTGTTGCCAGTGTTGACTTACGGATCAGAGACGTGGTCTTTCACTGCTGGCCGTATGAGGACGCTCAAGGTCGCTCAGCGAGCTATGGACAGGGCTATGCTCGGAGTTTCTCTGCGTGATTCAGAAATGAGTATATCTGCAGTAAAACCAGAGTGACTGACATAGCCCAATGGATTAGTAAGCTGAAGTGGCAATGGGGCGGCCATATAGCTCGAAGAACCGATAACCGATGGGGAAGAAAGGTTCTCGAGTGGCAGCCTCGTACCGGTAGGCGTAGTGTAGGGCGACCCCCCACTAGATGAAGTGACGACCTGGAAAGACGTGCAGGAAGTCGATGGATGCAGGTGGCTCAGGACCGTGCTTTGTGGCATTACTTGGGGGAGGCCTATGTTCAGCAGTGGACTTGTGAAGGGCTGTAATGATGATGATGATGATGATGATGACGGTTCCTTCATTAATCAACTTACAACTTACAAATATAAAAATTAAACTTTCATTATTTAATTTCTACTCAAACCTATATTTATAAAGCATGTTACAAATTAAGGAAGCATTGGACTGCAAAACGCCAATGGCGATAATGTAAATACTATTTTAAAACGATAGTTTTGTGTGCTCGGGTGAACTAAGCGACATAAACTAAGGTGATAATAACAAAAACCCATCTTCCGCTCTTACGTCTCCTCACAAATGTAGCACGTTGTTACATCGTCCGATACTATTTTTACAGATAATTTGCCAAAAATTCACGTTGAATGGATCGAAGCCAAGTACTCGTAGTCATGTAGCTATGCAACTAGATTTGTTTACAGTGACGATATTTTTGCAATTAAAATATAATATGCATTGTCATTTGTAGTGATTTCCAAAGTCTTTTCTTATTGTTATTATGTAATAGTGGTAAAGATTTTTTATTCTTTTTTAATTTTGGGACTTCCGTTTTTTACATGTCAGTCCCATTATACCTGATAAATAAATAGCACAATACAATTATTAAATTACTTACACAAATACTAACTAAATTATACATCATTAGAGCAGCATTGGACATTGGTTCAGACACAATGCTTTGATATTCACTTGTGTTACACATTTTAATGTCAGTTTTGGCGACTAGTAGTTTCCTTTCGTGATGGTTTTTGGAACATTCCGCGAGCAAGTGTTGTATAATATCTTCTATTGTCTTGCATGTTTCGCAATTTGGAGATTGTTTCTTTCTCATCATGAAAGCAAACTTGTTACACGGAATGTGTTCGGAACGAAGTCACAATGCTAATACGACATTTTTTTTCACTGGCACTTTGGGAGGCTGTCTCTGGATTGTTTTATACCATATCCCATTTTCTTGTGACCTTTTATCAAAATATTCTTTCCAAAGTGTACAACATTTCTCTTTTTATTTAATTAAAAATTCTGAATAATCTGGATAAATATTACATTCTCTTCCTTGGGTGATTGCCAATTTCGCCAGCTTATCAGCCGAATCATTGCCCTGTAAGCCATTGTATGACGGTACACACTGCAATACTAACTCACGGTTCTTACATTGAAGTTTCAATAATTTACTTAATATAAAATATGCTATCGATACAGCTCTGAAATCAGAGAGGCATCGAGCCAAATGTTCAAGAGCAGTCTTGCTATCAGTTAGAATTACTGCTTTTTGAAAATTTGTTGTACCAGCATGTAAGAGGACATAATTTATAGCAATTAATTCAGCTGAAATTATCTGAAATTTTAATAATTTGACGATAGCTATGTGCGCGGGACAGTACTGTAGTGCCTAAGTGTATGCCCAATCACAGGTGTATTCTCTTTTCCTTTACTCGTATATTCGATGGGTTTGATACGAAGGTAATTAAACATAACCGGAAAGAGATCAGGCTTTATCGGCTTTTCGTGCTCCTCAAGTCTCGGAGGTGAATCAACGCCAACTTCCTGACTCCGTACTGAGAAATTCTTGACAGAAATACCCAATAACTGATCTTGACCAAACCTGGAATTCAAATCCGTGATCTCTTGGTCATCAATCGCGCTTAAGACCGCTTGTTGGCGACGCGCCTATAAAAATGTTTCAGTTTATTAAATCAACCGATGACGTTGCTATGAAAAAAGGGGCAGTCACGAGCAACGACGCTCTGATAAGAGAATGCTTAGTTAAATCTTTAAGAAATGTCGAATTAATGATATGAAGGTCTTGGGTTCGACTCCCAGGCCGGACTAGTTTGTTTGTTTTCCTAAGTAATATCGCTTAATAAATTCGTAAGGAATTTAAGATATAAATTATGTTACCGGATTTGTTCCCCGGTTGAAATCATCTTTCAAATGATGTAAATTCATAAGAATATTAAAGTGAAGTTAAAGATCGGATTTGTTCCCCGGTCGAGATAATCACTCTGTGCATAGGCAGAATTAATGGATATTAATTGCATAAATGTTGTTTTGTATAAGTTTGATACGTTTTGTACGAAAACAAATGCCTATTTGTTATGATTGATTAATGAGAACATTCATTTATATTGTTATCTGATTAAAGATAGTTTCATACAGTTCGAAAATTGTATAAAAGCATTTAATTTGCCTAATATGGTCAAAATTGGTGTATTTCATAATTTAATTTTTTCTGATAGCCGAGAGCCGTGCAAAGTTAGTTGTTCACATAGCGTGAGTACACGGAAGCACGCTGGCCACGCCCTTAGGAGGCCGAATATGTAAAAATTTAAAATGTTTGTAATTCAGTGATTTATGTAAAAATTACTTGTAAAATATTTCAGGTTAATTGTACGTGCTAAAAAAGGTAAATTCTGTGTTATTTTCATGTGAAAATTCCTGTGTATAAGTGAAATAATGATAGTTTTGTATAAGAAATTTAAAAGTGTTTTAAATAGTGAAATAAATAGAAAAAATGTAAATTAAACTATTGTATTGGTTAGCTTATGTATAAATTCAAGTGAGAAACATTGTTTTAACTTTCTGTGTTAAATATTTAAGAAATTTCGATTTCGAACTTGTGAGTAAAATAGGCAGTTTTCGTTTAATAAATAAAAGGTTTTTTATGATATGAGGATATGATGTATATCATGGTGTAGATATTGTTTTGTACTACCTATATTGATAAATTGTATTTGTATATGATTTGAATAAATAAAGATATTGAGTGAAACGTGAGAGAGTAATAGTACAAATTCATGTAATTAAGTTGCGCAAGCGCGCAGATGGCGCGGCTCACTTTCGCGTTTAGCTTAGGGGTAGGATAGTAAATTGATTTTATTGCAATTCGTTCGGGAATCGTTCGGGAATTGTTCGGGAATTGTTCGGGAATGGAAATCGTTCGGGGATCTTACCAGCAGTCAATAAGAAGAAGAAAGAAAAAGTGTAGGGAAGTGATAGGGAAAAGTGATTACTCTCTCACGGAACGGTTTGAAGATAATTGCTGTTTCATTCCCAAGTAATTCATCCCTTAAGTTATACAGTCCACATCGAAGAATTAAGGCGTCGGGACCGGGACGACTTCGGAAGACCCGTAATCCCCGTCTGAACCTACTTGCTGAAAAGGAAGAGGTTATCGCCCTTGTGTGTTACTCCGTTGCGGAGATCACATACGTTGTTCCCGAACCCAACGTAGGCGTTATAGGAGGCCGGATCGAGAGAAGCCTCGATTCCTGTTTCTTAGTACCCGATCCGCTAGGTCCCTTTCAATTGGTCCTTTTCAGGATCAAGAGGGAAATCCGACCTGGTCCTTTTCAATTGGTCCTTCGCGGCCGGATTGAGAGGACCCCGAACCTGGTCCTTTTCAATTGGACCTTCGGAGCCGGATTGAAGACCACCCGAACCCCGCCAGCTGGATCAAGGAACCAGCTGTGGACTGCTGGTTGTGGAAGAAGAAGACCTTCGGAAGCCGAGTGAAGATCAGCAACCGAAGGAAGCCAGAGGTTTGAGCTGAAGCAATAGGACCAAAGGCCTGAAGACCAGGACGGCAGCACTGAAGGGCTGGACCTGGAACTACCGGAAGAAAGAAAACCGGGATTGCAGCTTGGGGCGTGTGCTCGCATGGGGCACATATCGCAGCCGGGCGCAGGTGTCTTGTGAAGGCACTCATCGTGGCCAAGCAGGGCTTGGCATTTTTCCTGTCGGGCAAGCGTGCTCGGCATTTCCTGTCAGACGATCGTGTCTGGCATTTCCTGTCAGACGATCGTGTCTGGCATTCCCTGTCGGACGACCGTGTCCGGCATTTCCCGTCGGGTCATCAGGGTGCAAAAAGCATCCACCGCTGCTGCTGCCGGGCGAGGGTGCGCGTGGGCACCTGACTGCATCGCGGCCGGAGGAGGGCGCTTGGACGAGGCGTCACCGGCAACTGGGCGGCGAGCACAGCATACATCCCGACCACCTAACGGTGCCAAACGGTTGGAGCAGTTTTTCGGGTGGAGCAGTTCTCTCGAGCGAGACTGCGCTTGCACTACCGCTCGACTGTTTCGTCATATTCCTTGGCGGGACAGTTCCTAAACCTTTCCTCCATTCCATTCCTGCACGACTCCATCCCTGGACGGCTCACCTCGGTAGGCCCCGTTCAGGATTGATAGGGCTGATAGGGCTGTTAGGGTGGTAGTAGGGTTGTAGGGTTGGGAGATAAAGGGGGGGAGGGGTAGTGGTGTTAGGTTGGGGTGTAGAAGGGTTGTAGGTAAGGGGTTGTAGGGACCGTAGGGACTGTAGGGACAGTTAGGGACCGTAGGCCAACAATCACCTTCCTGCAAGATGAAGAAGGCACAAGACCAGACAGGGAGAAGCGAAGGGAGCAGGACAAGGACAGGGCTCTCAAGAAAAGCTAAAGAACCGGAATCATCTGGAGCGACCACAGCTACTGCGTCAAATGGAGCAACTCCTCCAAGTGGAGCCACCACAGACACGTCCACATGCACGTGGGACTCAGGGACGTCCATGGCAACGACGAGCAACAGGACGGACACCAGTGGTACGCAGGCCAGCACCGTACAACAATCCGTTATATCCAGGAGTGAAACGGTGGTCGAAAAAGTAGGTCAAAGGACCGAAGAAGCGGCATCGTCAAGGACAGTAATCGGGCACACTAGTGATAAAGGGTCACAGAGAGGTAGTAGGTCATCGCGATCGGCGAGGCTGAAAGCCGAATTAGAGGCGCGGATTAAATTCGAACGCTCAGAGCTCGAACGAGCACAGGCAGCTGCTGCCTTAGCCAAGTCTCAATGGGAGTTGGCACGACTCAACCGAGAAGAGGAGATCGACTCGAGTGAGGATGGTGAAGAGCGGAATACTCAGGTGGAACCTTTCGTAAGGAGTTGGGTTCAGCAAACCATAATGAGCGCGCCGGTTAGTGTAGCACAACCCGATATTACTGATAAGGAAGCGTGTAAAGGATCACGCCGCAAAGGGGCGGAGGTCGAGCGCAACCTAGGAAATGCACAGAAAACACACGCGAGTGAGGTGTCAGAATTGACCGAAGCGATTGTGAGTGCAATAAAAATAGCTGGTAAAGATAAATCTTCCCAGCTTCATTTCCTCCAGGAATTACCGGTGTTCGATGGAGACCCGGGTGAATGGATAATTTTCAAAACGGTGTTTGAAGACACAAAAGGCCAATTTTCAGGGGTGCAAAATGTCGCACGCCTTAGGAGGGCATTAAAGGGCACCGCTAAAGAGGCGGTTAAGTCGCTGTTATTTACTTTATGTGAACCTGAAGAAATAATGAACGCTCTCGAAAGAAGATTCGGTAGGGTTGAGATGCTCATTCTAGCCGAAATCGAGAATGTAAAGCGTATGCCAAGATTGGCAGAAGATTGCCGAAATATAGGATCTTTTGCAAGTCGTATTACGAACGTGGTTGCCACAATACAAGCGTTGAATCAACCACAGTATTTATACTCACCGGAGTTAGTGAGCCGCATAGTGGAGAAACTTGGAACTATGATTAAATTTAAATGGTTTGAATATCGAGCTCAATATCCTTTGGAGCCAGAGTTACAGAAGATGGCCAAGTTTTTAAATTTATTGAGTGAACAATTTGGAACGTCCTTAAGCAATGAAAATGCGCCTGAAAAAAGGAAGCGTCCTGAATTCAGGAAGCAAACTGTACACACTGCAAAGGGAGGTGTACGCAGCTGTGCCGAGAGCGAGCGCTATATGCGCCGAAGTAATATGAGCGAGCGTTTAGAACGCCGAAATAATAAAAGGCACAACCGACAAGTGGTTATGATAACCCAGGACAAGCCTGTAAGTCGGGTAACACATAAGTGTGTTATATGCAACAAGGAGCACTCTATAGTGAGTTGTTACAAGTTTAAGGACATGAATATTCGCGAGAAATGGGAAGCCGTCAAAAAGGCCAAAGTATGTTTTCAATGTTTGTCACCTAACCATAGGAGGTTAGAGTGCAAAGCGAAAAAATGTGGTGTAGAAGGATGTAGAATGTCACATCATCGAATGCTACACCGATACCCCAATGAAAATACCTCGCCACAAGGGGACGAGGGGGGTAAAGATGCTCAGATTACAACTGTTAGTACAGTAAATGCACTGGCATGTGCATATTTAAAGATCATACCGGTCGAGTTGCATGGGCCTAGAGGAAAGGTCAGGACAACAGCTCTTCTGGATGAGGGATCGACCATGACACTCATAGAGGAGTGGATGGCTCAGAAGTTAGCGCCTCGCGGACGTAAAGAGGGATTACGTATTGAAGCCGTGGGAGGTAAGCGAATTAACGACGATAGTTCGTATCGCTTAAACGTTAAAATAAAAGGCATTTATTCGAGCGACTTAGAAGAGATAAGTGTACAAACAATTAAGTCACTTAACCTCGCTCCTCAGTCGGTAAGCCGAGAATTATTGCAACGGTGTTCTCATTTGACACCGATCAAGGATGAGTTGATGTATGAGAGGTCCAAGCCTACCATATTGATTGGTCAGGACAATTGGCATCTCATAGTTACTCGTGAATTGGTTTCGGGAGGTAAGAACCTACCTGTAGCATCGCTCACCAAACTGGGGTGGGTTTTGCATGGTCACATATCGGGTGGCATTAAACCAATCAAGATTGTTAACCACATTTCCACCAAGAAGGAGGAAGATATGGATAAATTAATCAAGGATTATTTTAGTTTGGAATCTCTGGGAGTATCGGCTAGAAAGCCCGTGAACGACCCAGAAGAACGAGCTTTAAATATTTTGAACAAAACGGTACGTCGTATACCTAATAATAGGTACGAGACTGCTTTGTTATGGCGCACAGACAATGAGTGCTTGCCATCGAATAGGGCACAGGTTGAAAGTCGCCTGTTTAATATTGAGAAAAAGCTCGACAAAAATAGCGAGTTGAAAAAGGAATACGAGAAGCAAATTGAAAATCTCATCGTTAACGGTTACGCAGAGAAAGCGAACCATATTTCCATTTCCCCACGTACGTGGTACCTTCCCTCACTTCGCAGTGACTCACCCACAAAAGAAGAAAATAAGGATAGTTTTCGACGCCGCCGCAAGGACGGGCGGGCGTTGTCTTAACGATGCGTTGTTGACCGGACCGGACCTATTGAAGTCGTTGTTCGGAGTTCTGCTACGATTCAGAGAAGGAAGCGTGGCAGTAATGGCAGACATTAAGGAAATGTTCCTGCAAGTGAAAATCCGGGAAGAAGACAGGGATAGCCTTCGATTCTTATGGCGGCACAATCGTGACGCGCCACCGGAAGAGTATAGAATGACGTCACTCATATTTGGAGCGGCATCATCACCATGCATCGCTATATATGTAAAGAATAGAAATGCGCAGGACAACGCACATATCTATCCAGAAGCAGCTTCCGCTACGGAAAGCAATTTTTATATGGATGATTACCTACAGGCATTTCCCGACGTGACGACGGCCGAAAGGATAGTAAACGATATGTATGAATTACATAAGCATGCTTCTTTCCAACTGAGGGGATGGGCTAGCAACCGACCCGAAGTTTTAAGTAATATGGAAAATAAATATAAGAGCGACAGTGCTTCGCTTGGAGATAAAGAGCACACAGAGCGCACGTTAGGTTTGATTTGGAATATCAAACGGGATATAATAAGTTTTTTCCACAAGTCTTCGTAGCACACCGGAAGAGGTGATGGAGGGTTTACGACCGCCTACGAAGAGGGAGATAACTAGCGCTGTGATGTCAGTCTTCGATCCTTTGGGACTCGCATCACCCATAACGATTCAAGGGAAGTCGCTGATCCAGCAAGTATGGAGGACAGGCATCTCTTGGGATGAAGAAGTTTCACACGAGTTACACGTGTTATTTTGTAAATGGATATCGGAAGTGAAGAAATTAGGTCACTTAGAAGTACCTAGACCCGTTGCTGAAGGCATCGGCAAAGGAGAGTTACATACTTTCACGGATGCTAGTGAAAAAGCATACGCTGCCGCGGTGTATTACGTCACCACGGACGAGCAAGGAATAAGGCGGATTACGCTGATCGCCGCAAAGGCAAGAGTAGCGCCATTGAAACCAATTTCGATTCCAAGGCTTGAATTGCAAGCAGCTCTTATGGGCAGCAGACTGGCTGCTTCGGTTAGTGAAGAGAGCAAGTACGAGATGTCCGAGAGAGTGTTTTGGACAGACTCACGTACAGTGTTAGCGTGGATTAAGTCAGATCCTCGCGCTTTTAAACCATTCGTTGCTCATCGATTGGCTGAGATCGAAGATCACAGTAAGCCATGTGAATGGCGATGGGTTCCAACGTCACAAAACGTGGCAGACGACGCCACTAGAAATTTTCCTTCCACCTTCGATGTAAGTCATCGCTGGTTTCAAGGACCTGAATTCCTCAGGAAAAGTCCTGATTTATGGCCCAAACAAGTGGACACCATAAATAGCTTAGAAACAGGTGAAGAAAAATCGCCAAAGGGCGTAAATACGTTAAGAAAGCAAGAACCGTTAAGTCTACCCGACTACGGACGATTTAGCAGCTTTAAGAAATTCCTTGGAGCAACTACACGCACCTTACAAGCGGTAGAAAAATTCAAGAGTTTAAGAAAGTCGGTTAAAGGACCCGACGACGCAACCGAAAAGTCGGTTATGTGTTCCAACAAAGTTTTAGCAAAGTCGGTTAAAGGACCCGATAGCGCGTTGGACACAGCGCTCTTGAAAAAGGCGGAAATATTAATTTGGAAATTCATTCAAGACGAGTGTTTTCATTCGGAAATAAAATGTTTGAAAGCAGGCAAAAGCGTTGAAAGAAGTTCACGCTTAAGTAAATTATCTATGGAAATAGGAGAGGATAACTTACTCCGTTTAAATGGACGTTTACCTTTCAAGTCTAATTTGACCGAGGAAAGTAGAAAACCTGTCATATTAGACGGTAAACACGAAATCGTTAAAATGATGATTAGAGAAGTTCATCATCATTTTGGACACGCCAATCACCAGACGGTGATGAATGAGGTGAACCAGAAATTTTACGTCTTGAACTTGCGTAATGTAGTACGAAGTGTGTCACACCATTGTCAGTGGTGCAGGACATACAGGTCAAAGCCGCAAAACGTGCCACAAGGAAATATTCCTCTGGAAAGAATAGCTCATCATGAGCCACCTTTTACATGCTCAGCTGTAGATTATTTTGGTCCTATGAGTGTGACTATAGGAAGGCGACACGAAAAACGTTGGGGCGTTTTATTCACGTGTCTGACCACCAGAGCAGTACATCTGGAATTAGCAGCCTCATTGACACCAGCGTCAATGATAATGGCGTTAAGGCGATTTATCGCCAGAAGAGGAAAACCAGCCGTTATATACAGCGATAACGGGACAAATTTCAAAGCTGCAAATAAAGAATTATTGAAAGCATGCGAAGAATGCTATGAGGGCATGAAAAACGAGTCATTTAAGAAATATATTAAATGGAAATTTATACCTCCGGGAGCACCGCACATGGGTGGCGCCTGGGAGAGGTTAGTAAGATCGATTAAAATTGCGTTGACCGCTACGCTTAAGGAGAAGAGCCCACGAGAGGAGGTTCTACATACGTTACTTTTAGAAGCAGAGCATACGGTAAATTCCAGACCTCTGGTAACATTCAGTATGGATAGTCCTGAAGAGGGTTTGACACCCAATCATTTTCTTCTGGGACGCTCATGTGGTGATCGACCACCTGGATTATTTTTAGAGCGACATCTGACGGGTCAACTCAATTGGAAAGCTGCACAGAGGTTAGCCGACCATTTTTGGACAAGATGGCTGAAAGAATACATGCCTACGTTAATACCTCGAACAGGTGATAACGGCAAGTTCATGGAACCTAAAGAAGGCGATATTGTTTTGATAATAGATCATTCGTTGCCACGAAATACGTGGCCAAAAGGTAAAATTAGTAGAACGTTACCGGGACCAGACGGTCACACCAGAGTGGTTGACGTCATTACTAGTACAGGTATCTTGAGGAGACCTACATCCAGAATAATAGTCCTGGTACCCGCGACGCCTCCCAAATGATGGTGCTAACGCACGGGGGGGAGATTGTTGGCGACGCGCCTATAAAAATGTTTCAGTTTATTAAATCAACCGATGACGTTGCTATGAAAAAAGGGGCAGTCACGAGCAACGACGCTCTGATAAGAGAATGCTTAGTTAAATCTTTAAGAAATGTCGAATTAATGATATGAAGGTCTTGGGTTCGACTCCCAGGCCGGACTAGTTTGTTTGTTTTCCTAAGTAATATCGCTTAATAAATTCGTAAGGAATTTAAGATATAAATTATGTTACCGGATTTGTTCCCCGGTCGAGATAATCACTCTGTGCATAGGCAGAATTAATGGATATTAATTGCATAAATGTTGTTTTGTATAAGTTTGATACGTTTTGTACGAAAACAAATGCCTATTTGTTATGATTGATTAATGAGAACATTCATTTATATTGTTATCTGATTAAAGATAGTTTCATACAGTTCGAAAATTGTATAAAAGCATTTAATTTGCCTAATATGGTCAAAATTGGTGTATTTCATAATTTAATTTTTTCTGATAGCCGAGAGCCGTGCAAAGTTAGTTGTTCACATAGCGTGAGTACACGGAAGCACGCTGGCCACGCCCTTAGGAGGCCGAATATGTAAAAATTTAAAATGTTTGTAATTCAGTGATTTATGTAAAAATTACTTGTAAAATATTTCAGGTTAATTGTACGTGCTAAAAAAGGTAAATTCTGTGTTATTTTCATGTGAAAATTCCTGTGTATAAGTGAAATAATGATAGTTTTGTATAAGAAATTTAAAAGTGTTTTAAATAGTGAAATAAATAGAAAAAATGTAAATTAAACTATTGTATTGGTTAGCTTATGTATAAATTCAAGTGAGAAACATTGTTTTAACTTTCTGTGTTAAATATTTAAGAAATTTCGATTTCGAACTTGTGAGTAAAATAGGCAGTTTTCGTTTAATAAATAAAAGGTTTTTTATGATATGAGGATATGATGTATATCATGGTGTAGATATTGTTTTGTACTACCTATATTGATAAATTGTATTTGTATATGATTTGAATAAATAAAGATATTGAGTGAAACGTGAGAGAGTAATAGTACAAATTCATGTAATTAAGTTGCGCAAGCGCGCAGATGGCGCGGCTCACTTTCGCGTTTAGCTTAGGGGTAGGATAGTAAATTGATTTTATTGCAATTCGTTCGGGAATCGTTCGGGAATTGTTCGGGAATTGTTCGGGAATGGAAATCGTTCGGGGATCTTACCAGCAGTCAATAAGAAGAAGAAAGAAAAAGTGTAGGGAAGTGATAGGGAAAAGTGATTACTCTCTCACGGAACGGTTTGAAGATAATTGCTGTTTCATTCCCAAGTAATTCATCCCTTAAGTTATACAGTCCACATCGAAGAATTAAGGCGTCGGGACCGGGACGACTTCGGAAGACCCGTAATCCCCGTCTGAACCTACTTGCTGAAAAGGAAGAGGTTATCGCCCTTGTGTGTTACTCCGTTGCGGAGATCGCATACGTTGTTCCCGAACCCAACGTAGGCGTTATAGGAGGCCGGATCGAGAGAAGCCTCGATTCCTGTTTCTTAGTACCCGATCCGCTAGGTCCCTTTCAATTGGTCCTTTTCAGGATCAAGAGGGAAATCCGACCTGGTCCTTTTCACCGCTAGAGCAACCACAAACAAATATTTATGTCTAATATCCACTGTGTAAAGTAATAATGAAATTGGCGTACGATATTATGTTTTGTAATTGCTTGAATTTTCTATCAGTAACTTTTTTTTTAATATGTGCCTGAAACGTCCTAATCGATATCTAGCAGATATTAGATTCCGTCGTGACGTCTCTTCTACAGTAAACAAGCAAATGTGCTGTGTGTTACTTCGAAATTTATTTAGTTATTATAACGATAGTTGACTATATTCCGTATTTTATTGAAAGTAGAAAGTTTTGCATGCAATCTCGACTTTGTTTTTTCGAGTTGAGGAATGTTAAAATATCAATGTAAGTATATACATATAAACTTTTGTTTATACAATAACACAATACAAAGTCAGAGTGTCTTTTTATAATACATAGTTATGTTTATCCATGATTACAATCTAACACCTAATCTATTGCAAAAATCAAATTTATAATACCTATTACCTCATGATGTTTTATTTTATATAAACGATAGTTAAATACGAGTATAAGTCATACTAACATCAAAGTAATCTATAAGCAACTATAATCTTAATATATAAAATAGCCTTTGTAGGAAATGTCTTTATGTCTCCTTTTGCAAGTTATAACCAAATATTTCTCATATTTAAATCACTTGACACTTGAATCCAAAAGTTTGTTTTTTTCATTCAGGCACAACACATCAATGATAAAAATAGTAACTCATAATAAATCCAAAAATATCTTATTCCTTTATAAAATCATTTTATTTACTAGAGCAATGACGTCACAAAATAAAAGGCATGCGTTTTTGCGTGAAATTATAAAAGATTAAAAGTAATTTTTATAGCACTATTCGATTCAAAAAAATATTAAAATTATAGTAGTTCATTGTCACTTTAGAATTCATGTAAAACCACTATTTGAATTTTTATTAATGGTTGTAATACCCCAATATTTGAGGTGTCACTTTTACATTCAGTTAAGAAAGAAGTTAGTAGATGGATGAATTTAATTCGAATTAAAAGAAATAAATAAATGCTTTATATTTATTATTTTATTAGCTTTTCATCGAACGTTTCTTATTTAATTTTTCATCATACACATAGAAATATATGAGTTGTTATTAAAGTTTTATCAATGTAGCAACTAGTCAATGTCAATAATTTATTTAAAACACGTTATCCGTACGTACAAGAAGAAAATAGTATAAGAAGTATTTGTCATAAAAGGGTTCCAAATCCACGTGAACGATATAGCCCAGCTATTGCTTAATCAACTGATTCCATCACGTGATATCGGTGATATCAGTGCAAGCTTTCAATATTTAGCTCTCAAAATGGAGATAAGCTTCGTTCAATTGTTTAATCTTTGACGATACCCATGTTTTATGGCAAATCTAAACTTCTATTTAGTGTTATTTGTGAAACTTGTTATTTTTATGTTTCTTTAAAAGATCCAGAAAAGAGCATACCTCTTTAATTAATGTATGTCACATTCTAGAACTATATTCATTATAATAGCACATTAAAATCCAACAATATTAGGTGTTATGTGAGCCATATGCTCTTTGCAGATGCCGTGTGGTAGCGGCGTTAGAAAATTTATCAACCAATTGCATCCCGTGGACTTCGTAAGATCTTATGGATTCAGCCATCTCGTTTCGAGAAACCATCGTGTTTAGGGTAATTTCCTGAAATCGCTTCATAACTGCTAAGCTCCGTCATCATTATAGTATTAGAGAGGCCCGTGGCTAGCAGCAAAATCGCCCGCCAACCAACATAGCCCAACAGATTAATAGTCGAGGAACCGTCAGCCGATGGGGAAAAAAGGTTCTCAAGTGGCAGCCTCGTACCAAGAGGGGAAGCGTAGGAGGTCCCTCTACTAGATGGAGTGACGACCTGGTAAGACATGCAGGAGTTAATGGATGCAGGTGGCTCAGGACCGTGCTTTGTGACATTCCTGGGGCGAGGCTTATGTTGAGCAGTGGACTTGTGAAGGGCTGTAATGATGATGATAGTGATGAATGAAACTTTTTTTAGGAAAAAATAAAGTAATAATGTACAATGCGCCATAATTTTGATACTATACTCGTACTTTAATCAATAGCAGCAAATGCGACTATCCTAATTTTGTAACCTAGATATTTAGCTTTTATTATTATTATGTAAAAGAGTGTTTGTATGTACAGTATTGTCATCTGGTTGGACTTAATAAATACCTAAAAGAAAATGATAATTATATTATACATTAAATATAGTAAAATAAATAAATAAACAGGCGTGTTTTGCTTGATATAGCTTTTTTTGAAATAAACACTCACGCCTGTCAACCAGAGGGTAGGCGGGGACTACAGACTTCCATTTTGCACAATCCTGACACACCTCTCTTGCCTCCTCCACATTCATATACCTACGCATACATGCTCGTCGGTTAAGGGTACTCCTAATTTGGCCCATTTTTATTATATCGCCATTTTGGTCGATAAACTTTCGCCTAAGACGTCCCTTTCCGACTCTTCCATTCCCTTCTGCAACATAACCTTTGTTACTCTTTCCTGATTCATTGACATGACCAAACCACCGAAGCATTCCTTTCTTAATCCTGGTAACAGTATCATATTGCAAGCCGCACTCTTATTTTGTACGATGTAATAAACAGTAAAATTGATTGTCTAAATCTTGACTTAAGAATCATCTTCCGTACCCCAAAATACCGTAACCGCAATACAACCTTGTTACAGACTCCCTGGCACCACACAAATTAAGGCCGAAACTCTGTTCTCTCGCGTCTCGCTCGCACGTATAATAAACAGTTTGGACACATTAACGTCTTTGCGAAATCTAAACTTATGTTTAAACATAACATCAAAAAAACCATTAAGAACCATAGCAGTTGAAGTCAAAACTACATATTCACTTTTCTTTTTTAATATGTATTTTTGCAGCTACCAATATAAGTAGACAATATACGTTATTTTATTGATACTTAATTATGCTTATTATGTTTATATATTTGTTTTTTATGTATGTATAAACAATACAGTACGTACGTGTGTATTTACATGCATTCATGTAGTATGTAATATCTATCTACCATACCATCTAAAGAACTCAACGTATCTATAAACTTGTGACACACTGAATTGCTTATGATTTGTCTTTTAGATTGATTTTATTCCTATTTCTTCCAACAAAAATATACCATTAAGCAATATTAGGTAAACATGTTATTGGCCATACGTTTAGTTTATTACATTAATGTTAACCCTTCAATCCCCATAAAAATCCCATGCAGTTGCATGCGTCCGGCATATCCCAAGCGGTCTCATGCGACCACACCCACTCACAGCACTTTAAACCATTAAAACTTATATTTAAAAACTAATTTTCTATGAAAAAGTTTAGCATTATTAAATCTATACAAAATTCTCTATCCCGTGGTCTAAACTAAAATCAAGGTCTTACGTTATTAAAAAAATATTTTATTGTATTTTGATAACAAAAAAAATAACAAGCGGATGTCGGCAGTGTGAAAATATATATATATATATATATATATATATATATATATATATATATATATATATATATATATATTCACACGAAAATGACGTACGATATGAATGTGGATTATAAATAAGCATCCACAGACTTAGTGACATATTTCCTGTATACACTGTTGGGTTTCCAAATAAATAAAAATATCCTAAATATTAATATTAAAACAAAATATTATCTAAAAACATTACAAAAATTGATAGGGGCGTACTCCAATGGTTTGGGCACGTTGAACGAATGAGTGAGGACCGAATGGTGAAGAAAATATATAGAGCGAAAGTAAATATTAAAAGGTGTCGAGGTAGACCGAGACTAACTTTCGAAGACCATGTGAGAAAATTGCTCGAAAAGGGGAGGGTCAAGAGTACTCGGATACCTAGACGTGCATGTATGAAGAAGTTAATGAACCTGAAAGGAGCGAAAGAGGTATGTAAGAATCGTGACACTTGGCGATCTGTTCTCTCTGGCTACCCCGTTAGGGATTGTGCGTGAAGATAAGTAAGTAAGTAAAATATTATCTAGTTCTTTTCATTCATCCACCCTATAAATTATATGCGGGTGTGATCTTTAATTGGGCGATCCAAAACATAGTGGTGCAGTCACACTGCAGCATGGCTCTGCCCTGATAAAATTAATACATACATAACAGTTATTACTTGAGAAAAATAAATAAAAAATATTGGGATTAAGGAACTAACAAATGTAACATTTAAAGTACTTCATACGTGTTTGACGATGCAGAAGTGGTTATCCTCTTTGGAGTTCATCCGGGTTGTTTACGGTTCTTAACCGTTACTGCTGCCAAACGGCAGAAATTCTATTGCTCTGTACACATTTAAAGGATACAAAGTACACTGTAATTTCAGACTCATCGACAACGCTTCTGTGTCTTCTATTGCTAGAAGTAAGTTGCAGTAGTCTTTGGTGTGCAGGAGCCACATACCATCAGGGAGACTGTTTACTCTAATGCTGCAAAAAATAATTAGGTCATCCCTACTCAAATGAAATGATAGTTAAAGTGAGAAAACTAATGATAGTTGTATTGTGATAAGAAATATAATAACGAAGCTCCCTTGGCATATTTGGACCACCGCGGCAATTTCCAGATACGTTTAAATTACTACAAGGGTGTGTGTAGAATAGAGAAATTTACACGTCGTAATACCAACGTTCAGGAATGGCAGACTTGTACAGGTAAGTGGAGGGCAGGGTGACTTCTTACTAGAAGAGCGATCTGGATCTGGATGCAGAAATACCAGTAGCGTAGTGTTTTAGTGTTATGTGCACGAAATAATTTAATCAGTAGTATGGTGCACCCCCTTCCACCTAAGGGGGTCACGTCAGATACGGCTTAAGAGATCTCTCGCTAGGTCAAAAAGCCAGACTTACAGGTAGTGTTTAGTGGGTAAAAGTCTCCACATAACCACGCAGCCGGCTGCGGGGTATGCTATGAACATTCACCACCTGCCTGCCCCGTTTACCGGAGGGTAGCCATTATTTGCTTCTGAGCGCAAAAAAATAATCAAAAGTATTTAGCACATACTAATTTTAAATATTTTTGGGATGTTTACTAGCACCATTTCATAAGATAAGTGGAGCTGACTTTCATTTTTCTATTCAATTGACGTCGTAGAGTTACAGCTATATTGTGGTTGCAGAACGAATGGGTAGGCTCGACTGAGGAAGCACCTCGCTGTTAGAGAATACCGACGTAAAATAACAGATTTATGCTGCTTTGTTTTGTATAGTGAGTGTAGACTGCCGATCTTTTTTATTTGTAACGAGGGATACTTTCTTGTTTCTCAAGAGTGACAATGCAACTGAATTTTGCTACTGACTATCAAGCTGTCGAGACTTGCAGAACTTTGATGTACTATTAACTCTTGCTAAACAGTATTGTCAATATCGTAAATGTACACATATATAGTTTTCTTTAACTTGAAAGTTTGCAAAGCCGTATTAAAAATTTTTGTTATTTTCTACTATAAAGTAACGGACACACTAATTAATTTAACTAGAAGCTTACGATAGGTTACGTAACTATCGTATGTAAGTCTTAAGCTAAGTTCCCGACCCGAATTTCCCTTCATTATATACTTAACAATCCTTCCCAAGAACTTATATGTTTGCTTACTTCTTAGTGTTTATGGCTTAGGAAATATATATGAATTCGCAATTCTGAATTCTTATAAAAACGTTTCGTGTTGGAGCCACATTGCTGCTAACGGGTCAGCTCTACTGATGTACCACAAGATACACAGAATACCAGCGTGAAACAGCAGATTAATGCTGCTTGCTGTATTTATGATTCTATGAGCCGTGACTGACTGCTGTTTCGTGTGGTGAGTGTAGAGAACCGGAGAACTTTTTAATGGTAACGAGGCATTTCATCTTTGTCCTTAGGGGTGACTTCGCATCTTCATTTTGACTCTTACATTTGACGCGTTGTCTGCTGTTTGCATTTTGATTTTGATCAATAGTGGTTGTGAAGTGGGTGAAAAGATGTTTTTAGTTTAAAGTGAACAATAAGATTTTATTTGAAAAAAAAAAACACACCATGCACAGTAAGTTACACGACATGACAGTCCAAGTAATAACTTAAATTTTTAAGCATATCATCCACTTACCATCAGGTAACTGTGTGTTCGTTCACCAATCTTATTCTATACAAAAATAACCTTAACTTATAAGTCGACGATGACACGGTCACAGTCTAACGTGATATAGCCTTTTTTTTTTTTTTTTTTTTTTTTTGCATGGGGAAATGCCTACGCATACCCGCCTCGCGGGGGCAAGGACGGGTTATGTCGGACTCGCACCGACTAAAACCCCATGGTGTTCCACCTTTGTCGCATATTGGCAGGGCTACGGGAACGCTTTCGCACACATCCGCGGCCCTACTAGCGCCTGCCGCCCCATGGCAGCACCTCCTCGGGAGAGGAAAATTCCTCCCCATTCTCCTTCCCAGGTAAGGCGCACCAGAACACATGGCGCGCCTTCCTCCACGGCCTCTAACTACGTCTGTGCAACAGACGCCCCCGCGTCCGATGCACAAAGGCCATGGGGCCAGGAAAAACGAGCACTTAGAAGTACTAGCCTTCCCGACCCCAGCGGCGGATCTGGTCTATGGCTCCGCCGCCAACCAAGATTCGGCTGCGGAGGGTAGGGAGAGCGGCGCCTCGCAATACCGACAATCCTCTCCCCCCGCAGCCCCACCACCACCGCATCAACGGTGCGGCCCCGTTTGAGTCGCGAAGGATAGGGCGAGTGGCGCATCGCCATACCAACACTCCTCTTCCTCCGCGACTCCACCTCGGCTGCAGCGGTAGAGGGTGCGCGAGTCCCCACTCGCTGCAGTCCACCAGCACACATCCAAAGTGGGCTCCCCAAGCCCACTCGGAGCGGCCACCTCAGGCCGGCCCTTCACCTCGGGCCAGCCACGTGGGTTCCTCTTTGTTCACCGTGGGAGACCAAGCCACGGCTACTAAGCCCCCCGCCACGACAAGGCGGGAACCCGTTCGGGGGGGGAACGTGATATAGCCTAAGAAGTAGTTAGACTGTGGCAGTACAGTGTTTAAATGTACAGTGTAGAGATAGTTTTGACTCCTGGATATAGCATACGCGGTGTTACTAACGTACCGACACAAAATAAATTGAGTTTATTTTGTAGTGCAGTTCTATTTCTAGTGTAGTGCAGTTCGATGCAAAAGCTCCGCGATTTTAGAGTCAGAAGAAGAATGAGACTATCAAAAATTACTACTTATATACAGAATATTATGTCATTCAAGCCCGATTCTTCCCTATATATATGCTGAATTTTATTTTTCGACTTACCTGCAGCTTTGCGGCGACATATTTTGATTGTTCTGGTTCTACTCTGCAATGATTTATTTTACAGTACACTACACCGCGTAGTTGCTGGTAAGAAAATCAATTACCCCAAAATATTTTCCAGGGGTGTTTAAGCTAGTCGCTATTTATATGTAAAACAGTGAAAAAACCTTAGACATATTTTTTTCCAACTCATTTTTTTACATTAACATTATATTTGACACTATGCCTTGACATATTTTTTACAGCGAAAGACGTAGGCGTTCTAGAGTTATTCTAAGATATATAATCTTCAGGCCACAATCCTCCCTTAGGCGTCTTAATAACACCGGATCCATTGCCTGCAACCTATTAATCAATAAATTTTGTAACAGAATTATGTCTCTGATCAGACAATACTGGTGTTTCCATAGGGAGGCTGTTTGCAACCTGCTAAAAATAGAGCTATAATTCTTAAAGTATTGAGTCACTATTTTTTTTCTTTAAGTCACTGATTGTCACCAATTTCTCACAAAATTTCACTATATTACAATTCAGGATATTGTTGGGAAGTATTCCGGCTTGGACATGGGAAAATTTGTGATGTAAAATTTGAAAGACATATTATCATTTAGGGGGAATTAAAAAATAAAATTTTTTTTTTTTTTTTTTTTTTCTGTAGTTGATGTTGTGTTAATATCACTCTGCTAAAATACTCTCATACTCAGAGTAATAACTAGCAAGAGTCCTAAAATAAGTACAAAATTACTATAGTTGAATTCTTTGTACATATGACGTTTAACATGGTACTAAATAAGATAGCTATAATATTCTCATCCTCTTTCTTTTACAAGAATGTTGCCGTTTTTCCATTCCACAGACACCTCTTGATGTGCCATTAGTGAAACAACAAAACGTTGTAGATAAACTCATTTAGTCTATGACTTATTAAAATTAAGGGTTTTTATAAATTCGGCTATTATTTATTAATATCAATAAAAGTTTATGGAAGTGTTACGAGCTTGAGGTTCATGACAATAAAAATTGCCGATAGAATTACCTAAATTAACACTTTAATTCACTTTACACTAATTAAAGTTAAAAACACTAATAATTAATCACACTGATTCACTTTATTCCGCTCCGAAGCTTCGCTTGTCTCGCCAACTTCAATACTTCCCCGATCGCATCTTGCAGCGCCTATAAATATAAATTAGCACCGAAATATCCAGAATATTCAAGTAAACACGCGCAAGGTACCGAGAGTTCGAGTTTCAACTTCAAGAAGTTTAGTTCTTCGGTTCGAGACTAGATGGCGCTAGTGCCGTCAAATTGGGCGCGTAACACTGCCCCCTCCTAAGACATGCTCGTCCCGAGCATTATCGGCCCCATAATAACGCGCTAAGGCGATCCACATGGACGATCTTAGAAGTCCCTCTTATGCCTTTCTGTATCCGGTAGGTTACATCGTTGATCCTGGTCACAATCCGCTACGGGCCGTCCCATTTAGCTTGAAGCTTAGGAATTTCCCTTTGACAGGAGATTTCCCTTTGACGCGGGCTGGATTGTACAACCACACTAGTGAACCTTCGTCGAACCCTTTGTTGTTCATTTTGCGGTCGTACCGGGTTTTCATCTTTTCAGACATTTGCTGGCCCGATTGTCTGACGTACTCATAAACGTCATTCATTTTTTTCCGCAAGTCATTTGCATAATCGGTTATACTGCGTGGAGCATCAGGTGGTATCCCGGTGATCAGATCTGCCTGCAGCAGCCGTAATTCTCTTCCAAAGTTTGCGAAAGCTGGTGTCACTGCTGTTAATTTCGTGAACAGCGCTTCGATATGACAACAAAAACGGGTGTATGTGCTGGTCCCAATCTCGTTGCCGATTGTCTACAACTTTTGCTAGGTACCTCTCCAATGTCTGATTAAATCCTTCTACCATTCCATCAGATTGCGGGTGATAAGAAGTCGTTCTTGTTTTATGAGTACCCATAACTCGGCAAGTTTCCTGGAATATTTGAGACTCAAAATTCCTTCCTTGATCGCTGTGAATCTCTAAAGGTACTCCAAAACGACAGAAGACTTCATGAACTAGTTTATCTCCAACTGTTGAAGCTTCTTGATTTGGAATGGCGAAGACTTCTGGCCCCTTAGTGAAGTAATCCATCACAACCATGAAATACTTGTTACCGCTTTCACCCCGCCACGTCAATGGCTATTCTCTCCCATGGTGCACCAACATTGTACAACTTCAATGCACCTCTACTACGAGTCTGAGGTCCCTTTACTGCCGCACAACTTGTACATTTGCGACACCAGTCCTCGACATCATTTCGACAGTGGACCCAGTAAAACCGTTCTCGTATCTTCAGTAGAGTTCGTTTAACTCCCAGATGACCTCCTGAATAATCATTATGGTACAGCTGTAGAACATCCGGTACTTTAGCTTTAGGGACAACCATTTGCAAATGACAGCTGTCTCCCCAAACATTTTCCCATTTACGGCACAGAACTCCATCCTGAAGCAGCAAGCTGTCCCACTGGGCCCAATAGCTTTTAGTGGTCGAACTCATCGCTGAGACGTCGCCTCACTTGGGCTTGGGAGTACTGGCCTTCATCCATTCCAGGATCGGCTTGATGTCCGGATCTTCCGGCTGTGCACGTTGTAAGCTGTCCTTCCACTCGTTGCTGAGGTGGTCTGTCCTGAGCATCCTCACGGATACCACTTCCTTACTCTCTTGCCTAGTACAATGTTTGCAATCTTCAGGACAAGGTTTTCTTGACAATGCATCTGCGTTGCCATGAGATTTCCCGCTGCGATGTTCGATCTCAAAGTCGTATTCCTGCAGTAGTTCAATCCACCTCGCAACTTGTCCTTCTGGATTTTTAAACTGCAATAGCCATTTTAGTGCAGAATGGTCAATTCGTAAGTGACATTTTCGCCCCAGAAGATATTTGCTAAAATGCTGCAACGACTTTATCCACAGCTAGCAATTCGCATCTTGTGACACAATAGTTCCTTTCCGGTTTTGATAACGACTTGCTGAAGTACGCTATCACGACCTCTTGGTCACCATTCCGTTGAGACAACACACCGCCAAGTCCTATATCACTTGCGTCTGTGTCAACTATAAATTCTTTGCTTGCATCAGGGTATCCAAAATAGGTGTTTTGCACAGACGGTCCTTGAGCTCCTGGAATGCGATATTGCAACTTTCATCCCAGCAGAAATGTCGCTTCTCCTCGGTTAGCTTATGCAGAGGTTTGGCTATATCTGCAAAGTTCTTCACAAATCGCCGGTAATAGGAGCACGAACCCAAAAATGCTCTAACCTGCGTCTGTCTTTTGGAACCGGCCAATCTTTTACAGCTGCGATTTTCTCTAGATCCGTGCGATACCTTCTTCCGACACTACATACTCCAAAAAGTTGACTTGCCGTTTGAATAGTGAACATTTCTTCGGACTCACTTGAGGTTGGCACTCTGAATCTTCATGAGCACGCGTTCCAGGTTTTGAAGGTGTTCCTCAAACGTAGGGCCCACGATGATGATGTCATCCAAGTAGACCAGACAGGCATCGCCAATTAGCCCAGTACGTACAAGCTCCATCAGCCTTTCAAACGTTGCGTCAATTTCAACTTGCCTTTAGCCACTTTTTAGATCCAGCGTGCTAAACCATTTTACTCCTGTAAGCATGTCCAGCGTGTCATCAATTCTTGGCAAGGGATAGCTGTCCTTCTTTGTAACGTCGTTCAGACGGCGGTAATCAACACAGAACCGAATGCTGCCATCCTTCTTCTTTACCAGCACCACGGGTGAACACCATGGACTAGATGAAGGTTCAATCACACCACCCTTCACCATTCCCTCAATCATGGTTTCCACTTCCTTTTCACGTGCTACCGGCAATCTTCTTGGCCGCTGACGGATAGTCAATTCCTCTCCTGTGTTTATTTTGTGTTGAACTAAGCCAGTCTTTCCTATGTCAGCATTGTTTGACGAGAATACATCGGCGTACTTGAGTAACAACTTTTTCGCCTTGACCAATTCGTTCGGGGAGAGAACACTGCGACAGTCTTCCAAAAGTGTAGTCACTCTCGTTTCTGAATCCTTGCTGGGGGTCCCACTCGATATACACCGACGTAACCGATCCACTTCCTCACAAGTACCAACCACTGTGCCTTTTTCTATAATCTGTTCCCGGTCACAAAGGTTCAGCACACGTACTCTTGAGATATCAGTGGTTCTGACCAAGGTTCGAGCTACTTTCCAAGGAAGGTCATTGTTTACCCTTTCCACAAGTACACAACGGTGAGCTTGCCCAGCGTTTCGGGGAAGACTAACCGGAACAATCGTTTCCGATCTTGACGGAAGAACAATCTTCTTAATGCCGTACACGTTCCCTGGTAACGCACCTTCCATAAAAAGTTTCTCCTGTCCACATTTCAAAAGAACTTGCTTAACGTCGATCTCACAACAATTATTCCTTCATAAAGTCTAGGCCTAGGATGCAGTCGTCCATTATATCAGCCACGATGACATTATGCAGGTAGATTACGTTGCCAAGCTTCAACTCCATCTCCTTCTCTCCACGGACGGGTATACGCTGACCGGTGGCGAGCGTTTGGGTCGGATCGGAACTGACTTATAAGTTGGGAACTAACAACCGTACGAGAGGCTCTAGTGTCTATGGTCAGTTTACACGGCATTCCGTTGACCTCGCCCTTGATGATTAGACTGTTCCCATCATGGGTTTGTGAGATCGAGATCCTTGGGGCTTCTTTTAACATCAGCCAGCACCCGTCCCGCAGTTCTGGCTTTTACTCGTTTCCCTGCTGCTGCTGGGCGGTGCTGTTGGCCGCACTACCCTCCTGAGATCGTTCACCTTCCCTTTCTAGGGTTCGCTCAGGGCAGCTGGATCGAAGATGGCCCTTTTCCCCACAGCCATAGCACCTAGGGCCGTATCCTTTGTTGCGGTCGCGATCTGTAGCTGCTGCAACCTCCCTGACGCGATGGGAACGATGATCCTGCCGCACGGCTTCTACCTCCAGTGCATGGGCTAAGGCGTTCTTAAGCGTCTCGTGGTGCCCGAGCCTCACAGCAGCTCTGATTTCCAGGTCGCGGATGCCGTCGATGAATATCTGCACCTAGTTCCCTTCAATGAGCGCAGGTACAGACTGGTATGCTTTTCGAACCATCTTCTCCACCTCAAGGGCCCATTGCTGCAGGTTTTCGTTGCTGCGTTACACGCGATCTTTAAGCTGCGCGCGAAAGACGTGTTGCAGGTGAGCGTCACCATATCTCGCCTCCAATGCCTCAAGTAGCTGCTCGTAGGTCACTTTCTTACCGAGAGCTTCCAACACGGTTAAGGCTTGGTCGCACAGGCTTAAGTTGAGTGCAGTCAAGGCCTGGCTTTTATTCCAGCCATTTGCCTCCATGACGGCCTCGAACTGGATTTTGTAGGCCGACCAGGAAGAAGTTCCGTCGAACGGCGGCACTTTGAATCCACGTAGCGGAAGGTGCTGTATATACTACGGGAGCTGTAGTTCTATCCCCAAGTTTGAGGTCGTTCAGCGTTTTTTTTCACGTCAGCCATCACGTTGTCAACCCGATTGTTCACATGGTTGATTCGGGTTTCATGTTATTCGATTCGGGTTTCAGCTTCCGACAGGCGGTTGTCATTTTGAGCAACCCTATCCTTCACCTCCCTTATCTCTTTCGCAAAGGTAGCGTGAAGGTCCTTCATGGGGAGCATCTGTTCCTCCTGTCGGCGGGCCTGTTTCTCTTGTCCAATCTGCAGCTGCTCTTCCAACTGACGGACCTGTTCCTCCTGTCGACGAAGTTCCTCCTTCGGGGATTTTCCGCCTGCTCTTCCGACCTGTCTTCGGCGAGCCTGCTCCTCCTGTCGGCGAGCCTGCTCCTCCTGGCGGCGAGCCTGCTCCTGCAGCATCACCATCAGAGCACCTAAGTCAGGTGCTGCAGATGTAGGAGCTACCGACGGGCCTGAAGCCGGTGGCTGGCCCTTCGACGTCTGCGGCGTTGCACCAACAAATCTTCGTTGGTCCGTCTCCTGCTGGCGTTGACTTCGGGTACGGACACCCTACGTTTCCTCCTTAGGTAAAATCGGTATGATTTTATCCCGCTTCTGACACCAATTGTTACGAGCTTGAGGTTCGTGACAATAAAAATTGCCGATAGAATTACCTAAATTAACACTTTAATTCACTTTACACTAATTAAAGTTAAAAAAACTAATAATTAATCACACTGATTCACTTTATTCCGCTCCGAAGCTTCGCTTGTCTCGCCAATTTCAATACTTCCCCCGATCGCATCTTACAGTGCCTATAAATATAAATTAGCACCGAAATATCCAGAATATTCAAGTAAACACGCGCAAGGTACCGAGAGTTCGAGTTTCAACTTCAAGAAGTTTAGTTCTTCGGTTCGAGACTAGATGGCACTAGTGCCGTCGACTTGGGCGCGTAACAGAAGCTTCATCTTACATCTTACAACAAAAACGAATAATTTGGAATTTTGTACTTTCATTTTATAACTTAAGTCTATTATGAAAGAGCTGGAATATATTGTGAAAAAATCGGCCGGTATATTTCCGTCAAATTATCCTTAGACTTATTATGGCTTCACAGGGAATAATAACTGTGTTTGTTTATTCGACACTGGGTTCGCTTCACGGAACGTACACAGAGGGTAATGCTACGATAGTATCAACAGCATCCTGCCTTAACTTCATGATTCCCATATATTTTCATGCACGCAGATAAAGCTTTGTTGAATATATGTTTTATACGTGATAGAGCCATGCTGCAGTTATATTTGTTGTATAGTTGTAGCACGAATGGGTCGGCTCGACCGGGGAAGGACCACGCTCTCACAGAATACCAGCGTGAAATAGTAGCTTAATGCTGCTGTATTTCGTATGGTGAGTGTAGAGAACCGGAGACCCTTTTTACTGGAAACGAGGCATTCCATCTTAGTCCTCACGGGTGACAACGCATCTGCATTTTGATTCGTAATCGAGGATGGATGTAGATGTCTATGGGCCACGGCAACATCTTACCATCAGGTGGACTGTGTGCTCGTTTGTCACCCTATCATATAAAAAAAATATAGTCGATGGTTATAGTTTTCGCTTAGCAAGTGGTGTAAATATATATAAACAAAAATCAATTGCCGCGTGTATTATGGTCATCACTTGAGAACGGCTGACCACTCAACACTCACAATTGTATCCGGTAAGCGGCGCTGTTGTCAGGATATAGAAGACAGCCGTGTCAAGCCGGGGCAGATCGTTGTTCAGCATATAAAATTAAGATTAAAGATGGGATCCAACTCGCTTATGTAACCTTTTTCTGTCAAAACGAAGTACCTATTCATGCTTCTCTATGTATTAGTTTTTAAATTTGCGATAATAATTATCATCACTTGATTTAGAAGAAAATTTACTTATTCTTTTGAACAATAGTGAGTCTAGTCCTATTTGCTTTAAATTTTAAAGATAAAAATAAATAACTAAACAAAAACGAGCATATCGATGTTGATTGTCGCATACATTGCGTACGCCCCGGCTCCGACGGCATTAGCAACAGGGTGCGTAATTTACTCTCGGCACTATTTGTTTGCCTCTTAGAGGGCATTTTCATCGCCCTTCTTTCCCGCTGCTCCTTGTCGGACGCCCGGAAAGATGCGGCCGCTAGATCCCCTGGAAATTAACAGCCAAATATCTAGGGATCAATATCGACCAAGGTATGACCTTCGCAAGCGTGCCGAAATCGTTACTAGTTGTCTTCACCCGCTAGTTAACAACAAGAGAAAACTATCCTTAAGACAAAAGCTCCATCTTTACAAAGCTTGCGTAAGATATAGCATGTTGTCTTTTGCTTTGCTTTGCACGCTACCCATTACCACCTACACGACCTCCAAGTAGTCAAAAATAGATTCATCCGCAAAGCCACTGGAGCTCGCGCAGTGAAACTCCGACTTGCACAGAGACTGTCAACTCCCTACGAGCTCTGTTTCAAGGAATATCTCAGCGCCACTTTGAGAGAGCCGAGACACATCCCAACCTGTTAGTAGTAAACACATTCACCTACTCCCCGACTCCAAACGTCACGGAAGGTCTCTGGAGGCCCCGTAACGTTTTTTAATCGAACTCCCTGTTCCACTAGATTCCGACGATCAAAATGTCGCCGCCATTCACACACGAACACTTTGCACTCACCTAGTGCAACAAATATAATTAGTACATCGGATAGGACGTACATACCGTACACTCGCGTCCCTGGGCGGTGAAAACCGTGAGAACATCGAACGGTACGTAACATCGAAGTTAGCCACCAGAGCCGGAGGCCGCCACTCCCTGCTCGGACGGCCGTTTGATAACTAATTTACGGGCACTTTCAACTTACGTAGGCTAACATAGTTACTTTCGTTACTTTCAAAACGAAGCAGAATACATTTAACCCTTATATTTTAAGCACGCAACTTTTCAGGCCGTGAGCCCTGAGACCAATGAAGATGTAAAAGCCAAAAGGCTAACAGCACAAACATCACGGAAACTAGTCGATTGTGAATGAAATCACTATAGAATGAAACATTATATCTTGAAAAGTAACGTCACATATAATACCTACCACTACAATAGGGATATCATTTTTCTAGTAAATCAGAAGATACTAGTGTACTTACTTTCATATTTGGCATAAAAAGAGACCAAAGGATCACGCGACATTTCTATTTATACCCAGCATTACACGCAACACTTTCAAAAGATTTGTCTCTTTTTTCTTTAATTGAAAATTAAAGTGGAAAAAGCGAGACAAGTATATTGACTCAATTTATGTAGAAAAGTAAGTTATCTCTATGCTTACGTATATATTCAATTACTATAAGCTCTCATATATTTCCACAGTGTATAATGATCACACTACTAGTAACGATGTAGGGTTGTGTCATTGTCACCGGAAACAATATGTTTAGAACTTCGTCATAAGAGTTTATCTGTGGCGCTGCAGGCAATAAGTTCAACAAATTTGTGTCTTCTCGAATAGCTCTTACAGTTATTAGTGTTTAAATTCTGGTTTTAAGGAATGCAGGAAAACAGCCAATGACCTTTAGCATATTACAGGGAGAATCAACCTTTTAGCATGTTCCTATTAAAATGGGAAAATGTGATCGACACCGACAAAAATATTAGCCTCTGAGCTACCACGGCTTAGAATGTACTGGGGCATTCCATAGTCTTGGTACTACTACGTAACACTTTTTTTACTGCGGCGCATAGGAATTATATTTCGCACTAGAAAATAGAAATGTAGGCTAAATACACCAGAAATATATTTAATGTTATAATTAAGATATTATAATACGTACTTTATAATAAAATTATATTCTGTACAAAGGCAACAAAGTTCATTATAAAGAAACAAATTTTATGTTAAAAGAATAAGAATCAGGTACAATAGAAGCAAAGGTAAGAAATGAATATTCACTTTTCGTTTCCAACAATGTCTAAAAATAAAATTTATCTTGTAAACTCTGTTCCTTCTCAAAAAAATAAAGTCGTGCCTCGATCGAAACGCGGTACTTAAAGCTAAAAATATAACAAATACCACACTGACTGTAATTCTTAGAAAGGAAACTATTTATAATAATATAGTTACAAATAGACTATTAATTACTCACGTAATGTGCGGTTTTTACGGCCGAAAATTCGTAATTCTGCAAAGTTTAGTTTCACTCCGCCGACTGGATGTTAATTCCAACAAACACAATGTAATTCTAATATAAAATTATCACGAGTTTCTTAAAGCAAATGCAGTAGTTGATTTAAAAGTAGTTTGATTAATTACTTAATCATGAGAAGATCCTCTTTTAGTATATCCCAGAAGTAATAATAGTTATATATAAATAGTTATCCTCCAGTGATCGAAGTTCGACCATGGTTTAATTTTTAAGTTTGTATTGCTTAATAGCTGCATTTCTCTTTCAACTATCTATATAGTACGTGAAGGTAATATGGTCACTTTTTTATAACTCAAAAACTACAGCCTTGCTTGCATAGATGATTCTGTGATACGATAGCTCTTCATCAGTCACTCAAATAATACGAGGTCAAAAAGGTGCTGCTTTTCGACGCCATTTTGAAAGTTGACATTATAGTGAATATTTTAGTCGATTTTAGTATTGTGTAGTGTAGTTAATATTTTATAAGTTGATTTTTCAAAGTGTTCCTTATAATTCACAACGTTTGTTTTCTTAATATATTAGTTATAATATACGACTTTGTGTTTTTGTCTCTGTCTTCCTTCTAGTTTTGGTTTTATAGGGCGGCAAAGCTTAAGTTGACCATATCACCCTCACGTACCTTACATAAATATTTAAATATATATTACATATGCTTTCAAATCGACATCACAGTAATTACGACCATATGTATGTTATTTCTCTAAGAACAGCACATCAATATATAAAACTCAGATATCTAAAAAAATATTAACAAAGTTTACAGTTCTCAACAAACATACCCAATTCTTTTCAAAATGCATCCCAAAAGCTATGGGGATCTACAACTAGGAAATTATATTTATGAAGCCACGTAACTATTCTATTAAAGCAAGTGTGGTATCATGTTATATTGTTTTTAATTAATAAAAACGATATGGCTTTGTAAGAAACAATAAAAATAAAAATAATATTTTTAGTTCCAATGACTTTATAGTTCTGATTTCTAGAATAATGTTAATGTACGTTTTTACGAAATAAATGTATGAAACGAATTATATACTTCTCGATTTATTCCATACAGAAAGTAAAACAAATTCGAGAAAAAGTGGTTGGAGCTACGTCGAGGGAGTAAGAAGGATGAGAGTTTCCAGTTGCTAACCTAATGTTGATGTAACTTTTTGAACAGTATCGAATACTGGAGGATAACTAGTTGTATATAACTACCATTACTACTGGGATAAACTAAGAGTACCTTCTACGATCAATTAAGGAATCAGAACACTTTTAATTCAACTGCTAAATTTAACTATCAAATTAATATATTTTTATATTCGAATTGCATTGTGTTTGTTGGATTTTTCTCTTTCGTGGTAGAGCCATATTGCAGCTATACTGTGGTTTCATCACGAAAGGGTCGGTTCGACCGGGGTAGGACCACGCTCTCACAGAATACCAGCGTAGAATAGCAGCTTAAAGGTGCTATGTTTCGTATGGTAAGTGTAGAGAACCGGAGACCCTTTTTACTGGAAACGAGACATTTCATCTAAGTCCTCAAGTGTGGCAACGCATCTGTATTTTAATTTTTAATTGAAGATATATGTAGATGTCTATGGGCCACAGCAGCTATTTAACATCAGGTGGACTGCGTGCTCGTTTATCACCCTTATACTATAAAAAAGTTAACATCAAGTCGACGGGGTGAAACTGAATTTTGCTGAATTACGAAATATATACGATAGAAGAATTACGAGTTTTCGTCCGTAAATAGTGCACATTACGTGGGTAATTAATTGCCTATTTGTAACGTTATTATAATTAATAGTTTTTAAGAAGTATAGTCAGTGTGATATTTGTTTTATTTTTGACTTTAAGTACCACGTTTCGTTCGCTACACGACTTTTTTGAAAAATAAGACAGTTTAAAAGATTTATTTTATTTCTGATGTTGCTTGAAACGAAAAGTGAATATTTATTTCTCTCCTTTGCTTCTATTATGCGTGATTTTTAGGGTTCCGTAGTCAACTAGGAACCCTTATAGTTTCGCCATGTCTGTCTGTCCGTCTGTCCGTCCTCGCTTAATCTCTGTGACCATTAGCACTAGAAAGCTGAAATTTGGTACCAATATGTGTATCTATCACGCCAACAAAGTGGTAAAATAAAAATTGGAAAAAAATGTTTTATTAGGGTAGCCCCTCTATATGTAAAGTGGGAAGTGATTTTTTTTTAATTTCAACCCTAACGTGTGATATATTGTTGGAAAGGTATTTAAAAATGAATAGGGGTTTACTAAAATCATTTTTTGATAATGTCAATAATTTCGTAAATAACCGCCCCAAAAGTAAAAAACTATGTCCCCCCCCCCTCTAACTTTTGAACCATAAGTTTAGAAAATATGAAAAAAATCTGAAAAGTAGAACTTTATAAGGACTTTCTAGGACAATCATTTTGAAATGGAATGGACAGTCGGAGCGCCTGCCGCGGAGCGTGCAATGTTGCACGCGCCATGTTCGCGCACGTACCCACTACCGGGAGCATTTGCAGGAGCGCGGAGCGCTGCTGGTGCGCGAACATAATGGATACCCACCTTTAAACTCATAAGTGGGAACACTTGTTGTGACGGACGGGAAACTACGGAACCCTACACTGAGCGTGGCCCGACATGCTCTTGGCCGGTTTTTATTATATTAACATAAAAAAAAAATGTTTCTTTTTCAATTAACTTTGCTGCCTTTATAAAAAATTTAATCTATTTATACAGAGCTTTTATTATAAAGTACGTAATACACATAGCACAGCAATTATAATATTAAATATCTTTCTGGTGTATATTACCTCACACGTTGATTTTTCTAGTGAGAAATATGATACTTACACAAAAAATGCCATGCAATAAAAAATGGCACGTAGTATCAGGACTAAGGAAAGTCCTAGCTCATTCGGCACCCTGGTAACTCAGGGTTAAGCACTTATTGTAATTTTATATATACGCAAGCGACCGGAGTTTGTTTCTTGCTGGTAACAATTAATTAAATAATCAACTTGCATTTTAATAAAGTTTACTTCACGCTAAAAGAAAATATAGTGAGCAAAACACACTAGAGTGCGTCGGACTATAACATACACATTTCAGACACGAGAGAAGACATGTTCACATAGTTGGGGCGCATATATGCTACCACTTTATTTTCATTCGAACTGACGTCTTACGATTTCAGTGGTAGTTCCATTCACTTGCTGTAGAACTGTATATGTTACCAGTTTCCCCTCAGCCCCCGAGCGGTCTCATGCGACCACACCCACCCATAGCACTTTAAAACTTAAGCCTTATATTTAGAGACTACTTTTCTTTACCGCCCGCTCGGGATTCGGTGGCTGAAGGGTTAAGGCAATAATCTAAAAATACACCGATGAATATAGGCCTCCCCCAAAGATTACATCATAGGGGATATTTATCATACGTAGTGTGTAGTAGTAGTTGAAACACTTGGAAGGCGAGCTGGTGACCGCAGTTTTTATTTTATTGTTAGTTGTTATTAGGAAGACCCTGCTGCCCATCTATTGGTTTATTTCCCTCTGTCACCTCTCACGACACCTACGGGATGATACGTGGCAAAGGATTTTCTTAAGCTACCCCCCGTCTCGTCTCTTGGGTGTCGTAAGAGTCAAAGGCATTATCATTCATCATTACGGCCCAAAACTGGTCCACTGCAGAGCACAGGCTACCTCCAAGAAATGCCACAAAGCACGGTGCTGAACCTCATGTTTCTATTGATTTCTTGCATCTCTTATCAGTTCGTTACTTCATTTAGTAGATGATCGTTCTAAATTTTGTTACCGGTACGCGGCTGCCTATTGAGAGCCTTTCTTCGTTATCAGTTGTCAGTTCTTTGAGGTATATGGTCGCCCCATTGGATTTTAACTAATTGATCAGTACGAATATGGCAATTAGCTATTCTGGTTCTACTACAGAGTTATTCGTAGAAGAACCAGGGTAGGTCATTTAGAAGCGTATAACGAGTGCTTGTTGCCAGTGAGGACATATAGATAAGAGCAATGATCCTTCATTATATAGTGATAGACTTCTTAAAAAAGATTCATAAACAACGTCACAAATTAATTTAAATTTTTAATGGGGAAGGAAGATAACAAACTAGCACACAGCCCTTGTGCACCAAAGATAAACTCCAAATGACAAATTCACCTGTACATGGTGCAGCTTGCTGATTAACGAACGAGGCTTTATAAACCGACAGTACTCTTATATAGAACGAGCTGGTATCCGACAAGTTGCAGCCGCAAGAGTAAAATAATTGTGAAAATATCTTTTTCAATTTGGAATAAATAATTGATACAGTATCTTCATTCTCCGTATCTAGTTCACATCTGAACGTAAAATTTTTCATAATTGGAAGGATTTGCCTTATGACGGACACGTTGATAATTTAGAAAGGAGTATCCCGTGCAAATCAGATTGGCAAAAAGTTTTTAAAGCTTAATACTTTCAATTTTTGAATAATATTTTATTAATATTCAATTTTTGCAAATTAGCTTTTAAATGTACGACCACATTTAATTTAAACTTTGACCGACAAACGGTCTGTTGGAGACAGTATGCATAAAATGTAGAGTTGTAAAACTTTTTCACTATGTTCTAACCACAGACTTTTATATATAAGGTTCTAATATTATAGAAAATACAAACAAACAAAAATATGGAAAATAAAATAAAGGATATTAAATTTATATATGAGCCATGTTTTTATATTTGAAATTTACTAAATTAATGCGTGTACAAATGTAAGTAAATCAAATCAATTCCCACGAAAATGGAATTAGACCGCTTAGATTGATAAAATAACAAAAACTATGTTAGTGGTGACAATAAAACGTGTCGCGGCTTCTCACGAGCAGATTAAAAAGGAGAGATAGAAGCTAGTTTAATTTCTACATCCATTAGTATTGTTTACTTACGGTATTTTCTTTAAGTCAGACTATTTTGCTTAAATTGTATTTAAAATTGTTGATAGGAACTAAATTTGCCTGCATTACGTTACGAACGTCAAATATTTTACTTTTTTTACTTTTTTTTAAAAAGAATATTAACAATGCTATGAACATTACTAATATTCCCCTTAACCACTCGTGGTAAGCTTAAATTGCTTGTGTTACGAGTGGTTCACGCCAGTAGTCGAATGGCGGATTTGAACCCACGACCTTTTTGAGTTCGCGATCCGCGCCCTGCCATTAGGCTACTGTCGCTTAATAATATAATATATAATAGATAGATAAAATATTAGTTCTCATACCGTTGTGTTCGGATTTGAATTTGGGTATACAGAGTCAGTACAATTAAAATTTTGCTGCAGGTGTTCATGGCGGTACTAGCCACTTGCCATCAAGTGTACTGTTATTTCGTTTGTCAATTTAGTTTCGTAAAAAAACCTTCAGTGCTTTTTAACTTTGTAAGAAATGTCTCAATGTAACGAAAAAGTAAGGCCAGGCAAAACATGCAACAAATTCGAAGATTATTGTTTGTAAATATATATTGTATAAAATTAATTACTTTTATATTCTCATTAGTGTCTCATAATATTCATTATTATTGTTTAATACAATGTATGTAACCATTTTAATAAAAAGTTCATAAAATGCCACTTAATTGTGTTGCATGAAATAATCAGAACGGACACCGCACAGTAAAGTTTTACGGTATTACAGTTCACTTAGGAGCGATTACAGAGTTAATGTTATGTTACCAGTCATATTTCTAAAGTTAATCGTTAAAAGACCACAAAATAATTTTACATAGCCCGGATTTCTTATCTGGAAACTGTACCTATGCATTTTAACAGCGGTAAATATAAAAATGTGACAACCCTATTTAGTATTAATGAATGAAATCTGACCTGTTGATCAAGTAGAAGAAGCGTTTCTGGATCTCGGATAACCGTGAGTACTATCATGAATATTTTATAACTTCAGGCATCTTTTATGCCGATTATGCTAAAGAACATGTTAATACACAAACTGCTACATTTACATATTTATTTCGATACTGTCACGCACAAACACTGCCTGAAATGACTTGACGTAAATTAAAAAGTAAAGAAAATGTTTTTTTTTTGTTTTCGCGGTATTGCCGTCAAATGAACAATGAAGACGCGCGTTCCGGGCCGTTGAGCCGCCCAACTGACGGGCGGGAACAAGAACTCTCACATGGCCCGACTCGGCAGGGCTGCGCACGTTCGCCTGTAACCGGGCTGAGCTAGGTTAGGTATGTCAGCTTTAGCCTAATGGCACTCCGGCGCGTCGACACTATTTCACAGCTGTACTTTTAAAAGCATTAATACAATTCTATTTCGCTTATGTGATAGTTGGTGATTTTTTGTTATCGTATATAAATTTATTGCGATCTTTAATGCTTAGTTATTCTAATTAATGTTCTAGTTGCACCAACGAACAATTTGTTTTTAGAGCTGCCAAAAATTACTTTTGTAAATCTCAATATATATATATATATATATATATATATATCATAAATAGGTTTTTGTGCAGTTTATATATATGAAATGAAATTAAACAACCTAGATAATAATTAAATTTTTCGTTGTGTTGGCAGCGTAATTTGGAATGTATGAATGTATTATATTCATATTATGACTTCATTTCGTCTCGCTAATATCATAAGTGGCGGTTATGAATAATTCCATTATAGAACTAGTAGCTTTCAATATACGTATAACATGCGCATAATATATTTAATATTAACAAACAGACTTCGAAGAGCTGCTTCGTTTATGTGATACACATTGTACTGTAACCACTCTAACATCGCTTAGTTTAGTCAGCTGTCAGATTATGGCAGATTCTCTTGATTAATGGGAGAGAACCATTTGAGAAGTAAAAAAAATTAATATGAAAAGACTTATTAAGAAAAAAATGTATTGTTCAATCTTGCTTGAAATATCTCGTTCCTAACAAAATTAACTAATTTTTTTTAAAATTCACGATTTTAGCAAAATTAAGAAGGTCTTAAATTGACTGTAAGTTCATTTTTGTATGGATGAGTATGTAACACCAAATCTTAGTCAATGATGAACCAATTATAATAGTTCTGGGTCATATTTCAGGGGTGTTTTTTGATAAAGGTTCCACCCCTAAAGGTGGGAAAATAGGGGTAACTTAGTTTAATCATTTTTCTGTCTAGCGTGACACTTTTGTGACACCCAGAAAAACCGCTTACCTTTGATTTTAGCGATGTTACTGATTTTTAAGCAGTGACCACCACTTAGTTGAGCTGCATAAAATGTATTTGTTAATTTGAGAATCCTCTTCTATACTCTTACTAACTATTAAAAATTGAGTCTTTTCTAACATTTACCAATTTTATAAACTACGTACCACCTAAATTGATTATTATGATTACATTAACGTAGTAGAGCAACGCTATAGCTATAATGTTTGAACCACGAATGGGTCGGCCCGACTGGGGTGGAACCACGCTTTAACGGAACACCAGCCAAAAACAACAGTGGTGAATATAGATAGCTGGAAATACTTTTATCTGATGTCTAAGTCCTCAGGAGTGACAATGCATCTACACTTTGATTCTTACTCGTACTATAATATGGAAGTGACTATGGGTCACAGCGTCCATTTACCATGGTTGACAGTGAACTCATTTGTCGTACTCCTTCTAATACAAAAAACGTGAAGCATTGCACTGCTGCAAGCATTGCTTTGATATACGGTTTCATGCAAAGAGTATATACTCGTAATCACTACGTCCATGTTTATGTTTATTGTCAAGTGGCCAAGCATATAAAAACGTCGTTTGTGTCAGTGTCTCATCATAAAGTTAAAATTAGAAGGAGAAGTACATTAGCAGTATCTGTCCTTCGAACTTTAACCCTGTCTGCAAATTGAGGGGTCCTGGTTTAGAATTTATTTTCCACAGGTACGAGTATGATCGGTAGAAGCCAGTTAGGGTTCTACTTGAAATTAATATTATATACGTGCATTTTAAACGTCTTCCGCTACACTTCCTTCCGATTGCGCGTACTATGAGTCATGTGTCGTGTGCTTGTTTCCTGCACTCCGAATCCGTTTTTTTTTAAATAAGATGTAGATGACAAGCACACAGTTCACCTGATGGTACGTTGTTGCTGTGGCATATAGGCATCTACATCTATCCTCAATTTTTCTTCCGTTTAAAAGATAAGTAAAGTATGAACTACATCTTTATATTTCTTTATCCTTCTACTTTCTTTTCACAAGCTTAGTTCATTTTCTTTTTGATTAAAACATGTGGTTAATCAAAGCTTTGGTAATGATACAAACGTCAACGGTGGCTGCCATGTGAAGCATCCTGCAACACGGACCTATACGGAAAAGCCTAGCGATTTCGAATAATGTAGTTGTGCACTTTTGCTCATGCCGCTTGTTAATTTAATAAATAATTTCTTTTGTAATTCGATTGCGTTGTGATTGTACTGACGCTGCATTCTAACTTATCGCCAATTTTAATTTTGAAGCTTTACAAGCGGTAGAGCCACGAAGCGTAGTTAAAGCACTCGGCCACTCGCAATACTTTCTACACTTTTGATCCTTAGAAATTAAATGAGTTCCTTTATTCAATTTAGTACGGGACATTAAAAATTTTTATAGAGTTCCGAGTTTAAAAACGAGAAGTTTCTATAGTCGACACGCATTTTTATGTATATTTACCGATTTCTCGGAAACGGCTGAAAGGATTTTTTTTTATTTTTAGCCATTTTTAATAAATAATTATCAAAAACCAACAAAAACTTTTTAAGGCGAAATAATATCGTGATTACGAACTATACTTCCGTACCGACTATACTTCCGTATGGCCGGCCCGCGAGCTATTTTATTTCACGATATTTATTTATTCCTTTTCAAAATGAAATATACTCTTTTATTGGAAAGTAAACCCATATTTTCCCATGTATTCACTGGTAAACAGACATAGACAGAATTTAATTAAAATTGTTTTATTTACATTCGAATGATACTACTTTTTCCCTTAATGGACGTATCTAAAATTGTAGATTGTGAGGAAACTGCCATATTTTTGTACCGAGTCAAAATATGTCAATCGTATTTTGGCCATCATAATTCACTAAGAAAATCTTTAACTTTTATAATGATTTAAAAAAGTGAATTCGTAGTTTTTAATGACAAAATATGTCATTAAAAATCGTAATAATCAAATACATCTATAAAGCTGTTCTGCTTTTGGCGCCTATTTCACCTTAAATATTTGCCAAATAATACATTTTGTAAGGCTGCTCTCGTTATTCTTCAGAAATAATAGTAGTTTACAGATTTGTAAATTTCTTACATTTTACTAAAATATAGGGGATTTGACAGGTTGATATGAAGTCATGCCATGGCCTAGTCGATAATGCGATCGCTGTTACGATAAAAAGCAGTTTCTTCCCTACTTATTCATATCACATGGTGCTCTAGTGCTCTGGATATAGCTTTATTAAAACACAGTGATTATGTACTCCTTAATTCTAAAAATGTAACTGGCCATACATAAAATTCTTTAAAAATATTAGGTTCTCTTTCCATAACTGTCAGATAAAGAATAATTTGTGTTATAAACATACTCGCTAATTTTCAATAAAATATTGCAGGATGAAGTAAGTAATAATTAAAATTTTAATAAAAATTAACAATTTTGTTAAAAATGTAAGTATTGATTAAACTTTAATAATAGTTAAAGCTTGTATTTGTTGCAAGTTCTATATTTAAAATAATATTAACACTAAAACCAAATTTTTCGCCCGTTTACAACAAAATATACCGTTTAATTATCGTTCAAAAACTCCATCCACCCTGAGATGTACACTACCAACTAAAAATAATAAATAATATATTTAACTTATTTAACCTCAGGGTGTATATTTTAGGGTGGATGTTCTATAAAAAATAGTATAAGCTTTCCAACACTTATAGGATATATAATACATATAATAAATGAACGTTCCTTCTAATTTAACATTTTCAGTTTTGGGAAATCAGAAGACGACACGCCATTAACGATAAAGGACAAACTAAAATACTTCTGCATTGCATATTGGAGAGGAATAGTTTGTGTGTTAACACCTCTTCTAACTCTACCAATTATATTACCACCTCCTGTAGAGGTAGCATTGTTTTAATTCCTAATATTACACATAATTATCAACACCGTGTTATGCTTCGATCAAGTCGTTGACTTTTATAAAGAATAATAACTTACATTGAATTAGCATATTTAAATGATAAAACTAAACAAATCCCACGTGGTAGTGATGTAATAGAATCACCCTACCTGTTATGAGTGTCTAAAGAATCGTCTAAAATAACAGAAGTTTCATGGCTTCCGTTAGCATATCTCGTAATCCTCGTGTTTAAATGTTAAATCCTCATTCTGTCGACTAGAAACCGTGTCAAACTTGCATGGCATATAAACGGGGCGATAACTGAATATCCCATCTACAAAAACCTTCTTGGACTCATCACCAGTCTGAAAATTTTACGTATCCAAAGCATTAATGGTGATAACTATCGAGACATTTTAGGCACTTCTCATAAATGCCTTTTACTACACCTTAGGTAAGAAATTACGGTAAGAAAAAACGATTAATTCTTTTATATCGTCACTCCACACACTTTATTCATTTATAAATCAGCGAAGCTGATAACTTTCCAAAATAAAAAATTAGGAGCCGACGGTAACTGTAACGTGAGATCGTAATAAATTTGAAGGAATGTTTATTATTAACATTTAATTAAATCACTTAGTAATTTCTAGAAATACCAATGGTGTGCATATTGCCTTGTCATAATGGCAATTTACTGGGTGACTGAATGTATACCACTGCCTGTGACATCCTTCCTGCCACTTATAATATTCCCACTGACGGGAGTAAATAGCACATCCGCAACTAGTATGGCATATATGAATGTAAGTTGTTATAATAACAGTTTTACTTTCTAATTTGCGTTCAGACTTTATTCAATTTTCACAAAATTCTCCCGTATTTTAACTCGTATAAATATATATATATATATATATATATATATATATATATATATATATATATATATATATATATATATATATATATATATATATAGTATATAAACTCGTATTTTAACATCGCTGTTCATCAACATAATAATAATTGTAATTTGTACACACTATCAATATCTATCAATATCTAATTTGACGTTTGTAAAGAGTTTTTAATAAAACGACCAAAAAGGTTTTGTATCATTATATTTTTATTTTAGGATAGTTTGCTTATGTTCCTGGGAAGCCTTATACTAGCTTCTTCGGTAGAACAGTCAGGTCTTCATAAGCGCTTAGCCTTATGCGCCATAAAACTCATCGGTTTTACTCACTTCAGGTAAGTATTGGGTTATTTAACTAAAATCTTTCTGTTTCCATTCAACAAAACAAACATTCGATACAAATTTCAATGTTTCTGAATTTGGACAAATCTTTGGAGATATTATATCAACAACAGAAATACAGTAATAAAATACATACGTTAGTATTTTGTTGCCAATAACTTAAACCGTAGTGTTTATTACTTATTATTAGTAGCCGTAGTATTGTAATGCATTCTGAATGAAAATATTTCATTATTTTCAACCGACTTCAAAAAAGGATGAGGTTCTCAAGTCGAATGTATTTTTGATGTGTGTTAACCTGAGAACTTTTTTCTCTTTTTTTTTTCATTTTCATATTTCTTTTTTTTAGTTAAAAGCTGGTTCTTTTCACGTTATTCTATATAAACTTTTTCGAAGCGACAGTAGCCTAATGGCAGGGCGCGGACCGCGAACTCAAAAAACAGGTCGTGGGTTCGAATCCGCTATTCGACTACTGGCGTGAACCACTCGTAACACAAGCAATTTAAGCTTACCACGAGTGGTTAAAGGGGGGAATATTAGGAATGTTTATAGCATTGTTAATATTCTTTACTTAAAAAAAAAACTTGATGAAGATCTGGTTAATAGTTTTTGATTTACCCTTACTAATGTAGATTTAAATGTCTTCGACTACATCGATGATGTTCTTATTTTATTAAATTGAAGTCGGCTGTACAAAATTTTAAATTTTCTACTTGTTACAATATCAGACTTTTAACAGTTGAATATCAGTTTAACTTACTTTTTGCTTATCATCATCGTCATCATCATTGCAGCACACAACAAGCTCGCTGCTGAACATAGGCCCCGTCCAAGGAAAGTCACAAAGTCATGTCATGTCCTGTCATGGTCCTGAGCCACCTGCATCCATCGACTTCATTTATTTCCCACCAGGTCGTCATTTTACTTAGTCACCGTCCTATAAATTCGTTTACCGGTACGAAGCTGCTACTCGAGAACCTTTCCTTCGCATTTGCTGTCGTTTATCTGACTATATGTCTGGTCGATTGCTACTTCATCGTACTGATCTGATGGTCTATTTTGATTCTACTACGGGTATAATGTATTAACTTATATATATATATATATATACATATATATAATATATATATTATATATATATATATATATATATATATATATATATATATATATATATATATATATATATAGTCTGTGAGTAATAAATCGGGGATTATTAACCCTTCAGTCCCCATAAAATTCACATGCAGTCGTATGCGCCTGACAAACCCCGAGCGGTCGCATGCGACGGCACCCACCCACAGCACTTAAAAACCTTTAAAACTTACATTTAGAGACTTTTTTTCTGCAAAGAAGTTTAGCTTTATAAAATCTATACAAGATTTTCTATCCTATGATCTAAGCAAAAGTCGGTTTTCACTTCCTTACAAAAGGATTTTATTGTACTTTAATAACAAAAAAATTCATACCAAGTGGATACCAGCTGCGTGAAAATCATAATTATTTTAATATATATTACTCGAAATTATTTGCGTAAAACGACAAATTATATTCACACAAAACTTTCGTTGCAATTTTATAATAAAATACTAATAAAACACTTGAAAAATCCAAAAATCAACACAATAACATCACACGAAAATGGCGTATGAAATGAACGTAGATTATAAATAAATATTCATAGGCTACCTAACTTTTTATTCCATTAAAGGATAGAAAATTTCAGATTGATTCTATAATACCCAACTTCTCCTTAGAAAAGTGGTCTCCGAACATAAGTATTCATGGGTTAAAGTCCTGTGGGTGGATGCGGTCAAATTCGACCTCTTGAATTTTGACGAAATATCAAAGCGGTCAAATTTGAACGCTTGGCGTTTGAGAAGTTAATAATAAGTTTATTCAAAAAAGAACGCTGTTACTTATAGTCGCGTTGGATATTTTTTATATATAGGTTAGGTATATTGGTGGTAAGTGGTTACGAAGCCCTAGACGGTAAATCGCACTGTCTTAGCGTAACAAAAGCTTATTTATTCGCTCTTGTTTTGAAAACGCCCAGTTTATATTTGGACAGAAACTGGCAAATTTATATTCCACTATGTAAGTGTCGCATTATGATGGTCAAACCAGGTAATTGGGTTGTAGTTCGTAAAATATCGTACCTGTTGTACCGCAGTTTACATGATCGCAAATTACGATACGTAATTGACGACCATGTAAATTGCGGTACAGGGGGTGCTAAGAATATTTGGCAGAGGTTCGGTTGCCACCTACAACTACTTGACCCGGCAACATACAACGCACGCACCCTAAGGAATGACGAAGAAAAACAAAACAAGTTGCGCTGGAATATAATAGGATTATCTAAGGTCCGAAGAGAAGGGGAAGACACGGTGATTCTTGAATCGGGTTACTTGTTCTATCACCGGGAGGGCGACCATCTGTCCCAAGGAAGTATTGGACTTATCGTCCGAAATAACTCGTTTACAACGTTGTAAAGATTGGGAGTGTGTCGACGAGGATTGCGTATACTCAGAATCACCAAAAGGTATTCGCTGAAGGTCATACTGGCTTATGCACCGACTTCAGCACATTCCGGTGAGGAAGTGGAGGAAACGTATGAGAATATTTCTAAGGTCATGCATTCTTCTAAAATCCACTATACGGTGTTAATGAGAGTCTTCAACGCAAAGCTAGGTACAAGAAAGAACGGTGAGCAGAAGGTAGGGACTTTTGGGATAGAGCAACGGAACTCAAGGGGCCAGCAGCTGGCTGACTTCAGGGAGAAAAAAAGACTCTTTATGATGAAATTTTCTTCCAGAACCGGCGCCACAGAAAGTGGATCTGGTCGAGCCCCGACGATTTAGCAAATAGTATGATTGACTTCATTTTGACGAATAGACGGCAACTGTTCAGTGATGTCTCAGTGATCTGGTAATGATGAAAACTGGCAGCAATTACCGAATGGTTATTATCGTTTCCGGGACACCTGAGATTGTGAGTGAGATTGAGATGTTCGATTTGCCGATGATATAGTCCTTAGAATCGCTGGAGAACCTAAGCACTATGCTCAATGACCTCAATTGTGTATTCCAACGGATAGGTCTTTAGATGAACATGGACAAAACAAATATCATGGTTAATGTCCATGTCACATCTATGCTGGCAGTTGTAAGGAGCACTAAGCTCGAAGTTGTTTGAGTACGTTTACCTGGGACAAATAGTCCGACTAGGTAAGTCCAACTTAGGCCTAAAGGTCAACTGACGGATTCAACTCGGCTAGGCAGCGTTCGGAATATCTTTTCTTCAGGTATACCTCAAAATTTGAAAACTAGATTTTACAACCAGTACGTGTTGCCAGTGATCACTTACAGATCTGAGACGTCCATCACTGCTGCCCGTATGAGGACGCTCAAGGTCGGTCAGCAAGCTATGTAGAGGTCTATTCTCGGGGTTTCTCTGCGTGATAAACTTAGAAATGAGGATATCCGCAGTAGTACCAACGTGACCGGCATAGCCCAATGGATTAACAAGCCGACAACCGATGGGGAAAAATGTATATGTAGTATAGAGCACTCCACTAGATGGAGTGACCACCTGGCAAGATAGGCAAGATATGCAGAAAGTCGATGAATGCAGGTGATTTAGGACCGTGCCTTGTGTCATTAATTGGGGGAGGCCTATGTTCAGCAGTGGACTTGTGAAAGAATGATGATAATGATGATGATGTCGTAAAATATTAAAAAACAAATGGTTGAAAACCGCTTGGTTGGCCAATGATGGAAGGTTGGTTTGATGGTTAACCATTCAACGGTATTTTTCAAATCAGTAGTAAGAAATTGCTCTGAATAAATATTCAATATATTGATATTTCTTATCACATTTTTAATTTCAGACTGTTACTTGCACTGTGTATTGTCACCACTTTTATTTCTATGTGGATCACAAATACTGCAGCAACAACAATGATGGTGCCTATTAACTTTGCCATTTTAAAGGTTTTTGAAGACGTAAGTTACAACATTATAAACATTTTTTCATGAAAAATACTATGTTTGTTGCAATTTGATGTGTAACTTTGGAATGATAACCTAGCCAAATTCTAAGTAGTACATTGTATTCCAACATATCAAAAATATGGGGACCAATTTCGGTCGACTACGATCGGGATGATCAGCGATTAAAGACTTACGGTCTGAATGGGTGCTGAATTTCATAACAGTTCGTTAAATAAATGTTATAAGAATATACAACGTTCTCCAATTATTTTAATAAAATGTACCTTAAATGGTACGTTGAGATGAATTATTGCCTGCAATACGACATTAAAAGATTAACAAAATAACAAGTGTGTATATCTAATAATTTTAAATTATTATGGATTGAATGAAGCTTAATTTGTTTATTTAATGATTACATACTGGGTCGTGTTATTATTTTTCGAGCTTAGCTGACACACTGCCGTGTTTCTTGGTTTTATTATTATGAAAACCCTGAGAACATACAATTTTTTTATCAATAACCTAGACTAAAGTAATAGATTCACTAGAATTTTATGATAAAACCAACCTAAGCAAATGTAAGATAAGTTTAAATATTATCATAAACCTAAATAAGTTCAGTTTTCTGATGAAAAAACAGGATTTTCAGGTTAATGATTAAATTAAGTAATAACTTTGTCTTCTTCCTGTTCTTGATCAAAAGCCTAGGATTTTGTCATAAAACTGTGACATATATAAAGATACTATGAAATAAAAATAACCCTAGCAAGTAAAAGCAGGCAATTTTGTTTACAGCAAAAATTATTGAAGATATACGAAACCGATAACCAAGGCGAAAGAGTTGCCTCTGATATCACTACATGCTATTTTTGTGCAGCTACATTTTCAGCAACAGTCGGTAATATCTTATATTTTATTACAAATCAATATGTTTTGATTAACTATGAATTTTGTAGCTGACTCATTGTTATTGAGTCTCAAGATAATATTTGTGTGAATACTTCAAATGTTGGTTGATGAGTGTGGATTTGTAATGATTTCCAGGGGCTACGAGTATGTTATGTAATATGACGTATATGAATGTTGATTAAAACTAATTTTACGGATTTTATCGTTTTTAATTTATTTTACGTTTAATACCCGACAGTTTTGGATGCTTTCCAGTATCCATGGTCACAGGAGACTTAGGTGACTGACGTCCGTGTTAAACCGGAATACCTTCAGCTTTTTAATTTTTGTTTTTGGTCCGATCTACGTAAAATGAACTTACTGTGTTTAAGTTTTACTTTTATTAATTATAGGGACCCAAGCGAGTGGTAGTACCCAGCCTCCTTCCCTTTTGAAATTTAGATGTTTTTTGTGTGTTGAGTGGCGGTTTAGGATACCCACTACCCCATATCATCCCGTGGGTGTCGTAAAAGGCGACAGAGGGAAACAGGAAAGAGATGGGCAGCAGCATCTTCCTGATAACAGTAACTGTACAACAAAAAACCTGCGGTTGCCAACCTGCTCGACAAGCGTGGCAACTATGTCAATATACCCCCCATGAATATTTACACAAATACACTGCCCCCAGTCCCCGGTGGCTCCGCTATTCCTGGCTACGGTGGCGGCCATGGTAACGGCGGGGCAGGGGGTGCTAAGAATCTCCGGTGGAGGTTCGGTTGCCACCTACGACGACTCGACCTGGCAACATTTAACGCACGCACCCTGAGGGCTGATGAGAAGATTCTGGAGCCGGAAGCAAAGATAGATAAGTTGCGCTGGAATATTATAGGATTATCCAAGGTCCAAAGAGAGAGGGAGGACACGGTGATTCTCGAATCCGGCAACATGTTCTATTACCGGGAGGGCAACCATCTGTCCCAAGGAAGTGTTGGATTTATCGTGCACAAGTCTCTCGTCAGCAACGTTGTAAAGATTGGGGTGTGTCAACGAGGGTTATATACCTTATACTCAGAATCAACAAACGGTATTCGCTGAAGGTCATACAGGTTTACGCGCCAACGTCGGAACATCTCGATGAGGAGTTGGAGGATTTGCATGACGATATTTCTAGAGCCATACATTCCTCCAAAACTTACTATAAGGTGTTAATGGTAGACTTCTACGCAACACTGAGCACAAGAAAGAACGGAGAGCTGAAGGTAGGGAAATTTGGGATATAGCAACGGAACCCAAGAGGCCAGCTGCTGGCCGACTTCATGGAGAAAGAGGGACTTTTTATGATGAACTTTTTCTTCTAGAAGCGGCCTCACAGAAAGTGGACCTGGTCGAGCCCCGACGGTTCAACAAAAAATGAGATTGACTTCGTTATTACGATCAGCCGTCAACTGTTCAGTGATGTCTCAGTAATCGCAAGGGTGAAAACCGGCCGCAATCACCGAATTGTTAGAGGCACACTGAACCTAAACATTAAGTTGGAGAGGTCTCGTCTAATGAAGTCAACGCTCCGCCCCCTCGTGCTCTAATCCAGAATCCCGAAACCATTCAGCTCGAGTTACGTAACCGCTTTCAGTGCCAAGAAGATTGCAATGCAGTGGACGATATGAATGACAAGCTCGTGGAAACTGTCCATGCGGTGGGAGCAAAGTTCTGCAAGACCCGCCGCAGAAGAACACAAAAGCGCTCCGATCACACTCTTAATCTCATGACTGTTAGACGAGAGATGAGGCTGCAATCGTCAACAGATTTGAAAGCATACAAGCAACTGAATAGACCGATCTCCAAATGTATGCGGCGAGACTTACGCAACATTAATACCGATCGTATTAAAGAAGCGATCGAGCGGAACCAGGGCTCCAAAGTCTTTGCGGAGATTTATCTGCCAGAAAGAGCCAACTGTCAAAGCGGTAGACTGAGTGTGGCAGCATCGTTTCCGGGACACCTGAGATTTTGAGTGAGATTGAGAGGTTCTATGGGCAGCTGTACACATCATGGTTGGAGCCACACGCAAGTGTGAGTAACGATTCAAGAGCATTCAGAGTCTTACCCGACACTATTCCGATGATATCCCGGACGTCAGTCTGAGCGAGATTAGAATGGCTCTCCAGCACCTTAAAAACGGCAGGACTCTAGGCGAGGATGGAATTACAGCGCAGCTTCTGAAAGTGGGTGGAACACCGGTACTTGAAGTCCTTCAAACGCTCTTTATTTCCGTTCTCCATGGTGGCACTGCTCCAGAGGCGTGGAGCAGAAGTGCGGTGGTCTTATTCTTTAAAAAAGACGACAACGCTCTCTTAAAGAACTACAGACCGATTTCCTTCTGAGCTGCGTCTACGTGCTGTTTTCGAGAGTCAATACTCTCGCTTGCGGACTCGACAACTTTCAGCCTCCAGTTTCCGAAAAGGCTTCAGTACCATAGACTACATACATACCCTGCGGCAGATTGTACAGAAGACCGAAGAGTGCAATCTGCCACTTTGCCTGGCGTATGTGGACTATGACAAAGCCGTTGATTCCGTCGAAAATTGGGCGGTACTACAGTCCTTTCAGCGGTGCAAAGTTGACTGTCGGTATATCGAAGTGCTGACGTGTTTGTACAGTAGGGCTACGATGGTTATCCGAGTACAGAACAAGAGTTCTAAACCTATAAAACTGCAGAGAGGTGTAAGACAGGGTGAAGTTATATCCCCGAAACTCTTCACCGCTGCATTGGAAGACGTTTTCAAGCTACCGGACTGGAAGGAATACGGTATTAACATCAATGGTGAGTACATCACTCACGTTCGATTTTCCGACGACATAGTCCGTACAGAATCGCTGGAGGACCTAAGCACTATGCTCAATGACCTCAATGGTGTCTCCCAACGGATAGATCTTAAGATGAACGTGGGCAAATCATGTTTAATGTCCATGTCACACCAATGCCGGTAGTTGTTGGGAGCACTATGCTTGAAGTTGTTGACGAGTATGTTTACCTGGGACAAATAGTCCGACTAGGTAAGTCCAACTTCGACCGAGAGGTCAATCGACGGATTCAACTCGGCTGGGCAGCGTTCGGGAAATTACGACACATCTTCTCGTTGGGTATACCTCAATCTCTGAAAACTAGACTGTACAACCAGTGCGTGTTGCCAGTGATCACTTACGGATCTGAGATGTGGTCCTTCACTGCTGGCCGTATGAGAACGCTCAAGGTCGCTCTGCGAGCTATGGAGAGGGCTATGCTCGGAGTTTCTCTGCGTGATAGACTCAGAAATGAGGATATCTATAGTAAAACCAAAGTGACTGACATAGCCCAACGGATTAGTAAGCTGAAGTGGCAATGGGCCGGCCGTATAGCTCGAAGAACTGATAACCGATGGGGAAGAAAGTTTCTCGAGTAGCAGCCTCGTACTGGTAGGCGTAGTGTAGGGTGACCCCCCCCCCACTAGATGGAGTGACGACTCAGGACCGTGCTTTGTCGCATTACTTGTGGGAGGCCTATGTTAAGCAGTGGACTTGTGAAAGGCTGTAATGATGATGATGAATGATCATCCTTGGTAGGAATCGATCTATCAATTCTGATGTAATGGTTGGCGCCATCCGGGATATGATCACAAACTGCAGACTTCTCGGAACGTTGATGCTTCACATAGTTGATATCTGATGTCTGCACATAGCTGACGTGAAGCATCAATGTTCCGGGAAGTCTGCAGTTTATTATCATATACTAGAGGGCCCTAACATTACATCATTGTTGATATCGTACTTTTATGTATAAATTTTTCCGTAAGTTTCTTAAAAGCCTAATCAACCAGAGCTCGATAACTACCGACACCAAAGTTAATTTAAATTTAGATTTATAATTTACTACGTGCTTGGCGGAGAAGTAAATTGATATTTGAAGGAAGTGAAGGGCTGGCAATACGCATTGGGGTAGCGTAGCGAACTTTTACTTGCCCCATAATCCTCTCAGCAACGAGAGGAGGCCTGTGCCTAAGTGTGGGAGGCAACTTGCTGCTTTTATTTTACTTAAAACTTTTATCATCAAAATATAAAATGTCTTTTTTAATTATGACATTAATTTCAGGCGGTATTGGCACTTTAGTCGGTACGGCTACTAACTTAGTAATGAAAGGACTTTTCCAAACGTACGTAACACGACCTTTTAAGTCATATTTGTAGAACATTTAGTGATTTTTTTTATAAAATCTTCATATTAATGTCAAGCTTCGTTTGTTCTTCAATTTGATTATTTGAACTTGAAATGTTTCATATGTATCAAGAAGTTAAAGAAAACCCACCCAAAATAAGGTCTCTGTAACCTGTGTGCACCTGCACGATACGTTTGTATACGCTCATGCATATGCCAGTGTCTTAAATCACGTTGCTTCCTGTGTCTCATGATAAAATACTTGAAATGTTTTTCTACGTTTGAAAATCTCATTCATCTCTGCAGCAAGCAGTTCATCGTTAAATCCCTGTCTTCTTGGAAAGAGTATCTGAGAAGACAGAGATTTGACTCCACTACTAGTAGTATCATTAGGAGCGGATTCTAGTGAATAACAAAATGGAGAATGCGCAAGTATTTTAAATCTAAATATTTCTTATGCATAATTTTTTATCTGCCCTATATTCTAATTTTATTTATAAAGATGCATCATTAACACCTCAGATATCCCAGAAAATACATAGCACATGATCCGGCAAATGGACTCTCCTTGAATTTATTAGAAGTTGGAGATGGTTTTTCCCAAGTCAAAACTGTAATTTTGGTTCAGTATCGAAATAGTAAAGTAATAATAAAGAGCATTATCTTCGCTTGCATAGCGAGCACCATCTAGCGACGAACGGCTGAAGACTTCCATTCTGGTAGTTCTAATATGAACCACCATTCATTTGTGCGCTAGGGACAGTTTCAGGTGTATGAAGTTACTCCTAGAGTTTAAATATAACTTGATTAATTTAGAGGTCGATTTTGCCGAAAGTTGCGGGAAATATTTAGTGATATTTGTTACTACACTTCAGTAAGCATTCTGGGTATTCAAAGCGGAGTATACTTTTTCATCCCCAATCGTAAAGTATTATGTACACTTACCTATAAAAATCTTTGCTTTTTGAGCAGTGACACGACAATGCCCTCAAACATTTTTTTATTTGACTGCTCCGTGGCGAAGCGTCTTAGTAATGAGTTCCAGCGCTAAGGGCCGCGGGTTCGAATTCCGCACGGAACAAGTATTTGTATGGCCTACAAATAATTGTTTCGGGTCTAGATGTTTGCCCGTGTCAAATATATGTATGAAAACTGCTTCCAAGATACATAGGAAAATGTTAGTGTAGAGGTAAAGTTTTCAAAAACAAACAACTTTTTTACCATATCTTCTAGTGCTACTGACTGTAAGTATGACACCCCAAGTAAGAGTCATGGTTGGAAAACGTTCTTCCACGTTTAAATGCGCCACATCAATGTGTGACTGTTGCATATGACATACTCGTCAATCTAAATTGACTCGTTCCGGACTGATTTATTTAAATGCCTACATATACGTAAAAAACGCGCAGTAAATTTTTTCTGTAATTGCATAATCGGTTCATTTATACTTTTAGATACTTATCTTATACAAAAAACTTTGTTCTGAAGAGTTTGTACGGCATTTTCACTTTTTTGATGTCTCTCGTATTATATTTCTCTTCAATCTTCGTAAAATACTGAATATATAAAATGGTGTAGTAACCATTTTATATATTATATTATCGTGAAAAATATACCCCGAAAAAAATTACAGTTACGTTTAACTTGTATTTGTTTACTCACCTTATATGAGATTAAAACTATTACAATTGTAGGTACATATTTTTAAATTTTACAAAAATTAAGCAATATTAAAAAAAATATGAAAATAAACGTAGATGTACATTATTTATAACAACTTCTTGTTTATAGGGCCTACCCGAGCGCACCTGAATATTTGTCATTCCCGAAATTCTCTGCATTTTCGGTTCCATACATGATTGTTTTGGAAGCAGCAGTGTTTATAATCCTCATTGTGATATATCTAGGATATTTTAGGTAAGTCATAATTCTATTAAAATGTTTTTTTTTTTTTCAATTCATTTGATTCTTTATAAGGGTGAGCACCTGTCATTTGATTACCGTTGTAAAATGCTTAATCAATCTACATTTTCTTAGTTAATTGAAAATGTTAACAGGAATACTATAAATGCTAATACATTACTATTGTTCTTTAAATCTAGCAGTACTGAACATTCAATAAATTTTTTATCTCGTACTCTATATAGCTTCATTAATAACCAGTGAATAGTGCATATTATGTTGTTTAATCATCATGATCATATTTTCGAATTATATTAAATTTGTTTTTTAATTCTTTTAAATATCATAAAATGTCAAAGATGCTGGTAATATATGATATTGCTCACATCTACCACTGGATACAAACATATATAACAACATATGAAAATATTTGGCCGAAGATTGAAGGACTAAAATGAAATGCTTCCAGCAAAAAGGGTTTCCAGTTCTCTACAATCACCATACGAATCAGCAAATTCTAGGTTGGATTGCCTCGACCGGGGTAGAACCACGCTTACTATTTTACGCTAATAGTCTGTGACCAGCGTAAAATAGTAACACAATGCTGCTGTGTTTCGTATCTTGAGTATAGAGATCCGGAGACCCTTTTATACTGGAAACGAGGCATTCCATCTTTGTGCTTAAGAGTGACAACAGTTTGCCAACAAACTGTTAGCAGCATAGCATAGCAGTCGTTTACCATAATGTGGACTGTGTGCTCGTTTGTCACTTTTATTTCATAAAAAAATAGATTCTCTTTCCATTTCGTACCGCGAGTTACAAAATTAGGAAAAACCAGAAGAAAACAGAAAGAAGTTAAATACCTAAGCCAGTGTAGGAATCATAAATATAATTCCAGGACGGGACGACTCAAGATATAGAAATACCACTACTTAGATTAGTTAGGCAAAGCGAGTGCCAATGGTACGATAGTTTTTATTATTATCTTTTGTATATGTTAAGTTTCTCATGTTACATAGGAGTGAATGAAAAGTGATTATGTTGAGGGTATTCATAGAGACTTCTCATCTGGTTGGGCTGAATAAATTTATAGAAAGAAATGATAAATATTCATAAATGCATTTAATATAGTAACTAGAATAAATAAGTAATACATAAATAAATTAATATGTTTTTTTATTAAATAAAATAATATTTTTGGTCGACGATACCATTCCGTATAACGAGAACCTCGTGAAATACCGCTACAAGACCAAATTCAGAAGGCAGTGCTTCTCGATACCGCCCGCATCTTCCGCCGGTTTCTCTCCCCTTCCCCCTAAACTTCGGCCGTTCGGTCTCCCTTGCCGAGGGCTTCCATCTGGTTGGTTTTTTATTTATTTATCATCATTATTACAGCCCATCACAAGTCCACTGCTAAACATAGGCTTCCCCCAAGTAATGCCACAAAGCACAGTCCTGAGCCACCTGCATCCATCGACTTCCTGCATATCTTACCAGGTCGTCACTCCATCTAGTGGGACACACTAGATGTACTCCTACACTACGCCTACGGGCACGAGACTGCCACTTGAGAACCTTTCTTCCCCATCGTTTATCGGTTCTTGGAGCTATATGGCCGGCCCATTGCCACTTCAGCTTACTAATCCGTTGGGCTATGTCGGTCACTGGTTTTACTGAGGATATCCTCATTTCTGAGTTTATCACGCTAAGAAACTCCGAGCATAGCTCTATCCATAGCTCGCTGAGCGACCTTGGGCATCCTCATACGGCCAGCAGTGAAAGTGACCACGTTTCAGATCCGTAAGTCATCACTGTCAACACGCACTGGTTGTACAATCTAGTTTTCAGATATTGAGGTATACTTTATGTGAAGATGTGTCGTAATTTCCCGAACGCTGCCCAGCCGAGTCGAATCCGTCGATTGACCTCTCGGTCGAAGTTGGACTTACCTAGTCGGACTATTTGTCCCAGGTAAACGTACTCGTCAACAACTTCGAGCATAGTGCTCCAAACAACTACCGGCATAGGTGTGACATGGACATTAAACATGATCTTTGTTTTGTCCATGTTCATCTTAAGACCTATCCGTTGGGAGACACCATTGTGGTTATTGAGCATAGTGCTTAGGTCCTCCAGCGATTCTGACATAAGGACTATATTATTGGCAAATCGAAGGTCCAGGTCCAGGTTCCAGTCCTTTTGCTTGAAAACGTTCCAATGTAGCGGTGAAGAGTTTCGGGGATATAACGTCACCCTGTCTTACACCTCTCTGCAGTTGGATAGTTTTCGAACTCTGGTTCTGTACTCGGATAGCCATCGTAGCCCTACTGTACAAACACTTCAGTACTTCGATATACCGACAGTCAACTTGGCACCGCTGAAGGGATTGTAGCACCGCCCAAATTTCGACGGAATCAAAGGCTTTGTCATAGCCCACATACGCCAGGCAAGGTGGAAGATTGTACTCTTCGGTCTTCTGTACAATCTGCCGCAGGGTATGTATGTGGTCTATGGTACTGAAGCCTTTTTGGAAACCGGCTTGTTCGGAAGGCTGGAAGTCGTTGAATCTGCATGCGAGACGATTCGTAATGACTCTCGAAAACAGCACGTAGACGCGGCTCAGAAGGGAAATCGGTCTGTAGTTCTTCAAGAAAGCACTGTGGCCTTTCTCAAAAAAACAAGAGGACCGCAATTCTGCTCCACGCCTCCGGAGTAGTGCCACTATGGAGGACAGAATTGAAGAGCTTCTGAAGGATTTCTAGTACCGGTGTTCCACCCGCTTTCAAGAGCTCCGCTGTAACTCCATCCAAGCCTGGGGCCCTGCCGTTTTTAAGATGCTGGAGAGCCATTCTAATCTCGCTCAGACTGACGTCCGGAATATCATCGGAATAGTGTCGGATAGGACTTGATCTTGGATCGTTACTCACACCTGCATGTGGCTCCAACGATGATGTCTACAGCTGCCCATAGAACCTCTCAATCTCACTCAAAATCTCAGGTGTCCCGGAAACGATGCTGCCACACTTAGTCTTCAGCTTTGATAGTTGGCTCTTTCTGGCAGACAGATCTCTGGCAAAGACTTTGGAGGCCTGGTTTCGCTCGATCGTTTCTTTAATACGAGCGGTATTAATTATGCGTAAGTCTCGCCGCATACATTTGGAGATCGGTCTGTTAAGTTGCCTGTATGCTGTCAAATCTGTTGAAGATTGCAGCCTCATCTCCCGTCTAACAGCCATGAGATTAAGAGTGTGATCGGAGAGTTTTTGTGTTCTTCTGTGGCGGATCTTGCAGAACTTAGCTCCCACCGCATGGACAGTTTCCACGAGCTTGTCATTCATATCGTCCACCGCATTGCAATCTTTTAGGCACTGAAAGCTGTTACGTAACTCGAGCTGAAAGTAGAGACTAAACGGTCAGTAGAAAGAAGAGACTTAGCGGTCAGTCGCCGAAGAGTCTACATTACCTGAAGATGCCTCGTGTAGAGGCGAAACACGTGTCGTATTTTCGTCGATGGTGTGTCTTGCCTGGAATAGTGGTGTTGGAAGTAGTGGTGCCGGGAGTAGTGGTTCTGGGACTATTGGTGACGGAGTTAGTGCATGCAATTGAGGGAGGGCGGGAGGTGCTCTTCTATCCAGGTAAGACACATCGGTCAAAGGTAATGGATTTCCGCAAAGTAACGCCTGATTCTATCAGTTATCGAGCTGAAAGGTTTCGGGATTCTGGATTAGAGCACGAGGGGGACGGAGCGTTGACTTCATTAGACGAGACCTCTCCAACTTAACCTTTAGGCTCAGTGTGCCTCTAACCGTTCGGTCATCGCTGCCAGTTTTCACCCTTGCGATCACTGAGACATCACTAAACAGTTGGCGTCTGGTCGTCATAATGAAGCGAATCTCTTTTTTTGTCGAAACGTCGGGACTCGACCAGGTCCACTTTCTGTGGGGCCGCTTCTGGAAGAAAGAGTTCATCATAAGGAGTCCCTCTTTCTCCATGAAGTCGACCAGCTGCTAGCCCCTTGGGTTCCGTTACCCTATCCCAAATTTCCTTTCCTTTAGCTCACCGTTCTTTCTTGTGCCCAGTGTTGCGTTGAAGCCTCCCATTAACACTGTATAGTGAGTTTTGGAGGAATGCATGGCTTTAGTAATGTCCTCATACATTTCCTCCACCTCATTATTGGGATGTTCCGACGTTGGCGCGTAAACCTGTATGACCTTCAGCGAATACCGTTTGGTGATTCTGAGTATAAGGTACGCAACCCTCGTCGATACACACCCAATATTTAAAACTTTGTTAATGAGAGACTTGTGGACGATAAATCCAACACCTCCTTGGGACAGATGGTCGCCCTCCCGGTGATAGAACAAGTTTCCGAATTCAATAATCACCGTGTCCTCCCCTCTCTTCGGACCTCGGATAATCCTATAATATTCCAGCGCAACTTGTCTATCTCTCCTTCCAGCTCCAGGATCTCTCCAAATTTCCCTACCTTCAGCTCACCGTTCTTTCTTGTGCCCAGTGATACGTTGAAGCCTCCCATTAACACCGTATAGTGAGTTTTGGAGGAATGCATGGTTTTAGAAATGTCCTCATACATTTCCTCCACCTCCTTATTGGGATGTTCCGACGTTGGCGCATAAACCTGTATGACCTTCAGCGAATACTGTTTGGTGTTTCTGAGTATAAGGTACGCAACCCTCGTCGATACACACCCAATCTTTAAAACGTTGTTAACGAGAGACTTGTGGACGATAAATCCAACACCTCCTTGGGACAGATGGTCGCCCTCCCGGTGATAGAACAAGTTTCCGGATTCAATAATCACCGTGTCCTCCCCTCTCCATATTCCAGCGCAACTTGTCTATCACTTCTTCAAGCTCCAGGATCTTCTCGTCAGTCCTCAGGTTGCGTGCGTTAAATGTTGCCAGGTCGAGTCGTCGTAGGTGGCAACAGAACCTCCACTGGAGATTCTTAGCACCCCCTGCCTCGCCGTTTCCATGGTCGCCACCGTAGCCAGGAATAGCGGGGCCGCCGGGGACTGGGGGCCGTCTATTTGTGTAATTCAAATTCTTTTTCCTTACCGTCTCGCAATCGGAAATGCTCTGTACTGCCGGGTCTTGTCATTGCTCGTTGGCTAGGGATAGAGAGGTCAGCCCTTTACTACAAGCAATGACGTCCTTATAGAATGTATCATCCGATATCGTCAGGAGTAATTGATTTGCCTCATCTTCGTGGTATGTCTTTAGATGTCTCGACCAGAAGTCGCTCCCAAACCACTTGAAGTGAACAGAACTTTTAGGGTCCTCGCTATGGCTTACGTGCTCTGATCACTGATCACAGGCCGCGCAAGAATGCGACAGTGTCGGCCTGATTCGGTACTTGGCCCGTTCCACGTACCATTCGTCACTCCAATGATTTATAGAGCCACTCTGGAAAAGGCGATTCCGATTGAACCTCGTCGAACTCTCGGTAAAGTGCCAAATTTGCTTTCCCTAAGCACCGATTCTACGCTCCTAGCTCGTTTATGCGCTCCGTCAGTTTTTGAGCAATATTCAGCTGGAAAAAAACTTGAATTTGTGCCATCAAACATTATTCTAATGGTGTGCACAATTCTTTGTATGTTATTACCTGACTTGAAGCTTCTCAGTATGCCGAAGAGGGCTGTTGCCATACGGTCTTCAATTCTTTTTCTCCTGGCTGGGTTGGTGCTAATTTGTGTAGTAGCATGTCGAGCCGTGGGAAGCTCGACGCCAATAATACGATATATTACCAGTATAGTGCCAATAAGATTTAAATCCATCTCGCAAAGGTCCCGGCTGGCTTACAAATAGGTCACCAGAATTGGTTTGTAGCCCTCATGACAGCTCGATTCCGCTTGATTAGCGGTATTCGGGGAAGTCACGATCTATTCTCGAGAAATGTACTGCGTTTCCTTATTCGCCTCTTCCAATATGCTCCATATTTGCTCTTGTTCTTGTACGACTATTCCATAGTCGTCTGAGTCAACCACAAGGAAGTCTACGGCGGTACCTACGTATGCGGGTTGCTTTGCAAGTCGTAGAGCAACATCTTCTTTCGTCGTGTTTTCGTCTCAACAAGGGAACAGCCTCACATCGTAGCCATTCGACTTAATCAAATATTTATGAGCACAATGTACCGAACTCCATCAGGTTTTACTCAGTGACGGTAATAGATAGCTCCAGCTCAGAAAAAAGCGATGCATTCTCAACTCCTCCGCAACTTCTCCCGCTTTTTCCCTAAAATACGCCCGCATGCTTTTCTATTTATTTCAGTCGTCCATCACATCCAACGTACAGCGGCAGATGCCGCTTGCTGAGTCCGAGAGGACCCTAGCGACACCAAGCTATCTGGTGGGTATGATGGATGCGTGGGACTGCTTGGTGGTCGTGTTTTATTATTATTATTATTTGCATGCGCGTTGCCAAACAAAAAGGGTTTTTTGAGAAATATTTTTGGGAGTATGTTTCTACGTACGTCTATAGTAATTAGGGAGTGTAGAAAGTAAGTGTTAAATATCGAGGACATTATTCAATTTTTCGGAGTAGATTAACGCAAAAAATCAATTAACTCAATAATTTTTACACATATTTCAGACCAAACAGTGAAGCTGCAAAGAAATCTAAGATAACTCCAGAGGGCATAGCGGCTGCTAAAAGTGCTGTTAATTCTGACTGGAAAAAATTAGGAAGAATAACCTTTTGGGAATTTGTTAGTATATCACTTAATACTATAAGCAAGCAATTCATGTATATAATAAGTTTCTATAAGTGGTCATTCAAATCTTCTCTTAAGGTTTAGTTGCATTTTTGTATGTATAATGTTTTATTTCCCAAGTTTACCTTGTAATGTTGATAATGATGATTATTTTCAGAATTTATCTAGATAGTTATCATCTCAAAGTAAATTCATTTAAACGCAAATTATTAACTTTTTCATGAAGCTCAGCAAAGTTTGGTCGCCTAAGTACTTATTTTAAATACGATTTCATTAAAAGAATTTGCTACGCAAATGCTGTAAATATCAAAGTACAGTACGCAAACAACGTGGGTTTGATCCCTGCTAGCACCAATGAAATTGTTAATTGCAATTTTAAGTGCTGATTTACCACGCGCTGGGCGGTGAAGGATTACACCGCGAGGGAACCTCACGGAAGTTATCCAACGAGCATTGGGCTAGCGCAGACATTTCGTTGCCATAAAATCCTCTCAGAAGTAAGAGGACGCCTGTGTCCAGTAGTGGAACGTATATAGGCTCTAACTTTAGCTGTAACACAAATGCTAGGCGTAATCTTATAAAAAAGGCGTGAATTCCAATTTGGATTTCTACTAACAACGCAACAAAAATCTACTTCCCATTTATTTTGAAATGCTTACTTACTGCGAAGAAGTAAAATATTGTCGAAACTCTATAATCACAATGCATGATTCGCCGAGATATTTACGCTGAGACGTAAACATTCAATTTTCTGTGTTAAACTTTAACGTGTCTTCACTCAAACGTCTATGGTTAAAAAGTAGTGCCCGGTTGACCGAGCTTTGCTCGGTATTTTTCGCTCGATTTTTTTTAATTCGTGTGTTTTGGAAATTATATTTAGATACAAATTACATACTGATGAAATATAAATAATATTTTTTGATCTTAGCGACATAACAGAAGAAACGGAACTGGTTATTTGAATAAAAATCATGAGTGCAATTATTTTAATTTAAATTTTCGTGTTTTTAAAAAATACTAAAAAAAGGGCTCGAAAAAATAGATTTTCTCAAAAAAGAAAGGTACTTGAAAAAAATTAAAAAATGTCGGTCGGTCGGTCTGGGCTCGAACCGGGGTTTTACGATTCTGTGACCGCCCATTATACCAATTAAGCTATTTACGAGTATAATCATTAACAATTTGTCAAAATTTACCTTCTTATTCTAACGATATTGTAGCAATTTTTCATTGCCTAAAAACACGGACAAAAAGACATTTTCTAAAAATAAATCCTAGCTAGATCGATTTATTATCCCCGAAACTCCCTGGAAACTAAATTTTATGAAAATCGTTGGAGCCGTTTCCGAGATCCCGAATATATATATATATATATATATATATATATATATATATATATATATAGAATTGCTCGTTTAATAGTATAGGATTTACAAATAGGCCGACTTATAAATATCAAAATATCCAAACGCATAGAACTTTACGCTGACTAAAGACTAAAGATCCACCATCCACCATCCACCAAGATCCACCTATCGAATGTTAATGAAACAATTTAAAAAAAAACTGTACGACCGATTTCACAACATTGATTTAAGAACATTATCAATGTTGTTGAAGTCAATTAAATACGCATTATAAAGGATAACTAAAAACAGTACTGTTCAGTTTTTAATGTAGTCGAAGTCAATTAAATACGCATTATAAAGGATAACCAAAAAACTACTGGTCAGTTATCAATGTAGTCGAAGTCAATTAAATACGCATTATAAATGTTAACTAAAAACCTACTGGTCAGATTTTATGATATCAACTTATATGGGACCATGTGAGAAGCACAAGACTTAAAATATTAAAGAGTCACCTAAAAAAGTTCTGAGGTAATACACATAAAAAATACAGTCGAATTTAGAACCTCGTCCTTTTTTATAGTCGGATGAAAATAAACGCTTATTGAAGTTGGCTATGTGTTTGAATAACCTCATCTCAAAAGGTAGCGTTAAGTGTTAATAGTGATAGAAACAAATAATATTTAACTATGATTGGCGTGGACATTTAACGCGAATAACTATTGCGCGGCCAGACGTCTCACTGCATCCAGTAACTAATGATTTTATAGTAGCATTGCAATATCTGGAAGTCCAAATTTCACTATGTATAGTCTTATAGGTTCAATGTAAGAGTATATCAATATATTTCAAAAGTATAAAAACGATTCATTTTCTCTCACTAGCCGCTTTACTGTACACAAAATCCACATAGGTTATATTCACTCACATTACATTCTGTGCAAAATATGCATTTAAATTCTTTTTTAAAATGATGTTAATAACTTATACACCGATAAAAGTTTATTAGTAAATCGTCGTGCCTGGCTGTTTTTTTAATAGAATAATGGTGAAAAAGACCACACAGTCCACCTGATGGTAAGTGGATGCTGTGGCCCATAGACATCTTTATCACGTTTATCTTCAATTAAAAATCAAAATCCAGATGCATTGCCAGCCCTGAGGACTAAGTTTCAATGCTTCGTTTAATTGTAAATTTAATTTGATTGTAATTTATAATAATACAGTTGTTATATACTCCTCATACGTGTATGTATTAATTCGTATCCTTTCGGAAAAAGTAAAATTCTTGAAAATGAATGTTTTAATTATAAAAATGGAATACTTTAAAAATTGACTAAAATTTCAGATGGTAATTATTTTATTTGGTGGCGCTATGATCTTATTCTTTTGTCGATCTCCTCAAATGTTTGAAGGATGGGGAGACTTAATGGAGAAACAATTTGATAGACCAACCAAATTGTTAGTATTTATTGATTATCTGGTTTTATACGCCAAACCCTTTTTTCAAGTACTGTTTTTATACTTTTCCGTGATTATTTATTTTTAGTATCCGAGACTCGGCGTTAGCAGCTTTGGTATCCTACCTTATGTTACTTTCGCCATCAAGCTTGTCTATTTTCAAAAACTTCACAGCAAAATGTAAGTGAAAGGAGCTGCAATGATATGAAGTGAATTTTTCTTTCTTTTTGAATTTATTTCTATATCAATAGTTATTACGTGTACAAGGACTTAACGTAACCTATTTTAATTTACTGACATATTCAGACCATGAAAATCTTCCAAAGAAACCTATCATATCGGTACTTAACTGGAAAGAAATGAACTCTAAATTACCTTACAGTTTTATGTTTCTTTTGGGTTAGTCGCAATTTATTTTTTATTTTATAAGTAGTATTATATTTCTCGATGAGCGTTTCTAGTGCTCCAATAGGTGGCTCGATGAGTTTCACTCTGAATTCGAGATTTTTACATTTTTAATCTACTTTTGATATAAAAATTATTGAGAACGCGTCCATAGTGCCACCTATCGGACATTGGAATAGCTATGAACTGTAGTAGTTTGAAAGACACATTGAGAGATTGATGAAGTTTGATATTTAAATTTAACATGGAAATACGATCATGATACAAACAACAGCTTCCGTAACAATTTAGAAAATTACATTATTTACATGGGTGCATATTTTATTTCTTAAGATTTTTGGCTTGGATGTTTGTTCTTTAAGCCATGTCTTCATTTTATTCGGGATCTTCGTTTTTATAGACTTTTTTCTAATATTTGTTGCTAATGGGACATCCAGGGTACAGTCGAAGACGTCGGTCACTCAAGTTCATGAGGCGCCTGAGTGATCAAAATAAGTTGGAGGTTTATATAAACATCGAAGCACCTGTTTTGTTGTTTTTAATGTTCACATGCATATACATATATTACACAAAATCATATCACATTTACGTATAAAAATTTACTTCAAACCATTATTTAAACGATAAAACAGGAGCGACAATCCGTCTACGGTAGTTCTCCCCAAAACTCCGTCGTTAGTACAAAATACAAGTACGGACTAAGCAACAAAACATAGTATAATGACACATTACTTTAGTATCATTTAATATTTAGTAAAGTGTGCCATTTCAAATATTGTTACGAGCTCAGGGATGGTGAGAATGAACCTGCCAATTTAATTACTAAAATTGACACTTTAATTGACGAATACCAATTAAAGCTTAAACACACTGATAATTAATCACACTTAACATTTTATTTCACTTTATTTCGCTCCAAAATCTTCGCTTGTGTCGCCAATTCAATACTGTCCCGGTCGCACTCCATACCGACTTTATATAGGACCTTTTCCACCAAAAACATCTAGAATGTTCAAGTAGAATATTGAAAGTTCTAGCGAAGAATACTCCAAAAATCCATCGCCACTCGACACTAGATGGCACTACTCGGAAAAGTTCTAGAAATATCTTGACACTCCTATTTTTGCTACTTGACACTAGGCGGCGCTAATTATCACCCGCCATATACCGGGCGTTAATAGGGTATTTTAACCATTTTAAAAAATTGTTTTAAATGATAATGAACCACTATAAATTTTATATATTTTTTTTAAAACCGAATAGTGCCATAAAATTAGTTTTAATCTATCGTTTTAAAGAATCATGCCACCTTCTATACATTGATTGACCTGTCACTGATTCCTTTAATAGGTGACGTCTACCTACAACTACCGTTGTGTAAAAACAATTATTGTTTGAAATAACGTAATAACTTATTATCTTTTAGTTTAGAGGCCAAGAAAAATGATATTAAGTACCAAAGTAAAATTGTGAGGTTATAACAGCTGTCAGATAAAGTCTATACACTTATTTTTCTTTCCACACCATAGTATAAAACCATTACAAATCGTATCGAATCGTAAATTGATAAGTTATAAAAAAAGAAATTGGTTATTTTAAACATTAATAAAACAAGTAACGAAAGAACAAGTTTTTCGTAGTCTGAAATGGAACGTAGAAAACACGATTTTAATATAGCTTCTGGGCCTTTGAGCCATTGTAAAACACGTTCCGTCTTCAAAAGTCTATTGAGAATGATAAACAATGTAACATTACTTTTTTTCCTGGCTTAATATGAAAATTAAATTATGCGATACGAAATAAGAAAAAAATATGCAATTTTATAAGATATTTTACACCACTAGACACGTTAGAAAATTTTCAGGTCAATAATGGACAAGATTCTTTTTTCGTGAAAACACTAGCCGCTATGTTGTTTAACTCGTGACGTCACAGCCGTCGATTCTGCCGATTTTGCAAAGGAATACGATACTTTTAATGTTTAATAATGAATTATCATATAAATCATTGTTGCGTTGTGCTTGAATGCAAAAATACGAGCATAAGAATACCGAGAAAGTTATGGATTCAAGTGATTTAAATATAAGAAATACTTGGATAAAACTGGCAAAAAGATACCCGAATAAATTGTCTACATAAACCAAACTAATCTTCTGTGAAGATCATTTTCTTTCTCAGACTTATATTTAACCATCGTTTAATACAAAACAAACATCATGAGGTGAAAGTTATCGCAAGTCAAATTTTGTAATAAATAACGTTAACTTAAATATTATAACTAATGATTGCTAATGATTGTGATTATAGATAAACTAAACTATGATAGCTACTAAACTATGTTTTATCAAAATACACTCTCACCTGGTATTGTGTTTTTGTATAAACAAAAGTTGGTTACATTGATGTTTTAACATTCCTCAACTCAGCAGAACAAAAATTGCGAACAAAAATTTTGCCACCATCAATTTATTTATCCTTGGTAGATTAATACTTTCGGCTTTTACGAATTCGTCTTCCATGATGCCTTTTCAATATAATTCGTAATAAAACTCAATAACTGTAATGATAACTTGTAAATTTTCGAAATAACACAGCACGTTAGCTAGTTTTCTTAATCAGTGATACAGAATACTAATATCCTTAGGTGGGATCAGTGACGTCACGACATGACTAATATGATGGACACCGTTTTACACATTTAAGGAACAGAAAAAACAAATCTTAAAATTGAAATATAAAATTTATAATGCGATTATAAAAACAAAAAGCAATATTTCTCGTTACTTTTTACAAAATCTATAATAAATATATATTTTTTGATTTTATTTTACATGGTGTAAAATACCCTATTATGACACGCAAATTTCATAAAATTCATGTTTTAGTTTAAAGAAAAATCAAGGATTAGCTGTTGTTCTCATAACTTGATTAAGGTAAATTTTTGTTAAGGATATCACTGTATACAATATGTAACGTAATTAACGCACACCCTCAGACACCCCAATTAGTATATTATGTTATAATCATAATACATACACTGAATTTTTAGTTAAACATTTTTATGCACTGATTATTTATCAAATTAGTTATACTAATCCCGGAAGAATGTTGTGGTCACAACAACATACAGAAAGATTATTGCCCACATCCTCTATTATATTGTAACTGATGTCAGAATGCACACTTTAAACGTAAAGTCAAAATACTTTTGATTAAACGCAACTTCACAACTTATCCTTAATTGACAACGCTCTCTTTTAATAACGAATAATGACGTCAACGGAGCCTTGGTCCAGCACTAGATTATTTCAGAAGAATTTTGTCACAAGCTCAGTCCTTCAGAAGTCCATTGCCGAACGTAGGCCTCCTAGAAATACCCTACTAAATAGTCTCAGTTTCATAAGTCATCACTGGCAACACGCACTGAGGTTTAGCTGACGAGAAGATGTGTCGTAATTACCCGACCGCTGCCCAGTCGAATTGTGATACTGTATTAATAAAAAAATATTTATGTGTATGGTTGTAAGCAATTTCACTCCAATGATGGAACCATTGCAAATAGTAAATAAATAATTGTGTAGGTATGAAGATAATATATATTATTTGAATGAGCCAATTATACATTGTGCATTGCAGGAGGAGGATTCGCTCTCTCAGATGCTGCAAAGAAAACTGGCCTTAATGAAAAAATTGGAGAGTCGTTGCAAAGTTTAAAAGACTCACCCAACGCAGCAAACATTTTAATAATAATAATAGTTGTTATTTTTGTAACCAATTTCGCATCAAACGTCGTTGTTTGTAATGTGTTTGTGCCTATTGTAATGGAGTTGGTAAGTATTATTGTAAATAAAAGAAGTATACTCAACGTTCTTTAGGGTTTTTTATAGGATAGGGTGACAAACGAGTCCACCTGATGGTTAGTGGTTGCTGTGGCCCATAGACATCTACATCTATTCTCGATTACGAATCAAAATTCAGATGCGTTGTTACCCGTGAGGACTATGATAAAAAGGGTCTCCGGTTCTCACCATACGAAACACAGCAGCATTAAGCTACTATTTTACGCTGATATTTTGTGAAAGATTGGTCCCTCCCCGATCGAGCTGACCCATTCGTGCTACAACTATACTTCTAATATAACTGCAGCATAACTCTACCACGAAGTTTGCCAGAAATGTGAAAAAATGTTTATATTTTAATCAAAACTTTTCATGAAAATGTATGTATGACAGTCAGACTAGTTTTGACCAAAGCCTACAGTCCAAAAAACCTACCTTTATTACTGGCCAAATCCAATTTAAGGAAGGATTACTTTTCCTCCGCATTTTTTAAAAGCCTCACAGGATAATGCTTTAAGAAAGTCCCGCCAGGTTACTAGCTGGATCTTCCCAGGACAGAGGTTTTTTTCCGAACCAGTGATAAAAGTAAAAAAAATACTTTTAATGGGAGTTATAAGTAATCAATATTCGATAAAAACTATTCTATTGAATACCTTAAGCGCAAAGCGTGTAGATATGTTCTACTAACTTAAAAATCAAGAATCCGACGTGTTGTCGCATCAAATCGTATCTAACAATTATATTGAACATATAAATTATATAAAAAGCACATTGGCAGTAAGATAAGATTGTTGAAAGTATATTTTTTAAATGGATTAATTGCCATTTCTACATAATAAAGCGGTTTTAGTGGCTTATGTTGTAGATTCACCATGTCCGAATAGAGGGGTAAACAAGATAACTATCGATATATAGCAAATATCAATTCTTCAACTCAACCTATTTTTTAATCTCTTCATCTATCATGTGGGAAGCCATGGAATGTGAATGGCAGTTTGATTTTGTTTCGTTTAGTTATAATAAATTTTTTTCGGCTGAGAAATTACAAAATTTCTAATCAAGATAGATTTGTTTAGAAAGATTGGATTCAGGCTAATATTTGTTAGAAGATTTTACTATCAACATACGGAACTTATGATTGGTTTAAAAATAATTTTTTTTTTAAATTATAGTATTGTACTTAAAATATAATAAATGATTTTACTGTTGAAACTTCGTAACGATATACGTATTATAAAATCTTAATCCCTTTTTTTAGGCTAAAAAGATTAACAGAAACCCATTATGGTATGCGATTGCAGCTGGGTTTTCAGCATCATATTGTTTTATGATACCCGTTGGAACTCCTGGAAATCTTGTAGTTCAAAGTGCCGCGAGTATACCAACTAAAAAAATGGTACAAGTTTTATTAAATATAGTACATACAACTTTTAATTTCAATTTACCGTGTGATGCTGGCGTAAGGAAATTCTATCAACCCATTTCATCCGGTGGGTGACATTGACGGTGACTATGAGAAATCCCTGGTTATAAACACCGCGTGTAGTTCAAGTATAGAGACGGTGCTTACTCCAGACTGGCAACTGAAAGCAGAGTCAAAGGTCTGAACCATTTGCGATTCTAAATCCGCCTGGCAAGCGTTAGGTTACAGCCTACGTACGTCCACACAGCGGCACAGGCCTCCCCTCATTTCTGAGAGGGTTTTAGATCAAGGAAGTGACCGCCGCGCAGCCCCAATGCGTGTTGGCAAACTTCACATGTCTTCGAAATATTTTTTTTCTTATTACTCAGACATGCAGGTTTACCCACGATGTTTTCTTTCCCCGCCGAGCACGTGGTAAATTAACACTTAAAATTCATTGGTGCCGGCCGGGATCGAACCCGGGTTACTCGCGTTCTGTCATATTTACAGCTAGCGTTAACCATCTGAGTTACCACGGCTCCGGAGAAATTTATTTTGAATTGGCAAGCGTGCCAATTTAAGATAAATTTCTCCACACAACGGAAAAGGTTCATGTTTTACAGACTGATGGAGGAGTAAATCAATTTTTATTCAGATTATAGAAAAAAAAGACATTTATTATTTCTCGATATTGTTTTATTTTTCTTTAAAATTTGGCTGTGTAATTAATATAATGGGATTAAAGTAATCTATTGCAAATTAATAAATCGTTGCTAAAATTAATAATAAATACATTTATACTTTTATAGATTATCGCTGGGGCTGGACCTACTTTAAGCACTATAATAATTACTTGGATAGCTGTTTATTTTTGGGCTCCAGTAGTTTGGAGCGATTTGTTAATTTTACCGGATTGGGCAACGTCAACATAGATAACTATTTGATTCAAACACATATTAGTTTAGTTGTTTCTTCTGTGAGAATATATTTCTTTATTTAAAAGATTTGTTTTATTTTTATATATTTTGGATTCTTTCATGAATGTACGAATTTTATTTCTGTTTTCATTTTTCATATTAACATAAGTAATACCTATATACAAAAATCAATTGCTGTGCGTTAGTCTCGCTAAAACTCAAAAAAGTTTCGACCTATTTTGATGAAATTTTTGTACGTATTCGAATGGGTCCCTAGAAGGTTTAGTTAGTTTCATATAGGTCACTGACCTCTATGTTTGGACTGGCTATATACCGTGACATAATGAGGCGATTTGCCAGCGGAAGTGAACGTCCACGGAATAATAATAGAGATGACAGTGTGACAAAATATATCGATAAAAATATTTTACCCTACCTTTACCTAAAAAAATAGAATGGACGTTCATTTTATTTACGTACCTAATATAATGGCATATTTATTCATTATCATTATAACTAGTCACAGGTCCACTGCTGAATATCCATCTAGTGGGGTGACGTCCTTTCTTCCGAGAACCTTTCTTCTCCATCGGTTATCGGTTCTTTGAACTATATGGCCGGCCCGTTGCCACTTCAGGTTACTTTTCCGTTGGGCGATGTCGGTCACTCTGGTTCTACTGAGGAATCTCTTCTAGTCGCAGCCTACTAACACACGTTCAAGGGTTCGACAAGCCTACTTAGAGCGACCACCTCGTGTCAGCCATGTGAATCCCCTACATTTAACATGGGTTTCCAAGTCACAGCTACTAACCTCTACTTTGGTTTTTCAGTTTAAAAGTTTAAAGTACAAAGATAATATTTAAATAAAATAACAGGCTTTGGCATATTATGTCAATTTTTATGCATGAAGTTGACCGTCAGAACTTGTTCAGGGCCGTCTGAAAATCAGCGCTGCAAGCTCGTGGCTTATGCTGAGACGGTCCCTTCCACCACTTCATCATAGTACATTGCATGCACATATAATGGACGCGTTTCTTTTATTTATTCATATTTCCTGTTTTTTGTATGTTTGTTAATAAGTCACTTGTTTTATTTTTAATTGTAATTTGTCGTGTGAAAGTGTAGTGTTGTAGATGTAAGTGTTGGAATACGTGTCTTTAATAACGTGTCTTTATGTCTCTTTGTTATGTCAATTTTAATTCCCGGGATGAAAAATGGTGGCGCTTCAAATTAGCACAGACATTTTGTATGGTATAGCCAGTCCAGCGTACTTGTATATATAGAGATCAGTGATATAGACACATATGGACCGCTAACTGGCGCTGTTGTCGAGATCCAGAAATCACCCTTGAGAAGCCGGGACGGATCGCTAGTACTTAATATTTTACGTTTATGATATACTTGAAATGGGTATTTGAATAGCTTTACATTATTAATAAAAAAATCATGAAATCATTAAAACATTTATCATTATAGAGCGCCAAAAATAAACACTGTCAATTGCTCGTTAGTAAGGACGCTATTTACATCACCTAAAAAGGGTATAAAAGGGTCGATCTGGGTGAAATATGGGTCAGTCGTAATTTAGAATTTGCAGTGAACACACGTGAACAAGTAACACAAGTAAGAACAAGTAAAGATGGACACCAGCTCTGAAGAAGCCGCTCAAGTGATTGCCCTATTGCAGTCGGGGATGCGGCAGTGTGACGTTGCTCGACGGTTGAACCTGTCTCGTTTTTCAGTTCGACGGGTGTTCCAACGTTTTCAGCAGACTGGTGGTTATGTTAGAAAACCGGGATCTGGAAGAAAACGGTGCACATCAGAAAGAGATGACCGTTTCATCGTTCCTTTTACGAAACCGTTTAACAAATGCTGTTGAGTTGCAACAACAGTTTCGATCAACTCGGAGAACATCTGTGAGTGTTTCTACGATAAGAAGAAGGTTACACGAAAAGAGTTTAATAGCCCATAGACCTGCTAAAGGTCCAAAACTTACTGCACAGCATCGCAGAGATCGCCTAGAGTTTGCTCGCAATCATTGCGAGTGGACTCTAGAACAGTGGCGGACCGTACTCTTATCTAATGAGACGAGGGTCTGTCTCTTCTGCAATAAGAGACGTAGAAGGGTCTACAGAAGACAGGGGAAGAGGTTCACACAACCCTGCTTCGAAGAATCCGCTGAATACGGGGGGTGGCTCGTGTATGTTTTGGGGCGGCATTTCCGTTGACGGTAAAACGGAACTTGTGTTTCCCGGACTCGGGGTGGCCGTGGGCAAGGGTCATTAAATGCTGATCGGTACATTACTGAAATCCTGGAGGAACGTGTGGTCCCGTATGCTGGTTATGTCGTTGATGGATTCATGCTAATGCATGATAATGCTCGTTGCCACACCGCGACTATTGTACGGGATTATTTACAGGAGATCGATATCCCTCTTATGCATTGGCCCGCACGAAGTCCAGACCTTAACCCAATAGGAAATCTCTGGGATGACCTAAAATGGCGCGTGCAAGCTCGAGATCCAGTTCCAACCACTCTTCAAGAGCTTCAAGATGCGGTACTTGAAGAGTGGGAACAAATACCCCAAGAGGCTGTCGCGACCCTTGTAAGGCCCATGAAAGATCGCATGGAAGCCGTTATCAAGGCAACACTAGGTTTTAAGAATTTTTTTGTATTTATTAAGTTTTTTTTTTAATTATTAATTTGCAAATTTGTACATACCCTGTCTTTTTCTTTCTCTTTCGTCTCGTTATTAAAGTAAAATTCAATTAAAATTTCTGAAAGCTAATGAAATTACCTTTCGAATGATCAAACCTCAAATCACAACATTGCCTGTTGTGTTAAAATAGTATTTAAATTATTTTTTCGGATGTGCGATTTTTTTGACGCCGAGTGTATGTCATACTAAAAATATTATTAGCAAAAGTTGTAAAGTAAATGTCACTGAGCCGTTCAGCAGCGCAGTTTTAGCGCTGCGGGTCGCAGTTTCGATTTTTGCAAGTAACAAATATTTTGTATGGCCTACAACTATGGACTGACCTAACAAATTCACGAATATATACTAACACACGGGATGTCAAAAAATTCCAATAGCCGGCGTTACATAATATTAGATGTTTGAGGTGTGCCGTTATACCATCCTTGTAATTTCTCCTACATATTGTTCGAAAGTGAGTAGTGTAAATATGGACATATGAGGCAATTTAGCACATTGGGTGCGTTTGGCAGAAAAAAGCGCTAGCAAGCGCTTGTAAGCAAAATGGCGAAACTAAACAGTTTTCGGCCAGGACACGTTTGCTAACTTCAGTAGCGCTGACACAATCCGCCATTTTGCTTATTTAATTTGTTTGTTTTGAAGTAGAGTTTATAAGTTGTTTTGTGCAATATTAGTTTTAAGTAATATAATGACATGAATAAACATATACATGTTATTAAAAATTCATGATTGGTAAGTTTTTAATACGAATACATACATTTATTTAAATTTAAAACTAACTTCGTGTCCTAGAGGAAAATAGCTATTTACGATTTGACAGCGCTTACCGCTTACGACCGCCATTTTGCTCACAAGCGCTTGCTAGCGCTTTTTTCTGCCAAACGCACCCATTCAAATAGGTCGGAGCCGATCGACTTCCAGAAGGCGTTTGACGTTTTTTACTGCAACCTTACAGAGCTCGGTTGACAGTTGAGAGGATGGACTGGCTATACACCGTGACATAATGAGACGATTAGATTTTCGCCATTTTGGCGATGACAGCATAAGTGAACGTCCACAGAACTTATCTGCCCTGATACGGAAGAAGGCGGCTAAGCCACAATAGTGTGTTTCGAGAAAATTCGAAAAAAAAGCGCTAAATTAGTTTTCTTGACAGATATCAGCTAGAAAAAAGTTTCAAATGTTGGAATGCATGTAAAAAAATTACGAATCTTTCATAAATAGATTTGACTGAAATTATTGGCATACTGCTCTGTTAAATTGAAAAATGCAGTTAACGTAAGTATTGAAACATTGTGTTTGAATATTGATTAAAATATAAAAGGCCGTTAAGTATATCTTAACTGATTATTAGTGTAGCACTGACGATAACCATACGGAAAAATGCGGGTAATCTACTTTAATTTTCTTTGGATTTCTGAAACATTGTTTAAATTATGTATTTGAACTACATTTTATTGTTGTAGGTGATTTGACTACTTTATGGTATAGTTTATCAGCAAATAATTAAATTAAATAGAAGCGCAACTAAATTAAAAGGTAGTTTTAGAAGGCACATCAATCTCACAGAACTGCTTTTTTGGTAAGCATTAGCATAGGTACATTTTTGTTAGGTAAGCTTGAAAAGTTGCTAAGTATAAAATAAAAATGTGTTTTAGTTTAAAGAATATCAAAACTTTATTTTGTGCTTAGCACTAACAACTACAAGACAAACGGGAAAATGCTTTTTTATTCTTAAAGAACCTGTTTTTTTATTTTTAAATATGCTTCTCTGCTTGCTAATTATATATGCCTACCGAGAACTTGCAAGCAATCAGGATGTCACCTACCATACAACACCGCCTGCTAAGCAAATAACAGCACGTGACTTAAAAATATTCAACACAGTGCCATCAGGAAGTCATCTACCGCCTGCTAAGCAAGAATCAGCACCACTTTAAAGACATGATTCAATTAAATTACGTAACTTAAGAATATTCAACATAGTTTAAAACCCAGGGTCTATTTATTAAGTGAGCCCAGTACTAATTAAGTTAGTTTGTAAGTTAACAACTCTAGTATTCCTGTGTACTTTCATTGTCACAGTAGATAAGTTAACTTGTAAATTAGAAAATAAAAGTAACTAGCTTGACAGGCAGGCGTTGTTCTGCCCTTTTCGACGACCCGTTGTCATGTCCTATAAAGTAAAGTAAAGTAAAGTTACAGCCTATATACGTCCCACTGCTGGACACAGGCCTCCCCTCATTTATGAGAGGGTTTTAGGGCAAGGAAGTGTCCGCCGCGCTGCCCCAATGCGTGTTGGTGAACTTCACGTGTCTTCGAATTTTTTTCTTATTCTTCGGACATGCAGGTTTTCTCACGATGTTTTTCTTCACCGCCGAGCACGTGGTAAATCAGCACTTAAAATTGCAATTAGCAATTTCATTGGTGCCGGTGGGGATCGAACCCGGGTTACTCGCGTTCTGTTATATTTACAGCGAGCGTTACCCATCTGAGCTACCACGGCTCCTATAAAAATTCTTAAATTTGCAAAAAAAAATTGTGGGTCACTCATGGTTAAGAAAAACCTCCAGAACTAAACTGCACTTGGTGTGCAAATTTTATTAAATTGGTTAAGTAGTTTAGGAGTCCATCGCGGACTAACAACGTGGCACGTAATTTATATATATTAAGATATAGGAAAAGTATTTTTCTCCTTCCACTTCAACCCTCCCTAATCTGTCACAAACTAAAGTTGCTCTACTAAATCGTTTTCAACTATAATTCTTCATCTTCTGCCAAATCTGATTTAATTACTGATTTTTTATCATGGAAATTAGTAAGCAGCATGATACCAACCTATTGTCGCCTTTTTCGGAATCAGAACTATTTTGCGGCCTCTCCACTGATGTTACATAGTCCTTATCTTTTACAGAATCGTCAGAGTCAAAAGCTTCGCCGCTTTATTCTTTAGTACCCGGTTGACCGAGCTTTGGTCGGTATTTTTCGCTCGCTTTTTTTAATTCGTGTGTTTTGGAAATTATATTTAGATACAAATTACATACTGATGAAATACGGATAATATTTTTTGATCGTAGCGACATAATAGAAAAAACTGAACTGGTTATTTCAATAGAAAATCATGATTGCAATTATTTTAATTTAAATTTTCGTGTTTTTAAAAAATACTAAAAAAAGGGCACGAAAAAATAGGTTTTCTCAAAAAAAGAAAGAAACTTGAAAAAAAAAGTCGGTCGGTCGGTCTGGGCTCGAACCATGGTATTACGATTTTGTGACCGCACAATATAAATTAAACTATTTGTAATCATTAACAAATTGTCAAAATTTACCTTCTTATTCTAACGATATTGTAGCAGTTTTTCATTGCCTAAAAGCACGGACAAAAAGACATTTTCGAAAAATAAATCCTAGCTAGATCGATTTATTGCCCCCAAAACTACCTGCACACAAAATTTTGTGAAAATCGTTGGAGCCGTTTTCGAGATTCCGATTATATATATATATATATATATATATATAAAGGTATAGGATAATCGCGCTCTTCTACTATAATAGAAGACGTACTGTAGATGACAAAGAGTAACTAATTTTACAGACAAATTGTAAACTTCTTTGAATTCGGAGCTATTAGGTGTGTTTACTGAACCTTACTTCAATACAACGGTGCTCTTTGACATCTTCTGGGAGTCGTACATACAGTGGGCGGTGAAGAGTAATTAATAAATTTATTGTGATCTACTTTTGGTTTGGAGTTATTCTGGAACATGTTCGTCGGTGGCAGACAGTTTTTATCTAAAGCAGTTTTTATCTAACATTAAAAAATAAAATTAATTTATTTCAGACTTTTGATCCATAAAAGTGTTAGTGCAAAATATAACTAACAAATTATGATAGTAAAACAATAAAAACAACACTATGACATTAATTTAAATATATTTCGGGCCGGTTTGTGGCACTTGGTATACACTATACACGTATACCCAGTCCATGAACAGTCTGGCTTATCACTAATAACCTTTAGAATAGTGTTGCAGCTACCTCGCACTCTGCGCATAAAAGGCGCGATACGTTGTGGTATTACAGCGTGAACGTCGTCTATATGCGCTTATATACTGATGGCTCTCACGCTACATCCCTGATGCGCTACGAAATCGCGATAGTCCTGACACCACTCGAAAGGCATTATTGAACTATACAATTAAAATAAATATAATCATTACAATTACATACATCTATTACAGATGGTACCGTTTTTTCATAACAAAAAATATTCAGAGCTTTTTATTCGTTTTCAGTTAGGTCAATTTCTTTGTGTATCTTTATTTTCGTGTTATGTGTTATGTAAATTGATCCAGAATCACTTATTAGATCCATAGACTATGGTCAAGACCAAGGTGAATCAATTATCAAAGAACGGGAAACCAGTCGTATCCAATGTTTTCACTGATTAAGTTTAAATGGTTTACGATCCTCTGCTGTCTCTTGTCTCGTCACGCTCCCTAACTTCTTGCCTTTATTAAACCACGGTACATATTATTCAAAGTGTAAAATAAATATAAAATATATGTACTCGAGTAATGTAAGAGGGGAGAGGTCAGCTTCCTTACGCTCGGAAACTATTTAATATAAAATTAGAAAAAATATTAGTTTATGAATTTGGTGTAATGTTGTCCACACTTATGTACAATGAAAACTGTTGTCAGACTTTTTTGCTTGGCATTAAATTATAAAGTTAATTATGGCACCCGAGCAGCATTAGTAGCAGCGCATGATACCTCAAAATTGATTTAAAGACTCCTTGGCTGTAAGCGGAATTTAATATCATTTTTGATGTGAATATAATGTTAATTTTTACATATTAGAGAGGTTCTTGAAATGTGCCATTGTTGGCTACTTTTATGTACTAACTAAATCAGGGTTTTAACATACAAAAGTACTTAAAATTTTTAATATTTAGTCAGGTCATACGTACGTTACGTAAAAAATATGAGTTTTTAAGTTTAAAATGAGTAGGAAATATAATTGTAAAAATAAGTATATAATTATTTTATTTACTTTAACTTCTATTAAATTTCTTCCCGCGATTTAATTGATCTGAAAGCGGCAAAACGTTGGAGGAAAATTGACTTCGAAGTTTGAGTTTGAAAATTGAAAAAAAAAATCTGGTCAATTTTATCAGAAAAGGCACATATTTTTTGAAGAACTATTATACACTCTTCCAAATTAAAATCCAAACCAAGTAATATAGATAACTCCGACGCATTCTGACAAGAGCTCTGATCATACATTTTTTGCTCTTAAAACTTGCCGATCGAATTCTTTAAGCACACATTTATTTCTTAACTTGACGCTGTTAAGCGTAGCACATTCACTTTGCCGCTGTTTAAATATTATTTCAAATATAAATCAAAGGTTCATCATACACTGAAAAGTAGTGAATGCCTTTTTGGGAAGTATATCATTTTAATATATTCTTTTAATTCTAAGCTTGAAAACATTTAAGTGTTTTAGCCGTATTTTAGCTTCTGTTACTAGTGTTTACTGCTTTTTACCATATTATTAGTTAAGCCTAGTAAAACTGCTACTAAGAAATAAATCTGTTACCTTAGGTCAACTGTCTCCTAGCTTAAAAAAATGTGAACAGAAGTTTTTACTTAGTTTTAAAACATTAAATTAATGTATCTCTGGAACTATCAAACGTAAAAATATGATTCCAATATTGGCCGATAGCACTGACCTCTATATATACAAGTACTTGTATATATAGAGGTCAGTGGTCGATAGAGAATTTTGTTTAATCTAGTGGTGCTGAAAGCTGAAAATCGGCAAAATAAACTTAGCCGCCTTCTTCGGTATCAGGACAGTAATACTATATAGATAAGACTGTGTGACACAATATATCGATAAAAGATTCTATACCCAGGCATACCTGTAACGTCCATTCTATTAATGTATCATAAAAATATAATACCATAGAATAAATATATGTATTTTGTTATAGGATAGGGTGACAAACGAGCACACAGTCCACATGATGGTAAGTGGATGCTGCGATCCATAGACATCTACATTTATCTCCAATTACGAATCAAATGAAAAGCAGATGCGTTGCTAGCCCTGAGGACTAAGATGAAATGCCTCGTGTCCAGTAAAAAGGGTCTTCGTTTCTCTACACTCACTATACGAGACACATGAACATCAAAACTGACCATGGTTTCATTGTGAGTAAGACGTAGGTCTTTTATCTAACTGACAAAATGGTATGAATCCTTAGTGTATGCGTTTGTGTGTATTCTTAGTGGTAATAATATTTTAGCTAAGTGTTGAGCCAATCTGTAAGTTGGCAAATCAATCTGACTAATTAATGGCCGTAATGGAGCGTTCGGTTTGTGTATTTTTGGTAACCCATACAATTTCGGTGGTTTAGCACACGCAGGTATTATCAAATTAACGTCGTATTTCTTAATTAGATCGCTAGTTATTTTAAGCGTATTAGTTGTAGGGTCTCTTTTGACCTTTTGACCTTGCATCCTATACAACCGTAGCACTACCATTATCTGCGCGGAGAATCGTAAGCTCTGGTCTGTTGCGTAAGTTTATCAACGCGTTAAATTCATTTTTGGGAAGTTTTAATTTCGGCACTGGACTTTGATGTAATATAGACGACTGTCTTGACGTATGGCCTCTAAATCTTCATTACCAATATTATTTTTATACAGGTAATCTTCAAAACTACAGATAATATACTCATATGGTATTATTTGCGGTTATGGCGTAATTCATACCTTTTTCTAATACTTTAATAAAAATAATAATTCCTTTAAACTTATTTTTTCAATAATTTAATAAAAGTATTAGAAAAAGGTATTAATTACGCTATAACACCACAAAGAATACCGTATGAGCCATCCGAAATCTTACAACACTAAAGGTCACAATGTGTAAAGAAAAAAGATCCATACAAACCGATATTAAAACGGTGAATCTCACCACCATCCTTCACAGTTAGCTACCGTGGGCAAATCTTTGTTACAGACAAAAGACAAAATAAAAGAAATTGCGTATCTATAGTTTGTCTCATCCTGCAAAAAAATTAAATAAAACTAAATTAAACCTAGGAAAGTTTTTGACCTTTAAGTAATAGGTGTGTCGGGCTTAAAATCAGTTGGGTTTTCTATCAAGAAATTGTCAGTAGCAGCCCGGAGTCAAGAGTTTAGCAGTGTTTCATCCCTTTTTTTTTTTTTTTGCATGGGGAAATGCCTACGCATACCCGCCTCGAGGGGGGCAAGGATGGGTTATGTCGGACTCGCTCCGACTAAAACCCCATGGTGTTCCACCTTTGTCGCATATTGGCAGGGCTACGGGAACGCTTTCGCACACATCCGCGGCCCTACTAGCGCCTGCCGCCCCATGGCAGCATCTCCTCGGGAGAGGAAAATTCCTCCCCATTCTCCTTCCCAGGTAAGGCGCACCAGAACACATGGCGCGCCTTCCTCCACGGCCTCCAACTACGTCTGTGCAACAGACGCCCCCCGCGTCCGATGCACAAAGGCCATGGGGCCAGGAAAAACGAGCACTTAGAAGTACTAGCCTTCCCGACCCCAGCGGCGGATCTGGTCTATGGCTCCGCCGCCAACCAAGATTCGGCTGCGGAGGGTAGGGAGAGCGGCGCCTCGCAATACCGACAATCCTCTCCCCCCGCAGCCCCACCACCACCGCATCACGGTGCGGCCCCGTTTGAGTCGCGAAGGATAGGGCGAGTGGCGCATCGCCATACCAACACTCCTCTTCCTCCGCGACTCCACCTCGGCTGCAGCGGTAGAGGGTGCGCGAGTCCCCACTCGCTGCAGTCCACCAGCACACATCCGAAGTGGGCTCCCCAAGCCCACTCGGAGCGGCCACCTCAGGCCGGCCCTTCACCTCGGGCCAGCCACGTGGGTTCCTCTTTGTTCACCGTGGGAGACCAAGCCACGGCTACTAAGCCCCCCCGCCACGACAAGGCGGGAACCCGTTCGGGGGGGGAGTGTTTCATCCCTATGCCTAAGAGAGCACGTAAAGCCGTGATTTAACGTTTTATCTGTATCTGATTTCACTATATTTTTGTCGAATTACTAACTTGGGCACAATGATAAATAGACAAATTTTAATAGTATGTCTATTTATAAATATATCCCAATAAGGGTAGTTTTTTGTAAAGTTTTATAATAGGTATTATTCATAATTATCATCATTTTGTTTTGCGGATTTCTCCATCACCGTAAAATTAAAAACCATTTTTCCGCGCAAAACATTTATCCTGGTTGTAACACTTTTAGGTGAGATACAAGGAAAATGAAAAAAAAACTAATTGTATTATTTTAATCCTAATGTATTCGTACTAATATTAAAGTTTCAAAAATTATTTAATATATTTCCCCTATACAAATATGAAATCACCCCGTAAAAAAAGATTCTTAAAAACCTTATAAATATCTAAGGATTTAAATTTTCCAAAAATTCTTTCTTAGTGGATGCCTACTTAATAAAAGGAATTTGTTGTCCCAATTTCACGCATCTTCGTCCAGCGGTTTGAGCTGTAGACTTAATACAATATTTTTCATACAAAATTTACACCCTATCCTTGTTTTAAAACCGTAAGAGAAAATTTTATGATTTAATTACTTTAAGAATTAAATATTTTTCACAATTTATAAAAAAATATTATATGATCCCTTCTCTCTCTCCCGGCAAGGAGTTGTTTTAAGAAATACCAAAATATTTTATCGCCATACAAAATTGCATATCCTCTGCCTCTGCGCCCTCTACCGTAACGAGTTATTTTGAAATCGCAAAATATGTGTTATTTATTTTTTAAATAAAATACTCTCAGTAAGTATCGAGTCAATCACCCTGTAAATATTTTTTTAATCAAATAATAAACTGTCGACCCTCTTAGGTATCGAATTTTTGAAAATTATTTCATTGTGGATTTCTAATATGGGGTATGGGGTCTTAGAGCCCCTAAGTAATAATATATATTATTGTGTAGGAGGCAGTGGTTTTTTACGCCTCCACTACACGGCATTATCAAGATACTGCCTTAAATTCATGATGTCGAAATATTTTCATCCAATCACATAAAGCATAAATATAATAAATCTGTAGAAAAGTCGTGTCTGTGATTCTAATATATTCTAGAAAAAAGAAGTCTAGGGGACTAAGTGAAGGGTACTGAAGTTAAATTAGTAGTTTTTAGAACTTTTGTCTGTTTGACTATCTGTGTATTCAAGTTTCACGCAAAAACTACTGGACCGATTTACATAGTTTTTTTATGTAGGTCGTTAGTAGGGTAGCTACCCGAGGCAACCTAAAGTCAATACATAGGGTAAACAAATTACGTAGATCTAGAAAATTAAGGTTAAATTATTTTCCTTCCTTTACAAGTTAATTTTCTATTATAAATGGTTACGTTAGTTATAAGAGGGATGACGGGTATTTTTCCAAATAAACTCCATATTGATAAAAAAAGTCAAAAATATCGTTATAGCCTTCGTAAAATAGTTTGTAACTATTAAATAAATTGTAACCATTTCATGACATAGCTTGACCAAATCAGTAAATAGAGATCGTTTGACGATATTAACAACTAAACACAACATTGCTGTTTTATGATAGTGTTGCGCGCCTAAGTTGACGTCTGGCACTAGCGCCATCTGTGTCGGGTAACAGAGCGAGGAGAGCTTTCCAGAAAATGACATCGCTAATTTTTAGTGTTTTAAATTTTAATTAGTGTAAAGTGAATTAAAGTGTAAATTTTGGTAATTCAATCGGCAGTTTTTATTGTCACGAACCTCAAGCTCGTAACAATATGTTAATATCTTTTTTCACCGCTTGTGGCGCTGATAGCATATTTTAATAGAAAATGTACTTTTAACAGAATTGACATAAAGTTATGCCTTATTGATATAATAAACAAATGGTCGCTTCGCTTTAGAAGTAAGTAGATTGCGCTTCTAATAATAGCGCAATCTACTTACTTCTAAATAATTTAAATTATAAGTCACTGATAAAATTAAATAATATAATGCTACGAAATATATGATGAAAATAATTGAAAATTAAGTGCACTGTGAGATTTTCATCGCTATTTGATGGAATAGTTCGTGCCATCGTTGGATGTCTAATTACTAGGTAGACTAAAAACCATTCAATAGCTTAGTTTCAGTTTTCATAAATTGTATTAAACAAATACAAGAGCCGTGCAGCTCGATGTGAGATTTCATCATGGCACGGGGATAAAACGTATACGATTCCTACGGAGACAAATGAATCAGTTATAGAAAATTTTACTTGCTGACTTACTAACATTCCATTGTAGATGTTTACCTATTGCCTATTTCTACCAAACATCAATGCTTGAACTGATGTGTTCCAATCTAAAAGTATAGAGAGACTTTTAATTAAAGGCCGGTGAGGCAAGCCATCTTAATCCTTACAGATGAGAACGCATCTTTAACGTCCTTAGTTTGAAGTTGGCTCCGGGTGTACATTTACTCCAGTAATCAGGTGGATTGTAAGTTCGTTTGATATTTCCGTTTTAAAAATAAACACTTGCAGTTCAAGATAATATGAAACGTGTTATAAAACAATTTTTTATTGAAATTTAATTGCATGTATTTTATCTACCGAGGAGCCGCTATCTGTATACAAAGCAGGAAATTGTAAAATGACGAAACGACTATGTTTATACTAGAACACCGGACATTTTAATATTAAACTGATTTAAAAGACAACTCGCTTACGCGATACAAAATGAAAATTTGGCGGATAAATTTAACAATTATAATAAAAATATGGAAGGCGGATGGGATGACCTAACAAATATAAACGATGTTATAAATTGTCTTTGACCACGATATAATAAATTTCGTTTTAAAAGTCATAGATATTTTTTTCTAGCATAAACAGTTTCCAAATATTATCTCTCTTAATCTTCGTCGTCATCAACATCATAAAACACCTTTTTAGCCGACTTCAAAAACTGAGGAAGTATTTTCTTTTTTGTACGTACGTTTCACGGTATCTTCGGAAATCGTTACCTGATTTTTATGATTCTTTAATATTAAATTAGTAACTAATTAAAAATATATATAGTGTAACTATTTACGCAATATTATAATTGTTACATTATTTATTTGTATATTTACGAAGTCTTCATTGATCCTTATTGAATATATATGTGGCGGCACGGCCGTAGCTGTCGACCGTTTGGCAATCATTGGGAGCCTTCGTTTCGCGGGCGCGACCGGTTCGGTTTTCTTCGCCTCGCCAGTCCGACGCCATGAGGCCACTCGTCCGCGCTCCGATCTACGACTTCGTAAAATACGTAATAATAAACGGTTATTTAATATATGTGGTGTGTCAATCATTCGCAGCCCCACATATAATTGGTGACCCCGCGTTCTAAAAAACGATAACTATAATAAACTGTATAGTAGTGAAGTGCAGTGTGTGTGGATTGTGTCTCATAGTTTAAATAAAGTGACCGTTATAACGATGGCAAAGAGTGGTAATACGATACGTGACGAACAGGAAGTGTGTTGTGTGGCTATTATGGTTTGGCCGGACGAGCCCGCACTCTGGTTTGTACAGTTAGAAGGACAATTTATGATTTCAAATATAACGCAGGACAATACAAAATTTTACCACGTCATTGCTAATCTGGACTATAAATACATATCAGAAGTTAAAGACATTATAACTAATCCACCGACTGAAAATAAATACGAAAAATTAAAAAAGGAGCTTATATCGAGGTTATCGGCTTCTCAAGAGCAAAGAGTTCGGCAGCTGGTAGCACACGAGGAATTAGGAGACCGAAAACCTTCGCAATTTCTACAGAAACTGCGCAATTTGGCTGGAACCGATGTCCCAGACGATTTTATACGATCTTTATGGACGAGTCGCCTACCAAGTCATATACAAGCTACGCAGACAGGTGTGAATTTGGATAATGTAGCTTTATTGGCAGATAAGGTCAACGAAGTCACTCTCCAACTTCAGGTGCACCATTTTGTCACACCGCCACACTACACCAATACTCCAGCCACACCGCCAACTTCTTCCGAGTATGAAGACTTGAAGCGCCGCTTAGATGAACTATCTCGTCAGGTGGCCTCCCTTACAATGTCACGTTATCGTCCTCGTTCCCGATCAAATGGTCGTCATCCCAGTGGTTAACACCGCTCACGAAGCCGTTCTGCTGCTGGAACTAGGAAGTGCTGGTATCATTGGAGGTTTGGCAGCTTTGCTATTAAGTGTCGCTCCCCTTGCTCGTTTTCACAGGGAAACGACAAGGGGCAGTGAGTAATGGCGGCTGACGACTGCCGTTCACCAGGCCGCTTATTTGTGACAGACATTAAAACAAAAATACAATACTTAGTGGAAACTGGTTCAGACTTAAGTGTATTTCCGTTATGTAAATTACGTAGTAAGAGACTACATAAAACAAACTATGAGCTTTTCGCAGCTAATGGCTCAACAATTGCCACGTATGGTTGGGTTAATTTAACTTTAGATTTGGGGTTACGCCGCGCTTTTAGTTGGAGATTTGTGATAGCTGACGTCGCAAAACCAATTATCGGCATAGACTTTCTTTCATTTTTCAATTTGCTTGTGGACGCTAGACACCACCGCTTAGTAGACAATACCACCTTCCTCATTGCTAAGGCTTATTCTGCTTCATCTTATGCTTTGTGCTAAATTAAAGTGTTTACAGGTACTTCAAGCAGGAGTTTGAGTACATCGCTTACGGCGGGTATTGCCCGGCGCTCAGACAGTGCATGGTCTTCGCCGTTGCACTTAGTACCAAAAAAGATAACACGTTTCATCCATATGGTGATTACCGTGCACTCAATGCCAGGACAATCCCTGACCGATATCCGGTTCGCCATATAGGTGATTTTACACACAATCTTTTTGGCTGCCGAGTATTCAGTAAAATAGACCTGGTTCGACCTTTCGGATTGTTCGAGTTTCCTTTTATGGGGTACGGATTACGGAACTCGGCCCAAATTTTTTAGCGATTCATGGATGAAATCCTTAGGGACATAGACTTCGCTTTCCCCTACCTAGTTGACATCTTGATAACGTCAATAGATGAAACTAGCCACGAGCGTCATTTATTTACAGTCTTCGAGCGCCGAGGGGCGTAATAAGGTGGTTGCAACGCTTTCTTGGTAGCATCTTGCCTTAGAAATACGTGCGACGCCTTACGCAAATCCTTATGAACATATGCATTTGGGGTTCCTTGTCGAATAACCATTGAGGGTTTTAACTCTGTTATATGTGAGCGTAACCTGGATACGAAATTCGTGTAGTCAGTGACTTGTGTTAGGCTTGATATAAAGAAATCACTAGGTAAACGTAACGTCTCACCATACACCAACTCAGCAGCCGATGCTGCTATATCTTCTTTCCAGGCGCATCGTATTCCTAGAAGAACTAGTAGAAAAGACTCATACCAGTCTTTTTCTGCGTGGCACATGATGGCACCTTTCAGTTGTCGGTGAAAGCGCTCGACAAGGCCATTGGCTGCTGGATGGTAAGCGGTGGTAGAGATGTCGAGAGAACCTGTGAGTTTAGATAGCTCTTTAAATATGTGCGACTCAAATTGTTTTCCTCTATCCGTGGTTATTTTATGAGGACATTCAAAACGCGAGATTTAGCTACGAGTAAAGACATTAGCCACAGTCTCGGCTTTTATATCCTCCAAAGGAGTAGTTCCTTACTAGTTTCCTCGGGCCAACGTGTGAACCTGTCTAATAACCGTGTGAAATAGGTAATGGTCCAATAAGATCGATATGCACTTGCGAAAATCAATTGGACGGTGGCGAGAAAGGTTGTACTGGCGCTCTAGTGTATCGAGAGACTTTAGAGCGCTGGCAGTCTATACATGCGCGTGCCCATTGTCTACAGTCTTTTTTCATACTGGGCCATACGTATCATTGTGCTACCAACTTAATTGTAGCTTTTGCTCCTGGGTGACTTAACCCGTGTATCGAATCAAAAGCTTCACGACGAAATTCTAACGGCAAATATAAACGAGGAGACGTACCGGATATATCGCAATAAAGTTTCTTCCCAAAGTCAGAAAAGGCGATTTTCTGCAGCTTCCGTGAAGAATTGCCTTCCTTCCTTTAGTTTAACGAGGTCATTATGCTTTTCTTGTGAAATTTTAAGCTTTTGTAGGTCTATTACGTTTGAAATAGCGTCTATCCGAGAAAGTGTATCCGCAACAATATTCTCGTCACCTTCAATATACCTGATATCTGTAGTAAATTGCGATACAAAATCAAGGTATCGAAATCGTCGTGGTGATAAATTCTGTGAATTATTATTAAACGCTGATAGAAGTGGTTTATGGTCAGTGAATAATGTAAAAGATCGAGCCTCTATCATAAATTTAATATATTTTATTGCCTCATACATAGCTAGCAGTTCTCTATTATATGGGCTATACTTCCTTTGAGCTGTGTTAAGCTGTTTAGAGAAGAATACTAACGGTATCCAGCCTGAATCATTCTTCTGTTGTAGAACTGCTCCTACAGCAGTATCCGATGCGTTGGTAACAATCACCAATTCTGCTGTCGGATCAGGATAAGCTAATAAATTGGCGTTTGCCAAACTCGCTTTATTTTCTGCGAAAAGTTGCTCGAGTTTTGGATTCCAGGTGATGGGCGTAGATGGCTTTACATTTTCTTCTATTAGTTGAAGATGCAGCGGCGCCTGTATTTGAGCGGCTTTTGGTATGAATCGGCGGTAAAAATTCAACATACCAAGATATCTTCTGAGCTCACGTATGATTTTTGGTAATGGAAAATTTCAAATTGCACTGACCTTTTCTTTTGTGGGCTTCGTACCTTCAGCTGAGACCATAAATTCTAAAAATTCTACCTCTGGTACCCCGAAGATGATTTTAGCAGTATTTATGACAACACCATGCTCCCGAAGGCGCTCGAAGACTGTACATAAATGACGCTCGTGGCTAGTTTCATCTATTGACGCTATCATATATATGTTATTTAGGTTTAAAGTAATAGAACGCGATAAAAAAAAGCATTTAAAATTAACGTAAATGGTAAAATTATTACGGTTTCTGTTGACAGATTGAAGCCGGTCTACACTCTCAACGATTCTACAGAACCCTCCGAAGAATCGCATAAAGGACCCAGCACGGCTATACCACAAAATCTGGCCGAAAAGTGAAGTTTACGGACTTCTATCGACCGTAAAGATCTCCGGGGGAGCTGATGTGGCGGCACGTCCGTTGCTGTCGACCGTTCGGCAATCATCGGAGCCTTCGTCTTCGCGGGAGCGACCGGTTCGGTTTTCTTCTCCTCGCCAGTCGATCCGACCATCCGATGTCGTGAGGTCGCTCGTCCGCACTACGATCTACGACTTCGTAAAATACGTAATAATAAAGGGTTATTTAATATATGCGGTATGTTAATCATTCGCAGCCCCACATATACGTTGACTGCAGACTTATGCTAAAAGCATTTTCCGACATTCAACCTTAGGGCAGTGATTTATCGTCGAAGGGTGTTATAGAAAAAAAGGAATGCCTTTTACTTTAAGCGTAGTATTCCTAAGTTCTATAGGGTCAAGAATTTGCTAAAAAGTAAAAATTGAAATCGAATAATTAAAGTAATAAAATCATTTCCACATAACAGCTCTTAAATTCGGGGACTTGATACTAGTATTATCGACTTCTGTAGTTAATATTTAGTTATCTAGTAGTGGACTTGTGAAGGGCTGTAATGATGATGATTCTAATATGAATTGTGTTATTTTATTGTTGTCTCATAATATTTTAATTATATATTTATAGATTTTGTATAGAAGTACCCGTTTATATATTTATTATTTGTTCAAAATTATACATTGGATATGAACTATATTCCATTTCTTTGCATTTTGTTTTATCTTATATTGTTATTACTTATTTATTAAAATCAAATCATCCAGGGTTGACTATCAGAGAATGCCATAAGCTATTAAGTCCACTCTTCATATCCCTTAGTATTAGGTGAATAATAAAGGATAAACAAATAAATATGTATTTAGACACAACACAATGTACGTATATAGTTTCCGGATATTAAGTTTTTCATTAAGTATTTATGAATACTAAGAAATTTTTATTGATGAAATAAGTCGCACTATTGAAATGCATTGAAAGGCACAAACGTAAGGCGACATGGGGACCGGCGTCTCAGACGACGACGCCGTGTCGCCTCGTCCGTGTTTACAGACGACTTATTTCCCGTTATTAAGTCGTCCACTTACACTGCTATTCGTATTTACACTCCTATCTATAAAATCTACGGTTGAAGTCATAGCTATTTCAGTCACATAATCGTTAAAGCTTAGACATGGTCTACGAGTATGTCAGATATGTATTTGTACTGTCTAATATTGCTTAGCTTGTTAATAATATGCCTGCATTAGGAAATAAATCATATTTGCCTTTATCGAAGTGGTTGCTTATAATATATATTATCAAAAATATAAAAAAGGCCAGCAATTCGCTATGGTGGCATTAATGAACCTACCAGCCCATTTTATCTACCGAAAACGAATAGTTCCATCGTTGCATGAGACGCCTATGGAAATGGTATAATGATATTTATTTTGATTTCACTTCTGATTGAAAATATCCAGATCGGTAATGGGTATAGAGTCAAGGTGCCAGGTACTCTGATGCTTCAATCGCAATTTTTCCTTCTATATCTGGTGGTCATAGTAAATCCTCTTTACAACGGGAGAGGCTTTTGTCCATCAATGAAATTTTACGGACTAATTAGGAAAAAAAATAAGATATTGACATATTTCACGTTGCCTAAAAGTGTAAAAATATATTTCGCAAAAATTATACTTTCTAAGAATGGGCAGGATTCTTTTTCTGGTTAGATATCAAATCTCATATATGGGCTTTTGAGTACTTACAGATGACAAGGATTGTCTTCTTTGTGTTAATTAGGTAGCAAGTGTCCAAGTATTCAGTCATATTAATCTTGATTGTCTTTTCAATGTTATGAAAATAAGTGAATTTCAATTAAAAATTGGTAATTAAATTATACTATATAAGCTCTTTCTCACGTAAACACTGTTTCAATTAACCGCGATATGACATTGCTTGTATATCTGTTTTAAAATGATGTTTAACGTTTAATGAAATACACAATTATTTCCATTTTGTACACACATTAAACGGTTAGGAAACATTTTGTAACTGTATTTTAATCACAAAAAGTTTAAAAAATCATCTATCAATTACCTAAAATGTATGCAGCGGGTTCCAAATAAAATACATAAATGTAGATGGGATATTAAATTTAAACTAATCAGAAAATATTGTAGAATCTTTCCCTTCTTTTACGGCATACGAGTAAATTTTTCTTCACATTCCCTGCAAATAGACACAATTTCTAGTTCTATGATATGTTTACGGCACCATTGTGTTTTATTTCGCACGTGTTACCAAGGCGTTGGTTACGTGCTATAATTATCTCATCTTTATGATAATGCGAACTTCGAGGTTATAACTAATTTTGCCATAAATATGAGGGATATAAAATAAATAGGTATTAATGAAAATCCTTCAGTATATCACATACTTATTGTGTCTTTAATTAATTTTCCTACAGTTCGTAATTATTCACAGTTTGACATGCACTCTCCTGTGAGAGTAAACATAAAAACAAACATATGTGAGTACGAAATATTATGTTATATGGTAATATAATTTTAAACTATATTTTAGCCAATTACGAAATACTGGGGTACGTCCGCTATATTTCATTACACGAAGGGTTGTCCGGTAGAAAATCTGTCTGCTTTCTTACCTTAATTTAAATGGAAAACAATATAATGTTAATAAATAAAAATAATATAAAATTCTCTAGTAAACGTTGTCATCCACTGAATGACATTTTGGCACTAATCCCTGTTTACTGTTCGCTGTCATTGAATGTTTATTCTGTTAAGTATTTTGGAAACCTATCAAGATACTACAGTGAATCACAGACCATTAGCTAGAAGTATATTAACTTTGTCGTAGGATTCTGCAATAATCAAAATCATTGATTGCAACTATAAAGGTACGTCAAACTTATGCGTAGGTAAAATTTATTCAAAGCTGGTGCATCATATTAATACTGTATTGAAAATGAGAATATTCGCAGTAGTACCAGCGTAACCGATTTAGCGCAAGGGACCGGTAAGCATAAGTGGTAATGGGCTGGTCAGCTCGAAGCTCAAATAAACGACAAGCGATGGGAAGAAAGTTTCTGGAGTGTCTGCCTCATATAGACGAGAGAAGTGTATAGCTACTTCCACTTTAAGGAGTGACGACCTGGTAAGAGATGCAGGAAGTTTTTTTTTAATAGTATAAGCGTGACAAACGAGCACACAGTCCACCTGATGTTAAGTGGATGTTGTGGCCCATACACATCTACATTTATCTTCAATTAAAAATCAAAATGCAGATACGTTGCCAGGCCTGAGGACTGAGATGGAATGCCTGGTTTCCAGTAAAAAGGGTCTCCGGTTCTCTAAACTCACCATACGAAACACAGCACCAATTAAGCTGCTATCTTACGCTAGTATTCAAGCTCTGTAGTCAGCTTGGTAGCTCAGGGCCATGTTTTCGTCATTTATTGGCGACAGTTTTAGCAGTGGACTTGTTAAGGCTGTAATGATGATGATGATGAAGATGATGATGATGTAATAAAAGATTTTCTGAAATTGTGATTCGTACGGCTAGTAAAAGATTTTTTTGTGATTTAAAAAAATGTATTTGAATCAAAATTCAAATACAAATACTTCTAATTTGTAATTCTAAAAAATCTCTAAATATTTTTTAATTTAAATTTTACATAATCCCTTTATTATCGTGTTATTTTATCAATTAAAGCATGTGTTCAGTAAGTGCTGCCAGTCCCATCAATCCCGTTTGACGATTCTTTATTTTTGGCTCGTCTGTCGACGCTTGGTGTCAAACGATGGTTACTCACAACGTGTAATGTAACCTAAATGAGTGACCTAGTGATGAATACAAAAGAGAAACTGAATACGTTTCTAATATAAGAATGCAAATACAAATGAACTCTGTTAAAAACGAAATCATTTGAATTGGAAATATTTTCGGAAACACGCAAAGATTAGTTTCTATAGTATGAATTGCAACAAGTGCAATAATAATAAATATATGCTTATAATTTAGTGGCTAAGCCATAAAAATACACAATTTTTTTTCAAAGAAAGTCGATAGGCCTTAGATTGAAATAAAGTTCAGAATCAAATTATGAGTTGTTATTATCTATAAGTTTTATAGTCAGAGTATCTGATAGAACAAAAGTCAAGCAATAACAAAATATAATATTGTAATTTAGAGCTTAGATCACTGAGATGTGATGCATAGCACAGTTTAATATGACGAAGGAACTATTAAGATAATAATCATTTTATCGGTAAAGCCATTAGAAGCAGCATTATACTGCATGACCTTTTTAACGTCTTAAAAATAGGGTGTAACATGTGAATTTTAATTAATTAATTTAATTCAAAATTTTTGTTCTTTATTTTTTTGTAAAATATCCTTTTAATCCGTCTACATGTTTAAAACCCTATTTTAAAAGGTAATTCAGTATACAAATAGTAGTTTTAGAAATCTGTAATTATAGCTTTCTCGAATTATAAATTAAATTTTTTATACATAAAAATAATGTTATTTCTAAAGTAATAGATTTCTAGTATGCGTTTAATTTTTTGCAAACTCGGCAAATTCAAGTTCGAATAAAATAATCGGCAAATTTATAAATACGAGGGTGGATTGAAAAGTACTCGGCCTAACACAGATCCATTCAATTCTAAAAATCAAATCTACCCACATTATTTAGTTCAGTTCAGACTAGTTCATTGTGTGAAGTTTGAAACGTGTGCGATAATTAGTTGTGATTTTATAAATTTATTAACAAAGTAATCGGACATAATTTCCGCGAATGGAGCAAATCGAGCAGCGTGCCGTCATTAAGTACCTCCATAAGAAGGGGCTATCATCAAAAGCCATCCATGATGATATGGTCAGTACATTAGGCGATTGTGCTCTGTCATATTCATCCGTCAAAAAATGGATAGCAGAATTTAAGCGTGGTAGAGAGAGTGTGAAAGATGAACCCCGCTCTGGAAGGCCTTCGACGTCAACTACTGACGAAAATATTATAAAAGTACTTGATTTAATAATGGGAGACCGCAGATTAAAAATTAGAGAGATAGCCGAGATTATAGGCATCTCTTATGAATGAACTCAAAACATCATTGTCAACGAGTTGGGTTTCCACAAGGTGTCTGCGAGGTGGGTTCCGCGACTGCTTTCAGATGAACAAAAAAGGACGCGATTGACTATTTCACGCGACTGTTTGGAGTTATTTGAAGCCGATGCAGACGATTTTTTGAATCGTTTTGTTACTATGGACGAAACATGGGTTCATTACTGTACACCGGAAACAAAACAACAATCAAAACAGTGGAGAAGACCTGGTTCACCACCCCCTAAAAAAGGCTAAGTCGATTTTGTCGGCAAATAAGGTGATGGCTTCAGTATTCTGGGACTCGAAAGGTGTGATTATGATTGATTATCTTGAAAGGGGTCAGACTATAAACTCTGATTACTACTGCACCTTACTACGTCGTTTACGAGAGGAAATAAAAGAAAAACGACGAGGAATGCTCAGAAGAAAAGTCCTGTTTCATCAAGATAACGCCCGTGTTCACACGTCAGTACAGTCAATGGCTGAAATTCACAACTGTGGCTTTGAACTGTTACCGCATCCGCCGTATTCACCTGATCTGGCACCATCAGACTTCCTTGTGTTCCCTAACCTAAAAAAGCACTTGGGAGGTCAAAGATTTTCGACAAACGTCGAGGTCAAAGCAGCTGTAGACGCATATTTTGACTCTAAGGAAGAATCATTTTTTTTCAACGGTCTAAATGCTTGGAAGGGGAGGTGGCAAAAGTGTATTGAACTTGATGGTGATTATGTAGAAAAATAAAAATATAACTGATTTAGTATGTGTTTATTTTCTTGGTTAGGCCGAGTACTTTTCAATCCATCCTCGTATATTTTTTTTTTCTGATGTTTTATGAAATTAATAGTAAGAAAAATTTATTACCAAAGTAAAGTTAGTTTTAAACAAGAGCAGCTTTTGTGGATAAGACACTTCAACACCCCATTATATCGGGTGTATGTCAAAGACCGACAAGGGTGAAAATATTTAACAGACTTTGAACAAGAAGAAGCTTCTAAACTCGACTGTATTATTTGAATATATATCGTGATGTTACTCCATATTTTTCGTTGATTAGAGTAATTTAGATTTTGAGAATTTAGACGAACACCTCAAACTTTTAATGTTTCTAAAGATAACAGATGTCTTTAAGTTCTCATCTTAAAAATTTTAATATTGTGATACCTTGTTTTTTATACTTAGTTCACTTCAATTTAAATATTTATTAATTAATAAAAAAAGTAAAACCCATTTCAAAGAACTAAAAGGAATATAAAATATTTTCCAAATAATTTGATAGCTCTTGAAGTTGACTTGCGTGTTGTCACCGACGATGTTTCTTCCGCATATTAATGATACGTTGCAAACCAGCAATATTCTCTGCAATGCGAACGAAAGCAATGGTGTTGCTTTATATAACGGCCGTGCCAATATTTTACAGAAAAACATCGCCGAGTACCGAAACACACTTGCGTCTGAAATTGAGTCTTTGTACAACAAAGTCTCGGATCATCATGATCATTACAGCCCTTCACAAGTCCACTGCTGACCGTAGGCCTCCCCCAAGGAATGCCACATAACACCATCATAATTCACCTACAGCCATTGTCTTCCTACATATCTTACCAGGTCGTCACTCTATCTAGTGGGAGGTCGCCCTACATTTCGCCTACTGGTAGGAGGCTGCCACTCGAGAACCTTTTTTCCCCAACGGTTTGTCAGTTCTTCGAGCTATATGGCCGGCCATTGCCACTTTAGCTTACTAAGCCGTTTAGCCACCCCTAACTTTCGGATTAGGGTGACTAAAATAATCTAGTCCAGTTCATCCCTAGAAGACTCGAGCTTGCGTGCTTACCGCTAAAAGAATCCCTCAGCTAGTATCGAAATCCTCGATGTCGACATATCGAACGATGTGCAGTTTTGCGGTCATTTAGAAGGGAACGTGCAAATTAGTCTCTAAGAAACTTGCATTTATGCCGGCACACCGCCTACATATTCACAGGACGCAGATACAGCCTCACACATAATAATGTTCCCATCTTTGAACCATGGCTCCGTAGAGCAAGCTCCTTCCACTTGACTGGATTCGCAGAGCAGCTCAAATCATCGACGACCAAGTTATTTCGGCTCGACTCACTAACACTGCGAAGAGATTTTGCATTCCTTTGCATTTTATATCGTAATCACCACGGAAAGTGCTCTGAGTAATTGTCCGAATTAATTCCAGACGCCAAATTTCATCAACGCATATCGCGACAAATTCTACGTTACCATCCAAATTAGCAGGATGCTTGGCGGTCCAATACTGTGCGACTTACTAGGAGTTTTCTTCTACGTACGACTACTTTGTGAAATCGTTTACCACCGGCAACTTTTTCAGATCCTTACTACTTCTGGACCTTCAAGAGACGAGCTTACTCCTTTTTAAAAGGCAGGCAACGCACCTGCAATTCAACTAGTGTTGCAGTTGCTCATTGGTGGCGGTCGACACTTTCCATTAGGTGAGCCACATGCTAGTTCGCCGCCTCTACTTTATAAGAAAAACTTATGTAAATGTTTCTTTCTTTTGTCACTATAGGTAACATATTTCCGTCTGTGATTTCAATCCATTTGGAAATTAATGCTGTAGAACTTTTAGTATTGCAGCTATATGCTGAAATAAGGATCCGATTTAGCGTCACATATTTGTTTATAACTTCCTGATTATTTTTATGATTTTATGTTGCTAGGACACTGAACTTTATGTATACATAGAGGTCAGTTTCCTATGATATTAAGATGTCAAATAAAATAGCTTTCCTTTTTATCTTTCCAGTTATGCGTTACGAAGCTTTTGGTAGCAACCAGCAATCTTCCCTCTTGTTTTTTAATTTCAATTTATATTTTGATTTGCAAAATCAATATATAAATCGTAACCATAATTTCCTAAATATTTAAAGTTTTATTTTTAACATTTTACAAGTGTGTGTTGTTATTTTATGTTGGAGCCCGTGATTAGTTAAGTTTATTTTATTGCACTAATGTCTTTGGCGAGTATTCTATTTTAGCTCCTAAATAGGTTGGTAGGTTTTCACAGCACTATACTTTGAAAGATGTCATCCTAAAACCTCTTGTCTCTATTTATGTTCCCTCGGTTTTAGAGCTTTGTGGAATATTGATTGACATTGGTCCCTTGTGAGAGGTAAAAGCCTTAGTGTGTGTTGCTACTTGGTTAGACACCTTCGCAGCCTCTCATCTCAGGGGTACCTCATTTAGAGCTGAGGCAGCATCAGAGGCGGCTGAACTAAGTAAGTGGCGCAAATATGTGGCGGAAAAATGAGTCTCTGAGAGATGACTACATATTTGTGCCATTAGCTGTAGAGACTGTCGGTGCATGGGAAAAAAATGACTCTAAACGAAATAATTTTAACCTAATATCTTATAATATACGTTAGTATAAATAAAAAAAATGTAGTATATTTTGGTATTATACACAGATTTTAGTAATATCTTAAATAAACACAGCATAGCAAATCATTAAAATAATTAGTTATGATTTGATATATCAGGATTTTAGAAATATTTATTATGGGAGTAACAAAGGATCGGTAAAATATAGATATGTTTACACAAAATATATTTTGGTGCGATTAACAAAACGCAGGAGCCGTTATAGTTCAGATGTTTAGCACTCGCTGTAAATTTCACAAGTACGCGAGCAACCTGGGTTCGATCCCTGCCGGCACTAACAAAATTCTTAATTACATTGTTAAATGCTGATTTACCACGTGCTCGGCGATAAAGGAAAGCATCGTGAGGAAACCTGCATGTCTGAGAAATAAGAAAAAAATATTTTGAAGACATGTGAAGTCCGCCAAAACGCATTGGGACAGCGCGGCTGACATTTCCTTGCCCTAAAACCCTCTCAGAAATAAGATGAGGCCTGTGCTCAGCAGTGGAACGCAAAAAGCTGTAACTTTATTTTACTTTCTTGTAATAATGCGGACAAGTTGTCTTCCATGTATTAATATGAAATTTCTCGTTACTCTTAAAAAGGTTCTCAAGTTCCAGTCCACTCTCACATACGAAACGAGAGCTTTATACTGCTTTTTTATACTGGTATTCTGAAGAAATATGGATTGTCCTCGGAGGAGCCGACCCATTCTATAGATATAATATGCTGCGGTGTAATTGCTCTAAACGCTTGTATGGACAAATCTTTAAAATTTTGCATGCCAATTGGGAGACACTTCATCATCATTATCATCATCATCGTTATCATCAGTCTGCGGCAGTCTATTGCGGGACATGGGCCTTTCTCTAGGCGCCTTACTTAGCCTGAGCTGCGATGACACGCATACAGTTACTACCAGCCACTTTGCGCAGATTGTCAGGGCACACTGAAATGGTCGGGAATAGAATATTTCGGATTGAGTTATAATAAAACCTTTTTTAATATTTGAATACTAGCCTCTTAGAACCTTAATGACACTCAAAAAAATGTTTAAAAACGACAATTATGTTGGTTTAAAGTTGACACGTCGTTAACAGAATGGAGCTCACGCGTGAACATTTCCGTGCCATAATTTATCACAAATTTCGTCGCGGCTTATCTCAAAATAAATGTCTCAGCGAACTTGTTTCGATTTATGATGTTGAAGCACTGAGTTAAACGACAATATACCGCTGGTATGCCGAGTTCCGACGCGGTGATGTGTCGCTCAGCACTGTTTCTTCTGCAGGTTGACCAAGAACTTTTTTTTTCATTTCAGTGTGTAGCCTACACACATGAGCACCCTGGTAACTCATGTAAATACCTTTATCTTAGTTATGAAGGCCAGTAATGAAGAAAAGTTAGAAGATTACAATCTATTAAAAGTCTAATTCTGACCATTCGTCTCATGGACCATAAGGATATTTTGCCATGGTTGCCAAATTAGGCGGACAGCTTTTATTACTTTTCGTTATTATTAGAATGGTGCTGCTGACCCATCTCCTATTTTATTTCCTTCTGTCGACTATTACGACAATCACGTGATGATATGGGGTGAAAATTAAGATTCCAATACAATAATTTGATTTAATTAGAAGATAAGTACTTCCCATTTTTTTGTTTTATACTGCAATAATGTATTTTAGCCTGTTTCTTTATTGAAACAGTATCTTTCATTAACCGTATCTAGTTCACAGCTGAACGTGAAACTTTTTATAATTGGAAGTATTTGACCTATGACCAAAAGAAGGATATTCCATCATGTGTCAGTCGCGAGAGCCTCGTTAAAATTTTAGAAAGGGGTACCCTGTGCACATGAGATTGGTAAATAAATTTTAAAGCTTCATACTTTTGATTTATGAATATTATTTTTATTAATATTTAATTTTAACAAAGTAGATTTTATACGACTTAATACGACTGCATTTAATTTAAACTTTGACCGGCAAACGGTATGTTGGAGACAGTTGCATAAAATATGGAATTGGAAAACTTTTTCCACTATGTTGTAACGCTATAAAAATACAAATAAAAAAATTTAAAAATAAAATAAAAGTTATAAAAAAATTATAAGAGTCACGTTGGCGTGTTAAACATTTAAAAATTAACGCATATAAGAATGTAAATAAATCAAGTTTAACACAATCAATTCCTATAAAAAAAGAAGTTATACAGCTTAGATTGAAAAATAACGAAAATTAGTTATGGTGACAGTAAAACATGACGAGGCTTCTCATCAATTAAAAAAAGACAGAAGCTACTTTAGTCTTTACATCCATCAGTAGTATTTACTTTGTACTTGACTGTTTTGTTTAAGTTTTTTTTAAATAGTTGATACGAATTTAACATGTCTGCCTTAGTAGGTGGTAGTGCTCTTTTTTCGATTAGGACTCCACGTGGGTAGGCACCATTTTCTTACGTTTCTGGCGCCAAATATTAGTTCTTACTATTGAATTATATGTACTATTATTTATTTATTATTTAAATTGTATTGTTAATCGTTTATATTTTTTAATTAAAATTAAATAGCAAATAGCACCGCTCCGCACTGCATGAATATCGAAGCCACAATAACAGTTGTACGGATTGCAGTACAGTTCAGTTGAACATTGTCAGTGTTCGAAATGCCAATTTTTTTTGCGCTCAAAGCAATAAAGGCAACCCTCCGGAAAGCGGGGGAGGGAGGCGGTGAATGCTCATAGCATACCACGCAGCCGGCTGCGTGGTTATGTGGAGACTTTTACCCACTAAACACCGCCTTTAGGGACTGGCTTAACGGTCTAGCTAGAGATCTCTAAGCCGTATCGAACGCGACCACCCTTGGATGAAAGGGGGACGCTAGCGGCGAGTAGCTGCTGGGAAGAATTGCTGCCTAACTAAGGCAGCTTACGAATGGAATGACTAATTAAGTTGAATTTAGAAGGTGTTGGTGCTCGGTAAGCGCGAGCAGATGGTCCTGTGGGGACTGAGAAGCGCGCAATTTGCGTGCTAGAATTGCGATCTCTCTTACGTCGATATTGCGGATAGCAGTGTATACTGTATCTACGTTATCGGCATAAGAGAGTTCCGCCTGATGCGGGAGCCCTGATGGGCGAAGTTGAGGAGGCCTGTAGGGGTCCTGAGGGGGCCGATATAGGTCCTGTGGTGGCTGGGAGTTGCCCTAAAGGGGCATTTTGGATGGGAGAGCCGTGAATGTACAGTCATTGACCGATGGCGGAGCTTTTTTGACAGTTTTGTTGCTGAGATTGGCTGAATGCCAAATCCAGTGCGTAGTACATATATGTCTATGGTTCTTACACTGTTGTTCCAATCTGAAGGATGTATAAAACCAACATAAAAACAAACTTTGAGGCACTCCGTTTTAGTCCTTAGAGGGGTAATGTACCAATAGCCTTCTTTGTTTGCAATTTGCTGCTGCTGTTCATGGCGGTACTAGCCACTTTCCATGAGGTTTACTGTTATTTAGTTCATCATTTTAGTTTCGGAAATAAAACCTGCAGTACTTTTTAACTTTGTAAGAAATATCTCAATATTACGAAAAAAGGCAACAAATTCGAAGATTATTGTTTGTAAATAAATAATTAATTAATTTTTATTTCTAATAAGTGTCTCTTAATTTTTAATAGTATTTCATTAGAGATGTGTAACCATTTTATTAAAAATATAATAAAATGCCACTTAATTGTGTTGCATGAAATAATCAGAACGAAAACCGCACAGTAAGGGTTTCCGGTATTACAATTCACTTTAGTGCGGTTATAACATGTAGTAGGTGTTTTAATATTAAGTTAGCAGCCATATTTCTAAACTAGATGATCCGTGGCGCAGTGGCTTAGCAATGAGTTACATCGCTAAGGGCCACGGGTTCGAATCCCGCACGGAACAGTTATTTGTATGGCCTAAAAGTAATATTCCGGATCTGGAAGTTTGCACTTGTGAACTTTATGTTTGTAAACTGTCCCCACGATACATGATAAAATCCTAGTGTGGCGGTAGCGTTTAAAAAAAAAGAAAAAAGAACAAAATTAAAGAGTTATAAATACCGCAAAATAATTTCACAAAGCCCAAAATTTCTTATCTCATAACTGTAATCAGTTATACGTATGCATTTTAACAATGGTAATAATCAAAATGTTTCAACCAAGAAGTAATCAATTTTTTTCACTCATAGTAATGATTACTGTAAAACTTGAGTTCCATTTAATTTATTATACAAGAAGTGAGATTGGAAATTGAAATTTGAACGAGCAAATTTTGTTTTAACAGTTTGGTAGAAAACGATAGAATAGGGATTACGATTATGCTATTATTATTTCAGAGGGGGCATTTTTTCGCTTTACCCACCATCTTGGAAACCAATTCAAATTTTAAATTTATTCCGTTTGACATTTGTTTACGTGAATGTGTTCCTTTGCTTGTAATTGTGGATTTTTGTGGATTTTTCGACGATTTTGGCTTGCTTTTTGGACTTCGTACTTTGTATCTATTTACGTTAACTTACGCACTTCTTTTCGGATTTTCGATTGCCTTAAGACTTGGATTCTGTCGACATTTACCATAGCTGCTGAAAAAAGATGCTGTGTACCTAATTGCAACAAAAACCGTAAGTATTTATATCATAAAATTATTACAAGGGACAAAAATAAAACCTACTTGATATTATTTGTTTAAACATCGCTGTAATTGTGATAGTCTGAACATGTAACAGGTTAGTTTTACGTGTTGTTCATAAAGAAATATAAATAATTTTTAAGGTACAAAATAAAAAAGTAAATTATTTAATGTTTTAATAAGCATGAAATCACTTATATCTATTAAAACTTATTCATATCCACCCAATATAAGAGGATTGAAAATCTAATTCAATGAGCATTAATAATACTACTATTAAATTTATTTGTTGTTTCAGGATCAGATAATATTATATTATATATATTTCTAAACCCAAGCAAACAAGCTAATCGATTTCGTTCTTGGATGTAAACCATTGATGAGACATTTTAACAATGAACGATGATAATATATTTAAGTACCGCAGAGTAGGTATGTCATCTACACTTTGAGTCGAAGTATTACGCATGGAGTAAAAGACTTGCACCTAATGCAGTACCAACTTTACATTTGCCAGGTAAATGATGTTTGTGTCAATGTGTGATGAGGTTCAAAATTTTTTGATATTATGTAAATATGGTTTATTTTGAATATAATATTCAAATTTTTTCATTAAATCTGATTTTAGTTATGAATATGATATTTATATAATGAGTCAAACATTACAGAAGAAATCATTCTTGCATTATTGTCATTTGCAAATCTGTAAACTGGACTCGTACATTATTAGTGTCTCAACTCATAACTAACCAACAAATTTTATATTCATTGTTGCAAATAGCGAATAGAAGCGTTGTAGTGGTATAAAAATCTTCACTATCCCTTATTTTTCTGTGGGTGTCATAAAAGGGGATAGAGAGTAATAATGTAATAATAATAATAACTGAAAAAATCTTGTGGTTGCCAACCAAGCATGGCAGCTATAGCAAATGTACTGCCTATGAGGTCATTTATGTGAGAGATACATTTAATGTATCTCTCACAAAAATTACCTAATTTACTGCTAATTTAGCCAAATAAATAAATATATTTTATAAAGGTAGTTTTATTAATAAATTAACCATTTAATAATTTTATCATTAATTTTTTTCCACATAAAGGAATTCTATCCAAAGACTGCAAGGATACTGCCGACACATTATTATATTTTTTTGAACTCTTCGACTCTTTAAATGGGAGCTATGAAAATAATAAGAAAAAGATGTGGTAAATCTCTTTTAGGTGCTTTAACCCCAACATCATCTCATCAATTAGTGTAGGAATATAATTAGTGTGGGGTATCACTGTTAGTATACAATTTAAACAACTCGCATCCACCAGGGACCAATTGTGAGAAAGATTCCTGCCAAGCAATGAAGTCATTGTATAAGTTATTTTTAGTAAAAAAACGCAAACCAATAATGTTACAACTGAAGTAAATATTGATTATGATCTTGACTGATATATACATTAAACTAAGTAATCCTAAAATTAAGGCACAATTAGAATATATTAGTGGAAATATACTAAAAAAATTTTAAGAAAACCATTTTTAAAATGTAAAACATGCTTGACAAATTTGTGTGATGAAAAGAGATCCAGTACTTGATGAGATGAGAGATACATGTACTCAACATTAGATTAAAAAAATATTCCAAAGAATAAAAGAGCTTGACACATCCATCTCAAGAATTTATACATTTATTTTCGTCCATTCAAGATGTCGTGACTTATATCTTAAGGGCTAATATTAATTTGAATAACATTAAAAATTATTTCAAAACAATTATGTGTATAGTTTGCGACTTCAATTTTCTAACTTGTGTGACACATAAAAATGAAATTACTTATAGAAGATACACATTGAAGTAATATGCACTTACGTACTAGAACAGCTAAGAGCAGCACACAAAAAATGTGCGCTGCTCTGTGTTCGCGCGGTTGTTTTTTTTTTATCATAGAATAAACATAGGTAGAATGATCAGTAGGTAATAGTAGATTGTATTGAATATGTAAATTATATCGAGAATAATTTTAAAATTTTGTCATTTATTTTGTAGGTATATGTATTATATTTGCTTATTTAATATTTTATTACATAATATTATAACACAATTACATTTTAATGATATTTTTATCTAAATATTTTAAAAGGTATTTATGTCAAATATAAAAAAAAACATACTAACTGATACTAATACTGTTTAACAAAACTTATTAATGTAACATTTAAATTACAAATATATTTATTTAAATTTGAATACGAGTCGTTCATTAATGCTGGGCACACGAGAGTTAAAAAAAGACCAATTTATTCCACTTTGACTTTGATGTGGAAATCTAAAAATAAAATAAAAGAACAATGAGCAGATTTACATATAAAAATTTAGTCTAATTAAGATAAATTATGTATGTTTCTACAAAAAAATGCGTATAATAATACATATTCGTCCTATACTTAAGTACCCACAGAAATGTTGCATCTGAACAAATTAATTTCATAATCTATATTCCATGACACGAGATGGCGTCTTAGGAATAATCTGTTTTATTATTAAACTAAAATACTTTTTTATTGATTAAGTATCTTATTAACCGATGAAAAAAATTTCTTGGTATTTACTGACATTTCTTGAATTATTTGTGCAATATCTAAGTACACTCGACGGCATAATTTTATGCCGTCGAGTGTACTTAGATAACACGTGACAACTCTACAAGCGCCTAGCGAGTGACTGATTAAAGTGCGGTGTAAGCACCGCAGTTGAATGGAACAGAGTATTTTTTTTTTTTTGCGCCCGAAGCAATTAAAGGGCTACCCTGTACGTAGGGAGGCGGAAAATGCATTACGCATACCATGATAGCCGGTCTATCATGGTTATGGGGGACTCACTGTCCTACCGGGGACCCTAAGTGATACCCCCTAAAAACCGCCTTTAGGGACAGGCAACCGGCTGATTAAGCTCTATTGTGCCTTATCATTAGCGACCCTCTTTTGGGAAAAGAGGGCGCAGGCGGCTAAGTGCCGCTGAGGGAGTGCCTACGAAGGCAAATTAATGTCAGATATTACAATAATTTTATTTAATTAGAGTTGGCCTGAGCCGCCAGGAGACAGTTCAGGTCGTTTGAAAGTTTATTAGGCGGGTCCGAGAGAGAGTTTCTCGGCCTGCGGACACGATAGCGAGAGGGGGGTGGGGCTGCATAAGAAGCTGCCTCACGAATTAAATGGTTTGGGTGCAACTCTGAGGCTTTGAAGAAGTTCTCAGAGAGTTTTTTAAGAAATTGTTGAATTGTTGAGAGCTCTAAGTCCCGATGAAGGTCGGCATTACGAACGTACCACGGTGCGTTCGCAGCTCGACGACAGAATAGGTTCTGAACTATTTGGAGTTCATTTAAAATGTTAGGGTTTGCGTGGGCAAAGACGGGGCCCGCAGTTGGAGGAACAGAGTAGCTGAATCATTGATTTATATATTACACTAGATCAGTAATAACCACCCCAAAGCGTGGCCACTGCACATGTGGCCATAGCCATATGCCTAGCTAATGTCAGTTCAGTGTTCAATGTGACGCCGACAGAGTTGAGCCGCGACAAAAATGGGTAAATGCGTAATGAAAGAATGCTATTCAAGGTCACAAAAGCGTAATAAATCTAGCCGAATCACTTTCAACACATAATTTTTAGTTCTTGTTTTCATACAAACGTAAAAAACCTCGAATAATTAAATAAAATTATCGAATATTTCCATTTAGGTTCAATGTTGCCACTTTTCCGCATTTGTGATTATCCTACATTAATGGGAAACTAAGTAATTAATGGAGTAAGCTAATTTGCTACCTCTTATTTTAAATATTTTGGAAATTATAATAAAAACTACGTTTTAACTTTCATACAAAATGATTAGTTATTCTTATTTTAGTTTATTCATGAATTATCTATTAAATATATTTTATTACCTACTTATTTTATATTAATAATTATATATTAATCATAATTTTATATTAATTTAATATTAATTATATTTTATATTTATTTTATATTGTTTGATTTATTAGTACAATAAAATACTTATAAAAATATGTTTTATTTTATCATTATGTTTACTTCTATTCATCTGATAAGCCTTGTATCCTTTTTTTCTAAGGTGACGCAATAAAGATTTTAAAATAAAATATATTTTTTTAATATAAAAACAACTGCAGCTTAAAAAAAAAAAAACTTATTTTTATTGCGTATTTTAGGTAAAATTTCATATAGTAAGCCACACCAACCCGCCATTGTATATTTGTGTGTCTATCTTTATCTAATCTTAGTGACGATATTGTTTTCGTAACTTGTGTAAGTGAGATAGATATAATACGTTTATTTAAAATTGTTATTAGTTTCAAAGCTACGTCGTTGCGTTTCGATAGTGGTTTCACTTTTTGCGACGCGCGGTAATGTGGTTTGCTCCTCTAGTGTTGTTTACCTCAATGAGCTGAATGCAGTGTCGCCTCTAGTACGTGGTACATAATAGCTCAATGAAGATATATTTGATATTGCTTGCAGGTTCTTTCTACGTAGTTGGGCCAATAATATAAATAAAATATTAAAAGTTGCATGAATTGATGTTGATAAAGATGGCGTAACGCAATCTCAAGCCCTTAATTATTGTTTAAAAAGAAAAAATAAACTTCTAAACAAGTAAATATATGTTGTTTTATTACGGTTTCAATTTTATTCCTGCTAAATATCATTACATAATGTTTTAAGTACAATTCAGACTTAAAACATTGTGTGTATAATGAAATAATATAAATAAAAGTAGAGCTCTATATATCCAACTAATATTATTATACGTAGTTATATGTATATTCAATATACTTTTAGTTTGGACACAGAACTGTAGTAGGCGCTGGAGTCGCATTACTTAACTGCCAACTCTATTTCGGATTATTCAAAGTATTCTGTGGCCAACGGACTTAGAGGAAGACCGTGGCACCGTTGGCGGAGCATTTGCGAGTTTTCGCAAAAATAAGGTTGGTAGCACTGTTGGAACCAAATACAATGAACATAATATGTCAAAGTCAAAACCGAAAATATAAAAATGTTACAGATGTAAACAAACCGGCCACTACCGTAATCAGTGCACGAATTTTAATAAGGTTACACCAAATACTAAAACATTTGAACGCAAACAAACGAATGCCTTTAGTGTCGTATTTCTAAATGGAAAATTTTCAAGGAATGATTAGTATGTTGATTCGGGAGCGAGTGCTCACTTAACCGCGAATGAAAATTGGATAAAAAGGGCCCCGACCAAGCATACTGTCTAGGAAATTGTTGTCGCTAACAAAGAAAAGTTGGCTGTTAAGTGATCAGTTGACGTGTAAATTGCTACATTGACAGATGACTGTGAATATGATATGGTTGTTGAAGAAGTTTTGTGTATCAGTAAGTTAGTTAATAGCAAGAGGTAATAGAGTGCATTCCACTAATGATGGCTGTCAAATATACAATAAAGCTGACAAGTTGGTTGCTACAGCTTGTTTGATAAATGGTGTCTACAAGTTAAAAATGCCTGAAAGGTTCTTGACTGCAGTGATAAATTCAAGTGATATGTGGCATCGCAGGTTAGGTCATCTCAATAGTAACTACCTGAATATATACAGAATGCCGTGGAAGGGCACACTTGACAGGAGGGCTGATATTTCGAAGTCGTCGTGCATAGCGTGTTGCGAAGGTAAACAGAGTAGATTGCCTTTTCCACAGGATGGCAGCAGAAGTTATGATCTCCTGCAGTTAGTTCACAGTGGTATATGTGGGCCATTTAACAATGTTTCTATTGGTGGCTCCAGATATTATATTTAGTTTGTGGATAACTATTGCCGCATGATATACATATCTACTTTCTTAAAAACAAAAGTGCAGCTCTTGATTATTTTAAAATTTATAAGACAGTTGTAGAAAATCAACTAAATAAGAAAATTAAAAAGTTACATACAGATAATGGAAAAGAAGAGATACACCTTATACATTTACCTCAACATTAAAATAAAACGTTGTACCTGACTACCGACCTATAAGTGATTGAATAGTTTTTATATTGATTATAATTGAATAATTATGTTTATAAATTAAATATGTAGGTTCATGTTTTATTTATATTTCAGACGACAAGTGTGATTAAAAACCGTCGTGCGAGAAGTTCTCCTTTAAAACTTTTTGATTATAAAAAAGACAACAATATAGTATCTTTGAGGACTATTTCAAAAATCCTGTATTTAGTTTTTTAAAAAACAACTGTAAAATGTAACTGAAATTGTTTTCCAACACTCAACTTACTGAATAGTGACGGTGCTTGTTCGAATTCCGGCTAATGTGCATTGACTTATATATTACTAGCGTAAGGACCGGGCCGACCGAACTACTAAAACGGACCAGTGCGTTGCCCCTAAAATTACAGTTTAGGGCCAACGCGAATCGGTCAACAGTGGTGCGCGCGCGGGACATATTTGCCTATCACAAATATGTTTTCTTTGCGTGGTAAAAGAATGCAAAAATTATGATACAAAAATTAAAAAAAAAAACATGGGATATAGTATCATCGGTAAATAACCTTATATTAATTTTGTTACAATAAAATTATTATATAAACGCATTTTTAAAGTTTTATTTTACAGTTAGTTTAGTTACGTTACCAAGATTAGGCCAGGGCTGGATTCAAACCCTCAAAAATATTGTACATGGGATATAAAATTAAACTATTTAAAAAAATTATATCATGTTTGACGTGTCATGTTTCTTTTTTCCATGTGCCGGGATTTTAGCTTCATGCGTCTAGTTTATCTATACGTTTCGGTTTTTGACGGTTTTTATGTTTATCTACTTAACTTTTGTCTAAAGAACTTAGTGTAAGTTAAATTTTGAATATTGGTACCAAATATATTTCATATTCAATAAGGGCGAAACGAAAAGAAACCATATCTGCTTAATTGAATCTAAAAGTCTGATTCATAAAATATTTTGAAATTCTGTTTTCTAACCGATTGCTTATGGAGCATAGAGGTTTATCGTGGTAGCTCCTCATTACAGTTTTATCAAGGATGCAACATAAATGCATCGATCGAGCATCGATTGACCAGAAAGGGAGCTAATTCTAATTTTAATAAAAAACGCGGTACTCATAAATTATATTATATTAAATACAGAAATTCGGGATATCGTAGGGTTAGTATTAAAATCTAAAACGACCCAATAATAATACAAATCGACCTTTAGGTAAAATTATGGTATTTTCGCTTAGTATTATTACGATATAAATAATGGCACAATTAGGATAATTATACTACGAAATCCGACCCTGGTTATGTCGTGTTTTGATATGACGTTTCTTTTATGACAGATACGCTACTTTTTCTTGTATGAAAAAGTTATGAGTAAAATAGTTAGATAGGCATATACTTCCTTTTGAAATCATTGCCAATGTGAGAATTTATGTAAAATTAATATAATACGAATTGCTTGAGCATACATTTCACGAATATTTTGAAATATTGGTAATGAAATATTAAAACGTGTGCAAGATTATTTGTTATGTGTGCGCTTTCCAATAGATTATTTTAAAAAAAACCTTACATGAGATTTAGAATTTAGTATTACAATTAAGAGGCACAATATATTTTTGACCAACAAAAATTATAAATGGAGAATATTTATAATAATAGGGTGAAAACCCCTTTCCTTTCTTTAATTAATTTTTAGGTATACAATAAAAGCTGACGTTCGTTTTGTTTATTTCATTTTATCTTCCTGTAACCTATCAAAATATGTAAAAATTTTGACAGCTCCTTAGAAGCTTTGCCTTTGTACGGTTCTTTTATGCCGTTTTCCAACTTGTCGGTGCGGTTGCGGTGCGGATTCGTTTCGCTCGGTTGAATGTCGTCTACATGCACCTAGATGCGATGCAGGTATCGGGCCTCGGGGTATACTCCATTGCCCGGACAATCCTCATGGCCCATCACTATGGGCCAGTCCTTGGAGCCTATTCTAGGCATAAATAGTCATTACGGGATAATCCGTAGCCGGGCAAAGTTTTTCCCGCAGTCGGTTAACTACGGGAAAAAGGGAGGTTGTCCAGTAAAAGTCAAAGTTGGCCTTTCAGTGGCATTGAGGGTTGTTACTCGACTCTCTAATCACTATAGAGAGGAGTTCTCTTGGAAGAGGTCGCCTGTCCGGGGGCCGAGCGTGCAACGGCGCAAAGCCGTTGAGATGTTCGTGTGGCCCGTTGTCGGCGCGGTCGAACATGCCGCGCGCCATCCGGGCCACGAAGTCGGGGATGTTCTCGACCTTTAGATCGGCTGCTATGACGTCATTCCGGACGTAGCGACCTGCTCCGACGATCGTCCTTAATGTCAGATTCTGCTAGGCCTGCAGTCGCCGCCTCAGAGGGTCGCTCAGAAGTGCGTACCAGGCCGGAGCAGCATAGGTGATGATGGTCCGGATATACATCTTGTATATCCGGAGCTTGGTTCTAGTCGGCAGCTTGGATGCCAGGACCGGCAAGAGCGTCGCCCGCGCACATCGGGCCCTGCGGACGACGAAGTCGACGTGCGCGGTCATGCGCAGCGTCCTGTCGATCCTGCACCCAAGGTATGTTATAGCCTTCTAGTACGCAATCTTCTGGCCGTTGAGGGTCAGCGGAGGTGGAAATTTCCTGAGACGGCGAGTGAGCAGAGCGGTCGTCTTACCAACGTTGACGACCATCCTCCATTCATCCAGCCACGGTGGCAGCAGGTCCAGCAGATGCTGCATCTTGGCAGTGACTATGTGGGCTCTTCTGGACGAGGTGAAATAGGTGCTATCGTCCGAATATAGCGCCAGCTAAACGTCGTCCTTCGCTCAAGTGGGACTCTTGAAGCCTGCCTGCCAGTGTAGGTATATCGTTAGTGTAAGCCGCGTACAGGACTGGATACAAACAGCTGCCCTGTGGAACGCCGGCTCTGATGGATCTGGTTGCGGACTAGGCGTCCTCTACGCAGACGTAGAACTTCCTGTCTTCCAGGAAAGACCCCATTAGCCGCAACATAGCAAGAGGGACACTGGTCTGTTCTGTCAGCTTATAAAGTAATCCTATGTGCCACACCCGGTCGAACGCCTTCTCGATATCGAGAAAGACGCCCAACGATATGCGGCCACGATTATACTCTGCCGCAAGCAGGTGCAGCACTCTAGTCAATTGTGTGACTGTAAAGTGACCCCTCCTGAATCCGTGCTGCTCCGCCCGAAGTTGGATGCACGGATGGAGACGTCTCAGCAGCAATCTTTCAAACAGTTTAGCTATGTGCGGTAATAGCTTTCGGCCTGGAGCTGGCAGCTCTACGCCTGTCCTTCCCGGGTTTCGGCAAGACGATCACTTTGCCTTTCTTCCAGTCCTCCTGGAAGTGGGATGTCCGCAATATCCCATTGTAGAGTCGACCAAGCTCTACTAAGGACTCTATTGGGCAGCTGTCGGAGTGCAGCGTTGGTAATCCCATCGTGCCCCGGTGCCTTCCTCGGTTGCAGGCAGGTTACTGTCCTCCGCAGTTCAGCGGGGGAGATGAACCACTCTCCTGCAAGAGGCGGCGCGGGCGACGACAAGAACTCCTGTACGCGACTTTTCTTCCGGGCATGAAGCTCCATGAACTCCGCACTTGCTGGGTTTGGCATAAATTGCTCCTCGAAGTGATCCCAAGCCTCCCCCTCTGAAGGCCTGGACTGCAACGGACAGTTCCTCCGATAAGGTGTTAAGCTGGGTCTTTAGTCTAGGGCAGCGAGTACGCTCCCAGAGCTTTCTCAGCGCTCTTTTGCGTTTGATCTGCACGCTTATCTCACGCGGCAGATCGTCTCGCCTTGCTCTGATCGGGACGATCGTAGAGGCCGCGTGGAGGGCCTCCTTGATGTTCTTGGTAATTATAGTAGCAGCGGCCTCTACGTCGTCCGCTGTGCATATAGGCTGATGTGCTGGAGGTCTCTGCTGCAGATGTTGACAGTAGAGCCTCCAGTCAACACGTGTTTTAAATGCTCTGGGCGGCGTAGTCACCGCCTTTAGGCCAAGGGTTATCAGAATCGGGAGGTGCTGTGAGGAGAGGTCGTACAGCACTTCTACCACTGTCGGGTAGTTGACGTTCCTAGTGAGCACGATGTCTAATACATCCGGATGCCTCCGTGGGTCAGTAGGAACGTGAGTTGGTTCCTCGGGGCCTAATACGTCATAATTGTTCTTTTCGGCGTCGTCATAGAGTTCAAGACCCGGCGGGGTGATCACTCTAGACCCCCACGCCGGGTGTTTAGCGTTTAGGTCCCCGGCGATGATTGTGGGTGTTTCACCTTCCATCATCGTCCGGATGTCGGAAGAGCAGAATGGAGTCTCTGGCGGGCGGTATGCTGCGTAGATCCTAAGTTCCTCGCCCGCCGCCTCCATTCTTATGCCAATAGAGCGCATAGTCTGGTATGGTGGTAGTTCCAGTTCCTGATGGACGATGTCCCTCCTCACTAGAACCGCCGTCCCTCTGTAGGCGGCTCCTTGAGAAGTGACCTCGTCCCTTCTGTATATGTGGTAATTCGGCAGCTTAATATGCGTCTTTGGGTTTAACTTCGTCTCTCCCAGCAAAATAATGTGCAGATCCTGTTGCTGGGCGACTGTGCGGAGTTCATGCAGCTTCTGCTGTATTCCGTCCGGGTTCCAATAGAGGAGGCGCAGATTACTCTCCTCCGTAATGCCGTGCTATAAAGTTTGCCAGCGCCTTCATTATCGCCGTCACTGGATCTGTCCCGGCTCTGATGTCAGCCAGGACTTGTGTGCCGACCTCGATGGCAATACCAACCAGACGCTGGATTGCGTCTGCTGTTTCGAGGCCGGCGGCAGGTGTTCTCCTATAAGAAGGCGTTGGAAATTGTCTCGGGTGTTGGAATTCCTGGTTTTGCTCTCTTTGCTTGTAGGTAGAGCGGGCTCTATGTTCGGGTAGAGCCCTTTCTGGCACTCTACCCACGCGTTTGGTTGTCTCCCGAGTAATCTGCGCCTGTGAGGCTACTGGTACAGTTGGTGTCGGGGTAGAGGTAACAGCCTGAGGAGGCTGCGACTTCTTCCTACTTCTCCCCCGCCTCCTCTTTTTGGAGGGTTGCCGTTCTGTGGTGGGGTTGGCGGGGGGCTGTAGAGTTGCCCCGGTGGTTGCCCTGGTCATTGTGGGTTCCACCGTTTCCTGAGATGTTACGGGTGGGGGGGGGGCTGGTTGCCTGCCCTTCCCAGTGATGGTACTCAACGATCGGCGGAGTTTGTCGAACCGGCGGTTATTTGCAGCCACTGCTAACTACGAATAACGCGCACCAGGAGATCCTTCGCTCGGTATACGTTACCCAAAGCTTGTCGAGCCCATATATTTTAATTTGCGTCTTTTTGGCGCGGTACGTGCGGGAGCGGGGAGGGACCGTTTCGTTTTACCGCATCTCTGGACGCATAACCAGCAGCCGCTCGACATTTACCGCGCGCGGTCATGCAAACAAGATTTCGTCGTTTTAGTACTAGATATTGAACATTTTATAAACCTTGTATTTTGATTTGTTAATACTGTAGTCAACAAATTTAAAAGCTCTTCGAAAGTTTTTTTTAATATTCTGTACATCAATAAAAAATTTCGTGATTTTGGGAAAGTTCTTGGGCCGCAACAAAAAGTCGACAGTTAATATTATTTTCGATACATGGATGACGCCAGTAAAGTTTTCTTCTTTTACGTAGGTGACAAACATAACAGCACGCCAAAATATCGTCATCACTCGAAGATGACATCTTCGCTATTGTAAGATTTTATACCGATTAGCTGAAGGCAACGCGGTATCGTTTCGGTACAGACCTTAAAGATCCCGCACTGCTCCCGCACCGACAAATCGGAAAACGGCCTAAATCGTGTATACTAGGTAAAATAAATACACAATACATTTTTTCATAATAGTTTTATTAGATATTAAATACGTGGTTGAGACGAGACATGCTTACAGTCAATAAAAATTGTAACAAAATTACAATTTCTTCCACGATAAATAAATTTTAAAGAATATATGGCAAACTCATTGTAAAGTAGCAATCTTGTAAATCATATTCTAATATTAAGGCTATTTTTAGAGACCAAAATCACTGTCCTGATTGTGAATTAACTTGATGGCGATTATGCTGGTGGAGGTGGTGCTCCACCATCGTCACCGCCACCACCACCACCACCTCCGCCACCTGCATCTCCTCCTCCCCCACCTCCTCCTTCAGGTGCTCCTTCTGGTCCAGCCAAGGGTGAAAACCCTTCACCAGAGGGATCCCAAACTACGGGGGCCCAAAAGCAAACGGCCAGCCATATAATAATCATACAAATAATTGCACTCAAAATCGAATATTTTACCTGTAACAAGTATAATATTTTTTTTAAATAAAATCACAAAATTAATACATTTTTAGTTATACATACATTTGTAAACACGTTTCCTTATATCAGTACTCATTTGTGAAATATTCCCCGCATTTCCTACTTTAATATACCTATATATTATTTTATTATACCCATATATTATATGTATATAATTTTCTTTACTAACGCATTTTCTTAAGTTATTTTTCATTAGTTAATAGGAAGACTGCTACACATTTCCTGGTTTGATGCGTCTTACGACATCCACGGGTTGAAATTTGGTGGTGGAAATTCATTATATACTACCATTAAACAGGTGTAATGTTTTGTATAATTTTTGTCTCATTATTACTTTATTACCTCCCATATGTTTATCTCTGCTTAGCCTAATGGTTGATTGGGAGAGAATGCCTTAAGGCATTAAGTCCATCTTATGTACGATTTAATTTTTTATGCATCGAAGTTTAAATAAATAAAAAAAAAATAGTTGAGGGCTCCGTAGTGCATTGGCTTAGCAGTGAGATGCAGCACTGAGGACCGAGGGTTCAAATCCTGTACGGAACAGTATTTGTATGGCCTACAAATAATATTTCATGGTCTGGTTCTCTCGTCTCTCGGCCTCTGTGTAATTTTTTAATGTAAACGATAGAAGAAAATCGTGAGAAGGTAACGTTTAAAAATATTGCAGAAGAGCAGTAGAACGACGTTTTTTCTTCAAATATCAACGCTTACTTTCATCCAAAATCAATACCATTTTTTTTTTGAATTAATTGATGACGGTTTATCCAATGTTATATAAGAAAAAAAATACTACCAGTGTTCTTAACACTACTAATATTCCCATCGAATTCGGATATTGGATTTTAGCCGACGAATTTTAAATTTTGCTCTTTGTGTACTAAGCCACTAGGTTACTATCGCTTAAACGTAACAAAATTTGAACATATTTAAACTCAATTCCACAGACTGGCTGGTGTAAATATCGCTTATACTACGGTATTGGTTATATGACGTGGTAGGGCCACACTGCAGTTAATATTTTGGTTGCAGCAGGAATGCTTCGACCCGACCGGAAAAGGACCACACTCTCACAGAATGCCAGCGTAAAATAGCAGCTTAATGCTGCTGTGTTCTTTATGGTGTGTATAGATATACTATACCGGATATATATTATAACAGATAACCTTTTTACTAGAAACGAGGCATTCGATCTTAGTCTTCGGGGTCCTACATATTTGTTGGCCTTATTCTATATAAAGAAAATATAATTACTGTATAATGAAAATGGCCTGTCACCAGTAGCTTAAAATAAATATTGTCCCTTGATAACAATGTCCAATACGGACTTCTTATGCGATTTCTTATTAAAAAACTAAAGCAAAATATTGTAAAGAGAAGAGAGACAAGTCAAGAAAGGAAGACGAAAACAGCTACGCCCACCCACATTATTAAAGTTGTGCATCGCTGATGATTGAGTGAAGCCGGCGAGTAAAGACTTGAGGTGATATAATGATGTTTCATCGGATATAACCCGCTCTTACCCTGTAAGGCATTTGGTGAACTATCTGTGCATATACAAAAAATATGAAGCTAATTTCATAAATAAAGATAAAGTTACGGCATATATATGTCCAACTTCTGGGCTCAGGCCTTCTCTCATTTCAGAGAGTGTTTTTTAGGGCAAGGAAATATCCACCGCTCTGCCCCAATGCGTGTGGACGAACATTATATGTCTTCGAAATATTTTTTTTATATCTCAGGCATGCTGTCGTCCTCACGATGTTCTCATTCAACACCGAGCACGTTTATTTTATATTAGCAATTAAAATTGCAATTAACAAGTTCATTGGTGCCGGACTCAAACTCGGGTTGGTCGTGTACCGTGAAATTTAAAGCGAGCGCTAATCAACTGAGCTACTAATAGCCAACTTTTAATAACTTACCATTTTTTTCATTGGAACTTTTCCAGTGTAGTGACAAAAGTATGCAGGTGTATAGAGGAAAGGAAACAAGAACGTCATAGAGCTTGAAAGGCCTACTCCAAGAGCACCAAGATAAACATGCTTTGGCCAGGGTACTGGAGCATCAGGTTCTGCAGCCTGTGAAGTATCAATATTTAAATTAAATGTTCTTAATTTACCAAACATTGCACGCCGAATGGCGCAGTTTTAGAAAAGCGTATCTACAACAGTTATTTAAAAAATTCTCTGTGATGTGTTATTCCGGGAAATCTTTCATTATTTATTAACATTATGATTAAAAATTTAATTTTCCTGTTGTATGGCTTAAACCCTTCTTTTACTATTAGTATATATAAAAAAACCTATTATGGCACCACGCGGGGATGGCAGTAAATACGCAGCCCAAAGATAGAAATTTTGATGATGGGAAACGATTTTATGCCGAGGTGTCGAGAATAGTATAAACAAATACACATAACATATAAACACTGACGCCTGTCAACCCGAGGGATAGGCAGAGACTACAGACTTCCATTCAGCACGATCCTGACATACCTCTCTCGCCTCCTCCACATCCATATAGTTACGCATACATGCTCGTCGGTTAACGATACTCTTAATTTGGCCCATTTTTTATATATCGCCATTTGGTCCTTCCTTATCCCTTAACGACTCTTTCATTCACTTCTGCAATGTATATTTGCTTTGTCAGTTTTTTCTCATGTATTCTTTCTACATGACCAAACCACCGTAGCCTTGCTTACTTAATCCTGGTCACAGCATCATCTTGCAAACCCCTCTTCCTTTATCACCCTGTCACTCAGATTCAGCCCAAACATACTCTTAATTTTCTCTTAATTTTTGTAATCTTTGATAATACATGTTTTTCAATTGTAACAGTAACAAAGATGAAAATTATTATAATTCAACTAACCATGTTGATCACAAATGGTAAGAATACGCAGCAGGCAGCTACTCCGGGCATTATATTAGCGAGAATAATTGCAATAATTACAACAAGTAAAATCGAAACGTTCCAATCGTACTTCGTTAAGTTTTTTCCAACTCCTGCCGCAAGTACTTGAGCTAGTTTAGTCTCTCGTATAGCAACATTCAAGGCAACTCCTGATCCTAAATTTTTGGGAAACCAGAAATGATGTTTTAAGAAATAATGTAATTAAATAAAGTCACCAATAAAATGAATTGTTTATAATTTAATAGGTGGTATTACTATGTGTACTCTTTTTTTGTCTGTCAGTACGCCTGGGTATAAAGCATCATATGTTTTGCTGCTAAATAGTAGTTAGTACATACACTATTTTGCCGTGTAAAGAATGTAAGGAGGCAACATAATTACAAGTTTTGCATCTTAATCATCAGAGATGACAATGTATCTCTGTAATGTCTTTTTGTTTGAAGTTTGCTACAGGCTCCAATACCCACTTATTATTCACGAGTTTTATAAAAAAAAAACAGAATGCGTTTCAATCCAACCATAAATTGTTTTATGCTATTATTATTATTATTAATATAAAATAGAAAATAGACCCAGATAATTAGCAGCATCTCGCAGTTCAAAACCCGTAAAGCTTTTCAATAACTTTCCTGTCCGAATCGGAATGTTCATATACTCAAGGTAAAGTGAAATGGTTAAGATAAAGGAAACCATAAAATAAATAATGTCCGTGTAGAGTCGGTATGATAATGTCCACTGCCCAATACCCAATACCCTTGGGTGTCGTAATAGGCGACACAGGGAAATTGAAACAGAAAGGCAGCAACATCTTGCGGATAACAACTCAATAACTGATGTTGGCAACCCGCTCACTAAGTGTGTCAATTATGGCAAAATCCCCCCTAGGAAGCAATCTATGGAAGAGGCCACTAAGATACATATATACATCTCGTTAAAATCTACTACTGAAAATAAGCTGCACCCGTCTCAGTGATTTAACATGATCGTCATGCTTGACAGGCAGATTCACGATCGTGGTACCAGACGTATCGCACCTCTGATGCTGGTCGAAGTATTTTATGTGTGGCATAAACAGTATGATACTACCGCCATCTACCGAAATCTATAGGATTTTCTGATGTTTGTTTTTGTGAGTCAAGGTGGGACAAGTGACTAAGAGGCGACTCCAGTCGCCTCTTAGTCACTTGTCCCACCGCCAACGCGGAATTAGAAGCGGATAAAGCTAAAAACTACATAAAAGTTGGCGAGCAGCGAGAAACAAGTGTGTAGTTCCGATAGTTCCATCGCTGGGCTATAAGCAAGTGCACCCAGATCCGCACTGTAGAGTAAAATTTGCGGATCTCTCGGCGTAAGTTCTGACCGCCAAGTGATCATCGTTGATCGAGTTTTATCTTTGTTAGCTTTTGTCTCTGTGACTAACTAATGGATAAAGAGTTCTTTCCGGCAGTGTCAAAAGCCAGAGATCAACTATAAATATATGTATATTTTTATTGACACGAGATCTATATCTGTTGTTCATTTCTTGAGCGAGAAAATAGTAGATAGCTAATCGCTTCTCCGTCAGCGGTAGGATAAGTGCCTTACGAGAACCTGGGGCAAAAACGGCATGAAGGATTTCCTTCCGCCGCTACAACAGCGCATGCCTCATTAACTTGCACCCGAAAATTTATACTTAGTGTATAGGGCATTCCGACTAGCTACGACAGTTTATTTCGTTTATCCACCCTAAAAAATCCACCCTAGGGCAGATACTCCAAAACTGCGCTGCCACATCAACCCCCTGCTCAGACCGGAGGTCGACAGTGCAGTCCGATTGCCGGTGCGTCCTTAATGCCGGTGGGGAATGCATGCTGTGTGCGTAAGGGCAAGTGACACCCGTGCTAATGATATACCGATGTGTAATGCATGCCGTACTACGCACTGGCAAGTGACGCCGGTGAGGACGATACCGGAGCAAGTGCCAGAAGTCTGCCTTATAAATCTGCGGTGAGTCGAGATGAGGACAAGTTGGACTGGTTTGCAGGGACTGAAGGCTAGATGTTGTAGTTTTCCGAGGTTTGTTCGTTGCGTTGTTCATATATCACGTCAGTTAGCCACTAGTTTGGAACTATCAAACGGAGCGTTGGCCGCTCCCCGGGCAAGGTGTTTTATAGTGCGGAGTTAGTCTAAACATACTGTTTATCATTCGATGTTTCGCTTGTGGTGCGTCGACAGCACCACCACAACTGTACACAGCCGAGGGAGAAAATCGGAATAAAAATAATATATACGAATTCCGATAATCCACCCTATCTGGGATGGATAGATGAACACGCGTTTCCGCGTATCCACCGTCACCAGGTTTGAATCTTTGATAAACGACGAATTCGTGGATAAACGAATTAACCCATTACTACTACTCCAGAAGACGTAAATTACTATATCAGTCATTTAACTACTTTAATTAAAATCATAGAGAATAATACCAATGACAAGGAAATATGCATAAACTATATTTTTATTAACAAATTTCCACCACAAAATTGCCGACTCAGGTTTAAGCGGTGGTAAATCAGATTTTCCTGAAAAAAAAAAAGAAAGGAAATAAGCATAATAAAATATATGTAAACAAAAAATTTATGACATATGTTTCGTGAAATTATTTAAAAAAAACATGAAATATTTAGTTCCATACTACTTACTTTTAGCATTAAAGTATTTTAGAAAACCAAAAGTTCTTGGTAAAACATGCAATCCGAATACGAAAATTGCAGCTACGGTAGCATCTTTAATACTGTAAAAAGTTGAAATTCGTTAGCCAAAGAACATTCTACAAATAATTATCAACAAAACAATACTTTTTAACAAACGTGTCTAAGACGCACGCAAACTATCTTGATGGTAATCAGATGACGTGGCCAATAGACGTACAATGGCAATAAGTTGTCACCTTAGAAGATTAAGTCCAGTATACGGATACAGTGTGGAGTGTAAACTAATACTTCAAAATATAAAATTTGGCCATGTTATCTAACAAAATTTAATTATTGTAAAGCCTGAGTTTTGAACTCGAAGTTGTTTGTAAATATACCGGTCTAAATCAGAATAGACACATTTATCCTCAACTAAGTACTCGTATAATGGCAATAAGTTGTCACCTTAGAAGATTAAGTCCAGTATATGGAGATAGTCTCGAGTATAAACTATATAATATAAAATTTGGCCATATTATCGAACAAAAATTTGTTTATTTTAATGCCTGAGTTTTTGACTTCAAAATTGTTTTTGAATACCGGTCTATATCAGAAGAGTCACTGTGGGGTTACTTTCTACAATCTTTAAACTTAATAGAAAATAATAATAAAACCTATAAAATGCATTTTAGATCCCGCTCTTCTAGAGCTCCGTACATATATTGTGACTATCTTAAAATAAAATTCGTTTGTTTTGGTCCACCCATCTACAATTACAGCCTCGGGCCTCTCCCATAGATTGATTCATAGGAAGGATTTTGCCATAGTTACCGCTTGGCAGACGGATTGGCAACCACATTTTCTTATAAGTTGAGTTGTTAACAGAATGTGATGCTGCCCATCTCCTGATTCAGTTTCCCTCTGTCGCCTCTTACGGCACCCACGGGAGGATATGAGGTAGTGGGTATTCTTACACCGCCACTACACGGGAACTTGTTTTAGTCACAATACAATTATTTTTATTCTTATTTTTTAATCTCATGGTTAAGCAAGTAATGAAATTACAAAAACTTTACACAGGTATATCTGGTGACGTTGTTTCCCTACGAAATGTTGCCCATCCCATGTTTAACCATTTGCACCATCGAAAAAGAAAAAGAAGTAACGCTGCAGTTGTAAAGAAAATCGCCATCTGGAAAAATAAATAAAATATATTAATGTTAGCATTATATACTTATTACGTGCACGCTAAAACTATTGCCAAAACGTTAGTTATTTTATTTTACAATCAATAAGCAAATATTTGTTTCACAAATAGCATCCAGTATAGAAAGAAGACGAACTTGTAGAATAAGTTTCCTTAAATTAAATGAATAATAATATCCTTAATAAACATTGGAAAATTATTATGTTTATAAAATAAGAAAAATAATGAGATAATAGTTGTCGAAAAACATCAAATCATCAAAATAATACTGTAACGGTTTGTGTCGACAGTACCGCCTAACACTTCTTGCAAAGAATACATTTTGGAATGACCTACAATTTTTTTCTATCCTAGGTGACAGTTCGTGTGCAGTTTACGTGTGTTAAAACATTTTTACATACGGTTTAATTACGTTTCTCAATGCTAAGAATAATCTTTTCCATTTTGGTACATACGAAATAGACCTGTGGTTAGCGATAAAAAATGAATACATAAAACAACTTAAATGGTGCGTTATTGGTATATTTTACTTAAATAAAAAATATAAGAAAAAAATACGTTAGGTAGCGTTAAAAGCTTTATACTATACGTTACTTTTCTTGTTTTATTTTATAATTGACATTTATCAATGTTTATATGGTATAATATTATTTGTAAATTGTTTTATTTATTATAACAACGTGATTTTAGAGCCTTGTGGTCGTCATGAGGTGTTGTAGAAATTCGACCAAGAAGCTCAATCCATTAAATTATTAAGTTTATATATTAAGGCGCTACTCCTAGCGAACGAACTTGATCATTCGGTTCGCCTAATGCTCCTACACTCCACGCGCTCTCGTTACAATATATCGCGTAAAAATACGCCCAAATTATAAATCATTTTATTTTAAAATCGAATTTTAGTCCTTTGAAACAACTAAATAGATCAAAATATTCATTAATAAATTGCCTATCTATTAGTGACAATCGCAAAATATAATAATGTAGTTTATGAGGAGGTGCAGTAATTTTTTTATTATTCACAAAAATTAATAATTATTTCGCATTTCTGTGGTTAAGTTGTAGGGAGATTCATCAAGTATTTAATCCTTTAAAAAATGGAATTGGATATTGTGGAACCAAGATTACGTAGAAAGTTATCTAACTAAAATTACTCACAAATAACGACTTCCGCGGCATTTTTCACACAATATTCAACAGTTCATTCAGTCTCAATTTTTGAAGGAAAACTTCAAGTGGGAGATATAAGCAAGAGAGAGCAGTGCGCGCGCACACTGTCTCTCTGTTCTCTGTGTGTAGTTTTACTTCAGTCGTTTGGTCAGCACAATCGTTTTTAGTAAGTCTATGGAAATAGTTGTTTCAGTTATACAAAATTCTTTACTATTAAAAAGCTACTCTATCCCTGCGCGAGTCCAAAGTCTAAGTCACACGTTTTGCGAACATTTTCATTGTACGTACAGCTAAGGATTGGAATTATTGAGGTCAAGAATGAATAGGTCGTTATCGCTTACCATCAGGTGACATGGTGGTCAAACGCGAGCCTATCTATAATATTAAAAATATTAAGGTATATATTTTGCATACATTGTAAAGTATTAAATTACCTCGAAGATTTATCTCTACTATATGTGTGGTGATGTTGGTACTTGGTAGCAGAACATAATGCTTCCAGAAGATCTTACTCAAAACAAAGCAACATATAATTGCCGATGGTAAAGGCACTCTTTTATTACGTTGATGTCCAACAGCGAGAAAGTTTGTCCCTGGGACTTATTTATCGTAAGGGCACACGACACTTTAACAGGGGCTTGAAGCCACTAAAGACCTATAAATACTAGGCTGCACTAAAAGTATCGGGAATGGAATATTTCCACTATTCCCGTCATATTAAAATCTTTTTAACTGAAAACTCCTTGGTTTTAAAAATCGAATACCATTTATTTATTTAAAATAAGATTCTCGGTCTTGTCACAAGGTTTTGTCAAACTTGTTTAGTCGTTGAGAAAATGGAATTGACTCGAGAAAATTCAAGAGCGATAATTTATTATGAGTTTCGAAGTGGTTTAACACAAAAACAGTGCGTTGACCAGATGATTTCTGCATTTGGTGATGAAGCTCCACCCAACACCACAATTTATCGCTGGTTTGCTGAATTTTAACGTGGACGTGTCAAGCTCAGTGATGATCCCCGTCAAGGTCGTCTAAAAACTGCAGTCACCCAAGAAAACGTTGATGCTGTGCATAAGCTGATTAAGGAAGATCGATATGTGACATATCGCAAAATTCAGGCAACTTTAGACATTGGCATGAGTTAAATACAAATAATTTTGCATGAACAATTAGGTGTATAAAAGTTGCTTTCCCGATGGATACCGCATTCGCTCTGTAAAGAGCAAAAAGCGGCTCGCGTTACTTGGTGCGTCAGAACTCTCGAAAGATTCCATGCAGGATTCTCAAATGCTGTATACAACATTGTTTTAGGTAACAAATCCTGGATATACGCGTACGAACCCGAAACAAAAAACCAGTCACGAGTTTGGGTGTTCGAAAATGAGTTAAAGCCAACAAAAATTGTTCGTTCACGGAGTGTTGCAAAAAAAATGGTGGCCACGTTTGTCTCCAAAACCGGTCATGTTACGACTATTACTCTTGAGGGACAAAGAACGGTTAATGCAGAATGGTATGCTAGCATTTGTTTGCCACAGGTCGTTTCTGAACTCCGTAAAGAGAACTGCAACCGCCGCATCATCCTCCATCATGACAATGCGAGTTCTCACACTGCACACAGAACAAAAGTGTTTTTAGAGCAAGAAAACATAGAATTATTAGACCATCTGCCGTACAGCCCCGACCTAAGCCCTAATAATTTCTATACTTTCCCTAAAATAAAGAATAAATTGCGTGGACAGGGATTTTCATCACCTGAAGAAGCTGTGGACGCCTACAAAACGGCCATTTTGGAGACCACAACTTCCGAATGGAATGGTTGCTTCAACGATTGGTTCCATCGTATGGAACGATGAAATGTGTCAAATTTCGTGGAGAATACTTCAAAAAGCAATAAATACATTTTTAAATAGTAATGTTGTGTCACTTGCCGCCGCCGTGCCACGTGCCACCCTCGTAGGTCTGTCGGTATCATCGGAATTCGTGTAATGTACAAGCTGTCCCGCTTTAGGTCCAGTGAAGATGGTTGCAATAGAAATCAAAAATTCTTGTGGAATGCGACAGTATTCGCTTCGTTTAAGGTACAAATATATGATAAAATTTTAATAACATGGAGTGTAATTAATAGTGAAACTCTTGCAATTAAAACTACCGATTGAGTTTTAACAATAAGTTTAACTAAATGAGATCAACTCTTGCAATAGTTTTTGGGAAATATTTTATATCAGTAAAATATTTCCTATTTCTTACAATTCTTATTTTCCGATCTTAACCACCAAATCACGGAATTTTTTTTTCTGCCGTCGCTAATAATTTTGCATTTCATAAAGTATCATAAAAAGATATTGTAAAATACATAAAAACTATTGATACTAAGAAAACCGCAGAGCAACGGGGGGTTTTCTTTTAAATTTATTGCGTCTATAATACAAACTCACATCAGATATCTATTATTTTTAATATTGGTATCGAATCCTTTCTTAGTTTAATGAAACATATTAAAGTAATACCTTTATTTAAATCTGGTAGTACATTAAACACCGTCAATATTAGACCAATTTTTGTACTTCCAACTCTAATTAAAATTTTTGAAAAAATATTCTTGATAAAATCTAAAAGTTTTTAATGTAAATAATTTACTACATAAAATCAATTCGATTTCACAAGGGGGGGGGGTTGGTGGGGGGGGGGGGCTCGACAACTGATTCTGGTGTTGAGCTGATTAAATATATACTTATAGAGTTTTTACGGATCGATAGTACAAACAGGCATGCCTTAGTGCTTAATTCTCGGCCCCCTTTGGTTTCTTTAATGTATTAATAACTTACCTTACATAGTAGGGGATAATCGCATTATAGTATTATTTACTGATAACACTTCATTATTTTCGAATTAAAAAGATATTTACTAAATTATGATGAAGTAAATAATGCTATATCTAAATTAATAAATTGGTTTAATGTTATTAATTTGCCCTTAAATATTACTAAAACTAAATGTATAAAATTCCTATTTCCCAATGTCAAATATTATGGCACTAATATTATTTTAAATGAGATGAGCTGAGTTTTGTTTCAAACCACCATTTTTTTGGGGTCACACAAGACGCAAAGCCTCAATGGGGCCCATTATTCAAAACTAGCTAGCAGATTTAGTTCTGCAGCACATGCAATAAAAAAAGATTAGAACTCTTACCACTGTTGTAACAGCTAGACTAGTTTAGCTATTTGTATAGCAAAACATCATGGTATTTTGCTATGAAGACACGTGACTGACACTGAAATTATATTTGTTTACAGAAGAGGGCCATTAGAGCAATATATGATTTAAACCCTAAAAATTTGCTCAGACCAACATTTAAAGAAATTAGTATATTAACCTTGGTCTCTCGATACATTTATGAAAATGTAACGCACGTACACAGAAATAAAATTAGTCTATTATAATAAGTGATATTCATTATATAAATACTAGGATCGGACGCAAGCTAGTAGTACCAGTTACTCGACTCAACAGAGTCAGTAATTCATTCTTAGGGCGATGAATATTCTTTTACAACATAATCGCAGAAAATATACAAAACTTGACCTACACAAAGTTCAAAAACATTATGAAACTAAGTTTGTATAAAAAGGGTTATTATAATATTAAGAAATTTGTGGATGATAATAACCAGCGGGAAGGGTGATTTGCTACTAAGCTATTTCTAATTTGTTATGCGTTGTTAATTGTAACGTGCATGATTGTAAGCTGTTATTTTAAAAAAATCCTGCTGTGTTTCTTTGTGAATTTTCCCAGGACAGACGTTTTTTCCGAACCAGTAGGAAATTAAAAAAGTGACTTTCTATAAGTGTTATTTATAATCTATATTGAATGAAAAAGTTTCTGTTTCTGTATTAATTAAATTTTAGAACACAAAGTTGTAATTGCCATTTAACTGTAACAGTTGGACTTCTCCTCTTGCAGATTTTTTGTAGATAGTGATAAGTTCTACGTCTAGTTAGTTTTGCTCCGCCACCAATAGTTTTTGCAGCGCACGCCAAGTGAAACTTTTATAAATATAGCCCATGTTACTCTTTTGTACTATAGCTTTCTATAATTGAAGGATAGATTTAGTAGTTTTAAAGTTTATCCATAAGAAACAAAAAAAATTTCCTGTTTATAATATTAGTATAGATAAATTAAACTTCTAAAAGTGCTTGCCTTTTCGTGCCTGCCGATTTTCTTTGGCAAATTATCTTTGTGCTTTTGCAAGGATTTCTTTGCTTCTTCCATCGCATAAGCACTCATAGGTTTAGGAGAATACCTGCCAGGAGATGCAAAAAAATAATTAAAAAGAAAAATAAAGAAAAAACAACAAAAATAAATGTTTAATTTTATTCATGGCATAAATGTTTGCTCATACAGCCATATATCGTAAGCCGCGGGACAATCACGGGATACAATAGGGCAAACTATTCTCTTACGCCATCATTACGGGGGCAAACATATTAGCATGAAATAATTTTTACTTCACCAAATTATTTATTATCAATATTCCTCAGAAATGTTTCCTTACCTAACGTTGTTAAAAATTTATTTCTGGAATTACGGAACATGAAAGGCCTACGCCTATATGCCTATTTTCCTTTTTATTTACTGCTTTCTACCTTAAAGTAATAACAGCAATGTCTACGTGACTCAGCCTTTAGAATTACAATTAAATACAACCACAAATAGGTTTTGAGTTTAAGGTCTCTGTCGAAAACTGTTGTATTGTACAAGCCATAAAGATGAAAACTTAACAGAGATAATATTCACCATTGTAGTTTGGATGATTCAAATGATTTCTTCATGCTTTGATTGTGTCAAGCAGATTTTTTAATTATTTTGAATTGAAATCGGCTACTTGATTTGTAACCGTCTTGTACTAGGGTCGAGGAGGTGACGGAGGAAAGCGAATTTATTATTTATCAAAATAGTTCATTTATTTTATCATTATTGTAACATTGAACATTTCCAACCAGAAGAATTATTCTTATACATCAACATTAAAGGTCTACTACTACATAGGCATTCCCAATAAACTGCCTGGTAGGCCCTCTAGGACATCCCTTAGCTCCAGGAGCCACCTCCAAGAACAGGGACCTGGGTGCCTTGGGGCTGCAGAATCGTTGCACTCAATAACTCTTAAGTCCTCACGAGTATTTCGATGATTTTGTAAAGACCGCAGGGCCAATAGCATACACTTTTAGAAGAAAAAACGTATTTTTTATTATTTTGAGTAATTTTTTATTATATTTCATTTTCTTTCGCCTCGAATTCTTCTTTCACCTCCATGGGATGCTGGGGTAGTGGATTCTGTTACACTGCCAGTTATATGACAAAGAAGAAGCAGAAAATATATAAATTATGAAATTACCTGTCAAGGAGCATCATATGATAAACGACATTAATGATAAACATGACTAACGCCGTAGGTATAGCAAAACTGGAGTACTGCAAATAGTTAAAAATATCAGGGTACTCCATTCCTTTAGGCGGACTCCTGAAATGTTTATATTTAATAAAAATTAAAAACCTTTTAATTATTGATAGTAAATTAAATGTAACCGTCTAATTCCTTAAAAAGTTTCTGCGTTAGGCATAAAAAGAAAAAAAAACTGAAGTACTTACTGGCTCCATATAGCTCGGAAAAAAATTGTTGCAAACGACGCATGTATTATACCAATACTACCTAAAAATTGTCGTATCTATTGATTATTTTATAATATAGATGAAAAGATTCTTAAAAAATTAATGTATATTTTAATTTTAAGTTAAGTTCTGCTATCTGAAACTATTCGCATGCACTGCGTATATTTTAAAATATCAAAATAATAGGAGATTCGGAACTAAATAGTATTATATTCCACCGATGTAGATATGAAATTTAAAATAAAAAATAAAATTATATATTTATTTTATGGCTTGCGCATTGCCACTTCAGCTTCCTTATCCGTTTGGATATGTCGACTACTCTGACTGAAGAATACGTAGGCCGGCATTATAGCTTGAAGAACCAACAATCGATCTGAGGAATAATGCCTTTCGATTTCACTATTAGTAATAATAATGGCACTCTTGCACTAGTAAGCGAACTGTAGGGTGGCCTCTTACTAGATGTAGCAACAGGTCGTCTGGCTGGTATCAAAACCGAGGCCAAGCATACCCCCTTCCCTACTTTAACTTTTTAAGTAAAATAAATTCAAATTTTGAAAAACCTTTAACACTAGAGTTTAAACAGCACATAGCATAGATAAATCTGGCCAGCAGAATCCGACATTTTTTACATTATTTTATACAGTAATTCACATTGTCTACAATTCAAAATGATAACATAATAAACGGCCTAGTATAGAATTTAAGCTTTTCATTTAAGGGATAAAATATAGAGGCATATTATTTTACAATCTTAATAAATAAACATTAATGTTGTACAAAAATTTATTTGAGTAACCACTCCCTAATTTCATTTTTACTTGTTCAAAATACAAGATACTATGTTATTTTACTATTAAAATAATTGAAACTTTATTAAAATAAATTTATTGAACTTCGACATAAACGGAATAATAAATAAACTTGTAACAGTGCATTACTTACCAATTGAGGAAGCTGTTTGAATAGCATTGTTCACTATATAACGCATTTCGTCATAATCAGCCTCTGAACTTCTGGATCTAGAAGTTGCTGACTGAAAATGAAAAAAAAAATCAAATGTTATTTACTGCATCACTGTCAATGGTAACTATAATATCCTAAAGATCGAATTGTATCCACATAAGACAGAATTACAGTGTATGAGTGCATGTGCAAAATACAAGGAGGTAAGGGTCGACCCACATGTACCACAACCACACCACATTGCAGCGACAAAATGTGGTCACGTGTTGTATTGTAACCCTATTCGTGGCATCGACCCAATGTTGTGTTTGCGATGTGACCGGTCGCTAGTTCCATGTGATTCCGTAGTGGTTGCGTCGTGGTTGCGTTGTGGTACATGTAAATTGTACATTCATTTCTAATACAAAATGCGCCCACCCACGTGTTGCAGTTGTGGTTGTGGAACGTAGTAGTCGACCCTAAGTGTACCATTTTTTCCCTCACTCTGGAAGTTTAGTGAGACGGTAATCCTAAACAACCGGTGTAAGATAAGGAACAAGGCTTATTTATTTATGTATTTTTTTATTATATTTCTTTATTGTATCCTTAAACAAAACAATACAAAGGGCGGACTTAATCGCACTTTTTTTGTAGAAACATATATAGGTTATTATAATTAGGCTAAATTTTTCATGTTGAAATCTGTTTATTATTCTTTTATTTTATTTTTAGGTTTCCACATCAAAGTCAAAGTGGAATAAATTCGTCCATTTTTAACACTCGCGTGCCCAGCATTTACGAACCACTCTTATTTTACTTTAAATAAATATATTTGTAATTAAAATCTTATGTCAGTAAGTTATGTTAAACATATTTATTCTACTTTAAATAAATATATTTGTTTTTTGTAGTAAGTTTTGTTAAACATAAATTTAGTATGTTTTTATATTTGACATAGATAGCTTTTAAAATATTCATATAAAAATATCATTAAAATGTAATAGTGATATAATATTATGTAATAACAATAATAATAATAATAATAATATAGGCGCCAAGGTTACCACGGCTGGACGCGCTAATGGCCATAGTAGCGCTATCCCAGCATGGAGAAGAAGAATTGAGGAACGTATCGCAAAGGCTAGAGCTCTCATCGGCGGACTGATATGCTTCAGATCAGGCAACAACAGGCCAAGAATTGTGCGCACCGTCAGGATGGCGTTTGCTGGGACAAATGTCAGTTTGTCCCAGCCGGATATAACGCAAAAACTGACGGAGCGCATAGATGATCTGAAGCAGAGAATCGCTGCTTGGGGAAAGCGGATTCGGCGATATACCGAGAGGTCGATACGGTTCAACCAGAATCGTCTCTTCCAGAGTGATCAGAAGAGGCTCTATGAATCATTGGAGCGACCAATGGTAAGTGGAACGGGTCCAGCACCGAATCAGGCTGACACTGTAGCATTCTGGCGCGGCCTGTGGTCAGAGCCCGTAAACCACAGCGAGGGCCCTTGGACGGAAGTTGTGGCGAGTCAGTGTGCGGGTATTACGCCCATGAACCCCGTCATCATAACGCCGGATGACGTAGCTGAGGCGGTCCGTAGGGCCCCGAACTGGAAAAGTCCGGGGCTTGACGGGCTGCATCACTACTGGCTGAAGGGGTTCATGGTATGTCACTCTGTGCTCGCCCGACAGTTTCAAGAGGCTCTCAACCAGAAGTCACTCCCAAGCCTCTTCACTACTGGGATCACTCATTTGGTTCCTAAAGACCAGAGTACCACAGACCCGAGCAAATACCGCCCCATCACGTGTCTACCGACCATATACAAGACACTAACATCCATTTTGAGCGCGAGAATCACTTGTCACCTGACTACAGAACTACGACTACAGACTACAGAAAGGCATTCGACTTGGTGCCCCATACATGGCTAAAGAGAGTCCTCCAGCTGTACAAAATTGACTGTACAGTTGGAGACTTCCTCGAGCAGTGTATGGGGCAATGGAGTACGATTCTTTGCTATCTGGGCGAGCGGATGATGGCTGCGGAGAACCACATAAGGATAAGAAGGGGTATCTTCCAGGGCGATTGTCTGAGTCCAATCTGGTTTTTACTCCCCCCTGAACCTTCTCAGTACTTTACTGGAGGGCTCCGGGAGGGGATTTCAGCTTCGGAAAGGAGGTACAAAAGTGACCCACCTTTTCTATATGGATGACCTCAAGTTATTCGCCTCCAGTCGCTCCCATCTTATGGAATTGCTAAACATCACTTGTGAATTTAGCAATTCTATTGGAATGGGGCTGGGAACGGATAAGTGTGCGGTCCTCCATGTTGAAAGGGGGAGGGTTGCTAACTCTGAGGGCATAGACTTATCTATGCCCGTCAACTTAAGGACCCTTTCCGAGGCTGAAACACACCGATACCTGGGTATGTCACAGAACATCGGTATCGATGAGGCTGGTATGAAACAGTCAGTTTGCGACGTGTTTTATGCACGCTTGACCAAAGTGCTTAACAGCCTTTTGTCCGGTGTGAATAAGACACACGCATATAACGGCTGGGTCATGCCTGTCCTCATGTATACCTATGGCATACTCAGGTGGACTCAGACTGAACTTAACGCCCTGGATAGAAAAGTCCGCACTACCATGATGTCCCACAGGATGCATCATCCGAGATCGTCGGTAATGAGGCTGTACTTGCCGCGAAAGGATTGTGGGCGTGGCTTCTTGAGCGCGCTCACCATGCATAATTCGCGAAGTGTGCAGCCTCCGTAATTACTTCCTGGCGAGATCGGATGATCCATTCTATATGGACGTCATTTCTAGTGATAAAGGACTTACCCCTCTATCCTTAGCCAACGAGCAATGGCAAGACCCGGCAGTGCAGACAATTTCCGACCGGGAGAACGTATGGAAGGAGAAGGAGCTCCACGGGAGGTTCTACAAGGCTCTACATGAGCCTTTCGTAGACACAGTAGCCTCCCTCCACTGGCTACGCTTTGGTGATCTCTTCGGGGAAACCGAGGGTTTTGTTTGTGCAATACAGGATCAGGTTATTAAGACCAACAACTATCGGAGATACATCCTAAAGGATGGCACCGTGGACATCTGTCGAGCTTGTTGCCATCCCGGTGAGTCACTTAGGCATGTCATCTCCGGTTGTTCGGCGCTTTCTAACTCTGAGTACTTGCACAGGCACAACCTAGTAGCCAGAATTCTTCACCAGGAGCTCGCTCTGAAATACGGTCTCGTGGATCGGAAATTGCCGTATTACAAGTACTTGCCGGAAGCCGTGCTCGAAAATGATCGCGCCAGGCTCTATTGGGACCGGGCCATCATCACAGACAGGACTATTCTTGCGAATAAGCCTGATATTGTGCTGATGGACCGGGCACAGTCAAGGATATTTTTGGTCGACATTACCATTCCGTATGACGAGAACCTCGTGAAAGCCGAAACAGACAAGCAAACAAAATATCTGGACCTGGCTCACGAGGTGACCGACATGTGGGGTGGTCTGCCGACCGAAATTATTCCTGTAGTCGTCTTTGCAAACGGGCTAATCCCAGTCAGCCTCTCGGGTCATCTGAGGCGACTGGGACTACGTGGCGGACCGCTCCGGGCTCAAATGCAGAAGGCGGTGCTGTGTATGTATGTATTTTTATATTTATTTTATGTTATTAATATTTATGTATATTTATCTTTTCATTTTCATTTATAATTATATATTTATAGAACCCAACCAGATGAGAAAACTATATAGATACCCCACAATAATAATAAGCTTTATTGGTAATTATACAGTGAATATATGAAGTCTCTGATTGCTGAACTAGGAATTATACCTGTATCTCAGCAATCAGCTCCCTCTCTGAATTTTATGACCTAATAAATTAACAATAAAGGTTCAAAATAACAAGAATGTTTCAAAAGTTATAAAAATAATATACTACTTAATTTACGTACTAACTGTGTGTTGAGTGTGTTAGGGTTCAAGTGTGCGTGTGTGTTTATGTATGTGTGGGTGTGTGTATGTGCGTGTGCGTGTGCGTGTCAGCAAGCGTATTTTTGCGTTTGTGTATGTATGTGTTTTATATGTACTTATAAATAAATGAAAATAACAGGATTCATCAAGCGGATTACATTATAACATTAAAAAAAAGTCCTCCGTTTCTTCATAATTTAATGATAAAAGCCATTTTTCTACCTTCTTTTTAAATTTGTAAAGTGGATAAAAGTTAAGAATTTTGTTTATTTTGTTATACAAATGTACACTAAGATAATCATGTTGGCCCCTGGCAAAGGACGTGCGGAAAGCGGTTGGAGTCAAGACATTAACTACTCGTATTGTACGTTTTCTTTCTATTTTGTCTTTGTCGTTTGCAGTAGCAAGATGTTATCTGCTTATAAGTTGTAAAATGTATAACTGCCGAACAGTAAGAACCTGACAATCACTATAGAGTATTCTAGTTGGGAATCTAAACGTCTTAAAAGTCATCGTTTTAAGCAACGACCTTTGAGCTCTTTCAAGTCGCAAAATGTGGGTTTTGCATGCGCCACCCCAAACTCTAATACAATAGTTTATTATTGACTGAGCAAGCGCGTAATATACTACGCGAAGTGTATCAAAATCAGCCACATACCTTAGATGTTTAAACGCCCAAATTAGCTTCCTTACTCTAGAGGTTTGTAGATCTATATGACTAAGCCAGTTTATTTTACAATCTAAAATAACGCCTAGGTATTTGACAGTATCAGATTTATGGAGCATATGGCATGAACATTGTCGATTTTTCAGTAATTTAAAGCACTGTAGCTTGATAGATATATTTTCAGTGTGGTTTTCCTTGATATTAAACTGGATAAAAGTTGTTTTTGACAGGTTTAGAGTAAGTAAATTCAATCTTAGCCAGCAGTTTACCTTGTGTATTCCAACTTCAGCATTTTTACAAGCCTTATCCCAAGTCTCTTCATAAAATACCAGCGCCGTATCATCAGCGTACGTAAATATTTGTCCATTATATAGTGGCTGTGGGCAAAGGTCATTAATGTAAACCAAGAAGAGACTAGGGCCAAGTATACTTCCTTGTGGAACACCATATGTAACTGCGTCATAAAAACTTACTATTCGATCGATCTTAACACACTGCATACGATCACAAAGAAAGTCCTTAAAGATGGAATGCACTACACCACGAATTCCTGCTCTCTAGCTGTCAAGGAGAGAGGGAATCGAAACAGTGTCAAATGCCTTGGCTAGATCTAGAAAAACACCAATACATTTTTGCTTATTATCAAGCTTAGTGGTAACGTAATCAACCAAGTCACTAACAGCATTTTCTGTACTTTTTCCCGACCTGAAACCATATTGATGTCGTGACAGAATATTATTCTTTTCTAAAAAATTCATCAACCGAGTATTTAAAACTTTTTCCAAATTTTTTGAGAGAGCAGGCTGTACAGATATAGGCCGGTAATTATTTATATTATCTTTTGAGCCACTCTTGTGTACTGAAGTTATAATGGATTTTTTAAAAACTTTTGTAAATCTCAATCAATGATCTAGACAGATATTAAATAATTTAGTTAAAGGCGGAACAAGAATATTTCTAGCAAGCTTTAAAAGTTTGCTAGAGATAGAGTCCCAGCCTACAGCGCAGTCATTTTTAAGGTTGATAATAATAGACTCTATTTCCGCTTCGTCAGGTAGAATGAGAACGCAAGAATTGACAACACAAGGTAAATTGATGTTGTACCGATAGTTTTCGGTTTTGTCTTGACTTATTTTTTTGCCAAATTTTTACCAACCTTTGAGAAAAATTATTTATACTCTCAATTGTACAAGACTTATTATCTATATTATTCAGCAAAACTTTTGCTGGTGCATTAATAGTATTTTGATTTGTAATAATTTTAATAGCTTTCCATTTTTGTTTATTATCTTTTGCCTTTTTAAGAAGAGATCTCTCATATTTAAATTTAAGCCTTCTTAGGAGAGAATTACAAAAACTTCTATATCGCTTATACGAAACTACCAAAATGTTATTATCGGGGTCCTTTTTTAGGTTTTTATGCAATTTATCTCTATGGCGAATGCACCGTAGAACTCCGGGCGTAACCCATGGCTTAAGAATTATTTGCCGCTATTTGCCGCCTAGTAATCACTTTTTCAACAAGTTAGAGTACAAAATTTTATTATCGAAGATATTTTTTCTACTAATTGTGAGGCAGCGTTATCTGCATTGCAGTTGGTGTTTATAAAAGAAAAGTCAATTGTAGACAGATTTTTAATAACTTCATTGTAATCAATTTTTGTATTATAGCTTACTTTATGAGTATAGTCGTTATTAAAAGAAAGGTTTAGAAGCACAGAACTATGGTCAGTAACAGTTGAATTCAGAACAACTACTGTGGCAGGCAAATAGGTTTTAATCATGACATGGTCCAAACAATTATTGACTCTCGTTGGATAAGTATGTCCTGGTAGAAGACCTAGTTCTGCCATAAGATTTAAATAAGATGAGCTATTTTTATCGGCATTGTTAGGTTTAATGTCAATGTTGACATCACCTAAAAGATATATATTTTTTGCCTTAATGGGTTGAAGAACATGTTCAACTCTGTTTAGAAAGCTGTCAATACTATAAAAAGATGGCGATCTGTATGTGGCTAATATTGCAATATTTTGTTCCGTCTTTAGCAAAAGGAAGTTACCACCAATCGAATCTGGCTCCTCCACAATACAATCTATTCCAGATTTTACATAAATAATTATACCGTCATTTTGGTTTAAGGTTTTTTTAGAAAAATAACACGTGTAGTTATCAATAAGTGGAGGAGGTTTGTGACTACTTAACCAGCATTCCGTTAGAATTAGAATATCACATTCAAAAGTAAATCTTTCCAATTGTGCCATTAACCCATCTATGTTTTTATAAACGCTTCGTATATTCTGAGTTAAAACATTTATAGATTTAGAAAAACTGACAATCTGAATAATATTATTACAGTGTTCTGTGCTACAGTCGTACGATTTTGCCACAGAGATATTATCAATATCGATTGTTAAATTTTCTACGTTGATAGCCGTCTTTTTATATAAGTTATTTGGTTTTGCTTAATAAAAAATATTTCTGCAACAGTTGTTGCATCCTAATCTGGCTCTGAACAAAGAGAATAATGTAATTAATATGGACTCCGATAAGTTCTGTTACTTTTTTATAATTCAGAAGGCATAGAAGGTATGATAAATTGTACCTATTATATAAATTAAAATTATTAACAAAATATATGTTTAGAGGTTAGAGTGAGGATTTTTTGTTAAAAAAATAATTTTTGTAGTGTAAAAATATGTATGAAGTGTTATAGTGTATTTGTGTAATGTAAACCGCTAGTACTATGATAAAGTAACATAAAGGAAATATTAAATACCAGTAAAATTTTAAATAAATAATAAAAATAAATGATAATTCTAGTCATTGGGTCTTCCTTAAATTTTCGAGATCGGCTTCACTGTTAATTCGTATCTGGCTGGATTTTTCATCTTTGCGTAGGTAAACAGTTCCGTTCAGAGTCCAGCAGTACATAAAACTGTGTGCCTTTTTGAATGCTCTTGCGAGTTGAAATAATTTTTGAGTCTTTTGAGTTAAAGTTTCTGATATAAACACTGGTTTCTTTGGTTGTTGCAGTTGTAGGTGAGAAGTATTTAATTTCCCGTCTCTCGGTTTGTTTTTATTAAAACTTTTTACCGCTCTAAGTATTTTTTCCTTGCTGATAACAGAGTTTAGTTCCACTATAATCGGACCAGAACTGTCCTTGGAGTTCAATCTATATATATCTTTCAATTCGGAGTCTTCTATACTAATATTAACGGCCTTTCCGGTCTTTTTAATAATGTTAAACAAAAAATCTTTTGTTTCACCCGTTGATTTAGGAATATTTCGTACTTCAATCCCCGATGCACGCATTTTACGCTCCATAGTTTCCAATCTATCCTCCATTAAAGCCATGTTAGCCATATTTCAGAGCGATATTTCCGAGGCGCTGGGATAAAACATCAATACCTTCCTGACTCCGATTCTACAAAGTATTTCTTGACAGAAAAACCCAATACCGTATTCACTTATGACCAGCAGTCGCGCTTATAAAATCTAAATCAACGAGATATTCACCGTTGTTACTACAAAATGAACCTTCTTCAAGGATTTCCTTCTAATTTTTTTTATGATTCTGTAGACGTTGTATTCACCACGCTTGCCAGGCGGATTGCCAATTATCATATCAAAACACAAGTCTATCAATTATAACATAAGTTGATGTTGTTGCCCGGTATCGGTATAGACGTGGTAGAGCCATGCTGCAGCTATATTTATTGTATGGCTGTAGCACGAATGGTTTGGCTCGACCGAAGAAGGACCACGCTCTCAAAGAGTACTTCAATGCTGCTGTGTTTCGTATGGTGAGTGTAGAGAACCGGAGACCCTTTTTACTGGAAACGAGGCATTCCAGTTTAGTCCTCAGGGGTGACAACGTATCTGCATTTCGATTCGTAATCGAGGATAGATGTAGATGCCTATTGCCTATGGGACACAGCAGCCACTTACCATCAGGTGGACTGTGTGCCCGATTGTTGCCCTATACTATAAAAAAGATGTATTTTTATATGTCTCTATTATTTGTAGAATAAAGGTGACAAACGAGCGCGCAGATCAATTAGCGGTTAGCGGATGCTATGGCCCATAAATATCTACATTTGCCATCGAAATATATATATATATATATATATATATATATATATATATATTTCCGGTGGTAGAGGGAATTCGTCCTTAGAGAGGAGGTTGCGAGTGGGGTATATAAGCGTAAAAAATATATATATATATATAATACACATAAAACATATAAATCAAAATTCAAATGCGTTGTCACCCCTAGAGGGTAAGATGGAATTGCTCATTATGAATAAAAAGTATTTTCAGTTCTCTATACTCATCATACGATGGTCCTACTCCAATCACTTGTCCTAGCACATTGATGCTGCAGCCAAATTTAACTCCAGCGTGGCTCTGTCACTAGAAATTACGTAAAATTTGTAGTCACGATTCAGTAAAAATCTTACTGTTGACTAGCGGTTTTAAAAAAAAATTATATAAAGTTAAAAAAAATTTTTTACTACTAATGTACCTACTACGTACTAAGTATATTAGGAATAGACTAGTTAGAATAAAAAGACAACAAATGAAATGTAAGCAAATACAAACCTGTAGGTTAGTCAGTACAGGTGATAGAAACTGTATGAGATTCGAAGTTACTATCAGCTTATTACAACACATTGAAAGTAGGAACGCCGCTGTACTGGCTTTAAAAACGAGTCTAAAATAAAAATAAAATAAAGTTAAAATATATAACATTTCCTTTATTAAAATTTCTTGTTAATATGGCACAGGACAATGAGGATAATATGATCAAATACGACCACTGCGATAACGTTTCAATATGATTTTTTTCGATCATAGGGCTCCTTTTTCTTATAGGAGTCTGTGAAGATTGCTATCGTCCTCTGAACTCCTATTTATTACTAGTACCAACTAGTACCCACTGCTTTATCCCATGAGGGGGCACATATAATAATAGACAGACATTTTATCTTAATATTCAATGGTAACAACATATTGCTGGCTTTATTTGCAAGTTTTATGTACAGGGCTAGTACACAAATTCTCTTTGAATGATCTCGTCCATAGAATACTATAATACATATATACGGGGGAGTGGGCGGAGCCCGTGTAGCCACTAAAATGCCATAAATGTATAAATGTCAACACGAGATGTGTTTTGAGGTTGCAGTCGTTTCCAAATTTCGCATGCAAATTATTTACAAAATGTCAAATTTTACGCTATTTACAAATAAATATGTATTAAAATCCGTCTGTCAACTCGGGATCGGGTCGGAATCGGGTTTGTTTGTAGTAGTGATTAACTGATAATACGACGTAATTGCTTATATATGTACTCCCGGCGACGCCTATCCTCGTACAAAATAAGGTTGACAGCCATTCTATTGTGTATTATAGTATTCTATGGTCACGTTGGAACTTATAACTCTATGAATTAAAAAATTCGGGGGACATTGACTTCTCAGGACGAATTAATGGTGCCATAAGCGTATGTAATAACTTAGTTATTCACTGGACTCACACTCGTATATACCATGGATCAAATATAGGCTTCGAAGCAGTTTCAGATATTACGGGTAAATCACATACAGGAAAGAAATATAACAATATGTTTATTATATGGTCAAGCAATGGATTGCATTCTGGCAGAAAAATTATAAAAATTATAAAAAGTACCTTTTTCCTGAGAACTGACTCGCGTCGCCAGAACATAAAAACCATAGTGCTATACGACGATCCACCCCGGCATTGTTCATTAGTAAATGAATCATGCTTCCTAAAATAAATAATGATGTGTCTTCCTGAAAATTATGAGACGAATATTTAGATATAAACTTATTTGTATTATAATTATTGTTCTAGTGACGAAAACGTGTACAAATACAGACTTACAGTAAAATAACATTTACAGGTGTCTGCTGTCGCCATTACGCCGCACATTGGTAAAATAAAAAGAGGTATCAGTCCTGTGGTCGGAATAGATACTGGTTGCCAGAAATATGACCATAACATACCTATCCATAAAAGAGTTACAGTTATATCGTGCTGAAATGTTAAAATCAGTTAAGATACAAAAACAATCCTTTGAAATTTAAAACTATTGATGTTACTATTATACGCAATTTTAACAAAATCATTGCATCATCAATCGCCTGATCTCTCGTCAGTCGTATCGTTTTATTGTCCCATCGATTTAGCTAGGAGGGGGTAATTGGGGTTGTTTATAGTGGTTGGGAATGACCCGGTAAAATAATAAAATAATATGGATGTAGGTGGCTCAGGACCATGTTTTGTGGCATTCTTTGTTCAGCTGTGTATTGAGCTGAGATTAAGATGAGCTGTAATTATGATTACGCCAGAAAAACGAATTAACATAGGTTTGATATCGTTTTCAAATTTAGTACTATTAATTCACTGGTTAAGAGTTCACAAATATGTCAAATAGCTATAATCTTGTATATAACAAAACTTACCTTCCCCTTTTCTCCTTGCCAAGACAAAAGAAATAGAGGTACAAAAAATCCAATAATACCTCTAAAATTGTAAGTAAAAATGTTTTTTAGTCGTTCGCCGAGACCTTTGACTGGGGTTTGTGGATCTTTTTTCCCGCTAAAATTTTGATATAAATTAGAATAGATTCAGTATTTCGTAGGAAAATACCAGATATGTTTATAGTACTTACAACCAGGACACAAGCCTGAAACAATATTAGTCTTAAATTAACAATAATCTTTTAAGTAACATAGCTATAAATTAATTTTAGAAAGTATTTAATTCAACTTACCCCCCCATATTGTAGAAATATATTTATAAGATATCTTAAATCTTTAAAATTAGTTTTTCCATGACATTTAATGTCACGTTGAAAGTCCTATCTTCATAAAAAAAAGATTAAACGATTGTATTTGTTTTTGAATTTGGAATTACTTAACTTTTTAAATATATCCAAAAGCTATAATATATACCTTTTTAGTATTTTCTGGTATTTTCTGTATTACACTGACCTCCATTTACAAAAGTACACTGGACTGGCTCTACATCATAAAACGTTTGTTGAGTGTATCAGGAATTAAATTTGATATAATTTGCAAAAGGCCGTTTTTTTTTTCTCCCAAATCTGAATTCTTTGCTACGCATATTGATGTGTGTGTGTGTGTGTGCACATATGTGGTGTATGTGGCAGTAGTTAGCAGATATGATGTATTTATTTGCCAGCACGAATGGGTCGAGTGACTGGAGAAGAGAGACCACCACTTTCACAGAGTATCAGCGTGAAGTAATTTTAAAAATATAGTATAAAGCAAATTTTAGTGTTGCAAATTTTTTTATAGAATAAGGTTCACATAAGAACATACAGTCCACCATCAGGAATCAAAAGTTGATGTGTTGTCAGTGAATGCACTACACAATACATGAAGTGTAACGAGACCAGTGAAAACAGTCTTCGGTGTTTTACACTCACCTCAATCAATTTGTGCGGCAACCAGAATATAGCTGCAGTGTGGCTCTAACACTAAAAGAAATAAGTTCTATCAAAATTTTTAAAGTAAATTCTTGAAATTATGACATTCATTGTTAGATTGTAGCATCAAAAATATATTTACGAATACCATACAGAGGAAGTCGCGGCAAAAATCTTAAAGATGAACATTGGCTCTTGTTTTTAAAAAATATGTTATTTTCTGACCTTCACGCGGGCGAAGAAGCGAGTAAAAGCTAGTAATATACGATTCGTATTATGAGTGTATAAAACGGAGATTTTTTTACTAGTAACCTTCTATGCTTTATTTATTATTATTATTACTTACAATTTTACTTGCATACTATATACAGTAGTAGTTTTATGTTACTATGCTAAAAGTTAAACTTCATAGATAATAATAATACGGCTTATAATTTAAACAACATTTACACAAATGGCAGTGTTTATTAAAGGAATTATAACAATCAAAAACTTTATAACGTTACACATGTGTTCATAAATTCGGAAATCACTTTTCATGATTGTTCTCCATACCTATCTATACATAATATTAATTAACTAGAATATAGACAATTGTACGAGTTAGAATAGTCACTGTATCACTTAACGATATGCTTAAAATGGTGGAACACCGATTCTCTAAAATCAAACGGGCGTTGTTCTTCGGTACTGATCAGTACCAACAGCGCGATCGTGACGCGAAGGCTTGTCACCGGCAGTGTTCGCAGCACGAGCACCAGTACCAAATGTTACCAGTTCTTCCTCTCTTGAAGGAGGTGGTTCCACTGCTGAAGTATCAAGAAACCTACCACTAGCTATTGATGCTTGTGATTGGAATATTGATGCACTTCTTAAGCCACTCAGTGTATTTGCACTCTGAGGAATCTCCTTTAATTCTTCAAAATAATTATCACAAGCTGTCGGTCGTGGAGCGGCAGGAAATCCGTATAACGTAGATGATGATAAGTCTTTTAATGATGCGGAGCTCAAGTTGATTTTTCTGTTTTTGTGTATCGAGCAGTGCGGTAGTTCATCACCATCATATATAAATCGGCGTCGTTCATGCGGAGTGGCAGCAGAAGAGCCTGTCGGTGGATAGGTATCCCTTTTCATTATACGCCTCTCCAGTAACGATGAGTCCCTTTCTCTAAATTCTGTAAAAGCGTATTCACGATCCCATGCACGGCAGTCTGCCTTTGCTTTCTCACATAACTCCGTTATCCAATCTTTTTGATACCATTGTAAAAAGAGAAATATAGCTGATGTGCCCGCTAATTCGGCTGCCACAAATCCACTTATGTATAATCCAAAAGAGTAACCATAACTATAGGACATTCTCGGAGTATCAAAGACGGTCATGTAGCGTAGCTTGTGACCAACTTGTGACTTGAACACCGATATGTACATAACAATCCCGGTCAGCATTATTAATCCTGAAAAATGAAAGGGCATAGGTTTATATATGAATATTATATTTTTTTCAAATAATTTTGCTTTTTTAAAACGTCATTTAATTAATATCACTGGGCAGTTCTATACTGTACAGAAAACTTTATGTTGTCAAAAGTGTAAGTGCAAGTACCGAGTAACTCACTCGTCCTAACTATGTATATTAATCCAATGTGTTTATAATAATGCGATAGGATCTGTTTTATCTCCATACGGGCTTGCATAGTGGGGAAACCAACTGATATTACGTATTGTATTTTTATTTAAGTTTATTCCTGTTAATAAAATATTTTTCATTTTTTATCGGAGGCATTATATACTACAGTGGCAGATATCAGAAGGTTAAACACTACATAAACAAACCTACAAACAAACACTGGTTGTAACACGAATGGGTCGGCTCAATCGGTGAAAGACCACAATATCATAGTATACCAGCGTAAAATTGAAGCTTAAAACTGCTATTTTTTACTACAAAAAGTATTCCATCTTAATCCTTAGGGTGACAACGTGACAAAGGATCAAAATGGAGATTTTGATCCTTTACCGAGGATACTTGTAGATATCCATATATCATCAGGTGCACTGTGTGCTCGTTGGTCACCTATATTCTACATAAATGAAAACAAATCATTAACAATTATAATTTTTATACAAATTACCAACATCCTCACAAAAATTGGATGAAAGTAACAATAGTTAATTTGTGTTATTGGAAAAATGTTTTCTTAATTACGTATATATAACAAAAACTTATTTACTTTTTAGTATTTGCTTGGTAGAGGCGTTAGAAAATCCATTAGAAAAATAAAATTGATTTTATTATGTGGATATCGCAAGCGAACTAGCGACTACGAAAAAGGCCGGAAACACTTCATGTCATCCGATTAGGCTAAGTAGCCATCAAATGAAGGTCGCAATATTATTTGAGCATTTTCCTTAGTTGAGTGTTATGAAAATCAAATAATAAATAATAAAATAAAAGGTTGCGTAATGCTTACACAAGACGCATATAGGGAACATAAATAAAGTAAGCATTTGTCATCAGCATTATACTCTATCAAAGTCCACAGAGGAACATAAAACCTTTTTTATAGGATAAGGTGACAAACGAGCACATACTACCCTATGATAAGTGATTGCTGTGGCCCATAGACATCTAAATCTCTCCTCGATTACGAATCAAAATGCAGATGCGTTATCACCCGTGAGGACTAAGATAGAATGTATCGTTTCGAGTAAAAAGGGTCACCGGTTCTCTATACTCACCATACGAAACACAGCAGCATTAAGCTACTATTTTACGCTGGTATTCTGTAAGAGGGTGTTCCTTCTCCGAACGAGCCGACCCATTCGTGCTACAGCTATACAATTAATATAGCTACAGCATGGCTCTACCACGTTATTATCCTCCATCCGTAAGGGATTATTGACGTAGTTTCCGCGTTTAAACGGAAACCACTTTTTTTTTTTAAATTTTCTAGCTATTAATTACGAGAAGCCGCTGCTCATCTTCTGAATTATCTTCCTCTGTCTACTTTTACGACACGGGACGGTATTGATTTTTTTTTACACAGTCATTACACGGTAAAATTGTACATTATACTTTCTTAATTTAAAATAAGACTGTTCACTACTAACTTTATACAATTTTTATAAACTATGATAAATGTAAAAATATTTTTTTTTCTGTAGCTTACCAGAAATAATAAATAGCACGCCAGCAATAAATGTGCATAATCGTCGGCCTTTAACGCAATGACCCAGGACACAGCATAACGCACCTAACGCTTGTGCGAACACAGCGAGAAGTAATGGTGCAGCGGATCGCGTCACCACGTCTGAAAAAAACAATAGTTTAAAATTCACTTTTTTCATACAATTCCATGTAGCGTTTGGCTACTTTTACTGTACGATAAGCGTAACCATTCAGCGAGGAAACGCAGCCAGTGTTCTTGGCACGATAGCACGAGGAGTAGGGCCAGGACTGTATGATAATTTAGATTTTTATTATTTATTTATATTTACGATTACAGCTTACATTTTATTGTAACTTTTAATATTTTATTATATTTTAATACACTGATAAAAATACTATAAGACATACAAGTATTAAAATTTATTTAATTTTAGTAAAACTCATTACGAACTATATAGAACAATAAAAAAATTAAATTGCGTGCAATTGTGTACACACGCATGAAATTGAAATTCCTCTACGACATATCATTCTTCTTTTAATTTATATTTTATAAGTAGATTAAATACCTATTAATATATTCACTCATGCAGCCCGGGGCTAAAACTTTACAAGAAAACGTGACGTTTTCTGTTTTTTACTCCAATACGTAGATAATTTTTTTTAACATTAAATAATATTAGTGTAATATTATTCCCGAGGAACTAGTTTTAGATATGAAAATAAATGCGAGTATATTTTTTTTATAGAATAAAGGTGACAAACGAGCCACACAGTCCACGTGATGGTAAGTGGATGTTTACGAGGGTAAACATCGTTAAGAAACAACATTAAGAATGAAAACGCAGATGCTTTGTCACCCGTGAGGACTAAGATGGAATGCCTCGTTTCCAGTAAAAAGAATCATCTCTAGAGTCACCATGCGAAACACAGCAGCATTGAGCTGCTATTTCGCGCTGGTATTCAAAATGCTGTTCCTGAGCTTCTTCCGTGATAGAGAGAATTTATCGTAATCGTCAAGTTTGGTAGGCAAATTTACGACCGCAGTGACTTCGTCTCGTATTTATGACGCTGCTCCTCGTCGTTGGCGTAAACTTAATGTTCATACCGTCATCTATCGGAAGCCATAAGACCTTTTTGGCGTATCCCATAATCGTCCCTCACTGCATGAAATGGGGTGATATATTTCCTAAGCTACTCTCATCATAGTATGCAAATATCATAGTAACTAAATAAAATTTCGTTATTTTGTTTAGGTACGTTCATGATGGCTACCACAGTCAGAGTCATCATTTGGCGTAAAAAAATCTTAACAGATAATGGTTTCGTTTTGTAGGTCTAGCATGCGCTTTTAAGATGCGCTTAGAAGAAGATTAATAAGAAAAGTGTGTGTACGCATCGCTACGATCCTCTGCAAGCTGTCCGAAACTTACACACGTTTTGAAATAATAATAATGAAATTTTGTAATGACATTATTTGCATGAAAATGCGTATAAAACTAATAATAGAAAATATAAATATTGTTTATGATCACGGAAATATAGTAACTTCGAGCTAACTAAATAACTAAGAACAAATTTTTTTAAATAAATTTAAGTAAAAATTTTTACTCACAGGGTATTGCGTTTGTAGAATCGCTCGGATCTGGCGTGTACTGCGATAGGGGAAAATACGGGATGTCCAAACATCGAAACAACGTGCTGCCCGCTGAAATGTAAAAACAAATATTTTAATGTAACAGGTGGCGGCATAACATAAACAAACAAACAAAAGATAAAGTACGTAAACCAAAAATGAATGTCAAGTTCTTAAATATTATATTGACTATTATTTCTTAAATGTAAAGCAAATAATCGCAACAAGAATAATAAAATATTACACGAACGAATTCAAAAATAAAAAAGAAAAAAATAATATCCACTTAGGTTCTGAAGTTAGTGCCAAGACTTTGTGTATCGAAGAATAAGAAAAAAGCCCCAACTTCAGAAGCCTATAAATATTTGTGCATTCACTTGAATTAAGATGAAGCTTAATTATTTTTCCCTTTTGAGTGGTCTGTTGAACATCGCAAGTTCAAGCTAAACAACTAGAATGTCGTTTGAATAGGTACTTTGAAATATTCATCTCCTATTTTTACCTTAACTTCGGGATGGATTTTTTATTCTAATTTATATGGTACCAGCCCTAAAGTATAACACATTTAATTAAAAAAAGAATCTAAAGCGATAAGAGAAAGAGATAAACTTTTTACGCAGTCGGGTTTTTTAATTACTGTTTTAACCTTTGGACTTGTTTGTGTTCAAAGTCTTAAGTAATTTTCTTCTGTAGATTAAAAAAAAGACACAATCGCAATGAGAGCGCTACTGAACAGACTTTGATCCAAAATATCAGGTCTATCGATACACTATCGACATAGACTTGATATCCGTCCAGATATGAGGTATGTACCTACATAGATTGACAGGGAAAGTGCAAGATCTTCCATATCTGGAACTCGCGTGAGCGAAGTAACTTGTTGTGTCAATCCATATGCCAAGGCAAAGTGGTAAACAGATCTCTCTGCGGATGGGATCTGTTGTCGCAATGAATCTATAGCATTTTGAACTTGAACGTAGAGTCGGTCTGTCTTGGCATTACTGCAGTGGGACCACTATTGTTTCACCTGGATTCTGATTTACCAGAAGTTTTGTTCCTTGCACAACTTCCTTCTTGAATCGACTGCTATCAGCAATTTTTCCGGACCTATACGACAGAAAAGAGCTTTCTCTTTTTTAAAAGGCCGGCAACGCATCTGAAATTCCCCTGGTACTGCAGTTGTTAGAGAACGACGGTAGTCGCTTACCATCAGGTGAGCCGCATGCTCATTTACCCCCTCTTATATAAAAAACCTATTATGGCACCTGTGGACGCGAGGATGGCAGTAGATACGCAGCCCAAAGATAGAAATTTCGATGATGGGAAACGATTTTATGCCAAAGTGTTGAGAATAGTAAACCTCTCTGAAATATACGCAAATTCAAGACTGAGGCACAAAAGTGTATCCTAATTTATGCTCAACGTAGAAAATATACAGAGTATCTCACCTGCGCCTTAGTAGTGGCACCAACACTTGGCATGAGTAAGGTAGTTTGGGTTTGGGTGCTCAGTATTTTCCAGAACTAGTGGCACCCTCCTGAGATAGTCTTTTATTTAATTATGTTACTATGCTATTGGGGAAGTATGGTGAATACTTAACTTTACGCAGGTATTCTGTGAGGCCGTGACACTTACCCGGTTTTAGCCGGCATATCCGTGCAAAAGCAAAAGCTGCTGTTTGTACACAGGTAGCTTAGATCTAGGTTTTATGTCATCTATAGGGGAAATCTATGTTTAGCAGTAAATGTGGGAAGGGTTGTAATGATGCTGATGAACTTGCAAGAAAACGTATATGTCGGAGAAAGTAAGGAAAAATTAAAGCGAATCTATATTAAGTCCTTCTGCAAATAAGTAACACAGTTGTTTTTAAGCTCCTAAGAAATGTAACCGCCTTTCTTCAACATCAAGCTGTTACGCTATCGTATTTTTAGCCGTTAGTTATAAATTATTAATAACTGATATGCAATTTACATCTGTTTAGTATTTTAAAACTCCTAACATGTCAAAAATATAACAAACCGAAATAGCATGTAATATAAATATGAAAAGTACAAACAAAGCCAAATGCCTTTAATGTAGGAAATGGAATAGTACAAATGAAATGACGGTAATGGTCACATCTGTGTACTCCGCAAAGCTGAAAAGTGGGCCAAGTGTGGACCGTCCAACGTGCCGTACAATGCATTTCCTCTCCCGAACGACGGAAGCGACGACACATTGTAAAAGCGCATCACACACGGAAGTTTCGTCGGCCATTGTATTCAGACCACACATATTGTATTCAGATTTCAACCTAAAATTACTTTCGTTGCCGCACATTGAAAAATCTAGAATTTCTCAAATCTTCCTAAAATTATTTTTGTATTGTGCCCGATAAAAGCGCCTTTTTTAAAAAATTAAGAAATTTATCTTTCATTAATTAATTTAATTGTTATTTCATTACCTTAAATTTTCCTTAACTAATACAATGACTGACTTATAAACATTATGGTATGGTACAGTATCAAACTCCATTAATTATATCAAAATCTTCAAAAACAGACTGAATAATAATTACAACATATGTGCTTTTGGCACGATGTCCATTAAATTAACATATATTTTCCTAATCTTCTCGCTAGCATCCGGTTCTGCATTCCTAAACTCCACTTTTCAGTGTAAACATCGTACCAAATACGGTATGAATGCTGTCATGAAAAAATTGTAATAATAAATATTATCACAATGTTATTGTTCATATTTTCAATTTGCCTAGTCTAATTTTAAACGCTTACTTATCTTGAAGCTATCTGAAACTAAGGAACCGTAACCGTCATATAACGCACATCAGTCTACTCTGCATCATCTCAATTTGTGGTATATTCATTCTAAAAGAATTAAAAAAAAAAAAAATGAAAAGCGTGTTTGTCCGCGATGAACTCCTAAACTACTGAACTGATTTCAATGAAATTTTGTGATTTCTAACCCGATATGATCATCATTATCATCATTACCCCTTCACAAGTCTACTGCTGAACATAGGCCTCCCCCAAGTAATGCCACAAAGGATGGTCCTGAGCCACCTGCATCCATCGACTTCCTGCATGTCTTACCAGGTCGTCACTCCATCTAGTGGGGGGCGCTCTACACTACGCCTACCGGTACGAGGCTGCCACTCGAGAACCTTTCTTCCCCATCGGTTATCGGTTCTTTGAGCTATATACCCGATAAGTAACCCCTAATTTTTTTATTGCAAATTTAAGGATTTTTTTTACAGGAAAGTCGTCGGAAAGGGCAGAACGTCTGCCTGAACAGCTAGTGTTGTATAATTATTTTATAAATTTATTTACAAAATATTGTAATTTATCTAAACAAAAACAAAACAGAAGAACCATATGCTGTAATGGTATGTAAAGTATTATTCAAATTATGTTAGGTTACAATTTTACTTCTCTGCTTCGTAAATGTTAGTAAGCATGTTGTGAAACTCTGATTTTGACTAAGTGTATATATTTTTAAGTATGATTGTTAAAGAAATGATGTTACATTATATAGTAAAACAAACTTTCATAACAATTTAGTCTATACTGCTGACTGATCACCTGAACTACACTCTCTCTTGTCGACTAAAGAGCTAGAGGCCTGATAATAGACCTCAAGCAGTTTAGTCAACGCTTTCCGTCGCTGGTTTATACCTATACTTAATGTGGCATTTTGAAGTCGTTACACTGTGTCACAGATATCATAAGTTTATTCTGACATTTTTAGATTTTATGCCGATAAAATTATCGTTTTTCTTTCAAACGAGCATGCGGCTCACCTGATGGTAAGTGACTACCGCCGCCCATTAACAACTCAGCACCAAGGATATTGCATATGCGTTGCCAGCCTTTTAAAACATGTAGGCTCTGTTTTTGAAGGTCCCTAAGTCGTATCGCTCCGGAAAAGTTGCTGACAGTAGTGGACTCCACAAAAAAGTTGTGCGAGGAAGAAAACTTCTTGTAAATTGTACAGTAGTGAACCGCCAATCAGCCAGATGGTAAGGATGGTATCTCGAGTTCCGTCACGATGTGCGATGTTGAAATTGAGTGGCTGAAATTAATCCGAACAATTCCTCTGAGCACTTTCTGCGGTAAATACGATAGAATACGCAAAGAGATTGCAACATGTCTTCGCAGCGCCAATGATTCAAGCCCGATCAGAAATTGCTTAGTCGCTGACGATTCAAACCGCCGTGCACTAGACGCAGCCAAATGGAAGGAGCTAGCACTTAGGAGACCGGCCCAGAACAGTATTCCATGTGATGCCAAACCTGCGCGTTATAAAGATGCGGGTTATGGGCGGACATAAATAACTGTCCCGTTATGTTGAGCACACCAAGTCTTTTAGAGGTCAGTTTGGCTTCCAAGTAAACAAAAAACTGCGCGTTATCCAATATATCGACGCCGAGAATTCCATTACTACTTGTCTGATTGCATCTCAATACGGAATGTTTAATTTGGAAGTACATAAAACATTAATTGCTAGATTTAAAAAATATATTTAATATATTTGTAATGTAGCTAGTAAATATATAAAAATTATCAACTAAAGAATAAATAAGTAAACTATGCTATTAATATTATGTTTTTATTTCATTACCTTTTTAATATAAATTATTGGGTAATATGTTCAATCATCATCATCATCATCATTACAGCCCTTCACAAGTCCACTGCTGAACATAGGCCTCCCCCAAGTAATGCCACAAAGCACGGTCCTGAGCCACCTGCATCCATCGACTTCCTGCATATCTTACCAAGTCGTCACTCCATCTAGTGGGGGGTCACTCTTCACTACGCCTACCGGTACGAGACTGCCACTCGAGAACCTTTCTTCTCCATTGGTTATCCGTTCTTCGAGCTATATGGCCGGCCCGTTGCCACTTCAGCTTACCAATCCGTTGGGCTATGTTGGTCACTCTGGTGTTGCGTATATCCTCATTTCTGAGTCTATCACGCAGAGAAACTCCGAGCATAGCCCTCTCCATAGCTCGCTGAGCGACCTTGAGCGTCCTAATACGGCCAGGAGTGAAGGAACACGTCTCAGATCCGTAAGTCATCACTGGCAACACGCATTGGTTGTACAATCTAGTTTTCAGAGATTGAGGTATACCTGACGAGAAGATGTGTCGTAATTTCCCGAACGCTGCTCAGCCGAGTTGAATCCATCGATTGACTTCTCGGTCGAAGTTGGACTTTCCTAGTTGGACTATTTGTCCCAGGTAAACATACTCGTCAACAACTTCGAGCATAGTGCTCTGACTATATCGTCGGCAAATCGAAGGTGAGTGATGTATATTGTATGTATGTATATATTTTACTGTAAGGCACGTGCCTCCCGTTGCAGTGGCAGGCAATTTAAGTAGGTTGTAGAGAAATTTACGTGATTTATTTGCATACTATAAAGGCCAAAAATGTTACCGTTGATGGGTGATAATTTCTTAAACTTTAAAAAATACTTACGTTCCGTATGACATATTCTCCAAAGTCCTGATACTGTGTGTTTGGCCACTAAAGCATGTTTTCCTGTGCCATTGTATAAAGGGTTCAACATATTTTCTTCTGTATGCAGCCAGTTATTAGTTGAAACCGCAACCAGTACTGCAACTACAGCTGTACCAGCAGACAAGGGTGTCAGTAGCCAAAGACATGCCACTGAAGAGTCAATCTTGGCTACTAATGTAGGAGACGGTGGCGTTGGCCTGAAAATAGAAATACAATTTATTTTGAGAAAAGTAGTCAAATAAATTGAAGATATTTTTTCTAAGATCGATACATAAGGTAACGAATATATGAAAATAAGTATGATCGTGCAACCTAGTAATTCGCTAAACACCCGACTGAGTTGCAATTGCCAGTTTCAGCCATTTCAAGAGTCAAAAATATACTTTTGGGTCTTTAATAAGAAAGTATTGTGATTCTTTTATTTTGTCTTTTCCACACTATAATATGTAATCCCTAATTCGACCTTATAGTATCAGCGTTAAGACGAATGCTGTAATTAGTTAACACCTTCTCTTAGTATTCAGTTTTTGTTTTAAATATCCAAACACATTACAGCTGGGCGTAGGTTTCTTCAAAAGTCAGACCTATTAGAATAATTTTCCGTCGACTGTCTTTCCTAACAATTAAAATTTAGGTATATTCAAGGTAAATATCTTACATTGTGATTTATCATCTAAGACTTATAATAAGTGAACAAAAATCAAATTTCAATTTAAATTAATTGAGAAGCATTCCTATAGATACGATTTAAGAAATTCTTATGGAATTTGGCACAACTAGGTTTCAAATCTTTTATCATCAAAACCGATAGCCCCCGTCGGATTTTATGCCGAACGTGGGTCCTTTTTCATTTATTTTTTGGTGAAATATCGAAAAATTATAGGGGGGTTGAAAAAAAATCTATTAAAAATCTAAATATTTAAATATAACATGGCCATCATCGTTTTTTCTTGAGTTTACCTCTCACTGTTTTCTTTATGTTCGTTTAAAACTATAAGAATTTAATTTCGACAAAGTTTTAGCTTAGTTTCAAGTAGAGCACTTGAAAATAACAGCAATTATTACTTTGCCGACACTTTTTCGTCACCAAATTAAGCAATTAAAATATATAGACAGAGATAATTTTAAATTTCACATTTTTTCCTTTTTGCAATGAGTTACGGCACTGTGGGCCGTAGGTTCGAATCTCACACGGAAGAAGGATTGAAATGGCCTATAAATAATTGTACTGAGTCTGATGAATGCCCTTGCAAAATTTATGTATGTAAACTGCCACCACGATAAAGAGAAAATCCTAGTAGTTTTTTTAAGTTAATGAGTCATAAAAATAGTACTTCTCAAACACAATTTTATACGTGGTAGAGCCATGCTGCAGTTATATTAGTAGTATAGTTGTAGTACAAATGGGTCGACTTGACCGGGGAAGGACAATGCTCTCACAGAATACCAGCGTAAAATAGTAGCTTAATGCTGCTGTGTTTCGCATGGTAAGTGTAGAGAAACGCAGACCCTTTTTACTGGAAAAGAAGCATTCCATCTTAGTCCTCACGGGCGACAACCCATCTACATTCTGAATTGTAATCGAGGATATATGTAGATGTCTATGGGACACAGCAACCACTTACCATCAGGTGGACTATGTGCTTGTTTGTCACCCCAACCTGTAAAAAAATAATCCAAGAACCATAAAAGAATGTAGTTTGGGTTTCCATTTATTCAAGAAGGTCTAATTAAGCATACAAAGTTACAAGAATATATAATAGTTTTAGATTTATGGTCGATAGAGTTAGGATAGTAGTACGACTTACTAAATTTACATAGCACATATGAATAAACATTTTAGTCTATTCTTTAGTTGTATTACGTCAATGCCAAAATTAGGTTAAGATACTGTGTTTTTTAAAGTAGTCGGCTGTGGCAGAATACCAGCGATGACCTAAATTCACCACATAGCTGAGTCACAGGCCAGTTTGTGTCATTACTGTTATGTTACTTAAGTATATTTCTAAGTTAAGTTTGTAATGATTTTTATTTTTAAATTTTTAATAACATGTGTAAACTGAGACAAATAAAAAGCTTATTATTATTATTCTGGGGTATTAGTAGTGTATTCTCATCTGGTCGGGCTGAATAAATATATAAAAGGAAATGATAAATATACATAAATATATATTTCATATACCAGCACAAATAAATAATACATAAATAAATAAAAGCCCAATCAGATGGAGACCCTCGGCAGGGGAGACCAAACGGCCGAGGGTTAGGGAGAAAAGGAGAGAAACCGGCGGACGATGCGGGCGGTATCGAGGAGCACCGCCTTCTGCATTTGAGCCTGGAGCGGTCCGTCACGGAGTCCCAGCCTCCTCAGATGACCCGAGAGGCTGACTGGGATTAGCCCGTTTGCAGAAACGACTACAGGAATAATTTCAGTCGACAGACCACCTCATATGTCGGTCATCTCGTGAGCCACGTCCAGATATTTTGTTCGTTTATCTGTTTCGGGTTTTACGAGGTTCTCGTTATACGGAATGGTAATGTCGACCAAAAATATCCTTGACTGTGCCTGGTCCATCAGCATAATATCAGGCTTATTCGCAAGAATAGTCCTGTCTGTGATGATGGCCCGGTCCCAGTAGAGCCTGGCGCAATCATTTTCGAGCTTTAGCAAGTACTTGTAATACGGCAATTTCCGGTCCACGATACCGTATTTGAGCGAGCTCTTGGTGAAGGATTCTGGCTACTAGGTTGTGCCTGTGCAAGTACTCAGCCGAACAACCGGAGATGACATGCCTAAGTGACTCACCGGGATGGTGACAAGCTCGACAGATGTCGACGGTGCCATCCTTTAGGATGTATCTCCGATATTTGTTGGTCTTAATAACCTGATCCTGTATGGCACAGACAAAACCCTCGGTTTCCCCGAAGAGGTCACCAAAGCGTAGCCAGTGGAGGGAGGCCACTGTGTCTACGAAAGGCTAATGTAGAGCCTTGTAGAACCTCCCGTGGAGCTCCTTCTCCTTCCATACGGTCTCCCGGTCGGAAATGCTCTGCACTGCCGCTGTCTTGCCATTGCTCGTTGGCTAAGGATAGAGGGGTAAGACCTTTATCACAAAAAAATGACGTCCTTATAGAATGGATCATCCGAACTCGCCAGGAAGTAATTACGGAGGCTGCACACTTCGCGATTCTGCATGGTGAGCGCGCTCAAAAGGTCACGCCCACCATGCTTTCGCAGCAAGTACAGCCTCATTACCGACGATCTCAGATGATGCATCCTATTAGACGTCATAGTAGTGCGGACTTTTCTATCCAGGGCGTTAAGCTCAGTCTGAGTCCACCTGAGTATGCCAAAGGTATACATGAGGACAGACATGACCCAACCGTTATATGCGTGTGTCTTATTCACACCAGACAAAAGGCTGTTGAGCACTTTGGTCAAGCGTGCATAAAACACGTCGCAAACTGACTGTTTTATACCGGCCTCAACAATCGCGGTGTTCTGTGACACACCCAGGTATCGGTATGTTTCAGCCTCGGAAAGGGTCCTTAAACTGATGGGCATAGATAAGTCTATGCCCTCAGAGTTAGCAACTCTTCCCCTTTCAACATGGAGGACCGCACACTTATCCGTCCCCAGCTCCATTCCAATTGAATTGCTAAGTTCACAAGTGATGTTTAGCAATTCCACAAGATGGGAGCGACTTGAGGCGAATAACTTGCGGTCATCCAAATCGGTGGGTCACTTTTGTACCTCCTTACCGAAGCTGAAAACCCTTCCAGGAGCCCTCCAGTAAAGTACTGAGGGGGTTCAAAGAGAGGCAGAACCAGATTGGATTATTATTATTATCATATATAGTAGAATCCTAGCTTTATATTTTTTTTTTACCTGGGCGGGCGACGGCTTGCAATGGCGCCGCTGAGTGTGGGAGCGGGCTGCGCGCGAGAACTACGCGGCAGTGAGGCGTGAACACACTGCGCGCCGCCGCCCCACATAACTCTTTTCCGTTTTACTGTAACAGTGAAATAATTTAAAATTAATTATAGCCTATAATGATGATGAAGATGAAGTAAAAATTATTATAAGTAACAAAGTAAAATATATTTTCCAGTTAAGGCTTATTTCATAACAATCATCATGTTACTAAAATTGAACCTTCTGTATAAAACATACCAGCAGTAAAATCTTGTGGTTATTCTTTATAATAGTTATTTATTCGAGTCCTTTACGGTACATTACGTGGTGTAAGTCTTATCTTGACACAAAATTAACTTAATGATATATTAATTTATTCTCGTATTTTATTACTGTAGAGTACCTCAGTTACGAAGCTTACCAAACATTTTACGAGCTAAGTTATATAAGTTTTATTATATAACGACTTATATTATTTAAGACAAAAATACTGATTTTTACATAATTTCGTATATTCTTATATACCACAGTCTAGTAAATAATATAGTCGTTCGTATCGTATATTGAGCAGCAAACAATGTAATCGTGCTTATATAGAGTATAATAGAGCATTTGACATGTACTGTATGAGGATACAAGTCGGTTACCTTTTATAAATAACGAACTACAATTTTCTCAAACGAATAAAGAGATTTAATTTATGCTGTGATATTGTTCTCGACAAGATTTCGCAGTCGCACCGTGAATAAGATAGTGAGCGGACCGCATAGTAAAGTAAATTAAAGTAAATTTGGTATTTTTTTTAAATACTAGCAATGTTACAAACGCTATTAATATTATGTTCAACTACTCCTGGTAAGCTAAAAATACGCAATGTAAGGAGTGGCTCACGATAGTAGCCGACCAACGGATTCAATCCTACGACCTTTTGACTTTTGGGTTCCCAAGCCACACTAGGCTACTGACGCATAAATATGTAAAAATCATAGATATAGCTTATAAAAGATTAGCGAAGGAGTTGATCAGGGGGAGATCAAAATCAAAATACACCAGTGTGCGTGTAACGTGCATGTATAGAACACACATAGTGCTGCACCATGCATTGCCTGCCTCAACTTAGAAGCATCTCCTAAAGGCTTTATCCCGGGACCGCACTGCCCCGGGATCCTGCAAGCTTCTGCCTTCATCTGAAGTCGTCGTCTAGTCACGCCTACGCCTCCACCTACTAGTGCCCGCGCTATCTTTAGCCGCTGTGCGTGCTTGCTTCAAGCACTGCGTGTGCCTACTCCGGGCGCTGCGTGTACCTGCTCCAGACGCTGCGTGTACCTACTCCAGACGCTGCGTGTGCCTACTCCGGGCGCTGTGTGTGCCTACTTCAAGCGCTGCGTGTGCCTACTCCAGACGCTGCGTGTGCCTAGATCAGGCGCTGCGCACCTACCACAGGCATAGTCTGTGCATACTCCGTGAGCGGTGAGCACCACTGCCAAGCGCGGTGTGCCACCTTGGTCTTCGGGCTCCGTTTCAGTACTCATTTATCTTTGTTATTTAAAAAAAATAATTGTAATTCACGTCACCCATCATCATCTTCATTTTTTTTTATATAAAAAACTGTAAAATCTTTTAAAATTTTAAATAAATTATTTTTTTTGTTGTTTCGTTGTTGTTAGGTTAGGTTCTTTTGTTTTTGATTGTTGCTTTACGACAACTTCTATTATCGATAACGATTGCTGTTTATTCGTGTATTTTGAATTGACGCAGATGATGTAAGTGAATATTTTTACCCGACTACGCCAAAATCAAAAGAATGGCTACGATTTTAGAGGGCTATGTATGCATGTAGGTTCGTCTGTTCCCTCAGATCTTCAAAATTACTCATCGTATTATTACAAATTAGATATATTTGAAGCATTGTACACTTTCGCGGAATTTAGGTTGCAAGGAGTCACATAAAAACTAACTTGGCGGCATATTGCAGACATATCAGTACTCACAAAAGTGAAATAATTATTGAAATATCGTGTTTGGATATCGAATAAAAGGTAAAATTCAGAATATTCTGAACATTACGAAAATGAATAATATATTTTAAATATATTAGTATATGTTTTTAAACTGAAGTAATGAACGAACTTATAGTCCACCTGGCGATGGCAAGTGTTTACTGCAACTCATGGAAACTTGCAGCTAACTTAAAAAAAGAATGCTCGTTGTTGCCACTTCTAAGCACTGCAATGGCATGCCTCACATCCTGTATTTATATTGTACCTGTATTAAGTAAGAAGGTGCTAAAAAAGGAATTTTTAGTAAGAAGTGTGCTATATCACCCATGTGAAGGTATTAGGGAAGGGTGCTAAAAAAGGAAATTTTTTCATTGTGTGCAGTTCACATGACAAGAAATGAAATATAAAATAGAAATATTTCGAGGCAAATGAGTTATTTTATATGATCATTTTCAACCACAATTGCGGCATAAGATAAAAGTTTAATTTTATAACAAATATACAGTACAATCAGTTTGGCTGTAGTTTAATAAATCCAAAGGATTTTTTGAGTATAATTGCTTTGTAAACGCGTCATCTATTTCATTCTATGGGTTAAGTAATTTTATCGAACGAAAGTTGATTGGCTCTCAAAGTGGTACATAAAATAAGCGCCAGATGACATAAATACGAATAATCTAATATAAATCGGTAAGCTAAGAAATAGTAATGAATGAATTGGATATGATAATTTTATTCAATTTGGTTCATTTTATTTATTTAATATATTTGTTAATTTTTAACAGTCAAAATTTATATTACCCTCTTTAAAGTATCCCACAAAGAGGAGACCGAAATATTAGTAGTAGTAGTTTATTTTAACATCCAAAATTTATATTACCCTCTTTAGAGTATCCCACAAAGAGGAGACTGAAATATCAGTAAACACTATTAAAAAAATAGTGGCAATGCGATTAACATTACTAAAATTACCTTTAACCATTAATGGTAGGTTTAAAAATTAAATATGGCAGATTATAACCCACAACCTTTTGAATTCCGGGTCCATAACTTGACATTAGGCTACTGTCGCTACTACACTATACTCTATCTCATTCTCTCGCAGACTAAATCCTATACACGTATACGTTGGTCTCTTTTTGGTGTCGCTTTTTCATTTCATCTAGTGTCACATAACAGCGATGCTAAAAAGTATTCACTTCAAAGTGATATGATTGTGATAATATTAAACGAGCAATTTTTGTATATATATATATATATATATATATATTTATCGGGATCTCGAAAACGGCTCCAACGATCTTCATAAAATTTAGTGTCCAGGGAGTTTCGGGGATAATAATAATAATAATAATAATAATGTCTTTATTCAGGAAAAATTTTAACAATATATATTTGCATCTGCGCCTGAACTAAGCAATAAGCTTGTATCTCAGGCAACAGTGCTCTTTCTTATGGGACAATTCAACAGAAATCTTTCTGATTAAGAAACTTACGTAAACATATTATATCAAACAATAATATTATATAAAGTATGAAAATTAAACCTACGTATATAACTAAATATATTTTTGTGCGTAAATTGTTCCTCTCGTATGTAGGTGCGTGCTAATGTGTGTGTGTGTGTGTGTGTGTGTGTGTGTGTGTGTGTGTGTGTGTGTGTGTGTGTGTGTGTGTGTGTGTGTGTGTGTGTGTGTGTGTGTGTGTGTGTGTGTGTGTGTGTGCGTGTGTGCGTGTGTGTGTGTGTGTATGCGAGGGAGAGGGTGAGTAGTATACATTAAAGTAATAATTATAATAAGAAAATATAATTTAATGGTATATTAATTATACGTTAAAGAAGTAAATCAGTTATTTAGGGATTTCAATAATACTTCTGTTTCGTCATAATCTTGTTTTTGAAGCCATTTGAATAGGGTTTTTTTACATTGATTCTTATTTAAAATGTATAAATTTAGTTGCTTATTTATATTATTGTACAAGAATGGACCAAGAAAACAAAAATATTTATGTGCATACCAATGTTTAAAGGTAGTAGTAAGGCACACTTTGTCGGATCTTCTCTTTATTAATTGAGATGAGGTAAAATTTAATAACCCATGTTGGTTTAAAATTGTGAGATAAATGTATAATTGTCGGACTGTTAATACTTGGCAGTGTTCATATAGTTCATATGTTGGATAGAGAATGGGTAGAAAAGTACAAACCTTTAAAACAGCTCTCTGAGCTCTTTCCAGTGGAGCTAAAGTAGTTTTTGGGGCTCCGCCCCATATTGTTATACCGTAAGTTATAATGGATTGACACAATGCAGTGTATATTTGTTTCAGTAGTTCAGGTTTAGCTACATGCCTCAGAATTTTAAAGACATAAATAAGCTTTCGAACTCGGGACGTTAAAACTTCTAAATGATCTTTAAAATTCAGTTGATTATCAATAAGAATACCTAAATATTTAACACAGTTGGTTTTGGACAAAGATGGGCAGGTACACGGTAATCCTAAAGGTTTTATTAAATTTAAACAAATGTGAGCAGTTAACTTATAGTTGATAGTTGATTGAGGATCAATTGTCATGGAAAAGGTAATATATTTAGTTTTTTCAATATTAAGAGATAGGTGGTTATTACGTAACCATACTGAGACAACATCAATTCCAGTTTGAGCGTTATCAAAAGCCTCCTTCCATGTACTTGCTGAGAATAGGAGTGCTGTGTCATCAGCATATGATATGATTTTGCCATGGAAGGATTTAAGTTTTAAGAGGTCATTTATGTAGACGAGAAATAGAATTGGGCCCAGAATACTCCCCTGAGGAACTCCGTAGCTAACAGATACATCAGAACTATACTGGTTATTTATTGTAACACATTGTAGTCTTCCAGTTAGATAGCTTTCAAATAATTTTAGTTGTGTACCCCGTATACCAATTTTTTCAAGTTTCCTTAGCAGAACGGGGATAGAGACCGTGTCGAACGCTTTGGCAAGGTCCAGAAAAATCCCTACCGTTTTATTGCCTTTGTCTAGATTTTTGATGATATTATCGGTTAATTCATGTACTGCATCATTGGTAGATTTTCCGGATCTAAACCCGAATTGACAGTTTGATAGAATGTTAAAGTTCTCTAGGTATTTTACAAGTCTGATATTAATAACATTTTCCAATACTTTTGAAATAGAAGGAAGTATAGAAATAGGCCTATAATTATTCACATGGTCTCTATCTCCAGATTTATATATGGGGTGAATTATGGATTTTTTAAAATAATTAGGGAATATTCCGTTCACGAAACATAAATTAAAGATATAAGTTAATGGTGGGATTAGGATATGTCGAAAAGTTTTTAGAAAGTTATTAGAGATTTTGTCCCAACCAACTGTACATTTTGATTTTAAATTTATTATAATGCGTTCTACTTCGTCCACATCAGTAGATAATAATACAAACGATTCTCTTGTTGTATCAAGGTTAATTTGTGATAATTCTTGTTTTTCTACAATATTTTTTACTGCGATGTTTTTCCCAACAGTTGCAAAGAAATTATTAATACTATTTAAGGAGTCTTTAATACAGTCAGTTTTCAGTAATTCCTGAGACGATGATTTCTGCTTAGATGTGTGTGTAATAATTTTAATGGCTTCCCACACTTTTTTACTGTCTTTACCCGCTAATTCTAATTGAGTTTTCTCATGCTCTCTTTTAAGCTTTTTTAATAGACTATTGCAATAATTTCTGTATCGTGTATATGTAAGTTTAAGTACTATATTTTCTGGTGCACGTTTTACTTTCAGATGCATTTGATCCCTATTACGCATACATCTTATTAGGCCGGGGGTTATCCACATATACTAGGCTTAATGTTTTTTAATCGTCTAGATGTAAATACTATGCTTGTATTTTGTTCTATTGCAGTTTTTAAAGATGTAACTAAAAATTCTGTACAAAAGTTAGCGTCATTTGACTTATATATTATTTCAAAGTCTATATTACCCATGTCCGCAAGTAATCCTTCATGATTTAATTTAGTTCTATGTTTTAAAGAGGACTTTTTAATTTCATTCTGATTTAAGCACAGGAGTACTGCTTGATGGTCAGTTAATGTAGAAGTAATCACCAATGTAAGAGCTGGCTTTTTTGTTTTGAGCAAGACGTGGTCGAGACACGTTTTATTTTCTCTTGTTGGACAAGTGTGGGTAGGTAATAAACCATGGCTAGCACAAAGATTAAGATAATCGTGAGCTCTTTTATCTCTATTTTCTGGTCTAATGTCTATGTTTAGGTCACCTATAATTGATATGTTTTTAAAAGTTGATAAATTTGACAAAATAACGTTAAGATTGAGATTAAAAGAGTCCAATTTGCAGTATGAAGGCGAACGATATATAGCTATAATTGCAGTTTCGTGACCGAGTTTCATAACAAGACAGTTTCCTTCTAGAAATGTCGGTTCTTCAAAAGTAATGTTGATATCAGATTTAGCATATACCACGATTCCGTCATTCTGCAATGCATGTTTTGTTGTTGCATGACTACTATATCCATGTAAATTAGGCAATAAAGGATCAGAACCAAGCCAGCTTTCGGTCAGAATAATAATGTCACAGTCAACCTCAAGTCTTTTCAATAATACTGTGAAACCGTCAAAATTCTTATTGATACTGCGAATATTTTGAGTAATAATAATAATACTATTGGGTTGGCCATGTAGCAATAGTTTAGTTTGCTCAACTTCACATATGGCAGATTCAGATACAGAAATTTGATCAAGTTCATCTCCTATATCTTCATCCATTTTTATAAATTATATGGCATTTAGGTTCTAGTTTAAATAGTTCTACTAAGTATATTAAATTGATGAGAGAGAGTAATAAGTTGAGAGCAATGTTATTAACTATAAAAATAAGATTTTTATAAGTAATGGTTGTGTATTGTGTAAGTGTGTAGTGGTATGTTATGGAGTTATAAATATCAAGGAGTATCATTAGCATGTAAAGTGTAGAGTAGTTAAAAAAAGTAATAAGATAATGTGTACAGAACAAGATAAAAAAATGAATAATCTAGGCTAGTACAATACGTTATTTGAATAATTAGTAGTAAAAACATTTTTCTTATTATATACACTATAAACTGAAATGATAGTCATATGTTGGCTTCCTTTAGCTTTGCAAGATCTGCTTCTTCATTAATTCTTATTTGTGGGCTTCCTTCCTTCTTCCGCAAGTATATTTTTCCATAAGATGACCAACAGAAAGCATATCCATGTGTTTTAGCAAAGTTGCGAGCGAGGAAAAATAATCTTTTACCCTTGAAAGTGAGACTTTCAGAGATGAAAATAGGCACTGAAGGGCCATCCAATTTCAGAAGTGATGTGTTAAGTTTCTTTTCACTCCCAGATTTGTTATAGGCTTTAACAGATTTTAATATACTCTCCTTCTTAAGGACGGATACAAATTCGACCACAATAGGTTTAGGCGAATGGGGTTTGGCGAATCCTCGATGTAGATCTTTTATATCCGTCGTTAGAATTGGGGTATTTATAAGATCTCCAATGCTCTGTACCACCCTAGTAAGTTCTAGTTTTGACTCATTTGAAATTTTAGGAATATTACGTATTTCAATTTTTGCAGCACACGTGTTATTTTCGAAATTATCAAGCCGGTTTTCAAGTATTTTTATATAAGCGAGTTGTTCTTTACGCTCATGTTTTAACAGATCCAACTCCTTACGAAAGTCATCATATTTATCCGATAATAATTGTATCGTGGCCGTAATTTCAGAATTCTGTGTTTTAATATCTTTAATGGCAGACTGTAGGCTTTCTAGTTTATTATTTTGTTGCTCAGTGAAATTATTAAATAAACTGCGAATTTCGTCCATAAATCCAGATCCTTCGATCTCCCGCTTACGTTTCTGTCTTAACTTATTATTCTGTGATTCTTTTTCTATTACCACTTTGTCGCTTAGGCCCACGTCGTCGATATTAGAATCCGAAACTGATTTTTGAGGCGGCGGAGTGCGTTTTAATGGCATTGTTAATTAAATGTAATTAGTCGCGAAGTAAAAGTAAAGTTTGTAGCTCACCACAGTTCAACAGCGTAGGTGTTTCGTAGCGCTGGTTACGAAGAAATTGCAGCCAGCAGTAATTAGCGCGTCGTAGCAGTTCGTAGCGTTGATCGATGATAAGGAAAGCAATTATGCAACCAACTCTTTCCCTCGAGGTGTGCGGGTCGGGGAGAACACAGCGACGAAGCGGCTACGGCGATCAGCTTGAGTTCGAATGTACAAATGTATGTTACACAGTTTTATTCGTTATCCTACATTCATATAAGGTGTACAATTATGTGAAAATATTATTAGGTTTAAAAATAAAAACAAAAACACGTCTGCTTGTAACGCGATCTCGGACGAAAGAGGAGGAAAAATAAATCCTAGCTAGAATCGATCTAGCTAGGATTTATTTTTAGAAAATGTCTTTTTTTCCGTGTTTTTAGGCAATGAAAAACTGCTACAATATCGTTTGAATAAGAAGGTAAATTTTGACAGTTTGTTAATGATTATAAATAGCTTAATTGGTATAATGGGCGGTCACAGAATCGTAAAACCCCGGTTCGAGCCCAGACCGACCGACCAACTTTTTTTAATTTTTTTTTCAAGTTCCTTTCTTTTTTGAGAAAATCTATTTTTTCGAGCCCTTTTTTTGGTATTTTTTAAAACACGAAAATTTAAATTAAACTTATTGCACTCCTGATTATTTATTATTCAAATAACCAGTTCAATTTTTTCTATTATGTCGCTAAGATCAAAAAATATTATTCATATTTCATCAGTGTGTAATTTGTATCTAAATATAATTTCCAAAACACACGAATTAAAAAAAAACCGAGCGAAAAATACCGAGCAAAGCTCGGTCAACCGGGTACTGATCGTGATAATGTGTTTAAAAATTAAAAGTTAAGAGCTTATACCAAACTACAATAGGAACGAAGTACTAAAAGGTACTAAACAAGACTACAATGTCAATTTTTAAGAACATTGCGAAACATATTCAGACTCTTACCTATTGCTATTAATTAATAAGTTAAAACAATAATAAGTTTGAGTCGCTAAAGATATTTTGAAATTTTGATACATACTTTATTTTAATAATAAAATAAGCTTCAATAGGTAATTTTACTGGTATGGTTTTGTGGTTGGATATTTCCCTAACCGCACCTCTATAAGAAAAAAATTTAAAGTACTTCCTGCATGAATGAATGTTTTCTTTTAGGAAGCTATTCTTCACCATTTATTATTTCCAGCCATTTTTGTCGAACATCAATATTTTGTGAAAATCTTCCACAGCACCCACTTATCATACGGTGGACTATGTGCTTGCTTGTCACCCTAATTCTTTAAAAAAATCATACAGTAAGAAAAATACTTAGCTACGGAACCCAAAAATTTCAGAATATTACAAAACACAATAATACTGCATGCAAAAACACACCTTTGCCAGATAAGAACATTTCGATAAGTTGTTATTGATAGCGTCAATCTCGGCAAATGTAACGTAAGTATTACCAGGATTTTACATCTTTGTGATAAGCTTAAATTCGATTCCTTTACATTCACAACATGATTATTATAAAATATGATCACTTTTTCTATCCACTTGTGTACAAATCGTTCAAATTCATCAATCGTTCAAAATCAAATTTTGAAACAAAGCATATAGGCAGCTAAATATTTCAATCGTACCTACGGGTAAAATTTATTACAATAGTGAGGAATTTCTTTCCGTGGTTAGTTATATTTAGCTACTACGCATCTAGTCATAATTAATATCAGTATTCATAATAATTTTCTCTTTAAAACCTGTAAACTCCAACGCGATACAGGTTAGCGATCTTCCTCCCTCTAATAAACGCGTATATATAAATATTTATCTTCCTCCCTCTAATAAACGCGTAGCGCGCACACTTTTTGCACTATACAATCTAACGCTTATATAATTTGTTTATTTTTATCCAAAAAGTTACTGAAAATAATCCGTGTTCAGGTTTTTTTCATTGGTTTGATATATACACGCACATAATATATATATCTGCACACAGGTTACAAGATTGAAATAAAAAACAGCATTTTAACCTATTATTATTAGTATTATGAAGTAAAATATTTATTTCATTTTTATAGTTGGTCTCGCGTGTCATCAGTCATCACGGTACTATTATTTTTTTTTTTTCAAAATTAGGTTAAAATAATGAAAGATAATAAGAAATATTTAAAAATAAAGCTCTGTAAATTACTTTTTTAAATTTAAATATACATTTCGAAATTTCTAAAATACAATTCTAAAATACAATACTATCTTATATAAACATTTTCTTATAGGGAAGTCAAATTTACTAAAACGAACAGATAATGTTTAAAAATGTTATTAGGTATCTGTTACGGTGTATTGAAAGATTTGTTTAAACAGATTTCTATTTTATTTTCTACATTTGAATAGCATTTTATACTGGCGAATTGCCAAAGACTACGAGAAAGGATTTGAAAACGAATTACTCCTTCTGTTTAGAAAGCTATAGATTAATTGCAATGATTTAAACGTTGAGATATTTTAAAGTTATATTATCAAGAGTAGAATACGTGATTTCTAAAATACAGTGAATGATATTTATTAAAATATTTTTCCTATCAATGTAACTTCGTAGATAAAGTTAAATGTATCCATATGTGTTTACCTTTAATAATTTATTTCTATTTGTCCGCTTAGTGGTGGCGTTACATAACATGAGATGAGCAGCAGCGTCTTCCTGGAATCCACTCAAGATTATAGAAAACTGCAGTTGCGAACCAGCTTGCCAAGCTTATCAATTATGCTTATAAAATATAATGAATACCCTTATTTCTTAAAAACCTTTAGCAAAACTTTCAGCAAAATTTATGAAAATTTTCTTATAAACTTATAATACATAGCATATTTTTAATTAGTTCTCAGTTTTCATACAGAAAGTCATGAAATTCTCAATAGATAAATTTCATATTAAATTTAACAACAAACAGTGTGCGAGACGATTCGGAGATAATTCCTCTAATATTCAAATGGTAATCACTAATGTAAGGTAGCAGGATAGTGAATAGAGTAATCATTTGAAATATGCAGGCCGCAGTACATTATCTGCGGGACTATTTTCGTTAGTGTTAATACTAGTGAAATAGTGTTAAAAGTAAAATTACTTTTAAGGAACTGACCCGCAAAATCCTTGTTAGTTTGGCTCATTCTTATTAACGAAATTCCACGCAATGTCTAGTATGTTTTTATGAATAAATGTAAAGGTTGAAAACAAGTGGTAAAATTAAAAATTTTGTTCAACCGACTTCAACATAATTAAGACGAGAACATCATCAGTGTATGCGAAGTTAATTAAATACGCATTATAAAAGATAGCTCAAAACTACTAGTCAAATCTTGATTAAATTTACGTGGTACCACATGAAAAGCACCAGCTTTCAGGTAAAAAATGAATCATCAAATTCGGTTTACCCTGAGAAAAGTTACGACGAAACACACTTTTTGTACTCGGTAATAAATAAAAACTTCAATTCATAAAAGAGCTGTTATCATTTATATGAAAGCAAATTTTTGTACACTGTAATCAAGGGTATTAAATATACCTTGAAAAGGGTTTGTAAATAAAATGAAAGCCTGTAAAGTGTACAAAATAATTGGCAACGAAAACGTCTAAAAGTAATTTCTTTTGCCCTTGCGGGTTTATAGCTGAAGTTGTAAATGCGCGGGTACAATGTTTTATCGTTAATTAGGTTTGTCTACTACAATTTTAATCTAAGGTTATTTAAAAGAATACGAATTAATTTGTTTGAAAAATATTGATTACTATTTCAATGCAAGGATTGGATTTAATACTTAAGCTGCACGTTCACATTGTATCTCAGAGAGCATTTTTTATATTACACTCTTTTATATTACGTGGGTAGTTAAAAGCAATATCATAACGACACGGAATAACGAACATGACTTTATTACGGATTAGAGATTAATAATGTCTTCCATACCGGTCACGGCGGTCAGCATTAACGGAGACTTTCCATCGGCGCAGGACAGGATTATAGTCCAAAATGTTTGCACAGGTGTACTCTCTATTCCCTGACTCTCATAGTCCGATGGGACATATTATAGGGAGTCGCAAGAAGGATAATAACACGCTTGATTACTTGTTGTTTACTTTACGGTAAACCGACAGAACTGTATAGAGATCAATCACAGGACCAACGGCTTTCCGTGCTTTCCATGGCACTGGCGTGAGACACCGCCATGTCCTGACTCCGGGCCGCTACTGAGAATTTCTTGACGGAAAAACCCAATAACTGATTTGGCTCAACCATGTATTCAATAACTTATTTTTTGGCACAAGCCAGTATTTAAATCCAGGTCTTCATGATCAGCAGGTGCGTTTACACCACTAGTCCAACGTACGTATAGCAGTCACGGTTTAGAAAATATTGTATTGCAACCATGATTAGTTGTTAAAGTTTATTTCCTACTCAGGGCTCCGTCTGGGTTGATACCTGGTATTACTAATTTCTACCAAAAATAGCAGTGCACCTACTGTTATATTTTTAGTTTGTAGATTAATAGAGTCAGTATCTCGTATTAACAGACTGTGAAATATTCCATTTTAGTCTTCAAAGGTAACAACGCATCGATGATCTTCATTATTAAAATTGGTTGCAGGTGGAACCATACTGCAGTATGGTGAGAAAAATTTATGTCTAACATATGAAGAAAGTAATTTTTTATAGAATAAGTGTGATAAACGAGTACACAGTCCACCTGATGGTAAGTGGATGCTGTGGCCCATAGACATCTACATATAACCTCAAGTAATAACAAACAGTTGCTTAAATCTACTACTGAATTTTCTTTTTAATAATCTCTTCAACGAATAAATTCTCCTGTTTAACTGCAACTATGAGGCAATCTACGGGGAGGCCTATCAACAATGGACTTGATTGTAAATGAATAAATTAATTCCGAAAGTAGACCGGCCATGCGCAGTGCAGTGTTCATTGGTATAATTTTTTTATAAACGTTGGACACGAGGATTTCCTCCTGTATCGGGGGGGGCAATTAACATACATAAATTTTACAAGGACAAACATCTAAACCCGAAACAATTACTTGTAGACTATACAAATACTTGCTCCGTGCGGGATTCGAACCCGCGGACCTTGGCGCTGCAACTCATTGCTAAGCCACTGTGCCACGGAGCCATCGAACATATCGATATTTAATTCATATCTATAAAATTATTTAAAATCGGCCACACCAACTTCTTAATATAAGCAGCATGGATGAGTCGCTATGCAGCACGCAGAAAGGCTCCGTCAGTCAGTACAACAGCGAGTAAAGTTTTGACTGGGGAAGGACCACGCTCTCACAGAATAGCGTCAAATAGTAGCTCAATGCTGCTGTGTTTCGTATGGTGAGTGTAAAGAATCGGTGACCTTTTTTACTGGAAACGAGGTATTCTTAGTCCTCACGGGTGACAACGCATCTGCATCTTGATACTTAATCGAGGATAGATGTAGATATCTATGAGCCACAGAAACCAATTACCATCAGGTAGACTGTGTGCTGGTTTGTCACCCTATCCTATAAAAAAAAAACAATTCATCACTTGCAAGTGAGGTTGACATTTGGAGAAGCAGCATCCGCGGCTGATGTAGCACATAAGATCTTAGACATAGATGTCGGTGATGCAGTTCTTATTTATTTATATAAAACTATATGGACGAACTTACAATTCTGATGGCACTGTTCTGAAGGCTGCTGTAGAAATTTAAGCAAACCTTATACAAGGAAGGTTATAGATGCGTTGTCACTCCTGAACACTAAGGTGGAATGCCTAACAGCCTCTCATAAAGGCTTCAGAGCTGCAGACTACGAACCCTTCAGATCGGAACCAGCAATGTCGCAATGACCGGAAATAGCACTGTTATTTATTGCCAGAAATAGGTTAGAGGGTAGAAACTACCCTCCTGTGCCAGTGATATGACAGAGTCACAGAGAGAGTTTTGAAATCATTTTGATATTAATAACATATTATCGATATATTATGAGAATTTTAAACATTGACGTGATAAAATAAAGTGCAAATTTATATCGAACCTGTGTTGGAAAATAATATATAGTGTATTTCATATAAGTACTATATTCCGAGAACATCATTATTCAAAAACATAGGCGTATCTCTTCAAATTGCAGTAAAGCATTTTTATGCCACTTAAACAAAAATCATTTGAAAGAAAACTGAATATACAAAATGAAGAGTCACAATTGTCGTCACTTTTTTCATATTTTTGAAAAACTGAAATACTAGTTCTACATGTACATATTATATGTATGCTGGACCTATACTTAACCCTTAGGGAATTAAAGGGAAGTGAAGCACGGAAATTAGAATGTTCCATTCAATCTACGCAGACAAGACAAACGGCGAAGAGCAATCTCTAGGGATCAAGTGACCGGCGAAAGTCTAGGAATTTACGACCTCCTCGGGATTCAAACTCTCAAATGCTCTTTAAAAAGAGTTATAATTTTTGTTTTATCTGAATAGTTTTATTAGTATTAGCACCATGGTTTTATATTTGTATATTACCTTGACTTACTTTTGCCGTAGAATATGTAATTTGAAAATGTTACAATAAAGATATAAAGCAGTTTTGTAGTATTTCTTTTGTATTAACGCTAACACTTTATGTCTGAATTACAGAGAGAGAAAAATATTAACGTTGATTTATTTGTTTATTGGATTACTTTGGAGTATAGTGCAGAGGTACTCGCACCTGCATTAAATCTCTATTTACGAACACATCTCGTGACACTGACGCCTCTATATCTTGTGCGAAGTTACAGTATGAGGCTGCGGTACTCGTAAGAATCACTTTGCCTCAATTATTTAATTATTTCTATATTTACTTCATTACAAGTAATAATATATCTACTTTTTAATGGAAGAGGTTACAGTTACAGTACTTAATTTGAAATTTTACGTGGTAAATTCATGCTGCAGTTATATTACGGTTGTTACACGAATGGGTCGGTTAGACCGGGAACAGACCACGATCTCACGTAATACCAGCGTAAAATAGCAGATTTCTGCTGCTGTGTTTTTTTTGTATCGAGAGCGTAGAGATCCAGGGCCATTTCATGTGGAATCCAGACATTCCACGTTAATCCTAAGGGGAACAACGAAAATGGATTTTGATTGTTAATCGCGGATAGATGTAAATTTTAATTGAACACAGCATCCACTTACTATCATATAGAATATGCAGTCGTTTTTCGACCAAAATTTGAAAGAAATCACTTTTGACTTTATACGTTTACTTTGTATGTTACGGCACTGCCTATGGTTTCATGAAAACGATTTTGAAAGTAGTAATAAGGGGTTTCGATTGGAATCTACGGGTGATTTCTATGTTATTCATTAGTTACTGACCCTGAGGATTCTGCAGGGGCTCTAGGGGATATAGTGGCAGCTGTATAGCGTGTGCGATTTTATTTTTTATAAGAAAAAAATACTAACATAGATTCTTACTTATCACACACTTTGTTTATATAATGTTTTGTCTACATGAAACGTTCGTTTGTTTTCAGACTAAGAGGTATTTATAATTATTACCTGAGTCAACTACAGAGAGGTGTAAGATATCATACTCCCGACATTATGTTCCCAAAACTTCACTGCTAAATTGGAATACGTTTTAAAGCTACTGGATTGGAAGACCTTAGTATAAAAATTCCTTTTATTAAAATTATTGTACGTTATAAATTATTTAAATTGAAAAACGTTTTAAAAAAAGTCCCGCTCGGTTTCCTGCTGGTTCTTCCTAGGACAGAGATTTTTTTCCGAACCAGTGGTCAATAAAAAATGACTTTCAAAAAGTATTATACAATAAACTATATTGAATAAAAACATTCATTTTTATTTTATTTCATAATGCTTAATGACCTTGAAAGTGCTATGGTTAGGTCTTAAAATAAACATGGACAAAACGAAGGTCACGTGTATGTTAGGAGCACTACGAAGTCGCCGATGAATTAAACCTAGGACAAATTGTCCGAATCGACGGATACAGCCCGGTATTTGTTTATCTATTATATATTTATAAATATTTTTTAAACTTTATCCTCGATACAGGAGAAAACCGTTGTGTGTGTGACGTAAGTTGAAACATCTGTATCATGGAGTATAGAGGTTAGAAGAACCAACTCACAAAGGAGAATAGTTGAAGAAGTGTCAATCTGTAAGCTGTAAATAACAGTTCAAAAACTCGACGACAGCGTTGATGAAACTGCGGTACCTCAACTACTTATGTTGTTTAAAATAATTTAGTAAATATATCCTAGAAAAGTCGCCATAAAACACGTTGAGATTGATTTTGAAAATAAAAATATTTAAATCAATAAAATAATTGTTACAAAAAGAATTATGGCGAAAGTCTGTACAATAAAAAGTTCTTCAAACTTAGTCTTCTAGCTACAGTATCGCCACCCTTATTGAACGCTTTTCGAAGGACACTTTTTAATACACAGTCTATTCTTCTTACCTTTACACTCCTTAGCCCGACATACGAGTACACTTCCCGAAGTACTTCCAGACTACTTCCTGCTGTTCATTAAAATGATTATTTCCAAGACATTTTGTATAAAGGGTACATTAAAATCATATATCAATGGAAACTTTATTAAATAAGCTATCAGATTATGTATAATTTGAATACAGGTTTACTTTGAAAGTGATACTAATTTGAAAATGAAAGTAAGAAAAGTGTTTTTTCCCCAATATTCTGCAAAGGTGTAATAATTATAAATTAAAGCCTTTTTTCCAAGTACTATTTGTTTTACTCATACGTCCAAAGCATATTTAATTATAAAAAAAAAACAAAAAAATATTTTTTATAAATTTTTTGTTTACGACAAGGTCGAGAAAGGCCTCACTCGACATCGGGACAAAAATAAGGAGGTTCACAAAAAACACATTATTAAATCAAATTTAGACAAAATCAATCATGTAGATATATATGTTATATATATGTATGTTATATATATACATATATATATATATATATATATATATATATATATATATATATATATATATATATATTTATCATATATATGTTACAAATAGTTTGCTATCATTCAACGCCATATTATGGCGTTTGACAGATGCGCATATTATTTGAGACGCCAGAATATGGCGATTGGACAGACGAGGGGGTAATCTGTATTATCCCTTATAATTATCAGGTATGGAGTGTAGAGGTAAGGAGTACAGACTTTGTATAAAAAAGTGTCCGTCGGAAAGCGCTTAATAACGGTGGCGCCACTGTAACTACAGTCTAAATTTTAAAGAACTTTTTATAATTTTTTTATTGCACAGACTTTCATCATAATTATTTTTACAATAATTATTTTATTGCTATCAAAATTTTTATTTTCAAAATCACTCCCAACATATTTTACATCGATTTATCATTCTCTGTAACTCTAGCGCTGTTGTGGAGAGATTTTGAACTGTTATTTACTGCTTACGGATTGAGATATTTTCAACTATTCTCTTATGGGAGATTGTCCTTCTTACCTCTATACTCCATGTTATCAGGGAAAAACGGTCTAGAAATGGGACGTAGCATATCAGGTATTGTATAAAACCGTTGTATTGTGTAATCAAAATACAAATACGAAGTGTCAGATGCGAGGTTTTGTGAGGAACGGGACGTATCAGATACGGTATCACAACAATGTATCACAGACCTAATATATTAACCACTACCATTACCATAATGTGGCGACCATTAGATTTGATTTCGTGCGACAAAATCTTGATATTTAAGTGCTAGTAGAATATACCTACGTGCTTTGCGTTTAAAGCATGCAATAAAAATAAAATTTGCCCATTTACTACAAAGTTTAAGGCGAGTGCTTATGCCAAGGGCTACCACGGCCCATATTCCAATCTCTATACCCAAAATCTACTTAAATTGCTAGAAACAATACTTAATTAATATTATCCGTAATTATTTAGTCCTCAAAAATGCTCTTGATTTTTCACTACTTACTCTGTAGCTTACTACTCTCTTGAGTTATGCATCTAAAATGAACTAATTTATACCATTTCACCAAGAACTTGCTTTGTAGCGTAATTTAAACCGCAATCGCATTTGTTGTAAAATTAGGCTGTCTGATTCGAGTTTGTGCACAGTTTGCAGAGAATGTAAATTAGTGAGGCAATATTGTAAGGTTTAAAATGTCTAATATAACCTATTTATTCAAAGCTACTTAATATCTCGACCCGATACGTTTATAAAATTTTAAAATTCAGTTTTCACTCACTTCCATACATCTAAATAATTTGAAATTCTGTATACGTATAAGATCGAAGACAATACAATATTGTTTATGACCATGACCTGGTGTTTTCAACAGTATCATTTCAGCACATAAGCAATAAGTGTTTTTTATTTTTCTTTTAAATTCTACTTATTATAATTAATAGAAATTTTATGGATCCCGTTTATGGGGGGGGTTCGCCCCCGGTTTTTTCTCTCTCCTTTATATTTTATTTGTTTATTTGTACAGACGAATGGTTGAAAATATTCATAAAAATCTTAAGTATATTTCATCCGAATACTAATTAGGTTAATGTGTCGCCACTACTTGGTACCTGCAACATCATTTAATACGGCCAAAGTAAACACGATCTGCAAGCGAAGTATTATGTTGAGTTTCTGATAACAATAATTTTATTTTTATTTTTTTTAACAATAAGTGACAGTAAAAAGAACACAGGTAGCTGCGGGTCCTACACTAAGCGCAGCTTGTTGTGTATGTGTGTGTGTGTGTGTGTGTGTGTGTGTGTGTGTGTGTGTGTGTGTGTGTGTGTGTGTGTGTGTGTGTGTGTGTGTGTCTTATATGCTATTTAATTAGCTCTTCAGTGTTATTATATGAAAGAGTGTACAGCATGTTCTTTAATAGGATTTTACATGAGGAAAGTGGCTGGTCTTTAAGGTCAATTATTTTCAATATTTTGTTGTAGATGAAAGGATGTGAGAAGGTGGGGCAAGGTTTGGCCAGGTTTAACTTTACGATTGGAACGGGGATTCTAAAAGTGCGTTTGTTTCTTAATTCATTGTAGTCCGGGTGACATCTTACGGTTTTGTGCACTTTGAGTGTGACATTTTAAATAAACACCTGTCGCACCCGTAGTACTTTAAATTCTTTATATAGAGAATCTGTGGAGTATGTAAATGGCTTACTTAGGATTACTTTAATTAGTGCACGTTGAGCCCTTTCCAATGTCATAAGTGCAATCCTGCCAGCGCGGCCCCAAACACAAATACAATACTGCAGTATAGATTGGCAGAGTGCAAAGTATACCTGACGTATTATATCTACGGGAGTGCAAACTCGCAATTTTTTCATGATGTAAATGAACTTTCGCACACGGGGAGACAAATTAGAAATTTGAGCATCAAACGTTACGATTTCATCTATGATAATTCCAAGATATTTGGTTATTCTAGAGCGCGCTATCGGTTCACATTTGCAGCCATGCAGATTGGTATAATCATTTTTGCAGTAATGAATTTTCAAGGGCGTAGCGGTCGGAGGACTTGTGCGTCTCGATTTATAAAAGCATATGTATGTAGTCTTTTCCTTATTTAGTGTAAGAAGATTTAAGTTTAAGGACATGGCAATACGAGATAGGCCTTGTTCCGCGGTACTGTATACTCGACTCCATGTCGTATCGTGAAATAATATGGTTGTATCATCTGCGTAAGCAATTACATTTGAATTAGGTAAGTTTTGTTCCAGGATATCATTCATGTACAGGATGAAGAGAGTGGGTGCAAGGGTACTGCCTTGTGGAACGCCAAAATGAACATCCAGTTGCCTACTAGTGTAATTTCCTACTTTTACACATTGTTTTCTCATTTTTAGGTAAGTTTCAAACCATTGAAGTGTATTACCCTTACTCCAGCGGCTTCTAGCTTTTTCAAGATGAGGCCAACAGAGACTGTGTCAAAAGCTCGTGACAAGTCGAGAAAAACACCTATGCAACATTGACCATTCTCTACGTGTTGTGATATCTGATGAGGTAGTACTGCTACAGCATCCTCGGTCGATTTTCCCTGACGAAACCCATATTGCTTATCTGAGATTATCCGATTTTTATGTAGAAAACGGACAAGTTGCTTATTCACTATCTTCTCTGGAATTATCGATATTATACTCAGTAAAGAGATTGGTCTGTAATTTTTCGGCAAAGTCGGAAAACCATTTTTGAATATAGGTGAAACTACTGCAGTTTTCCAGGATTCTGGAAAACTCCCGTTTCTAGGCTTAAATTAAATATGTGAACGAGGGGAATAATAATATTATTGCAAGTCTTTTTAAGCAGTGTAACAGTAACATGGTCTAATCCTGGAGAACTGTTGGTTTTTAGGTTATAAATAATTCGGCTCACTTCTTGTTCATCAGTAGGGTGCAGATAGAAAGAGTTTGGGTTAGATTTTGAACATCTGTGATTCTTGATTAGTAGGTATTGAGACGTGCTTAGGTTTTTTAAGATTATTTTAGCGAAGACCTCCCCTACGGTTTCGAAATGGTGATTACATTGGTCTAAGGATAAAATTGGGTTGTTCAGGTCCTTAGTGAGTCTCATGGAGTGGTACTCCGACGTAGAATTATAGCACATACTTTTAATTTTATTGCAAAGGTTACGCGTATTGTCTTTGTTTTATATATAACTATCACATATGTAACTATCGTATTCATTATTTTATGTACTGATTTATTTTATTCTTATTTATTGTTTTATTTTATATAATTTTCGTAATATTTTGTATATTATTTATTCATTAGTAGTAGTAATGTATGCATAAGTTTGCCATTTAAATATAATTTCGTTTATGGGTCTACTGGAAGATATTTCAGCCAATTATGGAATAAGTAGAACCTTTGTACAAACTTACGATAAGATAATAATAAAAAAAACTTTTAATTGTTGATTGAAAATTGAGCCTCTAAAGTCAGCTTCATTTCCAACCCATTCAATGTAAAATGTCAATTTTTAAATGGTGCCGCTCTAGTGACAGAAAACGTCGTGGATTTCTTCATTACCGGTGTGACTGTTATTATTTTCTATTTTGTACATACAACAAAAAAGAAGATATAGTATATTTATCTTTATCTCAAGATGTTGGGTTGTCTTTTCTAAGAAAAAAGGAAAAAAATAGTACAAAGTCCACTTGATGGTAAGTGGGTGCTGTTGTCATTAAACATCTACATTTATCCTGGATTAAAAATCGAAATGCAGTCGCGTTGCCACCCCTGGGGTCTGAGAAGGAATGTTTCGTTTCCAGTAAATATGGTCTCCATTTCTCTACCCTCACCATACGAAACACAGCAAAATTAAGCTGCTATTTAACGCTGCTACAACCATAATTTAGCTGCAGCGCGGCTCAAGTAGGAAAGTAAATTGAAATAACCTGCGAAGTTCCTGTTTCTTCTGCTTTCTGTCAATATGTGAAGCTTTCAGCAAAGTGGTGTGTACGATAATGTTCGAACATTTCCGTATAATTTTGGAATGTAGAACATACCCGCATAGTAAATTGGCAAAATTAGCGCTTAAAAATTAAAAATATTACGTTATGTCCAATGAAATCGTATCTTACAATTATAATGAACATATAAATGATATAAAAAGTACATTGTTAGAAAGATAAACGATTATTGAACTTTGAATAAAACTATATTTATGGATTTTATCGCGTTTAATTAACTTATTTTTTATGCCCGACTTTTTTTTTAAATTCCTAAACATGGGTGATGTAAAGCACCCGAAACGTCGGGAATTAAAAATTAGTTAATGAAGCGAGATAAAATCCGAAAATATAGTTTTATTCAATGTGTAGTGTCCGCGTATATAATTAAGAAATCATGATCATTGAACTTATTTTAAAAAAAAACTAAATCAATTAATTGCTATTATTACATTAAAAAAGTGTTTTTAGTGGCTTATAGTGTAAATTTATCAAGTCCGCATTGAGGGATAAACGCAATTATTTTGAAAATATCAATTGTTCAATCTATTTTGTAATATCTTCATCTGTCATATGGGAAGCCATTTAATATAAATGAAGGATATAAATGACTGTTTAATTTTGTTTTCTTTAGTTATAATTAAATTTTTTCGGTTGAGAAATTTCAAAAGTTTCGATGCTTGAGCAGCCTTGTTATAATACATTTTACTATATACAGACACACTTACCTACTGCGGGCTTAGCCACCGTGGTAAGTGGGTTACAGTAACTTATTAGCATACGAATCGTGGACTTTCGGATTTCCCAATTTTTTTACAGACATTTGACATAAAATTATCCGAAAAATTAGAAGTAATAGTAAAAGGGTTATTTGTGAAAACTTGTGACTATTTAACATACTTTAAAAAAATTACGTATAACATGAGCGCTTAAGGCAAGCACCTTTGTTTATCATCATTACTGCCTATCACAAGCCCACTACTGAACATAAGTGTTCTGCAAGGAATGGCGCGAAACAATGTCTTGAGAAAACTAAATCTATCTGAACAGACAAATTCATAAGATCGGATGAGCGAACGAGAAGATATACTATTTATGTTATGATTTTTTTAAAAGGGTAAAACAAATAAAAAATATTTTTCTATTAAAAGCATAAATTGCGTTATATATTTTAAATTTATAATTTTTTTAACTCCATATGGGTCATATTGAGTTTTAAAATTTGTAATATGCGAGTCCCAGTACTGTCCCAAACGACGCAGTTTAAAAATTTGTAAATTCAGTTGGGAAACTTAAGGGACGCTCAAAAGTTTCAAACGAAAGCGCTAGAGAAGTTTTTATTAAGTTTGTCAAGTATGTATTCAGATATCGTCATGATCGGATAATCAGGTCAGGTTTAATAAACAAATGAAAAGGACCTAGTGTAATTGGGCCTAAGTTATGATTTTAATATTGGAACAACATAATTTTCAGAACGTTTTGCCGTTACTGTTACAGCCTATGGAAGTCCACTGCTAAATAAATAAGCATCCCTCATAGATTGCCTCACAATGGAGATATGTGCCATAGTTACAAGGTTTGGCTAGCGGTTTGGCAGCCACAGTTTTTTATTTTAATTCGTTATTAGAGAGACATCTAATGACAAGTGAGTGCCGAAAAATCCCATAAATATTTACATCTATCTTCGGTTAAGAAACAAAATAAGAAACGTTGTCATCCCTGAAGACTAAGATAGATAGCCTCGTTGCCAGGAAAAGTGATCTCCAGTTCTCTACACTCACCATATAAAACTCTATTTTATACTAGTATTTTGTGAGAATGTGGTCGAGGTCTGATGGAGCATGGCTCCATCTACGATTTATAACAATAAATATATATATATATATATTTATATTGTTCTTCAGAGTCGAGTAAAATTAGAAGCTTCTATATTTTTCTATTATTTTTTCCGACATCAAAAAAGGATTTCTTTATTAGACTGTAAGTTTTTTGTATGTGTTACAAAATATTTTTGCCAAACTATGATTTGTTGCAAACTGGTAACATTCATTGCTATGCAGACGGCAGCACTGGTGATGCGTTATACACCGGCCGTGCCAATTTTTCTAAGAAAAAACGTCGCCGAGTACTGGGACAAACTTTTCTGAAGTCTGTGAACGCAGTCTCGGATTGGAGCGACAAAATCTAGTCCAGTTCAATCCCCAGAAGACACAAGTTTGCGCGTTTACCGCTTAAAAGAACCCCTTTGCCGTATCTACTCGGTTTCATGGCACTTTCTTTGCTGCTTTAAGTAGCATCGGAATCCTTGGCGTCGATATATTTAATAGTGTGCAGTTTCGTAGTCAATTGGAGGGGAAGGCCATATTGACCTCTAAAAAGCTTGACGTGCTCAACAGACCGAGACATTATTTCATGCCGGCACATCGCTTGCAAATTTACGAAGCGCAAGTTCGACTTTGCGTGGAATACTGTTCTCATCTCTGGGCCTGGGTACCCCAGTGCCAGCTCCTTCCACTTCACCGCATCCAGCGCAAAGCGGTTCGAATCGTCGACGACCGAGTGCTTTCTGATCGGCTCAATTTACTGACGCTGCGTAGGGATGTTGCATCCCTTTGCGTTTTCTATCATATCTACCATGGGGTAGATTCTGAGAAATTGTTCGAATTAGTTCCAGCCACCAAATTTCACGAACGCACATTGCGTCAATATTCACGATACCATTCTCACCATCTGAATGCTTGGTGGTCCGCCACTCTGCCTTTTACAAGGACTTTTCTTTCTCGTACAAATTCTCTGTGCAACGTAAGGATCTTCGAGAAAAGAGCTTACTCCTTTCTAAAAGGCCGGCAATGCACCAAAGATTCCTCTAGTGTTGCGGTTGTTCATGGGCAGCGGTAGTTACTTACCATCAGGTGAGCCGCATGCACGTTTGCTCCCTCTTTTGTAAAAAGAAAACTAATAATTTAAGGAGAGTTATTGAATGATAGCCTTGTACAGATAAGTGCATTGTAGTGCTCTCTATCGGAGGGGGTAACGAAGTAATGAGTTGTGCAGGAAGTCGTTGATGTTGACTAGGCTGTAACAAGTACAACAAACATTGTGGCCAACAAAGGATTTTTGTGTGATTTTGATCACAACCTATAACTTTTTTTATTCATATTACTCTGCCAAAGATTACAATCACCTTCCGACGAGATCTACATATATGTATATATATTTAAGCCAAATACCACTGACTCACTCACTCATCACGAGATCTCCAATACCATACGCCCGATTGACTTGAAATTTGGCACATATAATACTCCTTTCTTGGCATAGATACTCAATAAGAATATTTTGGCAAATTCAACCCCTTACGGGTTGAAATAGTTTGTTACAGGTTGTTTAAACGATTAAACTTTCCTGATATCATCATCGTTATTGTGATTAGAACGCATTACAAGTGCAGCAGTTGTGGCACAGCTGAACCCCAATATGTCATAGTTATCGCACATTGTACATGCCACTTTTTATCATACTATTCTGTTTTCAGGAAACTACTGCTACCCACCTCGTCTAATAGTAACCTTTGATGCCAATTATGACTGCCGCTACACGGATACACTTTCTATATTTTACCCTTATTTGCTTAAAATAAAAACCTAACCTAACCATTGGTAGTAAGTACACTAAAATTGATTTTAATTTTTGAAGCAGTTTAACTTATCGTAATAAATTTAAAATGTGGTATAAAATACTTCGTTGAATTTTTAAACGATCTTAAGCTTAAGCACCAAGCAGTAGATTAATTAAAAGGTAGGTTGTTTATTTGACTAGAAGCTTCAGTTTATCAACATTAAAAGTGCTTAGGAAATACTCCAAAATAAACAAATTATTTAGATAATTTTATATGATATAAGGAAAACAAATAAAAAATAGTCATTTTTAAAATAGAAGTGCTCAAGAACGACTAAAAAACGCAAGTGAATAAAAACTAAAAATTTATTTTAAAATACACATGCTAATTAAAAATGCACATAGTTACTTCCTGCTTAAATTAAAATACGAGTGAAATCTGAAATTTAACACTTTCCTTTGTTTAAGATACTTGACATGTATTTCACGTTTTAACGAAGCACCTTCCCCTCCGGCCAAAGGCGAAAGGAGACGTTCTCAAAGCCTTTGCATCTGAGTCTACGCAAATTGGACTTATGATATATTCAAGATGCTACATTCGAATTGATTTCAAAACGTTACATCACTTTTTTCACAAGTTTTCACAAGAGAATTTAAATTAAATAGCTGTCTGTTATTAATCGTTGCTTAATAGTAAGTTTTCATAAACTCCAATCTCTACTGATATTTTAGTTAATATATATATATATATATATATATATATATATATATATATATATATATATATATATATATATATAGTTCAAATTCTGAATACTACCATTTAAAAATACTTAACAATCTGTAAACAATATAATGATATTATTTTTAAAATTTGAAGGAAAACCACCGCAAATGGGAACGGCTTATGGGGAGAGGTGACAAGACTGATTTGTGACTTCAAGATAGCGTTCATGCAAAAAGGTTTAGTAAAGTCCAGCGCTAGGCCCCCTTCTGTGTATAGAGACACTACGGTATAGCTAATTTAGCCCGATTATTAAAGACAATTTATACCACCCTTTTTAAAGTAATTGTTTTTTAATTCTGACCCAGCTGTAACCAATAATATCTTGGTTGGGTGCTTCATCAGAGCGTAATTTTATTTTATAGAGCGCTCATCAATTATCCTTATCGAGTAGCATTCAATGTTGATACACGACAAGAATTTTATTTTACTGCTCCGTTGACATGATGGTGGAGATATCATCATGATGGTAGAGATATCATCATGATGGTTATTTATGTGCTAGGTTTGATTTTCGCGCGAAAAATTCTGTAAGTGTGTAATAGCGAAAAACAAAACCGTAGTCCTTCCTCTGCCTTGTCGAACAACATTGAGCGAGGTTTCCGTAGAATGATAACACGCAGTACTTGTACATTTAAGTCATTAGGTACTGAGTTACAGCTTTTCTAGCTATGCTAATCTATCAACTATACCCACATATTTATGTACGTATCAGAAGATATTTATTTAAGCTTATAATTGTTACTAGAAGCGAACCCCTTTTGTTTTTAATGAATTATTCCGTCTAGTCAACAGGGCTGAAAATGCATCTCAATTTTTAATAGAGGATAAACTACAACTTTATAAATTGAACATAACAATGGTAATTCTGTATCAATAAATACAATTTTCCAGACGATATTTTAAAGTATACAAAGAGCTTCCGTTAAAAATGTGATGTTTGCTTATTTTTGAGAGTTGCTTTAGAACCTAAAAGTTATAAGTAAATGTAAGGTATCACAAATCAAAAACTTTCTTTAATTATTATGTACCATGAAAGTCAGAAATTTCAAATAATTTATGCATACCGCTACTCTATATCACCCCACGGGAGTTGTAAGAGACAACCTGGAAAACAAACTTGAAAGTGGGTAGTCTTCCTAATAAAAAAGTAGATATTGTGGTTGCAAATACGTCTGCCAAGCGTGGTATATATGACAAATATAATATAAAGGAAGTATTTTATGGGCGAGGCCTAAGTTCAGCATTGGACTCTTAACAGGCCGCTATGGTAACGGTAGCGGTAGTAAAAAAAATGATGGCACTTTTATCATGGTTTTGAGTCAAATTCAATGAATATAAATCAAAACATTAAAAGCAAATAATAACATAAAAAGCTCTGATTTGATTAGGAGGATAACGTAAGGTTTTAAAATCGAAAGCATTTAAGTTTAAATTAGTAACGGTAATTTAACGGTACAGTTTAAAAATTTAAGTTTAAATTTAAAGGTGTTTCGCGAGCAACCCGAGTTTGATCCCCGCCGGAACTAATAAAAATTTTAATACCACTTTTAAAATTATTCTTGCCCGCTACAAAAAAATAACATCTAAAAATTTGAAGATATCGTCGATCAGTGCGGCGTGTATCTGTTTCTATATGAACTTTGTATAAAAACATTTCAATTTCCCTATTTTCAGTCAGGTACAATTTAAAGAAAACGTACAATTTTACCTAACCGCTTAGTGCCAGCGTAATAATATTAATATACCCTATGTCGTCCCGTGGGTGTCGTAGGAGGCGACAATTGGAAACTAAATAAGAAGATTGCTAGTAGCATCTTCCTTATAACAGGTGAATAAAAATAACAAAAAAAATAGAGCGGCTCGAATCGTTGACGATCGTGTGCTTTCCAATCGGCTCGATTCACTGGCGCTGCGAAGAGATGTTGCATCTCTTTGCATTTTCTTTCGCATATGCCACGGGAAGTGCTCTGAGGAATTGTTCGGATTAATCACAGCTACCAAATTTCATGAACGCACTACGCGGCAAACGTCCCGAAACCATCCACACCATCTGGATGCTTGGCGGTTCACCACTGTATGTTTCACAAGGAGTTTTCTTCCGCGTACGACCTCTCTGTGGAATAGTTTACCACTAGCGATTTTTCCAGACCGATGCGACCTAGGGAACTTCAAAAAAAGAGCTTACTCCTTTCTAAAGGGCCGGCAACGAACCTGCAACTTCCCTGGTGATGCGATTGATTATAGGCGGCGGTAGTCACTTAACATCAGGTGAGCCGCATGCTCGTTTGGCCCCTCTTCTATAAAAAAAACCGATCCACTGTTGTTTTTTTTTTTTTTTTTTTTGTTAAGGGTGGGGGGGGGGGTTTTTTTTTTTTTTGTTTTATTTTTTAAAAATTTTTGTTTTCCAAACTTATAATTTTTTTTTTTTTTTTTTTTTTTTTGTGGGGGGGGGTTTTTTTTTTTTGGTTTTTTTTTGTGGGGATTTTTTTAAAATATTTTTTTTTTTTTTTTTTTATTTGGGTTTTTAAAAAATTTTATTTTTGGGTAAATGATTATTCATGCATTAATATCTTGTAAGTAACACCGTAAGCCTAATAGTGGCCAGTTTCGATATTACAGAAAGACACTTTAGTTTTATTTACATGTATATAGATTAGATATTGTTTTTTTTATAGAATAAGGGTGATAAACGGGCATACAATCGACGTGATTGTGAGCGGATGCTGTAAAGCATAGAGGTCTATATTTATCCTCAAAAACAAAATACGGATGCGTTGTCACCCCTGAGGACTAAGATGGAATGCCTCGATTCCAGTAAAAAGGTCTCCGGTTCTCTACACTTAGCATACAAAACACAGTAGCATTAAGCTGCTATTTTACGCTGGTATTCTGTGACAGCGTGGTTCTACCATGGTTGATCTAACCCATTCATGCCACAACCGTAATATAGCTGCAGCATCTATTTACTATAAAGTAGTAAATTAAAGTAGTATTTTTACTTTGAAAATAATAAGAATAATTTTTAATATTTTTTTAAGTCGATAATTAATGTGATATTACCAAGATAAAAATACTATATGAGTAAAAAAAACTAAATGCATTTAAATAAATGGAATCCACTCAAAAAACTGTGAGGGTTCCAGGCTTGGCATACGCCGTATTTAGCAGAACGCGAGCACTCATCAGAAATGAAATTATTAATAAAAATAAATTGCTCATTTGCTATAGGTATACTCTGACTTGAAGGAATGTCGTCGTCGTCGTCAAAAACAATGGTACTCTGTCAATTATCTAAAGCGTCAGCATAGTGAATCTTTTAGGCTAACCTATACCCTTCACAGAAATAAAGTGCGTATCCTTATCGTACGAGCATATGAACCTCACTCTAATTGTATTTTTAAGACTCACTTTATGGACTTACAGAAGGAGTAGTTGATAATTTTCCAGTAATATAGACGTCACGTAATCGGACGTCAGTCTAAGCGAGATTAGAATGGCTCTCCAGCACCTTAAAAACGGCAGGGCCCCAGGCGAGGATGGAATTACAGCGGAGCTTCTGAAAGCGGGTGGAACACCGGTACTTGAAGTCCTTCAGAAGCTCTTCAATTCCGTCCTCCATGGTGGCACTACTCCAGAGGCGTGGAGCAGAAGTGCGGTGGTCTTGTTCTTTAAGAAAGGCGACAACGCTCTCTTGAAGAACTACAGACCGATTTCCCTTCTGAGCCGCGTCTACGTGCTGTTTTCGAGAGTCATTACGAATCGTCTCGCACGCAGACTCGACGACTTCCAGCCTCCCGAACAAGCCGGTTTCCGAAAAGGCTTCAGTACCATAGACCACATACATACCCTGCGGCAGATTGTACAGAAGACTGAAGAGTACAATTTGCCACTTTGCCTGGCGTATGTGGACTATGAGAAAGCCTTTGATTCCGTCGAAATTTGGGCGGTGCTGCAGTCCCTTCAGCGGTGCCAAGTTGACTGTCGGTATATTGAAGTGCTGAAGTGTTTGTACAGTAGGGCTACGATGGCTATCCGAGTACAGAACCAGAGCTCGAAACCTATCCAACTGCAGAGAGGTGTAAGACAGGGTGACGTTATATCCCCGAAACTCTTCACCGCTGCTTTGGAAGACGTTTTCAAGCTACTGGACTGGAAAGGATACGGTATTAACATCAATGGCGAGTACATCACTCACCTTCGATTTGCCGACGATATAGTCCTTATGGCAGAATCGCTGGAGGACTTAAGCACTATGCTCAATGACCTCAATAGTGCCTCCCAACGGATAGGTCTTAAGATGAACATGGACAAAACAAAGATTATGTTTAATGTCCATGTCACACCTATGCCGGTAGTTGTTGGGAGCACTATGCTCGAAGTTGTTGACGAGTACGTTTACCTGGGACAAATAGTCCGACTAGGTAAGTCCAACTTCGACCGAGAGGTCAATCGACGGATTCAACTCGGCTGGGCAGCGTTCGGGAAATTACGACATATCTTCTCGTCAGGTATACCTCAATCTCTGAAAACTAAAGTGTACAACCAGTGCGTGTTGCCAGTGATGACTTACGGATCAGAGACGTGGTCCTTCACTGCTGGCCGTATGAGGACGCTCAAGGTCGCTCAGCGAGCTATGGAGAGGGCTATGCTCGGAGTTTCTCTGCGTGATAGACTCAGAAATGAGGATATCCGCAGTAAAACCAGATTGACCGACATAGCCCAACGGATTAGTAAGCTGAAGTGGCAATGGGCCGGCCATATAGCTCGAAGAACCGATAACCGATGGGGAAGAAAGGTTCTCGAGTGGCAGCCTCGTACCGGTAGGCGTAGTGTAGGGCGACCCCCACTAGATGGAGTGACGACCTGGTAAGATATGCAGGAAGTCGATGGATGCAGGTGGCTCAGGACCGTGCTTTGTGGCATTACTTGGGGGAGGCCTATGTTCAGCAGTGGACTTGTGAAGGGCTGTGATGATGATGATGATGATGAATATAAACTACCAACGCTCTCGGGTAACAAGTTAAAAATTCTAGTTTTAAAAGAACTTACCTTTTGAATTTAACATTTCTAATATTTACATATTTTAATAGGATGGGTTTTTTAATACATTTCGAAACTTTATACTCAAGTAATCTTTTTGAGTACATGCATATTATCGTTCATTACGTTGGTTTTCGGAAAGCGTTCTACGTGAACCGCGTGTTCATATATACGTACTCGTAGCTGAAATCAGATGTATATATTCTTATGTCCATCGCACACTATTACGAATCAACACTAAGTTGACTCAAAATAAACCAATAAAATGTGAGTTTCAATCGTGTAGTGCACAGGTATAAAATGTGTGACTGTGCTTTGATCGTACGTTATCAACGCGTTGTGCATAATCCCATTTATAATTCTGACACCCAAATTAATTTTCATTTTTTGTTACTAGTTTCTTTGCTAAAAACCTTGTTAAAAATTTTTCTAGAAACCTTGTGAAGCATTTTTATTTTAAATTTCTCTTTTGTCGTTAAAATTTCTTCTGAGTACATAAAGTTTTTTACAAAATAGTTTCATTTGTTTTTATTAACAAAAAAATTCTTGTTTCATTCAGTTTTTCATTATTTTTTTGCGGTATGAAATTTCTCTAATAATATGGGTTTTCTAAATTAGTAAGTTACTTAACCAAGCACCAAACTTTTAACAATGTTGGCCATAACACCCGCCTCTGCTTTTGTTTTCCCGATCCTTATTATATTGCTAACCAAGTTATTTTAAGTACTCGTTCTCTCCACTTCGGCCTGCAATATTACAAAGATGAGAAAGAAACACGAAAGAAAAGCTTTTCTTAATTATAAATTATCTTAAGTTTAAATTATTTGGTGTAAGTTAGGTTATTATGTTGTGGAAAGAAAAAAGTGAAAGGTGATTATATTTCGTAAATGAAAAAGGAAAGGATTTTCTCAATGTCACCATTTAACTTTTCGTAGGACTACTTACGAAAAAATTTTGTTGTAGAATTGAGCTGCAGAGTTGGAAAGGAACGCCCTTAATGGAAGTTTATCTACCAAATTGGCGATATAATGATGAGCAAATTTAGGAGTACTTTAAACCGACGAGCATCTATATGGATGTAAAGGAGGCGAGAGAGGTACCAGATGGCAGTCCGTAGTCTCCGCTTGCGCTTCTGAGTGACAGGCGTGTATTTATGTATGTTTTATATTACTACTTACGAAGTTAAAACTGGCTAGTAATGCTTAAATCATTTTGTAACAGATTTTAGAAAAGACCAAAAAAAAAAAAGAAAAATGTTCACTAAAAAAACTGTAACTGAAATATTATCATGGATGCTGTTACCTAATTATCACGATTTAGCTTTATTACCACGATTTTAATTATATATCATATTTATAGCGAATGAAAACAGCATAGAAAATGTAATTCAAAAAGAAATGACGGTTGTGGTTTTATAGCCAAAATGTAGAAAATTTACTTTTTGAATTTAAATTAGTAAAATAAAAAAAAATATTAAAATAAAATTTTATTCATTATAGATTATTTTAATTGTGCTACTTACTTTTGAGAATCCTTGATATTAACTTATAAAACTATTGAATTGCTATTTTTGCATAAAACAGTAAAAACAAGTTCAACCACTGTAAAAAGTGTCAGATCTAGCAACAAAATAATTAAAAATAATTGTTGGTGGCAATACTGAACTTTCTCAACTTAAATTTAGTCGTATTTAATAATCATGATAATAATTTAATGTTTATCTATGTGGAAGCTCAAAGATCACATGCACATACACGCAGACATATTTGTAAGTTATTTGTCGAAACTTGTTCCTTGTAAAATAATTTCAACCGTTTTTTTATTATAAATTTATTTATTTATTTAAAAGAGCTTGCTAAAAAGATTCAAATTACATACTTATTTTTATGAGTAAAAGCGAAATTATTTTTTTTACTTGAGTTACATAAACGTCAAATAAATAACTTTTCTTCTTCTTTAAAATTTTAATGCAAATAAACTGAAATGATTCGTTACTATGAATATATTTAAAATTACAGTAATTGTTGACCACTTTTCGATTATTGCCTTGTATTTTCTTAGTCCATATTTACATAAATGAGATTATTTATATAATTCTAATGGGAACCTCGGTGTTCGAGTCAAATATGCACTTGACTGATTTTTCAGATATGAAGTTATGTCCAGTAAGTGTATTTAAGCATAATATATTACTATTAGTCGTGTTATGTGTCGTGGTAGCACAAGGGCCTAACACCGGTTGACCGGTTGTAAGTGCTAAGTTATTACGTGCTCTGCGGTGAAACAAATATCGCAAGGAAACTGGCATATCTAAATTAAATTTGAAGGCATGTGAGATGTCCGCCAATACGCATTGGGACAGTGCAGTCTCTCTCTCTCTCTCTCTCTCTCTCTCTCTCTCTCTGTGTGTGTGTGTGTGTGTGTTTAAGTATGTAAACCTATCGTAACTTTTGAACGTCTTGATAGATTGAGATTAATATGAACTGATTTAGGTTAGTAGACTTTGAGAAATCTCAAAAATAAAAATTTTGAAAAACTGCTTTTTTGGAATAACTTTTATACGGCTTTACCGATCGATTTGAAAAACTAATCAGCTCAGCTAAGCAGCAAATATTTTGTATGGAACCGCGATGTGGTTTATTAAATTAACATTGGGTATAAAATAATTAAGCTTCAAACCGAGTAAATTACCATTGTACTTTGCCATAAAACAATAGAAGATAAATGTTTTATGAGCACAAAGCGGGCACAGCTAGTATTGAATATAAATTAATGATATTTTATAGCATATGATACATTTAATCGTTTTCATAATGGAGTTAGAGGAACAAAAGAGTGCAATGAGTTCTTTTGTGTTTGCTCTCTGAAATATTACCTGTAAGGTAGTGACAGATTAGACAAACTTATGAGTCACATACCAAATAATAAATAACTAATCATTACGTTCATCTCATACGTCTTTCCATCGAGTTTTATGCAACAAGTTTATACAGAGCAGGACAAGCACTACAAACACGATAGGACTTGACCATGAAAATTGTTAAGAAACTAATCTTGTGTAAAGTACTGAAGTATTTCAGTGAAAACAAATAGTTTTCTTGTAATTAGTTTTGCTTAAATTGGACGAAGTTTAGATGAGTTGAATTATTAGATTTTGGTTTTCTTTAATTATGTTATTATCTTGTTGATGCTCGGTTTATTGTTTACTATTCGATTCAGATAACGTTAGTTATTGTCAAAATATTCAAAAATAACTGAAGGAATGTTTATGTAAATATCATTATTACAGTTACAATTTTTATACATAAGTTCAAATATATGAATAATGACATACCGTTATTGTAGTTTTTGCAAATACGAGTAAATGAGGCTTCTACTTTTATTTAAAATTATCCCAAATTGAATCTGAATTATGGGTAACTACATCGCGTATTCACGCCCCTCTGTATGCGATTCAATTCAAAACATTCGACCGATTCCGATTCAGCCTGCCAATCGACCCTTACGAATATGTGCTTGCGTAGTAAAATAGTAGGCATTAGATATTTATGAATTCAACAACAACAACAACGTAAAACAACCAGTGAATACAACATATTATCATGAATTCTTAATTTAAAAGATAAAAAATTAATGATTTCTTATATTTACGCGAACATTACACATTGAAATAATACTAGTTTACGGAATTTATCGCATATATTTAACTTTTTTAATACCCGACGTTTCGAACGCTTTACAGCACTCATGGTCACGGGCGGGACTGAGATGTTCAACGTCCATATGTCATAGTTAACCGCGGTTACCATAGATTAAAATTTAACTTTTGTTCCGATCTATGCAGTATGAACTTATGGTATCTTGAAGTCTTGCAGTTGTATGCTTGGGTTGGGATTTAATTTTATTTATTATAGGATCCCAAGCAGATGGTAGCACCCAGCCATCTTCTCTATTGAAATTAGGATGTTTTTTGATTTCAATAGCCTCGCGAATCATACTTGGAAGGAATCGGTGTTCTTTAGCGAGGATTTGCGGTCTATCAAATCTGATGTAGTGACGGGGGCGATCCTGTACGTGTTCACAGTCTGCAGTGAAGTCTGCAGTCTGTGAACACGTGCAGTGAAGTCTGCAGTCTGTGAACACGTACAGGATCGCCCCCGTCACTACATCAGATTTGGTTGGAAGGATGATTTGCGAGGCTATTGAAATCAAAAAACATCATAATTTCAATAGAGAAGATGGCTGGGTGCTACCATCTGCTTGGGATCCTATAATAAATAAAATTAAATCCCAAACCAAGCATACAACTGCAAGACTTCAAGATACCATAAGTTCATACTGCATAGATCGGAACAAAAGTTAAATTTTAATCTATGGTAACCGCGGTTAACTATGACATATGGACGTTGAACATCTCAGTCCCGCCCGTGACCATGAGTGCTGTAAAGCGTTCGAAACGTCGGGTATTAAAAAAAGTTAAATATACGCGATAAATTCCGTAAAAACTAGTATTATTTCAATAAAAATTAATTCTCGTAACCATTCGCCTCTATTACTTATTCTGAAACTTCTTTGCATAATTGACCGTATATTACAAAATAATACAGAGTTACCACCGTTATATTAATTTTTATATAATAATTATAATTATATATATATATATATATATATATATATATATATATATATATATATATATATAATGTCCTCCAGACCAAATTTCGGCCACGGCGGCCTGCCTCAACGGAGGTTAGCCATCGGCGCAGGACAGGATTATAGTGCCCAAGTGTATGCGCAAGCACAGGTGCACTCTCTATTCCCTCACTCTCGTAATCCGATGGGACAGTAAGCCGACACGACCCGGAGAGAGATCAGGCGCAGGACTAACGGCTTTACGTGCTTTCCGAGGCACGGGGGTGAGACACCGCCTACTTCCTGACTCCAGGCAGCTACTGAGAATTTCTTGACAGAAACACTCAATAGCCCTGATTGATTTTTGGCCCGACCCGGGATTCGAACCCAGGACCTCATGATTAGCAGTCGCACTACTACAACCACTAGACCAACGAGGTAGTCCGTTAAACCTATACCGGTAATATTACCGGTAAAGATAGGACTGCAATAATGATATTTATAAAATAATTCTTTAGTTATCTTCCCTTGCATACGAGCAAGAGATATATTTATCTATCCACAAACAGCCACCGTGAATATTCACATAATCGCAAAATACTAGACGACAAACAAAGTGGACAATTGTGTTATAAGGATTTCGTCATATTTAAGCATGCATAGTAAATCAGTTATATTATGTAGTTAATTTCTCAAATCGGATAAAAATATTTTGCGGTGTCCGATATATAAAATGGTAATAAAAAACTTGAAATACACTAACTATCAACATATTTCAAGTATCAGGACCCATGAAATACGTAGACATAATATAATGTAGTATACATTATATTATGTCTGGTTCAGTTACTAACTCTCGCAAATATTAAATATAAGTTTATTGATGTTACACTTCTTTGAGCGCGACTTGATAACATAGATAACTTTTTGGGATGGAAATAACGTTCAATAATATCTATAGTCCATTTATGCTGTGACCGTATTTATGGTAGCAACTATATTAACACATTAAACTTTTTTGTAACGTTGAATAATAATAATTATAATAATTTAATAATAACTCAAACATCAATCATAAACCAAAAACGATAACAATTAAAAAATAATCCGACGGTTTCCTAAATAAACCGGTGGTTTATTTTCCTTCCTCCAACCCTCGGCCCTTTGGTCTTCCCTGCCGAGATATTATGCCTCCGAGTATTCCGCCTGTTGGCCGCATCTTTTTATTCATTAACTTATTTATTAATTTATCTTATTCCACACGTATTTTATCTCATTTTTAATATATTTATATAAGTTCCAACCAGGTAAGAATACTACATAATATCCCGTATTTAAATAAACACTTACATAACGAAAAGAAATATAATGTTTTGGACGCTCCCGAGCAATAAGTCGGTAATCGTAAAACTTAAATTTTACCGGAAAAATGATTTACTGTTTTGTGGTATAATTCAGAAACGCGATGAAATATTAAAGAGCTTTATGTTTGATTCAAATGAAAGTTAATTTTTAATAGAATCTAATCTTGATGTTAACTCTGAGAGAAATAATTGTGAATGCAAGCAATATGGGAAAATAAAAATTACTGAAACTGCGCAAACAATGTTTTCCTTTTTAATTTTTAATTTGTTTATTAACTCACGGCATAATTGCTGTTGATTTCTCAAAAGTTATGTTAAAGTAATATTATACTACTGACTTGTTGGAATAATTTTGTATTTAAGAGGCAAAATGTGACGTAGTTATTGCTGTACTTTAAAATAATTTTACCATTTATTATAATCATCCAATAGAAGCAAACCCTTTGAGAGATATTGAAGTGTTATATGAAGGTTTATGAAAAATATTAAAAAATTATGCGTGTAATCATATTAATTTATTTCATCACACAAAGTCACAATTGTAGGCGTAAATATATTTTATTAATTATTTTATTAATAACATATTAGTTTGACAACTTTCTTTCACATGTTTCTTGGAATCACCCTCATTTTGGTTATGCCCAGTTTCAAAAACCTGTGCGTAATTTAAGTCGTAAATAATTTGACAGCATAGACATACAAGGAAATTTTACACATAATATTATCCAGCTAAAGCAGCCGTCAGTACAAAATGAAAAATAGTTAATAGCCTATTTCACTTTCAGTTGTAAAAAGTATTCATCTAACAACACACTAATTATCCTTGCTGTCATTTTTTACTATTTTTTGTATCATACATATGCTGTACATATAAATTAAAATAGTAGAATTATATACTGATTCAAGACTACTCTGAAATCAAAAATTGCAATTTTATTATTACTAGAAATTCTCCTTTCTGACTTAAAAATTAGTCAACGCTTTTCCTTTCTTTCTAAACGATACCAACTAATGATTTTTTTCTAGAAGTGCTTTTATTCTGTGGGTAGCCTGTTCAAACCAATGAGAAACGTTGTTCTTCATGTTTTTTGCACGAAAAACGCAGATACTTATTGATTTCAAAAATGAATAGTTGTTTTGTATGAAAAACTGTTTCATATTGGTGGTTTTTACCAAATAATATACCTACAATTTATAAACGATACATTTTTGAGATATGAAAATCTAATGAACTCTTTTTTTGGTTGTTACTAAGTCTTTCTCTATAACCTTCTTAACAGGTAACAAAATAAACATCGTATACATAGTAGAGACTTGTACGAACTTTATATAAATAATACGCATATAACATAAACATATAAACACTCACGCCTGTCACCCAGAGGGGTAGGCAGAGACTACAGACTTCCATTTGGCACGATCCTGACACACCTCTCTCGCCTCCTCCACATCCATATATCTACGCATACATGCTCGTCGGTTAAGGGTACTCCTTATTTGGCCCGTTTTCAATATATCGCCAATTTGATCGATAAACTTTCGCCTAGGACGTCCCTTTCCGACTCTGCCTTTTGGAATAACTTTTAAACTGCTTTACTGATCGACTTCAAAAAATAATCACCTCTTAAACTCAAAAAGCGACGTCAAATGCCGTTTGGAAAATTAAAATCGGTTCATTCGTTCGTGAGATATCGAAGGAGAAAGAATTAAAAAAAAAACGTTTTTAAATTGCATGTTTATCCTAAAATACCCTTTTAACTTGTAAAGATGCATTCCAAATTAGTACTCGGGAGTGACAACTCATCTAAACTTTAAATCTTAATTTAAGGTAGACTGACAGACGTAGATATCTATGGGCCACAGTATGACGGAGATGATCAAGTCGCCCTGGAATAAAATGAAAAAAAATATAAATAGTTTTTTTTTTTTGAGGAATTATTATCATCCTTAGCAGTGTTATAACATCCTTGTTCCGTGGGTGTCGTAAGAGGGTTTTTACTTTTTGAGATTTGTTGAAAAGATCTTGTACTAAGTACCGTCCAGTGACCAATTTACTTCGTCACTTAATTACATAATGATTACCTTAATTTATTTAAATTGATTCTGTTATATTTAAAAAAATCGAACACACGCATTAAGTTTTTCAGTACAGGATGCGCCTGAGGTTGTTTTCTTTTATTTTTGATTACGAAAAATTTGTATGGATATTTATTGACACTTTTCCTCTTAGATTAGTTATATATTATGTATATGTTGTGGACCAACTGATTAATTGGAAATTATTCATAATGCCCATTACGAGTAGGCAGTGTGAAAAAAAACTATAGAAATAATTAAATTGACCGGGCTCTTTTTGTGAATAAAGCCCATTTCTTATTGGGCAGAGTACTAAAAAGATGAAAGAAAGTAAATTAGATAATAAGACATTATATATATATATATATATATATATATATATATATATATATATATATATATATATATATATATAATAACCTAAATATATAACAAATGATCAAATATTTTTATTTATACTATTAACGTAGTACGAATAATTATTTTTCAACCATACGATTATCGTATGATTAAAAAATTAGTTTTTAGAAATTACGTAATGTTGCCCAGCAGTGCGCTGCGACAATGCATGCGCACCGCTGGGCCTAGTTAAAAGGTGGAAAGTAAAATACAAATACTATTACATTACATAATGAATCGATTGATTAGTGAAACGATTGACAAACAAATATAACGGAATGGACGCAATACCGGACAAGACAAGAAAATTGTAATATGACAAAAACGAGAAGAGGCCACAATAATATTTTTTAGAAGCTGACCTAAAAATTTGAACTGACAGATTAATTCAAAAGGGAAAGACTAGTAATATATAAGTCAATGGGAAAGAAGCAGTTGTATTCTAGCGAACATCACCCAGAAAAATGTGAAAATTGAGCTGCAGAGTTCAACGAAGAAATTGGGAGGTAACCTCGTACCATTGTAATTGTAATTTCATTTAAAACTTTATTTATTAATTTGAGCTCGTTTTTATATTCCATTCGCTATTATATATTTTTTTTAAATTAAGCATTAAATATTCTGTATTTAATATACCTATGTTTAAATTTAAAGTATTTATCGGATAAGTTACGATGTAATTGTTTTTTTTTTTTAATAATTTATTAACGAAAAAATAAGCATAATGCAAAAATTATAAATTAAGTTACATTTTAATCTTTGATCTAGCACTTGATTTTATATTCACAATTATTAATTTATAGTTTTATATTATTGTTATTACTGTTTCCTGCAAAACATGAATGAAATAAAATAATATGGTTTATCATTAGTTAAATTTTAATATTTTTGTGGTTAACATAACACTGATGCTACATTTCGTGTGATTCTTTTTTTGTCGTAAATTTTATTTATACAATATTAAAAAGGCTTTAAAATCTCTATTATTATAAGTTATATATAGTTGTGAAAAACCGTAAAGTAAGCTTAAAGTTATAAATGAATAAATTTATAACCTTTAATAAATAACTTTAAAGATAATATAACCTGCTTAGATATCAAAATTGTTCTTCTAAATGTTTAAATAAATTAATGTTTGTTACATAAACGTGATAGCTGTTACAATGATATTTTGAATTATTTTCTGTCTACGCTAAAATTAACATCAGAATATTTCTAACAATGTTAAATTAATACTTACATTCACATTATAATATCGTACAAGTTATCTTAAAATTAGGTGTGAATCACAACGTTCGGTCATAGATCGATTTAATCGCAAACATTTCCATATATGTACTCTGGAATTAAAAACAAAGGTATCTCAAATCGTTAGCACTGCTCAGAATAACATGTATTTTGATCTGTACATTGTTATGATAGTAATGATGACTTATATTCCCATTTTTATTTCTTTGTTCTGTTTATTTTAATAGGTATACAATGCTGTAATTCGTTTTCGATTTTATATTATAATTAAATATTTTAAATTAGTACTTACTTAAGTCGATTATGAGAACATTTACTTCATTTAATACCATTTTGAAACCCATTGCATAATGTGTACAAATAATTGATTTAAATTTTGATGTTCCCATATTGTGAGCCTCAATCCCTGACTGACATTGTAACTAAATATTATACGAGACTATTTTATGATATAAAGTAAAAGATGTGATTAAATTTATGGTTTAGTTACGGAATACATAATTATAAATGAAAATATTGATAATGTATAGTTGCGAGAGTAAGATAAAGAAAATTATCGGAGGTTAGTACCCATATCCACATACAATCAGCCTGATCAGCTGAGAGTTTGGACAACCTAATAGCCGATTAATTTTTTAAGGTTGTTCGGACACGATTAAATGCGGAATAAGTTTTAATGTATTTTAATGAGGGAAATGATAATTTATTACGAATTGTACAGGAATATTGTCCACTATCTTGATCATGTATGTACGCGAGCTGTGTAAGTGAAAGTTATGGTACAATTAAATAATGAATTACATGAGCTGAAATGTAAAGAAGTGAAGGTAATTTTCTTGACCATGAATGTACGCGAGCCGTGTACGTGAAAGAAATGACATACTTACATGTTGTATATGAAAAAAAAAAGATTAAAATAAAATATTGAAATGTAAAAGATTATGAAGATTAAGAGAATATTATATATAATACTAGCTACTAGCCAGGCAGACGTTGTTCTGCTCTTTTCGGCGACCCTTTGTCATAGCCTATTAAAATACTTAAATTTGCAAAAAATATGTAAGTCACTCATGGTCAAAAAAAACTATCCTATCTCCCAAGCTGGACCAAACTGCACACAGGGTGCGAATTTTATTAAAATATGTTGAGTAGTTTAGGAGCCCATCGCGGACAAACAACGTGACACGTAATTTATATATACTATCATTATTGTCCTGACTAGATAAATGATAGGCATAATAACAAAATGATTAAGAATACGAATAAATAATATTGTAAATTTTCGTGAAAATCAAAACATAATTTTATGTTATACATAATTATGCCTGATTATGTCAATTATACTACTGTGACTATGCATTTTTGCGTGCTAGATATGTCTTAGATTATAGTTTTCATAATGATATTAACCTTTTTTTAGAATAATCTTAAGGATCTATTTTAAGAATTGATAAAAAAATATAGATAGCATATTTTTTATTCTTTTGTCGGTGAGGGGTAGTGTAGTGCTCCCACGATAATATACTTTAGTGTTAAGGTAGAATAATGAGGCAGTATAATTAAAGTTATAGTACCAACAACATGTCTCTCTTCATTGACACCTTTCATATATTACAGTAATTTATCTGTTATCTTAAAAGTGATTAAAATAGGTTTGATTAGATTTGATAATGTTATATCATAATATTTGTAACAACCGGACAACGTGATAAATGATGAAGTTTAAACCACTAATTACACAGCCCGTTTTGACCTGTCATTATTCATATTGCCCGGGTATTATAAATAGTGCCCTAATTAATCACTTGTTCCTTAAGATATAGTACATTAATAATGTGAACATTCAAACATAAACGCCAGTACAATTTGATAGCGCTGTATCATGACAGATTGCAGCTCAGCGCAAGTCCACTGTTGAACAAAAACCAACCTGCATTCATCAACTTTTATTTTGATAAGTGTTGTTTTATACAGTATAACTCAAAATAGTTATGACGTAAACTGTTTGAGCCGAGCACAGAGTTATAGAAAAGATTGCATAACCGTATTGAAAATTCTGTAATTATAATTTATGTTGCAATGCATTATATGATATAAACATAGAGCCGTGGTAGCTCAGTGGCTGAGAGCTCGCTCTAGATTTCAACCACCGTCGGCACCAATGAGATCGTTTATTGCAGTGCAGAACTTAAAGTTCTGATTTACCACATGCTCTGCGGTGAAGAAAAACATCCTGAGGAAACCTACCTGCATGACTGAAAAATAAGAAAAAATATTTAGAAGACATATGAAGTTAGCCAACATGCATGGGGTAACGTGGCGGACATTCCCTTGTCCTTAAGTTCTCTAAGAAATGAGAGATCTGTGCCCAGCTGTGGGACGTAAATGGGTTGTAAATTTTAATATAGATATCAGTAAATATATAATAAAATGGAAACCCAGTAAGAGTTAGTAACTTGCGCACAATCAACCTGTCGCTTGTGTGAGTGTGTGAATGCTGTCGCATATTATAGATAGTTCCCGGGTACGAATAAAAGAATAAAAATGCAGACGCGTTGTCATCCCTAAAGGCTAAGAAGTATTACTTTGTCAAATGTAAAAATAATCTCCGGTTTCAGCCACTTATTATACGAAATATGTTATGCTGAGATTTTACGCTGATATTCTGTACTCCGGTGCCCGGCCAACCCGTTCTAAGTGCAGCCATTATATCCAAACATGTTACTGCTATGTAAAAATTATCCAATAGATATCGATTATTTCATTACAAATATGTATCTAAGTCCTTAAAAATTTAATACATATAGCCACAGAAATCTATATTCATCTACAAGTTCTTAACATTCACTCATTTATTTTCTTATATACCTATGTACTGATTGTATTAAATATAATGTAATAAAATAACTCTAGATCGTCGAAAAGTTTACTATCATCGTGTTGGCAGATTAATATCTTTAAGTAGGCGATTACGCAAAGGATCAGCGATTTTTTTGGCACCGCAGTAAAATACAGCCGGCTCCCTCATCAATCAAATCAGCTCATGAAACTTCTTCAATAACAATGACTAGCATTTTGAGAAAGTGAGAGATGTTTTGTTAAAATTTTGAACATAAAATTTCAATTTTTTGGAAGTTTTTAAATTAGTGTGTAAGGTTTCTTAATCCTAAGTTAGATTTTACATTTGTAATGATTATAGTAATAAAAAACATGTAAGTATGGTATTTAATATACTATATGGTGATAAAAATAATGACAATTTATTATTATTATTTTCATCATTTCAGCCAAAGATCACTGCTGAACAAAGGCTAGTCCCATAACTTCATAGAATAATTGCCATAGTAGCCCCGCTTGTAAGGCTGGTTGTAAAAAGCAACATTTAATTGTTGAGTTGTTATTAAGGAGATACTCCTACCCACTCACAGCTTCATTCCGGTCTGTTGCCTTTTAAAACACATACGGAATGATATAGAGTAGTGGTGTCTCTAACACCGAAACTACACTGTACATAACATTGAGTAAACTAGAAAGTTTCTATCTTATTTAAAAAAAGGAAAAGAGGTTTTAGAAAAGAATTTCATACTTATTTTGAACATTAATTGTTGGGTGATTCATATACTGTAAGTAAAACTACAGAAGTCCTTCTTATATTTACATATTAGATCTTATATCTTAAAAGTACGATATCAAAATTACTGTTGGAGCTGTGCGGAATATCGGCTTCATTAAACGTATCTGCAAATTGTTTAAATGCCCAGTTAGTTGAAAGATAATTTATTATGCTTTTTAAGAGCAATATGCACGTCCTGTGTGGCCATAAATTGCATAAAACTATCAATTTCTAGACAATATTAAGCCGGTGAAACTCTTAGGTCGACTTAAAGCGCAAAAAATAACTACAATCAAAGTAAAAATATTGACTGCAAAGAGCTAAAAAGAAAAAAGAAATAAGTTTACACTCTGAAGTCTTAATTTTCTATACGCTATGACTTTGCACTGACTTCAAGATAACAAATTATTTTAATAACATAACTTTTATTTGATTTTTATTGAAATAGTGGATAGCATTTTGTTATTCCTAGCCATGGTGTGGTTTTCAATTGTCATTCAACATTAAAGTGTGGTCCCTCAGTTCATGCAGTCTATCAGCTAAATTTAGAAAGTATCTTAAAAATAAAGTTAATGTGATGACATCTATTTAGTAAAGAATTTGTAAAGATTATTTTACTAAGTAGCAAGACATAAATAGTTAAAGATAAAAGAAACAAATATCTAAACTGTGGTCCCTCAGTCCACACAATTTTTTATAAATTTGTGATTTTTTTTATTAGATTATTAAATCGTACTTTTTACCAGTTAAGGTTTTAATAGAAGTCTTAAAAGATTTTTCTAGAAAAATAAATAGAGCTATATAATGGCGCAATTTGCTTTTATAAATTTGTTAAAAAAATAATTAGATTATTTAAATCGTACTTTTTACCAGTTAGAGTTTTAACAGAAGTCTTAAAAGATTTTTCTAGAAAAATAAATAGAGCTATAATATAATGGCGCGATTTGCATTCTGCACGTCTACAGACATAACGTGAGCCAACTGTTTGACGAAAGGAATATAAGAAGGTGTAGTGTTCTTACCTTTTAGTTAAAGGTTTCTGCTAAGTAATATAAAACTTTGTATATTGTATCATGTGTATTGATGGTTTATTAAGTTAATCATGTTACACTAATTCTATGGAAATAAACCCATTATGAAGACCACAGGATTAAAACATTAGAATTTAAAACAAGATTACTAGTAAATAATTTGTTTTACCTCCATAGATACAATTAAGATTATGCTTCTCAAAAAATACACTTAAAATCACCATTGGGTTCGAATATTAAAATATCTATCTGATTTCGAGAATTACCAGCGTGGTCCATCAGTTCACATGATATAAATAAGGCAAATCGTTGCGACTCTAAGTTTCAACTAAACAAACATAAAAATACTTTCTTTCTTATTTATTTTTAATGGGAATCTGCTCAAATCAATATATTCATAAATAATACAAAGACGCAGTGAACACTTTGTGTAAAAAAAAAAATAGTGTTCACCGTCTCGTTGGGCTAGTAGTCGCAAGCGGAACTGCAGCTCACGTTGTTCCGCGTCGATTCCCGGGTCATCACAAAATTAATTATTGGGTTTTTTGTCAAGAAATTGTCAGGTGCCCCATGCCTCGGCAAGCAAGTAAAGACATTAGTGCAGCATCTATTCTCTCTTATGTAGTATCTAATTGCCCTCTCTTTAGACTATGAGAGTGAGAGAATCGAGAGATTATAGTGCACTTGTGTTTGCGCATACATTTGTGCACTTTAATCATGGCATGCGCAGATGGCTAGTCACCGTTGGGGCTGGCGGTCGTGATTAAAATTGATCTAAGTATCCTGTGTATATTACATAAATTCAATATTTTATAATTTTACAAACACTAGAATTTAAAAAAATGCTTGTATTTGGTTGCTAGGTAATATGAAAAATGTATGCCAAAATATTCCTTTGAAAGAAATTTTTTTATATAAAATGCGAATAGCGTAATAGTAGAGAGTAAGTCAGTAACATAATAAATGGTAATTTTATAGTATCGCGGTCACCTCGTTTTTTTTCTCTAGAAAATCGAAAAATTATCCGATTTCGATGATTTTTTTTAAATCTTCATTATTACGGTGGATTTACGAAAAACAGGAATAAAAAAATTAAAATTTATATCGGTCATAAAAATGCACTCATTCACGTATAACTTTTTAAAAATAATCGTATGAAGTTGTTATATTTCTTTAATAATCTACACAAAAAACAAGCATTTTGAAAAAATGCAAAGATTGTTTGTTTATAAATTTTTTATTTTGGTTTTTATTGAGTGTAAGATCGAGTGATGCGAGCTCGGGACTTAGGCCATCCCGACTCGGACAGGTTAGGTTAGAAAAGCGGGGTAAGCGAGCGAAACGAGTGAGTAGACCCCGCCATCTCCTTCGTGTTTTTTTTTTCATAAACCACTCAAAAGTAGGAGCCCTGCAAAGCGGAGCTCCGTCGACCTGGCTTCCCCCAACTGCGCTACGTTGAGTGGCATGGTGCTTCCCTCCCCCAACTCTCTCCCGTAGGTAGGTAGGTAGCGTAGTAACCACGAAGGAGATGGCGGGGTAGAATGGACGAGCGAAGCGAGCGAATCTCCTTCTAAGCTAACCTGTCCGAGTCGGGATGCCCTAAGTCCCGAGCTCGCTTCCCTAAAAAACTAATAAATAGACATTATTATGTGATTTTTTTTTCATTTTTTTTTCAAATGTTCGCGTTATTTAGATTAAAATATAGCAATCAATGTCAAAGATTGTATAAGTTTTTTATTTAGTTACAAGATTTTTCGATGATAATATGACTTATTGATTAATTTTTTAATATATTAAAGAATTAACTATGTCTTATAAGACATAGTTAATTCTTTTCATTTTGGTATTTCCGTAAAGACGAATATTTTAAAAAAATCATCAAAGTCGGATGATTTTTCGATTTTCTACAGCGTTTATGATAACATTTAAAGTCAAAAACTTAAAGTGAGAAAAAAAAATAAACAAACAAACATTTTTCAGTGCTTTTTTTAAATGTTTGTTTTTGTTTTGTTTAGATTAACAATAAAAACATACAAACTTCGTTTAATGCTTTGCAAAAGAGTTATGAACGATTATATTCGAAGAAGTGCGTTTATGATCACATATAAAGTGTTAAAACTATATGAAATCTGGAGGTGAGATATTTTTCATATTTTTTTCCATAAATCCGCCGTAATAATGAAGATTTAAATAAAAATCATCGAAATAAGATGATTTTTCGATTTTCTAGAGCCAAGAAACGAGGTGACCGCGAGTAAAATTACCTAATAAATAAATACATTTATAATATTACTAACATTACTAAAGAGCTAATTAAAAAAAATGTGTTAACTTTGCGATGAATACAAAGTGAGTAATTTTTTACCTCTTTTGTATTAAACATATCGTTTAACATGTCTCTAATCAAGTGGTGGGTAGTATTCTATTTCTGAAGAAAAAAATTGAGCGTAACCTTTCACCATTTACATTAACCTTAATTTATAATGTACATAGTGCCATCTAGATAAGAGTTGCGTAAAACACGGATTGCGGCAAAATTCCTTCACAGCTTATTATCATTAACAAAATATTAACCAAAAAAAAGTCTCATCCTCGTCATTATACAAAGATACGCGATTTTTATTTTTTTAACAAATAAACATTTATTGGGACTAATCTATGACAGATAATAAAGCCTACCGCGGTTTTCGAAGAATAAGAAGTTATATTCGTTACTAAATTTTATAAAAGTAAAGTTACAGCCTTTATAGGTCCCTTGGCACAAGCCTTTTTTAGGCAAGGATTTTTTATGGCAAGGAAATGTCCGCCGCACTGCCTCAATGCGTGTTGGCAAATTTTACGTCTTCGAAATATTTTTTATTATTTCTCAGACATGCAAGTTCCCTTATTTTTTCCTCCACCGCCGTGAACGTAGTAAATTAGCATTTAAAATTGCGATTAACTATTACATTGGTGGCTGCGGGATTATATAATTATATTTTTTATGAACTTTACCCACACGGTATTTCCTTGTATACCTCTTATGAAGACGGTTTACATACAAAAATTACACAAAGGTAAAAATCCAGACTCGGTGCAATTATTTGTATGCCCTACAAATACTTGTTTCGTGCGAGATTTTAACCCAGGGTATTCAACTTACTGCTAAACCACTGCGTCATGGAGCAACTAAATCTTAATTTACGAAGCGCATGGCATGAAATGAAAATTTATTAGTAAATTATAATTTAAATAATATTTTTAGAATTTTTCATAGTTAGCTATAGTTTTTACGAGATTCAAAAAAAATTATTAATAAATACAGGATATATTTCCTGCCTCATTCTGGTTCAATAACTACAATATTGCCAAATATCATTAAAATCCGTTCAGTACCTATTTTTTGTCTGAATAAGCCATAAACATACAAACATTTATAATATTAGTAGGAAGTAGGACTAGTAGGAATTACGATCTAATAAAATAACGTTTAGAAGGAAATATCATCTGAAGCAGGTAGTATAAAATAGAAATCGATAATAAGAATTCACTTGCTTCCTCGCTTTATTGAAAGTTCATAGAGTAAAGTTACGAGGCTCCACTTTTCTCAACTTCATCTGTGCGCTTTAGTTCATTGTACCTATTTGGACGCTTCGTTGTTTAACTCGGAAAACTTTATTTCTCTAAAAGTTATCGCAATTATTAGAAACCTTTTTTATAAACACAAAAATACTGTTATATTATAGGTAGAATAATTTGACAACATAAGTTGTTATTAATTTGTATAAAATATATTATTGCATCTGTGGACACATCAGATTATTTATCACTACACCATTGACTTTCTTCAAACCGTAGCACAATGCAATGGCGAACGCACTATTATTTAGGAGTAAAATTAAAATAAAACACATTTTATAATTCATATGTACTAGCTATTTGTATTTTTTTGGTTTCCGTTTAAACCGTTGCTTGAATTCAACGGTTTTTATTCGGGTTACTTCATAATGGGATTATTTATATTTTAAAACTGTAATTTCATTTTATTTATTAGTAGGGACTCAATTTTTGGTGTCGTGTGTGCTCCTAAGGAACTTGCTCTGGCAGGATCGCAGCCAGATACTTAACTACCGCGCTACTGAAGCACGATAAATTGATGACTTACTTAAACTTTTGATGAAGTTTTATAATGTTACAACAGTGGTAGAGCCACGCGGCAGCTTTGCTGTTGCACGTATGGGCCGGCTCAAACCGAGGTGGTACCACGACCTCACAGAATACCGGCGTGAAGTGGAAGCTTCCGCGCTCTGTCTGGTGAGTGCAGGTGGCCGGAGGCCCAAATCGCCCCCCCATCAACATGGTAGCGGAATTAAATAATGATAGACTACCCCAGGAGGGTACCAGCACCCCTGGAGAATCCCTCGCTGAGCATCCACGACCATGATTCTCCACTTCTAAGCGTGGGTGCTCAGGCTGCCCCGCGTATTCTGGGGGGGGGGGGGGGGGGGGCAAAATTCCGCTGAAGACTACAACTGATCGGGGCAAATGGAGCAACAAGACCAAGGCGACCCGTGCCAAGCTGTCCCTGAATTTCTGCAATATCAGGGGACTTCACTCTAACCTAAACGCCGTCCACTACCATCTCGAGACGGCGAGGCCGTCTCTGCTCTTCCTGACCGAGACGCAGGTGTCCTCTCCGGCTGATGTCTCGTATCTCTCCTACCCGGGGTACAAACTGGAACACTCCTTTGTGCCTCGGGCTGGAGTTTGCGTTTACGTCAGAGAGGACATTTGTTCTCGACGCCTCGGCAGACTTGAAGGTTCGGACCTGTCCATCCTTTGGCTACGCGTAGACAGCGATGACCATCCGCGCGTCTACGGGTGCCTCTATAAGTCCCATAGCGGTAATGCCGAAACAAACCGACTCTTCGACCACGTCCAAATGGCTACAGATTCGTTGCTACAGCAGATCCGCTCCGCAGAGATGGTGATCCTCGGCGACTTTAACGCCCATCACGCCGAATAGCTTGGTTCACGTTTAACCGATCATGCGGGGAGATCTGTTCATGATTTTGCCTTGGCTTATGGTCTGACACAACTGATTTCTTCGCCGTAGGATTCCAGATGTGGAGGATCATGCACCTTTCCTGTTGGACCTTCTGCTGACCTCTCATCCGGACGGATATCAGATTTCCGTCGAAGCCCCTTTAGGCTTCTCGGACCATTGTCTTGTCCAGAGTGTGGTGCCACTCACGCTGAAATCGCAGTTGCATTCTGCAGGCTGCCACCGTGTTTGGCACTATAGGTCAGCCGATTGGGATGGGATGCGGTCTTTCTTTGCATCCTACCCTTGGGGTTTGCTTCTCGCCGGACGATCCCAACGTTGTTGCGGATTCTCTCGCTGATGTGGTACTTCAGGGTATGGAACTTTTTATTCCTTCCACTTTGGTGCACTTTGGTCGCTCCTGTAAAATAGCATCATGATATTAGCATGAGTGCTACCGAGCCTGGGCGGACGCATCAGCGTCACGGGATGTAAACACCAGCGCTATAAAAAAGAAGTATGATTCCGTCTCTAGGTCCTTCAAAAGAGTCATTGCCAAGGCAAAATCAGAGCACATAGGTAAAATTGGCGAGAAACTAGTTCGCCGTCCTTCTGGAACCCGTGCATTCTGGTCTCTCGCCAAGGCAGTCCAGGGGAGTTTCTGTCAGCCATCTCTTCCATGTCTGCACAGGGAGGACGACTCACTGGCCCATACCGCAAAGGAGAAAGCCGATCTTCTAGGCACTTTCTTTACGCCCAACTCGACTCTCGATAAGGGGGGGAGTACGCCGCCGACCATCCCGCGGTGTGAGTGCTCCATGCCGGAAGTGCAGTTTACACAGCGCTCGGTTTGCAAAGCACTTCTCTCCCTGGACATCCACAAGTCGAGTGGGCCTGACGGAATCCCCCCAATTGTGCTGAGGACGTGTGCTCCAGAGTTGGTACAGGTTTTAACGCGTCTTTTCCGGTACTTTTACTCCCTAGGCGTAGTCCCAAAATCATGGAAGACGGCTTTCGTCCACCCGATCCCTAAAGAAGGCGACCGCTCAGACCCGTCCAACTACCGGCCTATCGCCATCACCTCCTTGTACTCCAAAACAATGGAGTCTATTGTAAACTGCCAGCTCATGAGGTACTTTGAGGATCACCAGCTGATAAGTGACCGCCAATACGGTTTTCGCCGTGGTCGGTCAGCTGGTTATCTTCTGGTCTACCTAACTTATAGATGGGCGGAGGCAGTAGAGTCCAAGGGGGAGGCATTGGCCGTTAGTTTGGACATTGCGAAGGCCTTCGATCGGGTTTGGCACAAAGCGCTTCTTTCAAAGCTCCCTTCCTATGGGCTTCCCGAGAAATTGTGCGATTGGATCACCAGCTTTCTTGCAGATCGGAGAATCAAGGTCGTTGTAGACGGTGCAAACTCGATTGCAAGCCTATTAATGCTGGTGTTCCACAAGGCTGCGTGCTATCGCCAACGCTGTTTCTTCTGCATATCAATGATATGTTGCAAACCCGTAACATTCATTGCTATGCAGATGACAGCACTGGTGATGCTCTTTACACCGGCCGAGTCAATATTTCTCGGGAAAACGTCTCCGAGTGCCGGGACAAACTTGCGACTGAAGTCGAGTCTTTTCTGAACAGAGTCTCGGATTGAGGGCGACTAAATCTACTCCAGTTTAACCCCCAGAAGACACAAGTTTGAGCGTTAACCGCTAAAATGAACCCCTTTGTCGTATCTCCTCAGTTTCAAGGCACTCCCCTTGTTGCCTCAGCCAGTATCGGAATCCTCGGCGTTGACATATCGAGTGACGTGCAGTTTCGTGGTCACTTGGAATGAGAAGGCCAAATTGGCCTCTAAAAAGCTTGGCGTGCTCAGCAGAGCGGGACAGTATTTCATGCCGGCACACCGCCTGTGACTTTACAAGGTGCAGGTTCGGCCGCACATGGAATACTGTTCCCATCTCTGGGCTGGGGCTCCCCAGTACCAGCTCCTTCCACTTAACCGCATCCAGTGCAGAGCGGCTCGAATCGTCGACGACCGAGTGCTTTCCGATCGGCTCGATTCACTGGCACTGCGATGAGATGTTGCATCTCTTTGCATTTTATTTCGCATATACCATGGAGAATGCTCTGAGGAATTGTTCGGATTAATCCCAGCCGCCAAATTTCGTGATCCCACTACGCGGCAAACGTCCCGGTACCATCCACACCATCTGGATGCTTGGCGGTCCACCACAGTACGTTTCAAAAGGAGTTTTCTTCCGCGTACAACCTCTCTGTGGAATAGTTTACCACTGGCGATTTTTCCGGACCGATACGACCTGGGGACCTTCAAGAAAAGAGCTTACTCCTTTCTAAAGGGCCGGCAACGCACCTGCAATTCCCCTGGTGTTGCAGTTGATCATGGGCGGCGGTAGTCACTTAACATCAGGTGAGCCGCATGCTCGTTTGCCCCCTCTTCTATAAAAAAATGTAATCAGCTCTGGCCGATACTCGTTGTAATCCTTTTTTATTCAGAAAATATGCAGGTGCGCGCACATAAATCAGTATGAAAACCATTCAAAATGTCTAATCGTTTCATATGGTTTTCATTCTTACTAAAAAATAATAAACAAGTATACGCAAATATATTTGAGTTAGCCAGACCATTCGAATATTTACAAAATTATTTCCAACGAGCCAATTTTTAAACGTAATCATAATATAGTAACACGCTTTGACAAAATCTCCACCTGAACATAAATCCGAAATTAATGATATGATGGAGAATTTAATCCTTTTGTAACAACTTTCTTTGACCTACATTCACATTCACGTACAAATTAAAATGACCATCAATTTAATTATTTTTAAATGAATAAGATGTGATTCTGTCAAGTTAAAATTAAAAAGTTTTATTATTCCATTAAATTAAAAAAATGTAACATAATCACGTTAAAAACAAAGACAGACTGTGACTTTATAAAGAGAGAAGTACCTAAGCCCATATTATTACAGGAAATCCCTTTAACTGCCATTGAGCTCCAATTTAACACGATAAAATTATGTAAAAAGCAGTAAATATTTGGATAGAATAACTTTGAAATGGAACATTTGAGAGATAGAGACAAATTAAACAAGACCGATTTAAAAGATTCAACTAAAATAAAAACTTTAAAAATTGGATTTAATTTGTTTTACTTTAAAATTTATAACATTACTTGAGTGTTTGAAAAATTGAAATTAAACGGAAAGAATAGAATGATATTCATGGAAAATATTACTGACATCATTTTACCAGATCAATGTTCAGAGTTTCTAGTTCAGACTTTCTTTTTGAAGAATTGGTTAAAGACATTTATGTTGGTTTTTTATTAACCCGAAAACTATAAGCTCGAATTAAAAATTCGTTCTACAGAGTAAACGGTCCAAATTGAGATCGACTGCGGCAGCGTTATTTTCGGATGACCAGACTGACCAGAGATTTTTAGTAAGATTGAGAGGTTCTATGAACAGCTGTAGACATTGTCGTTGAAGTCAGATGTAAGTGTGAGTTATGAGAGTAAGTCTCATCCTACACCCGATAATATCCCAGTCGTCAGACTGAGTGAAATTAGAGTCCCTATCCAGCAACTAAAACAACAAAGCACCAGGTAAGTATTAAATTACATCAGATCTGGAAGCAGGTGTTAAACTGTTACTTTAAGTCCTTTTGAAGCTATTTAATTCCGACCTTCACGATGTTACTATGCCGGAAACGTGAAAAAGAAGTGTGGTAGGTTTATTCATAAAGAAAATTAATAAAACACTTTTGGAAAATTACAGACCGATTTAATTTAAAATTAAGTAATATATATATATATATATATATAATACTCGTACCTAACGCACGTTAAAAATCCGTAAAATTTAATTATTGATGTTACAATAATTAAACGTTCCTGTGAAATTAACATATCAAGCTTTATAATTTTCCAAAGTAAGTAATAATAGTGTGTATTAAGTATTTGCCAATTTAAAAGGGAAAATGAAAATTGAAATTTTTATATAAAGAAAAAATTTTGTAATCACATTATTTGCCTAAACTATTATCAAATTATTGTTGTTTTAGGTAACTTTAATGTTGCCCTGCTATGTTTGCTAGCTTTTAATGTCTACTGCGACTTATTGAAGGCGTTCTATAGTGCTTCTTCTTAATTTAAAATTTTGTTCTTCAATGAGTAATATAAACTTTGATCATAGGTGGAAGTCAAATGAGGCATGGTCAGAGGAATAGGAATGACGAGGAAGGGTCTATAATTTTAGCTATGTTAATTTTGCTAACTCTGTCTGTTATATCAAATATATATATATATGGTGGACTGGCGTCTCATGAAGAAGCAATGGTGAAGAGCTGGCCACCAATCTCGGTTAATTAAGTGCTAGCTTCTCCACCATCATTTTAAAAAATCTTGACAATTAGGTAGAGATACATACCAACAGTAGACCATCAACCTGTTACCATAAGCTTCTACTGACAAAAATTTCGTTTCAACAACATTATGAAGTTTTAACACTGCGATGAATAGATACTTACGATTGTCGTATAGGTTCAACCTCTAATTGCAGGTAACAATCAAACTAATAATTCAATTATATGATAAAAACTTGAATGCAGGCCTCACGCCATGCGTCACTCAGTTCGTGAGTTACTTACTTGTCAAGCTACTTTATTTTACCGATTTGACGCAAATGATCTAATTTTGTTTTGCAATTTGCAAAAACTACTAACAGTCGTTGTTTGAGATGCATACGCTACCACTATCGCCATCAGTTCGTCATTATCAATCATTCTCTCTACGCGGTCGCGAGGTTCATTTGTGAAATCAAATCAAATGTTCTCGTCTCTTATTCTTTAGACGATGCAACGGCTTTCCAACAAAATCCCAGAATATATACAAAGTTAAGAACTCCGCAAAGTTCAAAAATTTTATTAAAATTGGAACAAAAATGTTTTTTTTTTAATATTATTTAGTGCTGCTATTTAAATTATGTATGTTAAATTATTTTAAACTGTTCTTTTTTCAAAAAACTGTCCCGCTGGGTTCCTTGCTGGTTCTTTTTCCGAACCGGTGGTGAATTAAACATAAGAGTGACTTTTCGATAAGTATTATTTATAATTAATATCAAAAAAAAAACTATTTCTATTTTATCAAGTTATGCTGTTGTGTAATCACAAACGGGACATACTCGTATTAAGGTAAGGAGGGATTGTTACTGCGTTGTATTTAATGTGTAGTGCGGCACGCTGTATTTTGGATTAATTGCGAGAGCAAGCGAGCAAATTGAACATCCGTTGTCAGATAATCATTTTTAACAGTAAACTTTTAATGTATTTCCGACATACTTTTTTCAAAAATAGAGGCTTTTTCAATAAGGAAAGTCCAGTATTTAAATTTATTAGACGGTAGGTAGTCTATATTCAACGTTTGCTTTACGGAATGATTTCGATAGTAATATATTTACTTTATTGAAAATGTCCGCAAACTGTTCACTTACTGTTGAAATATCGAAGAAGTTTCTTTGCGCCCACATAACTTTTCTTGTTCAACGAGGCAAAAAACTCAAGTTCTCTCTTTTGTTTAGCAGACCCATTTCGTTTCAATAAACCAGTCTTATTTTATGACCATTTCATATAGGTCAAAATATACCCGAAAAAGTTTCCAGTAAATTATCATAATTCCACTTCTCAAGGGTTATTTACGCAAAATCGCATGAATTAGAAACTATAAGTATGCTAGGAGGGGTTTGATGGGATACAGCATTTATAATAATGAATTTAAAGTAGAAGAACACCGATACCTTGCAAGGATGATTCATGAGGTTTTTAAAATAAAAATAAAAAACATTATTTCAATAGAGGATTTCTGGGTGATGTGGACTTGGAATTATTTGTCATAAATAAATAAAAAAATGAGCAAAGCTACTTTTACGGATTTTATTGCGTTTAATTTATTTTATTTTTAATACACGACCTTTGAGGTGCTTTTCAGCACCCATGGTCACGTGGAACTCCGTAAAAGTAGTTTTAACAAAATAACAAATATTTGTAGTTATATTAAATACAAAATATTTTTTTAATAAAGAAATTTCCAGAGATATCACAGTGTTGACTATCGCTAACATTCACGAAGTCTACCCGCGCATATTGTTCATTAATTCAACAGCGTTTCTGATAAAAATTTACAATGTCTAATATATGTAACGCATGCAAAAAGCATACAAAACAATCGGAGAGGATTATGTGCACCCGCTCTACTTGCGCCCGCCCCTATCATTACCAATGTGTGGGTCTGAACTCAGATTTTAAAAAAAATTGTGTGCTGGACTTGCCCAACGTGTGTCAACAAGATGCCGTGGACAGGAGATAATTCAAACACCCCTGTAAAACCCCACAGCGAGGAGTCTTCTCCTGTTGATAACAACAACTATTGTTTAAACATAACTATGAGGAAAACAGACTCATCTAAAGGAGGACTAATGCAGGACCATTCCCTAGAAGCTCGAGCAGATATTTTAAATTCTCTTAAAGAAGAGCTTCCACTTCTTTTGAAAGCAGCCGTGAAAAGTGAATTAAATACCTTAAAAAACCAGATATCCACAATAGAAACCACGTTAAACTTTATAAGCACGCAATACGAAAATTTTTTAAAGAGTATAACAACTACCATTGCCGAAATGAAGTGTTTAAAGGACGAGAATGGCCGTCGTCGTAAAGATATTGACAGCAATTCGTTACGTATACATCACCTAGAAGAGGAAATATCTCGCATGCAGCAGTGAAACTGGCTACAAAATATTGAAATCGTCGGCATTCCAGAATGCAATGAAGAAGATACCGTTGATATCGTCGTAAAGGTTGCCAACGAAGTGGGTGTAACCGTTGAAAGAAGTGAGGTGGAGTTTGCGCATCGAGTGCAGCCGCGGCGACCAAATAGTGCAGCCGTTAGCCGTACCTTCATCGCCCGTCGCCGTCATCGACATACTAAGGACTTGATTATTGCGGCCTCACGTAAGCGCCGTGGTATAAAACTCTCGGATATGGGTATGATCAAAGTGACTGACAAAACCAAAAACGTAAGCAACACTCACATTTATATTAATGAGCATTTAACTAAACATAACCGTACATTCCTTAAGGAATGTAAGCTGAAGGCTAAAGAAGCTAACTTTAAGTTTGTATGAACAAAAAAACAGTGTATTTACACCCGTCGGAACGAAACCTCACCACCCATTCCCATCATAACTGCAACCGACGTAACAAAGATGGGCTAAATGTTATAAACGTTTTAATTTTTTTAATTATTATAAATATTATTTCTAATACTTTTTTAACTCTTGTGCTTAACATATATACTAATGTACGCATTTACACTAAACACACCATTTACTTGTACACTAAATACATATTTTACCACGCTGTATACAACCTACCACACAAATTACATAGTACACATAACTTTCATACACACACACACAAAGCACACAGCTTACTTATTGTTGCGTAATTTTTATTCTTTACGTATTTCCAATGATTGTATTATGGCAATATCACGTATCAATATTTGATATTTTATTTATGGTGTACATAAACTCCTTATTAATTAATTTAGTGATCATACTTAATTTACATATTACAATACCAATCATCTGTGTCAAATTATATTGCTGTCACAAGCAACAGAATCTTATGAGATTAATACCTAGGTTTTTTTCTTTTTAAAATTATTATCGTTAAACTTTTACTACGACGGATAAACACAATAATAGCTTAAAACTTTTTTATCAGAATGTTTATGGTTTACGTACCAAAACTAATGTATTTTTTAACAATCTTTACACATCGGATATTGACATCGCATTTATTACTGAGTCATGGTTATGCGACGGCATTCTCGACACTGAGCTGTGCAGCTCAGACAGGTATGATCTGTTCCGTCGTGACCGTGGGATGCTAGGCGGAGGAGTAATGGTCGCTTGCGCATCTCGGCTTGGGGCGCGCAGGCATACTGACCTTGACCGTGAAGATCTCGAATGCATTTGTATAACTATACCAGCGTATGCAATCAGTTGTCAGTACGATTTAAATATTATTTGCGCCTATATTCCTCCAAACCGCGCACTTTCATCGCGAATTATTAAACTGGTTGAATTACTGACGTTCTTATTCAATTCTCAACCTAATGATTACTTTATTATAGCCGGCGTTTTAACCTATCCTGTATTGACTGGAATATTGAATATCCAACAGTATTAAAAAAGGGATATGTGCAAAATCAGAATGCAGCAACTGAATTAATAAACTTAATATCTTAGTATGGTTTATCTCAATATAATTATTTCCAGAATGCATACGGAAATGTACTAGATTTAGTGTTTTCCAACGTGCCTATAATAATTGACAAAAGTCTATGTCCATTAGTCAAGGAGGATGTGTGTCATCCAGCGACAGAGATGTGTGTTACAGATATATCGATACCTCCAATAAAACCATGTAATAACAAAAAAAAATTATTTCGTAATGCAGATTACCACAAGTTAAACTTATATTTATCTGATTGTCATTGGTCATTTTTACATTCGCAGAACTTAGAAAATGCCATTGACAATTTTTATTCAATATTATATACTGCTATTATTAAATATGTACCCCAAAAAGTTATTTCTCATTCATATATCCACCCTGTGTGGTATAGTAATACCCTTATAAAATTAATAAAAAAAAAGCTAAGTATCACCTTATCTGGAAAAAATTCAATAATCCAGAAGATTATGCCTCTTTCTCCACAATACGATCTAGGGTAAAGAAACTCGAAAAAGAATGCTATTTCTCTCATATCAAATTATATCAAGATAAAATCAAATCACCGCCTAAGTTATTTTGGAGTTACATAAAATCAAAAAGAAAGAACCGATCTAATTATCCTCATGTAATGCAGTTAAATGGCTGTAATGTTCTTAATGAATTTGAGATCTGTAATGCTTTTAATGAATTTTTTTGCAGAAATTTTAGCCAACCACCACAACAATATAGTGATATATCTGAAGAGAGAGTGACAGGCTGTAATATAATAAGTGGAATACATATCTCAATTGCCGACGCAATGAAATTCCTAAAAACCCTTAATTGTTCCAAAAGTGCTGGTTGTGATGAAATCCCTCCCCTTTTCTTTGTCGAATGTGCGAAGTCGTTGTCAGCTCCTATAACAGTAATATTTAATAGATGGTTTCAAGAAGGATACGTTCCAAAAATTTGGAAAACTGCCAATATTGTACCAATCCATAAAAAGGGATCAAAAACAGTCATTGAGAATTACAGGCCAATATCAATACTGAACGTGTTAAGTAAAGTAATGGAAAAAATAGTCCACAGGCAAATATACCCGTTAGTTACTCAAAATATTCCTTCCCAGCAACATGGCTTTGTGCGTGGTCGCTCAACTTGCACCAATCCTTCCATCTTTAGCAACGGTGTTCTTAGAGGGATGGATAATGGCCTCCAAATAGATGCTATATATACGGACTTTGAAAAGGCCGCGTTGATCATATCATCCTTCTAAAAAAGCTCCAGGAGCTAGGAATACGGGGAAACCTTCTCAGATTGATGGATTCGTACCTGCGTAATCGCTCACAGGCAATTGTTTTGGCTGGATATCGCTCAAATATTGTGGACGTTCCATCTGGTGTCCCACAAGGCTCAATATTGGGGCCCTTGCTGTATGCAGTATATTGATATGATGTGGGTATTCTGCTAAGTTTTTGATGTACGCTGATGACATGAAAATTTACGCTTACATAAAATCTGAAGCAGATGCTTTTAAGCTACAGAACGACTTATACCGTTTCTGCAGCTACTGCCGTGATAACCGTATTAGCGTGAATGTATCGAAATGTTTCCAAATTAGTTTTACTCGCAAAAGGAGAAAATTTATATCTCAATACTACTTGAACAACTTTCCTTTAGAAAAAACTGACAAAACTAAAGACCTCGGAGTAGTCTTTGATTCGAAAATGATGATGAATGATTATATCTCGGCAATAGTTGCAAAGGCCTGTAAAAATCTAGGTTTTATATTACGAGTTTGTAAACCTTTTTCGGACATAGAATGTATAAAGATTTTATACTATTCTTATGTACGCAGCGTCCTGGAATATTGTAGTGTTGTGTGGAACCCAAATTACATAACGTACACACAAGAAATTGAACGAATACAGAGAAAATTTATTAACGTCTTGAATTTTCGATGTCAAAATAAAACAAAAAGTTATATAGAATCATGTATAAATTTGCATAAATTAATGCAGTTGAAAGATCGCCGCACCCTACTCCAGATGCTATTTCTTCATGATATCTGCAGTAACAAAATTGATAGCCCTGAATTAATTTCCAGTACTTTTCAACTACGAGCACCTACTAAGCGCACTAGACATACTCCGTTATTTAATGTTCCTTTAAGTAACTCAAATTATGCACAGAATTCTGTAATATGTCGCATACCTAATACCTATAATAAAGAATTTTCTTCAACTGACATCTTCCACCAAAGCAAATCAGTCTTTAAAAAAGATATTATTGCATTATTAAGTAATAAATTATAACAAACACACATACACTCACGCACACACATACACACACACACACACACACACACACACACACACACACACACACACACAGAGAGAGAGAGAGAGAGAGAGAGAGAGAGAGAGAGAGAGAGAGAGAGACACACAGACACACAGACACACACACACACACACACACACACACACAGTACAGTATAGTCGGACAGTTGTTATGCAATATTTTTACTTTTATTTAATTTTTTTTATTTCTGCTTATTGTCACTTTTTTGTGAAACTTATTTTTTAAATTCTTCAATATAATAATATTCTTTAATATATCCAAGTAGGTACTTTGTAATTAATATTATTAATTTGTAATTTTATTGATTGTAATATTATTAATTGTAAACTATAACAAGCGATAGTATAAAGTAAGAACCTATTATTGACATTATGGATTATTTGAGAAGTTCTGTTAATATTTATAACATGCTGTTGGTTCTATGATCAATAAAGAAAAAAAAATTTTGTATATTTTTATAAATACAAATTATTAGAAATAAAATTCATTACTCAAATGGAATTCAAATTATTTTTTTAAATTTTATTTGGACTGTTTAATGATTAGCAAAAATTGTCACTCAAAGATTTGTTCGCATATAATAAATTAATGGTCTAAATTAAATATGTGATTTCTAATTTATTATTTATTCATTTAAATAAAAAATCTTAATTCTGATAGAAAATTTACCGTTTTACAAAAAATTATATATAATTCATTTATTATTTTAATAGAAATATTTTTGTAGCTTACTAGCGACCCACTCCGCTCCGCTTGAGTAGAATTTATTAATATGGTGTTATTTATATTTTAGATATATAATCAAAGACCATTCATATTTCCTATCTATTTTTTAAAAGACGTCGCGTCGTCAATCCCAGATCACATTTAGTATCGCTCTCTATCCGTTCATAAAGTTAAATTGCTATCAGTTTAGCCAATCCAAAGGTAAGCCCGGTCACACAAAAAATGGCTACTCATCTTTCAATTGCAACCAAATATCGCTTTCAGCTCAATATAAGGTGATTCTTTGTTTGTTGTAAGTTGCAATAATGTCCATAAACTGTAGTAGCCCACAAAAAACGGGCTGTCTTATCCTTCAAACAGAAACGCAGCAACAGTATCACGTTGAAGATAATTGGCGGAGTTGCGTCTCCCTTAATCCTGTCGCCACCGAGACACCGGTTTTTAGTACCTAATGTTCAGTTTAGATTCACCACTTCGACTAACTTATTTAATATAAGTGTAAGAATGAAGATTCCTCATTTCTTAGACATAATACGCCATGCGAAGGTCTGAAAGGATAAATAATAGATATTTACCCATGAAATTGCCGTTGTGCAGTACTGGCCATTTCATATCAAAATAATTTTAGTTTGGTTAAGAACTCTAATTCCAAATGAACTTTATTTCTAAAACATGTAATGATATTTCATAACTAGTTGTAATTATGTAAGTAAGTAAGTAATGATATTTCATTTTTATTGATAACCGTTATATTTTCATCGGATTTGAATCTTTTTTGTCATCTTGTATACTTTTAAATTACGGAATATGAGTACCGCCGTTGGAGTAACGCGGCACAAGCGGCATCCAACATCAACGACGTTTACGGAGCGAATTCTACAAACGAACGGACCACCTATAATTGGTTTGCTCGCTTCCGTTTTGGATATTTCGACCTGAAAAAAGAACTCTGACAACGCAAACTAAAGGCGATTGTGGCAGCTGATGATACACAATCTATGGCTGGTTTAGCAGCAGTTTTCGACGTTAGCATCAAAACAGTATTAGTCCGTTTGCGTCAAATTGGCAAGGAAACATGCTTGATAAATTGGCGCCCCATGAACTCAAGGATTGCTAGCGCGAAGTGCGCGTGGAGACCTGCCTTGCACTGCTCAACGGGCACATAATCGAAGTAATTTTGAACCGCATTGTTACCTGCGATGGAAAATGGATTTTGTTTTACAATCGCAAGTGCTCAGCAAGTTAATTAGATAGTTCAGCGCCTATACAACGCTCTAAACGAAAACTTACACCTAGAAAAGTGAACCATCTAGAGTGGAGATGCTTAGCTTAAAAGGCATCTGATAACAACTGTTTGTAGGTTTTTAACCAGTATTGCTTACAGAACAAAGGGTGACAAACGAGCACACAGGCAGGTGATGGTAAGCGGATGCTGTGGCACGTAGACATCTACATCTAACCTCGATTAAGAATTAAAATGCAAATGCATTGCTAGCCCTGAGGACTGAGATAGTCTCCGGTTCTCTAGACTCACCATACGAAACACAGTGGAATTGAACTGCTATTTTAACGCTGGTATTCTGTGTTAGCGTAGTCCTACTCCTGTCTAGCCGACCTTTTCGTGCTACAACCATAATGTAGCTCCAGATTTTAGTTCTTAATTGATGATAAATATAGATGTCTATGCGCTGCATATATGAATGTCTATGCGCCACACAAACATTTTCAACTTATTTAGAGTAGTCGACGGGATTATGAATAGCGTCAGTAGCATTACTAATATAATTTACAAAATGGGTTTCAGCATAGGCTTTTAATTTGACGTAAGTATTTTGTTTAATATATTATTAAAAAATGAGCTTATTCTAGCTATATTTATTAACGCATCGCGTGGTTTTATGATCGTCGGCGTGATTTAACTTTTCGCAGCGTATATTTTAAAAATAATTTTAAAGCAAAGTAATACTTGTGACGTAAAATATAGAACACATTTTATGATGTCTCATATATACCAAGGTCTTCCCGCGGTTGTTTTTCTTCATAGTAGGCAATTTATTACATCCGATTTAGTTCTATTCCCTTTATATTAGCAACAACTTCACTGGAGTTAGCTTGTCACTGTGATTGTCGGAGTTTCAACAAGGCACTTGATGGATGACAACGTTGGGCAGAGGAATATCCGTAAACGACATAAAATCGTCGTTATCCCGGGACAGTTGTTTGATTGCAGCTGTTAACAGCCGTCATCTAATGGTTTGTTTTATCTCTTTTGAGTTTTATGTTTCAATTTAATCGTGTTATTTTGCACACATACATATTTTGTTAGACAAATCTAAAATATTAACAAAATTTTGTTTTCTTTGTATTAGAGCCATTTTTACGTACAAGTATGGGTGAAATTTAGCAAGTAGTTCCCCTACTGGTTAATAGAAACTGTAAATCATAGCCATCTTAAATCATCCTAGATTAAGAATCAAAAGTGTAATCGAGAAAATATAGGTGATATTTTTAATAAAATACCATATTCTTTCTACGCTGCGCACTCTAGTGTGTTTGTGTTAAATCAAACCTAAAATATCCTTTACTACATCATGATCAAGTATACTGCTGAAAATAGACCTCTCCCAAGAAGTGCTGCAAATCACTGTGTTCTCTTTCTAGTGGAGGTTTGCCCTATATTTCACCTTCCGGAAAGAAACCACCACTCGAAAACCTTTTCCCCATCGATTGTCAGTTCTTCCGTTGGGCTATTTTGGATACTCTTGTTCTACTGCGGATATCCCCATTTTAAGACCGGTATCAGTTGTCGAGCAGCCTCTTGTAAAATCAAGTTAACTTGTAAAGCAATTTATTTATATTAAAAAAGACTTAACATCTCGTGTAAAATAATTTTTTCAAAAATGTCACTTAAAATTCTCAGTACAGTAATTGGTAAAATTGGCGGCGTCTGATGTACTAGCAGATTTGAATAAATTTAATTAAATCAGTAAACACACCAGATTCGACGCTTGTATTAAAAATTGTGGCTAGATAAGGTGCTACTGTATCTATTACGGTTGCAATAACTTTAATGGATATCTCCCATAAGTCTGCCGTTTTCTTAACATCAATAGTTTTAAAATATTTAATGATGAATATCTTTTGGCAATACTATATGGAATTTAAAATTATTTGAACAAGCCTTTACATTCTGATTGAAAGAATTTAATGATTTTGTTTTCAAAAAAGGACATGAGTAAAATGTTTCTTGAAAGTCATATATAAAATAAATACTGAATATTTGCCTATTTGCTTGCTTATTTCTTTCTTTACTCGTTTGTATACTTGCCTATTTACTTACCCATTTATTTGCTTGTTACTTGTCTGTTAACTTGTCATTTGGCTTGCATATTTACTTCTTTATTTAACTGTTTATTAACGGTACTGTTTTCTTGTCCATTTACTTAATTATTTTATTGGTAATACACTTTCTCGTTAAATTGATTTTATTTTTCATTATTTACTGCACTACTTAAATGACCGGTTTCTCGCTTCTTTAACTGAATATTTAATTGTTTATTGATTTGTCTATTTACTACCTGAGTTAGCTCAAGGTTTACTCTTTCTTTCTTTATAGATTATGGAGCAAACGAACACGCAGCTTACCTTATAGTAAGTGACTACTATCGCCCCTGAACAACTGCAACAACAGGGGAACTGCAGGTGTGTTGCTGGCCTTTTAAAAAGGAGAAAACTCGTTTCTTGAATGTCCTTAAGTCGTCTTAGTCCGCAAAACTTACTGATTGTAAAGGAATCCATAAAAAAGTCGTAAAAGGATGAAACTCTTTGAAAACTCCTAAAACGCACAGTGTTGGGCCGCCAAGCAGCCAGATTTGGTACCGTGAATTTTGTCACAATATGCGTTTATTTATTTTACAAACGCGCAAACCTGCCTCGCCATTCCTAGACTTTGTTTAACAACGACTCGACTTCAGTCAAGTTTGAAATAATCATTTTTTTAAAGGATAAGGGTGAGGAACGAGCACACAGTCCACCTGATGGAAACTGGTTGCTGTGGCCCATAGATATCTACATTTATCCTCGGTTACGAATCAAAATCCGGATGCGTTGTCTCCCGTGAGGATTAAGATGGAATGCCTTGTTTGCAGTTGAAAGGGTCTCCGACACTCCACATTAAGAATACGGAACACAGCACGGCTAAGCTGCAATTTTACGCTGGTATTCTGAAAGAGGGCGGTCTTCCCCGATTGAGCCGACCCATTCGTATTACAACTATACTACTAATATGGCTGCAGCATGGCTCTACTATTTATAAAATAATTTTACATTAGTACGTCGGGACTTAATTTATTCTATACACTGTATCGTGACGCCGACTTCAGAATGTGAAATTAAGTTTATTCTTTTTAGCTTGTACTTTTTTGTTAATAGATAATGTGCAATTGGAATTAAAACTTAGTTTTATTTTCGTGCACTATTTCCTTTACAATATATTATTAAAGTGCAATTAAGGTTTAATTTTTGTTAAAAGTTATTTTTTAAACTTTTGAGTAGACGAAGAAGCATCACAATTTAAATTTCGTCTTAATAATGTGATTTTAACTACGACACGTGTAAGTGAAAATTACATTGTGGTTTGAGCAGCTTTTAGTGTAATGTGATAGAAATTTTCCGATTTTATTATAACGTAGGAGTTAAAAACAGGTTATAATTTTGTATCTGGGCTTTTACGCTTTCTGTAGTCGATTATCCTCACCTTTTCAATTTAGAGAAGTAACTGCGAAGGCGGAGAATTTAAAAAAAGTCCATTAACTGTGGAAACAAAAATGTTTAAAAGAAGTGATGGTAAGCGTTAGGTGCTATCCCGTCTTGACAAAAGATTAACGATCGTAAGCCATATATTATTATATATTGCTAGGATTTTAATGTTATGATGAAATATTCAATGTAGAATAATTATCAATTCAGATATTTCGCTTATATATCAAGTGGAGAACCTTTTCTATGTTAAATAAATATTGATTTCACGATTAAAGTTACACAGTTTTGCATGCTATGAACTGAATCAGTGTAAGTAACGTGAAAGTTTTTGTGTATGTAATTTATATTTAAAGCAGACATATATTATATTTTAGGTTTGACTACGGAAGTTTATTCGAAGTCGATATTTCGACAAAGTTTAACTGATTTTGCATTTCCTGTTTAATCCTTTTTAATTATTGAAACAATTTAAAAGGTGAGGAAATTTAAGCATTGAGATTTTTAAATGAGTTAAGTCAAAGACCTCTTTTAGTCTACAATAGTAACCCCCTAGATCGGCAACTCGCTTCCATCATATTTTTTTTAAACTGTTGTGTTTTAAATAACATTAAAAGTTATCCAAACCAAATACTTCTATATTTTTATATCTGAGAGGGAGAACTGACAGCTATCCTGAAACAGTGAAAGAGAAATCTTTAACAGTGGTAGACACACGCGGCAGTTTTCACTGTTGCACGTATGGGCCGGCTCGAACCGGCGTGGTACTACGGCCTCACCGTAGACCAGGGTGAAGTAGAAGTTCTGCTATTGCGTTTCGTCTGGTGAGTGCAGGTGGCCGGAGGCTCAATTCCTCCTCTTCCTCCCCCTAAATATGCTAGCGGAGTTCAAAACAAGACTACCCCAGGAGAGTACCAGCAACCCTGGTGACGGAGAATCCCTTACTGAGTATCCTCCAGCTACCTTACTCTTACTGAGCGTGGGTGCTCAGGCTGCCCCACGTATTCAGGGGGGAGGGGACGAAATTCCACTCGAAACTAAACCTGCATGGGGAAAACGGAGCAATAAGACAATGGCGATTCATCAGAGGTCTTCATTAAAATCTTAACGCCGTCCACTGCCATCTAGAAACGGCCTTGCTCTTACTAACCGAGCAAATTAGAACACTCATTTGTGCCCCGTAATGGATTTTGCGTGTACGTCAGAGAGGATATCTGTTTTCGACGCCTCGGCAGCCTTGAAAGTACGGACCTGTCCATTACATGACTGCGCGTAGACAACGACGACCATCCCCGCGTCTGCGGGTGCCTCTATAGGTCCCATAGCAGTAATGCCAACACCGACTAACTCATAGAGCACGTCCAAATGGCTGCAGACTCCGTGCTGCAACAGGTCCCATCTGGTATCGTGACACAACTGGTTTCCTCGCCTACGTGGACCCCAGATGTGGAAGATCATGTACCTTCCCTGTTATACCTTTTGCTGACCTCTTATCCGGACGGTTATCAGGTCTCTGTCGATGCCCCTCTTGTCTCCTCGGACCATTGTCTGATCCGCATACGCTCCCATCGCGGTTCCGTTCTAGGTTGCGGCCGTGTTTGGCATTATAGGTGAATTGGTTGGGACGGGATGCGATCTTTTTTTGCATCCTACCCTTGGGGACGGGTTTGCGTCTCGCTGGATGATCCCAGCGCTGCTGATTCTGTCGCTGATGTGGTGCTATAGGGAATGGAACTTTTTATTCAATCATCTGTGGTACCTATCGGAGGCAGAACCCAGCCACAGTTTGGATGCTCATGCAAAATTGCGTTACGCCATAAGCAGGAGTGCTACCAGGCCTGAGCTAACACATCCATGTCTCGGGGTGAAAATAGAATTTAATCGATTAAAAAAAATATAAATTAAAGTTTTAAATTCTTTTTAGGTACTGATAGAACAACCAGCGCCTAAAAATCAAAAATACAACGTTTTGCCGCATGAAATCGTATCTAACAATCATATTGAAAGTATACATGATATAAAAAGCACATTCTCGGTTGTTGAAACTCTTAATTTTCTTTAATCAATTAATTGCTACTTTTACATTAAAACGTGGTTTTAATGACTTATGGTGTACATTTATCAAGTTCGTATGGAGGGATAAATACGATAACTTTTGAAAATATCATTTTTAATCTCTTCATCTATCATGTGGGAAGCCAGTTTAGTTATGTTTTGTTTAATTATAATTAATTTCCGAAATTTTAGATGTTTGGAGCAGCCTTGTAATTATCTATTTTACTAAGTACACTTTAAGTCTGGCTTACTTCAAGCTCTATTATTTCGCTAGAAGTACGTAGAGTTTATATATAAATATACTTATACATCCTGGGCTTTATGAAGTGACCTGAGGGTGTACTTCGGTATCTGCTACTGGAAGAACTCTTCGACGAGTAGAACTAGGTTTGCCGAGATGGTGCTCGTTATATTAGTTGTGATGAAAACATTTTGTCTATGACTTAGTAAATTTAAGGATTTTTATTAATCCAGCTCGTAATACTTATTTATATGAATGAAAATTTATGAAAGCTTCGTCTGCAATCTTACAACAAAAACGTAGTCGAATAATGCGGAATTTCGTACTATCGTTGTATAATTAAAAATATATCGTGAAAATCTCACTATAAAATCTGCTTAAATTCAGCCAGTATATTTCTGCAAAATAATCTTTCGGCTTGTTATGGATTTCACAAGGAATACTAACTGTGGTTTTTTAATCGGCACTGGATAGTAGCAATGGATAGAGCGCACTGCTACGACAGTAAAATAATAGGGTAAAATGGGGTGAGCGTTATTTGAAGCAAATTTACTTATATAACAAATATTGTAATGACAAATAAAGAAAAATCGATTTCCCGTATGAACTAAGTCAGTGTTGTGATAATATGTGTGATATTTTAGCACTTCGATTTGTGATAGTGATACTTTATGTGAGGCCTCTAAGTACAGTTACGACAGTGATCGCTCACGGGAGATAGTCAAAAAGCGTAGTCGACCTATATTGGGGTGGAACTGGCACGTACGTGTTGCTCACCGGGATGATCTTCAAAAATTCCTAAATTAGATTTGTTCCTAATTAGATTTGCATAGGAAACCGTGTGGTGGCTATTTTTATAATGATATGATGGAATCTAAAAGTGTGTCTAAACGAAAACTAAAGTTTTTTCAAAATAATCAAGACCAAATCAAAACGAATAAACTAGCGTATCAACATAGGAAATAAGATTTTCGTGGGTATTGGAAGTATACTAAATAGTTGAGTCCTAGAGCAAGTACCCCGGTGAGCGTTGGGATGTGAATGAGCTGGCGATGATAGCCAATTTTTTTAAGAGTCAGTTTCAGTTCAGCCTACATTACAGTCACCTATTAAAGTCGATGCTGAGGTTTATCACCAGACTGGTGCATCAACTTATGTGCTCGATCGCAACACCGCTAGGGACATATGGGATACACAAATGGCATGACTAGAGGAAAGTCACCTGGTTACGATCTCCTTAGCATCGAGCACTTTCAGCACGCTGGCCCACACTTACCTAGACCACTGGCGTTCTTGTATGTAGGAGGCACTCTTATTTGCCGAAAGAGCCGATGAGAACGGTCGTGGTTCCGATTTTGAAAAACAAAACCGAAGATGTTTCAGATATGTGCAACTATCGGCACATTTCATCAGCAACAACTGCGGCTAAGATATTACAGTGTGCTTGAGAGACAGTTAAAAAAATATATTAAGTTAAACGATACGCAATTTAGTTTTAGACCAAATCTATCCACTGAATGTGCAATACTGTCACTGAAACACATTGTGTAGTAAAAACTAAAGCAAACAAAAAGAAACAAACGTAAGGAATACGCCAGTGTACGTGGCCTTCCTGGATCTTTCAAAGGCTTTCGATCTTGAGGTATATGATATTCTGTGGGATAAATTGCGAAAGGCTTGTGTATCCGTCTCGTACATTAGCATTTTTAGCTATTATTACGGTCATCAAATTAATCAGGTCGGGTGGTCTAGTACACTGTCGGGCGAGTATAGGTTAGAATGCGGTATGAGACAAGAGGGTATAACTTCACCTACACTTTTTAATTTATATATAAATGAACTGATTCATAGACTTGGGAGTGCACGTGTTGGCTGCTTTATTGATGGTAAATGCATGAACAACATTAATTTTAATGATTGTATTGTCGTTCCCATTTTAAAAATATACCTCTTCCAAATGTAAAACAATATTTCAACAATTATTTTCGCGACAGCAATGCGCTGGGTTCCATTTAGTAAGATATAAATATAGATATAAACTTAAAATTACATACAAATATGTTAGTTATTTATAACTTCATTTTTGAAATTCAAATTACAATATTAAAAAAAGAAAACTATGATAATAAAACTAAAACCTGAAATTATCATACAGTCCTTTTCCTAATGACCTCTGAATGGCTAATTATAGCCTTTGATCGAGAAAATAAGCCGCCCTCTTATTACCATTTTTTAGGAACTTCACGTGAGCCCCACGGACCGATAGTCTCTGCAACATATGGCACAAATATGTACTTATATATCAGAATCATATTTGGGCTACTAACTTAGTTCAGTTGCCTCTGACGCCTACCCTGCTTTAAACGAAATACTAAAGTGTCTTTGTAAGAGGTATCTCTCACTAAAACTTTACCTCTCCCCCAAGCATCCAAAGTCGTACCGTCGGGTCTCCTGCCGTCGTCTCTAAATATTCTACAGACACACGATTACACGACACACTATTATCTCTTCAGGTGACATGGCTTAAAGAACCGTGACGGCACTATATTAAATTAAAGAATACTATACTATATATTATTATTACACGGTTATTTAACGCTGTAACAAAATGAAGGTATTAAGGGTTGATTACATCAAATACCATGTTACACCAGGAAAATAAAAAAAAAGTTATTTTGCGTTTTTGTGGAGTAGCCAATACTAGGTATTATTACTCTCGAGTTTGTGAATCAATAACAACAGTAATAATCGATAATTATCTGTTGTCAGTTACTTTGGTTTTTAACAAACATAGGTAGGAATGATGATCGATAAGTATTATAGAAAAGGAACTCGGCGACCCTATTGAATTTTATTGTTTATTAAAACTCAGTAATATGAAACCTAACAAGTTGGCAATTACAAAATGAAGATTAATAACAAAATTTTAAGTATCCATATTATCAAATAATTTAAAACACAGCTAATAAGCTGCAAATTCACTTACGTGTGGAATGTTATCCCATTTTCCTTTTGGGTGCGAGATTTAAAAATTACCCAGACTCATTATTATTAAAAATATTTTTTATTATATAACTGCACACAGTCTTTGGCTTATTATGTCAACTTTGATTCCTGACACAAAAAATGGCGGCGCTTCAAATCGGGACGAACATTTTATACATTATAGCCAGTCTAGCGTACTTGTAATGGCACATTACTAGAGGTGTCTATGGAATGGAAAAACGCCAACAATCTGTAAAAGCAAGCAGGTAAGAATAATACAGCTTTCTTATTTTGTACCATGTTAAAGATCATATGTACGAAGTCTTCAGTTATAAGAAATTTTGTTTTTATTTTAGGACTCTCTCTATCCTAGTAATTACTCTGAGGTCCGTGGCCTCTGCCTATCTCTCTGGATGACAGGTGTGGGACTATGTATGTACTATAGACTTAGACTCAGTATATTCTAAGTCTATGGTATGTACTCGTATTTGTATCATAATCTTATTTTTTTAATGACGAACCAAGGCATGATGAAAGGTTATATAGGAAGGTTTTATTTAAATTTAAATACGACACGTTCATATGGACATGTGCTCTCTATACTTATTGGTTTCATTTCACAATCGTTTAGTCTCATTATTAATAATAAATTAGATCAAAAGACTCATTAGCAGAACGCAAGGCTCATTTATAAACACATTGTTTAATCTTGATATTTTTCAAAAACTATTTGCTTACTTTCCATGTTTCCCGTTCACTCGGCTACGGGTCTGATCAGATCATACAATCGCTCTCAATCTCAATCAAACATACGTCGGCTCTAGTACGGGTCGGATTAGATCAGAAGTACTGCCCTATGAACTATTTTTTTAACTATTTTTTCGTTTTAAACAAAACCAAAGACAATATGCAATAGATAATAGTATCAAATACAAAGATATGCTCTTTTATTTTAAACCATAACCTGGCAATGTTTCTTAGGAAAAAAAAAAAAGAAATCACTCTGAACTTTCGGCGTTCCACGTGTCGCTTTGATGAAGGTGCTCCGTCTTTTTTATAGAATTTTGTATTTGTGTCTGGACTAAAAACGAAAGTATTATACTTTTTTATATTCCTTGTAATATAGTAAACGCGTAGATATATAATTTGTGGTATAAAAAGCAAAAAGTAAATTGCCAAAAGTACTTCAAAACCCGGAAGGCCCATTTTGGCGGTTGGGTCATAAATGTGTTATATTTCAAATTCTCATTTATTTTTAGTGTAAAATATAAGTAAAAATAGTTTTCTTACATATTTCAAATAACTTGACGTTGTATTTATTTCAAATTCACATAAATAGTTTTATTTTTGAAATATTGTTCGAAATGTCATACAGATAAAATATTATTATTTTTTTTTTATTTTTTAATATTTTAATATTTTGGTATGAGTAACGAATAGAAACACATAAAACATAAAAATATACATATTTCCAAACATTTTCATATAAATTTCTCCAAAAACAAAAGTGTAGAATTCAAATTAGTAGTAATTTTGTAACTAAAATTGAAGTATATACTACTACTATGCTATACAAGGTAATTTATGTATTTTATTACAATTTCTAGCAACCAAAAATAATTTTATTCGATAGTTTATACATTAAACAAGAATTCCTGTAAGTTTTATCCATAAATATTGTCTCAAAGTGAAAATATAGCAAAATTTGCAATATAGCAAAAAAATGTTCTTAACTTACAAATTTTCCCGCCATTAAGGTCCCGAGCGAACTGGAGTATAACATGTCGCGCGCTGTCAGAGCTTACCTAAACCTAAATTGATAGAATGTGTTATTACTGAAATTAAATGATTATCAGTTAACCAATACCATCCCACCCGCTGGGCGTCTTTCGTATGAATTTTGATCTGTAGTCATTGAAATAATTATAACATCATTTGTTTAAAAACAAACTGGAGAATATATTATTTACCTGACAGTTCCTGTCGACCTGTACTACAGCTCTAGAACGTAAAACGTAGTGGTTATACACTTTGATGGAATGCTTAATTAACTAGATGATTGATTATAGTATACTATAACCACAAATCCAAAAGGTATTTACGTTTGCCAAATATGAGATTATTATTTCGCCATTTAATATGTGGTAGACACGGTTTATACAGAATTTGCCATAAGCAACAGCTAATATTAGATATTATGGCAATAAATTTTCTCACGCCGCTCTACAGAGCTTATTAAATTATTGTAAATAATTAAGTAAATACACGTGAAAATTCCTTTTTAGATGGAGAGACGACCTTGTAAGACTTGCGAAAATTCGATAGATGCAGGTGGCTCGAGACTATGTTTTGTGACATTCCTTAGGGATGGCGTATGTTCAGTCCAATACTTATGCCAGACTGTAATAATGGTGATATAAATAGTAATTTAATGATAACAAGTCACTTAATACGATAAACAACCGCTACTTATTATTATTATTACATCATCATTATAACCCTTGAGAAGTTCACTGCTGAACATAGGCATAATTGAAAAAAGTTATAGATAGATATATAAGGGATGTAGGTCTAGCTACGAGGCCTATACATAACAACCAACACGATTACCGCAGAGGAAAATCTACGAAAAACAGCCCTGATCAGTGTTATTTACAGGGTCGAAAAAGCACCGGAGGATAAAGAAAGAGCTCTTTGTGGTTTTCTAGATATTGAAAGCGCCTTCGACAGTAGCCCCACATCACTGCTGGCTGGAGGACTCACATCTAAAAATGTAGACCCTACAACCATCAGGTGGGTTAAGTCGATGCTCTGAAACAAAAAGTCATAAGCGCGCTAGCGCTGTTTCAAACTTCTTTTGTTTTTTTTTTCTTCCTTCCTTCCTTCTTTGTTTGTTTCAACTTTCTTCTTTCATTGAGTTTGCAACTACAAGGGGCTGCCCACAAGAACGTGTTATGTCACGCCTTCTTTGGACTCTTGCGGTTAAAGATGGCAGACCTTCACATTGAAAAAATTTATGTTTTTATATTTATGTTGTAAACGGGCAGTTTAGAACATAAATATACCACGATACAGGAGAAAATCCTAGTGTAGGGGTAACGTTTTTAAAAAATAATAAATAAGACACTAGGTTATGCTGATGATTATTGCGTGGGGCTTTTTCTAAAGTACTTTATCGTCAATGATACAAAGAGCCCTAAACACCATAAATAACTGGTGTAGGGATAACAGTTTATCAGTTAATGTTGATAAAACTGGTGTAATACGCTTTACCAAAAAGAGACGGTTGGACAAATTAGTCACACCAAAATTCAATGCTAAAGAAGTACCATTTTCCACTAAAGTTCAGTACTTAGGCGTAACAATCGACCAAAGACTAACGTGGAACTCTCAGCTTAGCAACGTATGCTATAAGGCAAAAATTTCCTTAGGTACGTGCAGTCGTTTGGTCGGGAGCAACTGGGGCTTACATCCAAGCATGGTCCTATGGCTGTTCAGCAGCATATTGAGGTTTTCCGATTCTTATTTACGCCTCCACTGTATGGTGCAACAAGGCCAATCAAAATACGACTTCTGACAGTTTAAATAGTCTACAAAGGACTGTTTGATTAATGGCAACTGGAGCTCTACGATCATCGCCTGTAGCGGCTCTTAATGCACTTCTATACTTAACACTCCTTGATATTTATGAGGTGAAAGCTAGTTTGTATAGGATTCACGCCTAGGGTGGTTTGAACTTTCCTACAGATTGATATCCATGCAAGTAAACACCGGTCTTATGCATGATCTCAGATATCACGCGTCTACTATACACTTTTGATGAAAATATATAGTGGAGCTACTCTCCAGAGAAGACTGGCTAAATGGCCAGGTTATCTGTGAGGTCGGTAGCCTCATATGGTATACCGATGGGTCAAAAATGGGTCTCGACGTAGGCTTTGGAATTTATTGGAAATGCCCCAAATTCAAACTTAGTATGAATTTGAGTAGATTCACCTCTATCTTCCAGGCAGAAATTCTAGTGTAACTCTAGTGTATGGAAATCAATCTGCAAAAACACTACGTCAACCACATAATTTATATAAACTCTGACAGTCAAGCAGCACTGCTAGCGCTGAGGTCAAACTTAGTGAGCTCGAAGCTAGTTAGAGACTGCATGAACAATATAAATGCCCTGGGATGTAACAACCGGGTCATCTTATGATGGGTTCCGGGTCACGCGGGTTTGTAGGCAATGAATTTGCTGACAAACTCGCTCGGGAAGGATCAAAGAGTACACAATTTGGACCTTTGCCATTTTGTGGAATCTCAAGAAGCCTAGCTTGATTGACCCTTGAAACTCTTTATCACATCACTTTATACAAATCACTTAAAATCTGGTCCGACACACAAGGCTTAAAACATTCTAAAACCTTAATCCGGGATTTACACCGAAAATTCGCTTCAGAAGTCCTAGGATTAAGCAAAAATAAATAGCACATTCTGGCAAGAGGCTGCTTTGGTTTTGTTCCCTAATTCCGAGTTTCCCTAAGTTCAGCTCACTGTTTCTTCTTGGGCTTAGTTTTGCGTTGAAGTGTCCCATTAACACTGTATAGTGGAATTTGAAGAAATGAATGGTATTAGATATATCCTCATACATATCTCTATACCTCCTCATCAAGATGTGCTGAAGTTGGTGAGTAAACATAATGACCTTTTACAAATACTGTTTGGTAGTTATGAGTTTATGGCGCAACCCTCGTCGACAAACTCACAATCTTTACAACATTTTTAACAAGAGATTTGTGGACCGACACATCCAATCCCGGTGATAGAACAAGTTGCCGGATTCGAGACATATTCCTATAATATCACAGCAACTTGTCCATATCTCTTCTTCCAGCTCCAGAATCTTCTCGTCAGTCCTCTGAGTGTGTGTGTTATATATTACCAAGTCGAGTCTATTTTTTAACCTTTTATATTTTAACCTTTTTTATATGTAGTTTTAATAATACACTGTTTAAATTTTTAATGGAATTGCGAAGCTTAAATGATATGATAGAGATCAAATATTCTAATAACGTTTTGAGTTGAAATTAATGAAAGTGACTCATACAAATAATTATGCGAATCTTTAGTTATCTGTAAACATCATGTTGTACTAAAGGTGCATTTTTAGTTAAAAGTTACATCCTATATACATTCCACTCCTACACACAGGCCTTCTCTTATTTCTGAGAGGGTTTTAGGACAAGAAAATGTCCGCCGCACTGCCACAGTACGTGTTACCGAACTTCACAGGTCTTAGAAATATCTTTTTTTATTTCCCGGACATGCGGGTGTGCTCACGTTGTTTTCCTTCACGACCGTGCACGTGGTAAATCATTCATTCAATGGTAACCCGGGTTGTAGAATTTACAGCGAGTACTTAGCTCCTAAGCTGCCATGGCTCTTATTAATTTTGCCTGAATTTATGTGTTGTTTTATTATGAACTACCTACATCTATTAAAATAGTGGTACCCTCACATCATTTCGTTCCGCTATAGGAAATGCGAAAAAGTTCTTATGGTTTCGGAAAAGTGGTGCGTAATGACTATCCCATTTGTAATATGTATAACGTAACAAGGAATGACACATGAAGTGGTATTAAAGATGCAAGGACATCTGGTACGCCAATCCACTTACCAAGCATAGCGATTATGGAATTTTTTTTCTTCGAGATTGATCCAAGTCTAGAAACAAACCGCATGTTGAAGAAGGAGAGTCTTAATAAAGCGTGTTTCAAAATTAAAATATGCTATTATGCATAGAGTTCGCGATGAGTGGCGCGATGAGTTCCAACAGTGAGCTTAAACAAAAATATTAATAATTCGACCACTATTCCAGTACCCGGTACCAGATTTTGTGATTTGTTCATAGTAAATTTGTAATTATCGTAAATACAGCGCCAATTATTGTGAATTACTGTGAACCATCGTCTCAAGAAACAAAGACATAGTGTGAATTTGACCTTAATCAGTCAAATAGTTCAGAAGTTACGTGATTGCCTAATCTGATCTTTTTTATCACTCAAAGTAATTAGATTTCTATACATATGGATACACATGCATATATACATTTTTTTAGGGTAGCAGTGAATAAAGTAACACGTTTCTTATTTAATTTTAAACAATATATTATAAAAAATATAAAATAGGATATATTAATGTGTTTAATATACACTCAAGGGATCACTGGCAGCCATGTCAGAACTATTCAACTCTCGCATGAACGAATTTCAACGGGACTTAGAGAAGACCACCCCAACATTTGGCACAAACGCTTCGGCACTGGCAGCTGAGTTTGCAACTTTTAGAAAATTCATCTTATCCGCTCTAGAAACAGTCCAGAAACAGGTAGAATTTCTTGGAAGAGAGATTGATCGTCTGGAGATGAGACGCCGACGTAAGATATTGCTGCTCCATGGAATTGCGTAGGATAAGACTAAGGATACATATATACTAGTCTCTTCTCTCTTAATGGACAAACTCAAAGTTTCTGGAATCAAACTCTGGACTTAAAGTATCAGAAAAGAAGCCAAGACCGATATTGGTTAAGTTTCGTGATGTTGCTGTTCGTAACCAAGTTTGGTTTTCAAAAACCAAACTTAAGGGCACAGGTGTCACAATATCCGAGTTCCTTACAAAAGACCGTCACAGGGTGTTCATGGAGGCCAGGCAGAAATTCGGCATAAGTAAATGCTGGACCAGAGATGGTTGTATCCACATTATAGCTCCTGACGGCACGCCTTACCAAGTTGAGTGTATGGCAGAGCTAGAAGCCGTACCACTAGTTTCAGCAGCCGCTTCGCAAGAACAGGTGGCAGCCAGTGGAGGAAGTGGATCTAACAAAGTTATTCAACGCTCTAATAGATTAGCGAAGAAGTAGCATAATGACTCATTTATTTCCTTATCAACAAAAATCGTATGTCAATTTCATTATTTTTCGTGTCACTTTATTGTATTTATCTTTTCTTGTTAACATTTTTTTTTATTTTACTTGTTCTTTAACATCTCCTTTATTAAAAAGTAATAATTTAACAAATGACAATGCCGGTAGGACTTCACCACTTTGACGTTTGATTTTAATTTTAATTGCTTTGTTTTGCTTGGACTGACATCTTGTACTAAAAGTAACGTTGGCATTTGTGCCATCGGTTGGTATTGGTCTTTTACACTGTGTATAGAAAAAAGACCCGTACCAACCGATATTTAAATGGTGAATCTCACCATCATCCTTCACAGTTAGCTACCGTGGGGAAATCTTTGTTTCAGAGAGCACGAGGGATCTGTGACAGAAAACATCTGGCCGCCGAGCTTCAGCACGTCAAGCAAGTATTGAAAGACAACAAGCTTCGGGTCCCGCGCCTACGTCACAGTGACCGAGTGAAGCCGGCCATGAAGAAGATTAGTCAATTTTTACCATCCGTCAAGTGTAATATCCCTCTACAAGATGCAGGAGTGTACAAGTTAGATTGTGAATGTGGTCTCTCTTACATAGGTCAAACAAAAAAAATCCGAAAAACCGCGTGAAAGAACATATAGCTGACGTAAAGCACCGACGCTCCGGGAAGTCTGCAGTCTGCGAACATGTTCAAGATCGTCCCCACCATTACATTCGATTTGATAAACCACAAATTCTCGCAAAAGAACACCGATTCCTACCAAGGATAATACGCGAGGCTATTGAAATTAAAAAACATCCAAATTTCAATAGAGAAGATTGATGGGTGCTGGCACCTGCTTGGGATCCTAATTAACAAAATTACCCAACCTAAGAACGCTGCAAGACTTATGTACTAAGGTTTTGAATCGGACCAAAAACTAATATTCAAAAACTGAAGGTAGCCGGACTAACTATGACATTGGGACGTCAAACATCTCAGTCCCCCCCCCGTGACCATGGGTGCTGTAAAGCACCCGAAACGTCGGGAATTAAAAATAAGTAAAAGTAATGAAATAAACGCGATAAAATCCGTAAATTTAGTTTTATTCAATGTGTAGTGTTCGCTTAAATTTAAGAAATCATTATTAAAAATTGTTCTTTTTGGTTTTGTTTTAGTGCTTTTAGTTTAAGATTTTTTTTTCTTTTTTTTTTAATTATTATTTCATTAGTTTGTAGTTTTTTGTTTTATTTTTTTTATAAAAATAACATGTCTTTAGGTGAGAGTGATCATAATCGAAGTTTCTCATCCTTCTCTTCAGCATCCGATGTATTGAGTAGTAACGACAGTTTTGTTAGCCTATCATCTTTAAAAGAAACTCTTGGCTCCCATTTTATACAGTTTTTCAAAAATTTCAATATTGTGCATATAAATGCACTGAGTATTCCGGCTCATTACTTTGATATGCTGGCCAGCTTTGATGGTAATAATATTCATGCAATTTTAGTTTCGAAATCATGGTTAAAACCATGTCTTCTAGGATTCCACTTAATACGCAACGACCGGACTGTTCGGGGCGGTAGTGGTGTTGCTGTTTACCTTCGTTCTTATATTCCATTTTCTATTGTTCGTCTATCATCTCACTCTCAAAATCAGAACGAAGTGGAATACTTATTTATTAAAGTTCACCTGTCGCACACCAAATTACTTCTTGGTGTTTTTACAGTCCTACTTCTTCAGTTGACTATTTTACAACTTTGGATAGCATCCTTGAAGAGCTTACTCCATCTTACACACACACACACTGTGCTAATGGGTGACTTTAATACCTGCCTACTTAAAGAAAATGCCCGCTCCCGTCGGCTTAAATCTCTAGTTGAAGTAGATAATTTAAATATTTTTCCTCTTTCTGAAACTCATTTTTTTCTAACTGCATACCCTCTCTCCTTGATTTGGTTATCGTTTCTTCTTTCGATCATGTTAAAAAATATGGTCACTGTGCTGCGAATGCCTTCTCATATCACGACCTTTTATTTCTTTCTTATAAAATAAGATCACCCAAAGCCAAATCTAGAATACTTCTGCAGCGTAATTTTGTGGAAATGGATTTGGACAAATTACAAGAAGATGCTGTAAATACGGATTGGAGGGCTGTAACAAACGCTTGTACTGTTGAAGAGCATGTAACAGTATTTAACTCGCTCCTTATTAAGATTTACGATATACATGCTCCTGTTCGTCCAGTTCGTGTACGCCATCCTCCAGTCCCATGGTTAACCAAAGACCTTAATAAACTTATAGCGAAAAAGAATGCTGCAAAGACCAGGCGCAAGTCAGGTCCTCCAAATGACAGGATTCGGGAAAAGTACAGGATCCTACGTAATCAATGCAACAAGTTGTGTAGAGACTTACGACGACGCCATATCCATAAAATCTGTTCAAAATGAAGATCCAAGCCATGTTTGCAATTTCCTAAGGTCTCTTGGAGTAGGTAAATCACATTCAAGCTCGATTCACAGTGATATAGATTTAAATTTGCTTAATCAGCACTCTTTTTCCATGCTTTAGTTAAAATTAAATCCCAACCCAAGCATACAATTGCAAGACTTCAAGATACTGTAAGTTTACTGCGTAGATTCGAACAAAAATTAATCATTTAAATCTGGAAGCCGTGGTGAACTATGACTATCGGACGTCGAACACCTCAGTCAGTGACCATGGGTGCTGTAAAATGTTTGAAACGTCGGGAATATAAAATAAGATAAAATTCACTATAAATTCCTCTAAAAACTAGTTTTATTTAAATTGTATTTACATATCTATACAATTATTGTTACCTTATTCTTTCAATGAAATACAGAAAGTGAATAATGCATTGTTTTAATGTAGTGAAATGTTGCTGATCGAAGTTATGAAACATTAAATAGCTTTCAAATATTTTAAGAACAATTCACAAACCACAAACCGTTGTTGAAAAACCACTTGTTTTTCCTGTTAAAATTGTTAGCAGACCATAATTTTTTGTTGTTGTTGGCTTTATGTGCTACCATAACTTTACTTCATAATTAGTTTTGTTATATTCCTAAACTTATGTAAAAAATATTATGTCATTAAATTGAAACAAATTAATTTTGCTATCGTTAATGTCTCTTGATAAATGATATTGCCTTGCTGATTCGAATTGTTCGACCAAGAACTTACAGCCCACAAGTCGTTTTAGTACTTTCTATTATAAATTCTCTTGACTTAAATTAAATAAGAGTGAAAACCACAATACTTTCGTTTACTAAGTTATAATTAGCATTACTTAATAAAATACTTTGGCCAGTGCCTTTTTTGCCTGCTACCCTGTCAAAAGTTTAGGCCGAATGAAAATGTCCTTAATTAACTACTAATAACAGCTTATATTCGTTTTACTGAACACAGGACTTCCCTCTATCTGAGTATTTTAATCAAGAAGTGTCCGCCGCGCTGCTTCAATGCTTTTTCATTTTTTTATTTGTTAGGTATGCAAATTATACATGTTTTTTTTGACTGAATTATCACTCCAACGTGATAAGTTAGTAATAATAACAAATTATATATCAATTTGTGAGAATTATTATTATTAACTAAATTGCCTGTGAATAAAACAATAAATGGTAACTTCGGTTCACAGTCAAACACAAGTAATAGTTACAATATAAACAATATATATAAAACACAAATAGTAGTTTTAAATATAGTTTGTTCTCATATGTAGGCTCGTTATTTATATAAGATATCCAATTACAGCGAGACCATACTCGCAAATGGCTTGTATTTTTTTCTTCAAAATATCAAAAAAAAAATCGTCATTTTCATTGTGTTTTCCTCAACCCGTACAGAACCATGTTTGCACGTGATACATGCAGCATAATACTGCAATGTTTCGAATGGTGTGAGGATACAAATAGGTGTCTATTGACCACAGCGTTCACTTATTTTCAGGTGTATTACGCGTTTGTTTGTCATTCTTCTATAAAATCGCCTATTTTCGTAAGTCCACTGCTAGATAGGCTTTTCAAAAAATGCGTCAACGAGCACGTCTTATTTGAAAGAATAACTCATATTTTAATGAACGCAAAATTGATACCCCCGTACCTGTAATGCTCTGCATCTTTAGTCTGTGAAATTGGGGCTGAGGATTTTTCAATGAGTTTTTCATCATTATCTGAGCACCAGAACTTTGTGCGTTAATCAGCAAAAAGTACTATGGTAAAATGATATAATTAATATGTAAGTATTTATAGTATACCTTATACCTTTAAACGAGCAATTCTTATATATATATATAATCTGAATCTCGGAAACGGATCCAACGATTTTCATAAAATTTAGTGTCCAGGAAGTTTCGGGGGCAATAAACCGATCTAGCTAGGATTTATTTTTAGAAAATGTCTTTTTGTCCGTGTTTTCAGGCAATGAAAAACTACTACAATATAAGAATGTAAATTTTGACACTGTGTTAATGATCGTAATAGCTCAAGTGGATATCGAGCGGTCGCGAAATCGTAATGCCTTGGTTCAAGTTCCCTTTTTTTGTGAGAAAATCTATTATTTCGAGCTCTTTTTTTAGTATTTTTTTAAAAATACGAAAATTTTAATTAACCTAATTGCACTCATGATTTTTTATCCAAACAACCAGTTCAGTATTTTCAATTATGTCAATAAAATCAAAAAATATTATTCATGTTTCATCAGTATGTAATTTGTATCTGAATGTAATTTCAAAAAAAAAAACGAGCAAAGCTCGGTCATCCAGGTACTACATATTTATATTATTAGTATCGGGCACTTTTTTAAGGAAAAAAATAACAGCACTGAAAATAATTAAATAATTTAAAATACTTTTCTTAAGTACGAATGTGAAGCTCCTTGAATACACTTGGCGTAAGTCTTTTCCGTTTTAATTTGGTAAGTAGTCACAAAGGCGTGCAGTTTAATGAGGCCACATAAAGCAAAAAAGATAAAAAGACTGTTGCCAGAGTAAGATGCCATCCTATCTTGGTGAGAGATTAACGGCTATAATCCAGCAATTGAAGAGGATTACATCGTTTTTTATGTCGCTTTAGAAAGTAGGGTTTTAAGATTCGTTTCTTTTATCTAACAAATACTGTTTATACTTTGGTTTTGTAACCCTTGAAATTAGTAGGTAAGGGAAATTGCATAAGATTAGTCCCCATTTGATACATGAGTTGTGTCAGAAAGATGTCTTCCCCTAGCCAGGAATCGAATCTGCTCACATTGCAAAAAAAATTACAGCATTTATTCAATTTATAAGTTAATGTAAAGTTGCAGCCTATCTGTCAAGGCTCCTCTCAATTATGAGAGGGTTTTAGGCAAAATAATGACCATCGTGCGAATGATTTGGTATGTTTAAAGTTTATATAAATTAGGAGTGCAGAAAACTAATATTTATAACACAGTTTGTATCACAAATAAATAAAATAAAATAATGTTGTTTAAGTTCATACTGAAAAAATAATATCGTTTATTCACGTCGTTTATACCAAAGGGTTTATACTCCCCCTACGTTTTAGTTCAAACTACGAATGCCTTAGAGTAAGTACAAGCTTATGTATGTTTTAACTCTAAGATCAATGTCCAACGCTTAAAATATGCGCTCTGAACAATTACTAAAGTAGTTGGACAAAGTATCAAATTTGTCCAAGGTTCTGAGCTTGAACAAATAAGATACTTTGCCTAAGAGTGCCTGAGAGTGTGTGGTCAAACCTCAAAAGATCAAACAGACAAACTAGAAGTTGTCGCCAAAGAATTTTAAGAAGTTGTCAACAAATGATTACTGATAGATTGACTAATTAAGCTGTGAATGTTGTGTGATATTAATTATTCCTTCTTCAATAGTGTGAGGAATATGTCAAGGAAAAAAGCATAAGTAAATAATTTAATTTAAATAAATAAACGCTATCTGTGTTATATTGTTTTGCAGTTGAATGTGTAATACAGGTTGCTAAATATACAAAATTAAATTTTTTATGAAATATGGTCGAATTTTGACCAATAGGCAGAAAAAAAGATGGTCACCGTACCAAATTTATAAACTTATAACTCAGCAAAAAGTTAGGGATAGTTTGGTGGTGTTCGAATAAATATTGTAAGGACCGACAAGGGTCAACTCTTCGCGATAAAAAAATTCAAGATGGCGGATCTAAGATGATGATCAAAGACCAACAATGACGCTTTACATGAAATAAACAAACTTATAAACGTGTATAGCGAAAAATAAAAAATAAATTAATAATTTTTTTTAAAAACAAGCTTATTTATTTAAATGCTCTACAAAGAACAAAATAAACATTGAATTAAATCAAACCCATCAATTTATTGCATTACACAATTTATATGACACTAGCTTGCTAGGCAGACGTTCTTCTACCTTTTTCGATGATCTTGTCATGTCCTATTAAAAATCCTTAAATTCGCAAAAAAAAATTGTGGGTCACTCATGGGCAAAAAAAAACTATCCTATCTCTCAAGTTGGACTAAACTGCACACGGTGTGCAAATTTGATTAAAATCGGTTAAGTAGTTTAGGAATCCATCGCGGACAAACAACGTGACACGTAATTAATATATATTAAGATAAAAGCTTGTCGCGAGATTTACCTGTGTACATAAACGAGAATACAGTATGTAACATGAGTGGGAAATTCTAAAATAATATGTTTTTTATAAAATATCATGTCATATTAATTGTGTAATGCAATATATTGATGGGTTTGATTTAACTTAAAGTTTATTTTCTTCTTTTTAGAGATTTTAAATAAAAAGTTTGATTTTAATATTTTTTTTAATATAAGCTTATTATTGTCAGACAAAGTTTGTCCAATTAACTGATAAGTTATTATTAAGTATATAAAAGATTATGCATTTGGTAGACTCATCGAAATTCACACCTTTAAATATATTTTTTTAAATAAAAAGTGGCAAACGAGCATGAGGTTCACCTGATGGTAAGTGACTACCACCTCTCATGAAATACTGCAACACCAGGGCAATTGCAGCTGCGTTTGCAACCTTTTTAAAAAAGAATAGGCTATTTTCTTGAAGGTTCCTAAGATGTATCGGTTTGGAAAAATTCCTGGTGGTAGTCGATTCGCGGAAGTTATGCGAGGAAAAAAACTTCTTGTAAATCACACAGTAGTGGACCATCAATCATCCGGATGGAATGTATGTTATCGCAAGTTTTGTTGCGAAATGCGATAGAGAAATTGAGTGACTTCAATTACTCCGAACAATTTCTCTGAGCACTTCCCGTGATAGATGAGATAAAACACGCAAAGAGATGCAACAACACTTCGTACTGCCAGTGAGTCAAGCCGATTAGAAAGAGTTTGGTCACTGACGATTCAGACCGCTTTGTGCAGGATGCGATCAAGTGGAAGGAGCTGGCACTGAGGTGCCTCTGCCCAGAGATAAAGACAGTATTCCGTATGAAGTCGAACTTGCGCATTGTACTTTACAAGTGGTGTACTGGCATGAAATAATGTCCCGCTCTACAAAGCACGCCAAGTTTTATATCAAAATCTATGAATTGTCCAAAGACGGCAGAATGAATTATTCACAAGAATGCAAAATCAATAATCACAATTGATAGTAACTCGATTGTGTTTCTCGATTCACATTGGTTCGGGAGTAAACTAAAGTCGTAACTGAAGTTGTTGAATCGAAAACCAAATCGACACTCTTTTACAAAGGCATCGGTTTTTATTACGCCCTACCGCAAGCCAGGCTAAACGCTCTCCACTAAGATTAATTACACTTAGCCTATTTTTTTTTTCAATATTAACGGGTTTGGTCTTGTATTTTGACTTAAATAATAATAAACGTGCGTATATAATATTTTAATTCAAAGACAATTTATACTCGTATGTTACGTTGACATCATATAACGCTCTTACATTTATTTAAAATTATTGGTAATGCTGGCATTTTCACTCTGTGAAATCGGGGCTCAGCATTTTTGGATAAATTTTCAACCATCATGTCATCATTCAAGCATCGCCCGCTTATCAGTTAGATGCACTGTAGATGGATGACATTTGTATTATTTTAATAAAACGGAAGTGAATGTATTTCTGTTAATAAGAGGATTATGCAGCTCGCAGACTTCTGCAACCATTTTTTTAAAGAGGCGAAACATCCAAAAGCAGCAACAAAAAAGTTACAAAAGTTAATTATTATTACTGGTATCGAATCTAGTGTATTTCCTGATTTAATGAAACAGTAAAGTAATACCTTTCGTAGTACAATGAATCCCGCAAATTTAAGACCTATTTTTGTACTACCAACTCTTAGGTAAAATGTTTGAAAAATAATTTTAGAAACATTAATTTTTTTGTGAAAATAAATTACTCCATAAAAAAAATTTTTGTTTCACAAGGGGTCGCTCGACGACTAACGCAGGTGTTCAGCTTATGATATATTTTCTATTCCTGAGAGATGCCTTTGATATTTTTTGTGACCTTTTCAAGGATTTCGATTGTGTTCTACGCTACTACGAAACTACGACATTACGGTGTCAAAAATATTGCGCTTAGAATTATTATTTCATATTTAAATAACAAAGCTCAAAAAGTCGTTACCAGCGGTAAAGGTTCCGCCGGATCGGTAGTATCAATAAGTGTTCCAAGGAGCTCGATTCTTGGGTCGTCCCTGTTCATAATCTATATTAATGACTTACCTTATCTTGTAGGGGAAAATCACGATAATATGGTATTATTTGTTGATGATACCTCTTTAATTTACAAACTCAAACGACAATCAATTAATTTTGACAATGCAAATAATGCTATATAACCAATGTACTGATCTAAATTAGTACATTGGTTTTATGCCAACATTTCGCTCAACGGCAATAAGATAAAATGTATTAAATTTACATTACCTTATTTTAAACATTTAAATGTGCTCTTAAATGGGGAGGAGTTGAGTCTTTTGGATACCACTGTTTTCTAGGTATTACAATTGACGCGATGCTTCAGTGGGGCCCCCACATATTTAAATTAGCAGGCTGACTTGATTCTGCATCATATTCAGTATATTAGTAGAATAATATTAGTCTTACCAATGTTTGAGATAGCTAGATTAGTTTACTTTAATTACTTTCATAGCGTATTGTCTTATTGAATTTTGCTATGGGGTAATGCGACTGATGTGAAAGTCATATCTGTTTTGAAAAACAGAGCCATACGGGTGATATATAGCTAAAATTGTAAAGAGAATATAAAGAAATTAACATATTAACTTTGAAATCGCAATATATTTATGAAAATTTATTTATTTTATTTATTTAACTTCATATACACATTAGATGTATATAGGCGGACTTAATGCCTGAGGCATTATCTACCAGTCTACCTTAGAGTAGTGCAGAGATAAAAGAAGTAGGAAAATGTGATGTATTTAAGTACATAAAACGTGAATAGCTTTCATAAGAATAAAGATGTTCATAATTTAAACACTAGAAACAAATATAAACTTGTAATACCAGTCACTAGGCTGTACAGAAGCGCAGTAACTAGTAATTATAGTATACGCTTTTATAACAAGATCCCAGAAAATGTATAAAATTTGTTATTAAACATGTTTTACTAAAGATAAAAATGCATGATGTGCCCGATTTTTGCTATTATGTGAAATATTGGAAAAATATTCCTAAAGTGTGATTATTACGAGGAGATCACATCGGGCACATTTTTATCATTCAACTCATATGTAAGAAAGAAGGAACAAGGGTAAATACCAAGAAAATATTTTAATTTCCCATACGTGGTGGTATAACTAATATACCCAGCACGGTGACAAAAAGCAGCATCAAAGGTGCAAAATCCGTCAAAAAGATAATTCGTCTTCCCAGCGTGACAATTTAGGCACATCCTCCGTACAGCGGAAGAAGCCCAGGTCCAAGAGAGAACTTTTACATAAACATACATAAACACTCACGCCTGTCACCCAGAGGGGTAGGCAGAGACTACAGACTTCCATTTGGCACGATCCTGACACACCTCTCTCGCCTCCTTCACATCCATACACCTACGCATGCATGCTCGTCGGTTAAGGGTACTCCTAATTTGGCCCGTTTTCAATAAATCGCCAATTTGGTCGATAAATTTTCGCCTAGGACGTCCCTTTCCGACTCTGCCATTCACTTCTGCAACATAAATTTTCTTTGTCACTCTTTCCTCATCCATTCTTTCCACATGACCAAACCACCGAAGGATTCCTTTCTTAATCCTGGTCACAACATCATCTTGCAAACCACACTCTTCTCTTATCACACAATTTTTCACCCTGTCATTCAGATTCAGCCCTAAAATACTCCTTAACAACCGCATTTCTACTGCATTTATTCTACTCTCGTGCTTCTTCTGCCATACCCAACTTTCACTACCATACGTTAAAGTAGGGACCAACACAGCATTGTGAATTGCCATACGTGCCTTTTTTGACACATTTTGACTCTTCACAATAGAGTGCAGGGCTCCATTTACTCTGTTTCCTGCGTTCACTCGTCGCTCTATATCCTTATCATATCTCCCATCCCTGCTAAATACGCAACCCAAATATACAAACTCATCTACTTGCTCGATCAACTCCCCTTCTATTCTTATTTCACATATCGTTTTACTTTCATCTCTTTCAAAAACCATAATTTTTGTCTTACTTGCGTTCACTTTCATACCCCTTTCTTTTAATGATCTGTTCATTAATGTAACCATCATTTGCAACTCAGCCGCCGACGACGCAAGAATAACTTGATCATCGGCGTACAAAAGGCATTTGATGGTTAACTCACCCATTCTTAATCCGCATTCTTCAACTTTCAAATTTTGCAAACAACTGTCCATAAATAGGTTGAACAACCACGGGGAAGCCACACAGCCCTGTCTGACACCTTTATGGATGCCAAACCAGTCCGAGTAGACCCCGTTGATCCTAACACAAGCACTAGAGTCCCTATAAAGAGATTCCAATGCCTGTATCAAGCCAGCGCTCAACCCAAATGAGTTCAGTGTTTGCCATAGCACATTCCTATCCACTCTGTCATAGGCCTTCTCCAAGTCCATGAACGCACAAAAAACCTTTTGGTTTTTGGCCAAAAACTTCTCCGCGATCATGCGCATGGAGAAGACTTGATCTGTACATCCCATTCCCTTTCTAAATCCCGCTTGCACATCCCAAATTTTTCCATCGGTTTCTTTCATGACCCTTTCAATTAGTACCTTGGCATACAGTTTTCCCACGATGCTAAGAAGGCTGATACCGCGGTAGTTTTTACAGTCCTGCTGCGACCCTTTTCCCTTATATACTGGGACTATCACGGCTTTGCACCAGTCTCCCGGTACCCGCTTCAGTTCCCAGCATAAATTAAACAAGGTGTGCAGCAGGCCTGCCACCACTTCCTCTCCAGCCCTTAGCATTTCGAGTGAAACTCTATCATATCCGGCAGCCTTACCTGCTTTCATGCTTCTCATTGCTTTCATTATTTCATCTATACTTATCTCGCTACCTTCTTCCTCTTCTTTCGGAGTTCCTATTTCATTCAGTTCATACGTTGTCTCCTCACTCATAAACATGCTTTCAAAATATTCCTTCCATCTCTTTAAACTCAAAACTTCATCATTCAGAATATAGCCATTCTCATCTCTTATAGCATTCATTATAGGCTGTTTTGAACATCCCCTGGCAGTTCTTACGAGTTTCCAGAACATTTTAATATTTGCCTGGAAGTTTTCCGATATTCTTCTATCATTCTTATCCGTTCTTTCTTGCTTTTTCCTTTCAACTACTTCTTTTACTCTTTTATTTAGATGTCTAAAGACTGCCTTTTTTCTTTCAAAATCATCATTCGTACCGCTTGAATTACCAGCCTTAGTTGCTAGTAAATCTAGCCATGCTCTCTTCTTTGCTTCAACTTCCGTACGTATCTCATCATCCCACCATAACGTATTATTTTTCCTTTTATTCTTTCTTTTACTAACACCACATACTTCGGTAGCTGCATCTACTAAACCTTTCTTAACATTTTGCCATACATTCTCCAAGTCTAACTCATTCATACATAATTCATCCAAACCACTTACGTTTTCTTTCAGTCTACATTTAAACTTGTTTTTCTCACCTTCATCTTGTAATCTTTCTGTTCTAATACGCTGTAACGCAGTGGTAGACACAGATGACCGATGGCGCCACCGCCTGAATAGACCATTAATTCGGCATAAAACCAAAAAATGATCCGTTCCTACGTTTGACCCCCCGGTAAACCCTTGTATCCACCACTGCGCCCCTCAATCTTTCATCCACAATTATGAAATCTATCATGCTTCTATCATCACCTCTTTCCCAAGTGTACATGTGAATCCTCTTGTGGCGAAAGAAAGTGTTCGTCACAAAAAGATTCTTTTCCATACATACAGTGAGGAGGCTTTCACCATTCTCATTTATACTTTCATCACCAAACGTTCCCAATATCCTTTCATAACCAAGCCTCCTCACCCCAACTCTTCCATTAAAATCTCCTAGCATAACAACATTTTCATTTCCCTTACATTTCATTAATACCATCCTTACCATTTCCCAAAACTGCTCTCGGATATGAGTGGGCTTAGACATGTCTGGGGCGTAGACCCCTAGTACAAACAACTTCTTTAAGCCCACTTTCAATCGTATCCATAGCAGTCTTGGGCTTACACATTCATACTCTTTCACACATTGCACCATTCTTTCTGATAGGATGATCCCTACTCCCTGGCATGCCCGCTCGAGCTCGTCTACACCAGACCAGTATGCGGTATACATGCCATGTGTAGTGACATCCTTCCCCTTCCGTTTCGTCTCATTTACACATAACAAATCTATTCCTCTATCATACATCACCTCGCATACTTCACCCATTTTATCATTCATTGCTCCACATACATTCAACGTAGCCAGACGGGCCTCTGCAATCCACTTTTCGCCCCTCCGGGAGACAGAACGTGACGGGTGGCGAGCCTCGTCGCCGGTTTTCCTCCCGGAGATTCTTCGCACCCCTGCCCCATTAAAGGGGCGCCGGGAACTCGGGGCCATTTCTTTACTTTGATTCCTCATGGTGCGAATGGGGTGGTATATTTAACGCCGCTACCACGGCGAGGAGCCGAGTCTGTGCTATCGGCTTGTCGCTCATTTAGCACCACCCGGGGGACACGTGTAGGGTGGGCCTAGGATTAGGTGGTCAAAGCCTACGGACGCGAGCGACTTATCCCCCTAGAACTTTTACAGGTCCAAAAAGAAGAGAGAAGAAATTACTATTCATATTTAAAGAATGAGCTTCGAGCTTGAGTTTTTACCTTTGTAGACAGCAGCGATATGAATGACTGTTATTTATGTCGCTGCTGTTAATATATAACTGAATTTGACATACGAGTGCGGCACTGTAAATTTTGGGAATCAAGGAAGTGACACAACATTACTATTTCAAAATGTATTTATTGCTTTTCGAAGTATTCTCCGCAAAATTTGACACATTTTTCCATACGATGGAACCAATCATTGAAGCAACCATTCCATTCGGAAGTTGGGGTCTCCAAAATGGCCATTTTGTAGGCGTCCACAGCTTCTTCAGGTGATGAAAATCTCTGTCCACGCAATTTATTCTTTACTTTAGGGAAAGTATAGAAATCATTAGGGCTTAGTTCAGGGCTGTACGGCGGATGTTCTAATAATTCTATGTTTTCTTGCTCTAAAAACACTTGTTCTGTGTGCGGTGTGAGAACTCGCATTGTCATGATGGAGGATGATGCGGCGGTTGCAGTTCTTTTTACGGAGTTCAGAAACGACCTGTGGCAAACAAATGCTAGCATACCATTCTGCATTAACCGTTCTTTGTCCCTCAAGAGGAATAGTCGTAACATGGCCGGTTTTGGAGACAAACGTGGCCACCATTTTTTTACAACACTCCGTGAACGAACAATTTTTGTTGGCTTTAACTCATTTTCGAACACCCAAACTCGTGACTGGTTTTTTGTTTCGGGTTCGTACGCGTATATCCAGGATTCGTCACCTGATACGATGTTGTATATAGCATTTGAGGATCCTGCGTGGAATCTTTCAAGTGTTCTGACGCACCAAGTAACGTGAGCCGCTTTTTTGCTCTTCACAGATCGAATGCGGTATCCATCGGGAAAACAACTTTTTAACACCTAATTGTTCATGCCAGATTATTTGTATTTGACTCATACCATATATTTCTAAAGTTGCCTGAATTTCGCGGTATGTCACATGTCGATCTTCCTAAATCAGCTTACGCACAGCATCAACGTTTTCTTGGGTGACTGCAGTTTTTGGACGACCTTGACGGGGATCATCACTGAGCTTGACACGTCCACGTTAAAATTCAGCATACCAGCGATAAATTGTGGTTTTGGATGGGGCTTCATCACCTAATGCAGAAATCATTCGGTCAACGCACTGTTTTTGTGTTAAACCACTTCGAAAGTCGTAATAAATCATCGCTCTTGAATTTTCTCGAGTCAATTCCATTTTCTTAACGACTAAACAAGTTTGACAAAACCTTGTGACAAGACCGAGAATCTTTTTTTAATTAAATAAATGGTATTCGATTTTTAAAACCAAGGAGTTTTCAATTAAAAATATTTTAATATGACAGGAACAGTGAAAATATTCCATTCCCGATACTTTTAGTGCAGCCTAGTATAACAGAACATAAACACTGACGCCCATCCCCGAGGGGTAGGCAGAGACTACAGACTGCTATTTGGCATTATCGTGACACACCCGTCTTGCCTCATCCACATCCATATACCTTCGCATATTTTACTAAAAATAATAAGGCTTCTAAAACTTAAAAATGTGTATAAAATATAAAATGTTCTGAGTAACAAAACAGGATAGAAAAATCATGATTTTTAATATTCGTTGCTCAGCCTTGGGATACAATTCAACAGAGATTTTAATATTATAGGTTAGGGAAATGGGCTGCTATCCAAAATCCAAATCTCTGAAGGTAATGTACTAAGATGACATTGATCGATGATCCTTGATTCTTCACGCAAGGAGGCACGTACAACGAAAGGAATGATTTCATAATTTACATTTTTTGACATATCAATCTTCTATTATTTTTTTCAATCTTTTATATTCAATCTAAGTATTGAAGGAGGCGAGAGAGGTTTGTCAGTATCATGCCAAATGGAAGTCTGTAGTCTCTGCCTACCATTCTGGGCGTAGACAGAGAAACCTATAGACAAATTGACTCCTTCTTTCACATTCGCACACGGTAAAGATAGATTTATGCATACGTCGTGCATAGAAATGAGACAGAACGGTGTTATTGTTTGTACCTTTCTCCATGCCGGTTTTTTTTGTTTAGCAAACTACACTTTGCTAAACAATTTTGACAGTTCGTAGCGATCTAAAGTGTTTATAAGTTAGTTTAAGTGAGAAAAAAGTGTTTTGTGAGTTTAAGGTTGGTTAATCTTGTTCAGTTCAGTTCTTAGAACAATTAACATTTTTATCTAAATGTATTTAAAAGTCATAAAGATTATTGTATAACCTAAAACTACGTTATCGTCTTTTCTCACTCGAGGCCACGCTAATCATTAGTCTATTGGTTTCTCTGTCTAAGCCTCTGGGTGACAGGCGTGAGTGTTTATGTTTATGTTATGTTAAGTTTCAAAACGAAAAAAAACTTTTAAGTTGACGAGTGATTAAATCGGACAATAACATAAATTTTAATACACACATTCTGTAGTTCCGTTCAATTTTATATAAATTGTACTGTCACTTTTTCTATAGCAGCGAATTCAATCTCATCTTTGGTTTAAGTTAGTTCATCTCTGGTATTTCTAAAAACGCGCCAGGTGGTAATCATAACTTGGAAGATATACCCATACTCACCGTGTTGGGCAGAACCAACGCTACGTTTTATATAAAATGATGTTACAGTCCACCTGATGTCAAGTGACTTCTGCAGTCAACTTCAAACAGAGAAGGAAGGTGGTTGTCACCTCTGAGAACTAAGATAGAATGACACAACCTCATAGCCTGTAATTATACTCGCTAGTGTGTGGATAGTTGTGTAAGTAATAATTAATAAAAGCGGTCTAGGTGCGACCTGAAAGGTCCGTACGACTAATTTCCCAGTGGAAATAATAAAAAAATATCATATATTTTAATATTTTATGCAATTTTTCATTCGGCACAAAAACGACTTGACCAATTTTGCTCAAAATTTAATGAGGTCTAAGTTGCATAATTATGCGTTAAATGAAACTGGTCCCATGTCAATATCTCTCTTTTTTTCTAGAGATACACAAGGCGGAAATTGAATCCGAACATACGTACATACATACGTACGTGTGCACACACGGACATCCTCTTAAAAACCACACTATTCGACTCTAAAGACCTTGAAACGTGGAGATATGTTAAAATTTACAAGTTGCAAAATCGGACCCATTACATTAACTTCCCACTGGGAAGCAATGATTTCAAAAAGAAGGATAGGCCCATCAAAATATTTTAGTCATAACTTTTTCATACAAGAAAAAGTAGCGCATCTGTCATAATACAAACGTCATATCAAAACACGACGTAACCAGGGTCGGATTTCGTAGTATAATTATCCTAATTGTACAATTATTTCATAGTTTCTAGTATATAGTATCGTAATAATACTAAGCGAAAATACCATAATTTTAACTAAAGGCTGACTTGTGGTATTATTGGGTCCTTTTACATTTTAATATTAACCCTACGATATCGAGAATTTCTGTATTGTACATGAATACCGCGTTTTTTTAGTAAAATTAGAATTAGCTCCCTTTCTGTCAATCGATGTTCGATCGATGCATTTATGTTGCATCCTCAAGGATGTATCAATACAACTATAATGAGGGCCTACCACGATAAAAACTCTATGCTCAAGAAGCAATCGGTTTGAAAACAGAATTTCAAAATATTTTATGAATCAGATTTTCAGATTCAATTAAGCAGATATGGTTTCTTTTGTACTCTTTTTGTTTTACCCTTATTGAATATAAAATATATTCGATACCAAAATTCAAAATTTAACTTACACATAGTTCTTTAGACAAAAATTAAACAGAAATAAAAATAAAACCGTCAAAAAAAACGAAACGTATAGATAAACTAGACGCGTGACGCCAAAATCACGGCACATGGAAAAAAAACATGAAACATCAAACGGGATATAATTTTTTTTTAAATAGTATAATTTTATTTTCCGTGTACAATGTTTTTGAGGGTCTGAACCTAATCTTGGTAACGTAACTAAACTAACTGTAAAATAAAACTTTAAAAATGCGTTTATATAATAATTTAATTGTAATAAAATTAATATAAGGTTATTTACCGATGATACGATATCCCATGTTTTTGTTAAATCTTTGTATCGTAATTTTTGCATTCTTTTACCACGCAACCAGAAATGACAGGCAAATCTGTCCAGCACGCACAACACTGTATGCTGATTGGCGTTGACCCTAAACTGTAATTTTAGGGCCAGCGCACTGGTCCGTTTTAGTTGTTCGGCCGGCCCGGTCCTTACGCTAGTAATCTATAAGTCAATGCTGGGAAGTTAATTATTAGCTCTCAAAATTATTTTATTTAAAAACGTAATTCTACAGGTTTATAAATTCTGTCTATGCTTCTTAACTAAAATGTAACTAATTCTACCTGCCTATGAGTGTTTTATACATAAGCTCAGAACTATCCTTATAACCTTTATAATTTCGTAATTTTGCCTTATAGAATCTACACAAAATTCTCTATCCTGTGGTCTAAACAAATCAATTATTCTATATTAAGCTACCGTAAAATTGCGCCATTTTCGTATGATTGGCAAATATCGTAAATTGACAGTAGAATAAAAATAAAAATACATAGAGTAACTGGCTTTTGTTTAGACCACAGAATAGAAAATTTCGTATAGATTCTATACTATCAAAGTTCTTAATAGAAAATAAGTCTCTAAATATAAGGTTTTATGGGTAATAGTGCTGTGGGTAGGTGCAGTTGAACCCGACCGCTTGAATTTTGACGGAACATCGCCTTGTTCGGATCCGACCTTGTGCCCATTGAAAGTTTAAAGGTTATTTAACTGCAGAGAGTGGTGATGGCAGTTTCACTAGTTATCTCTCTCTCTCTCTCTCTCTCTCTCTCTCCCTCTGAAATTCTCGTTTCGCATTTTTCTGACGGCTCGAAAAATTTCAATGTGGTTGATATAAATGCCCAAATTACTCATTTCCCAGATATGCCGGCAACCTTTGACTGTAAGGACATTCACGCTATTCTTGTTTCTGAATCAACTTCTTCCCGACCCGGCTTCCAGCTCGTCAAAACTGATAGTGCTGTAGGTGGTGGTTTATTTCTATTTTATGGTTTACAATAAAAAGTAATGTTATTTTTGGCGCCAAACCACACATATGTTTTTATAGTTTTCTTGCTAGCCTGTCCATCCAAAGGTTGTCGTCTCGGAAAAAAATCGCTCTTATTAATAAGACCGCTTATTGTATCACATTTCTTTCTCTCTTTTTTCGTTAATATTTATGTTTTTTTTTTCTTTTTTTCTTTGGCGTGCAATAAAATGTTACCTATCTATCTATCTTTCAGACCAGAACATAGCAGTGCAAGCACTGCTATTTGATGGCAGAAATAGAAAACTAATAACCTACCCAGACGAGCTGCTAGGCAGAAAAAACGTCCTGCCACTTAGTAGCCCTGCAATGGTCATGCTGCCTCCCATCATCAGACTGCGTAATTTGGGTTCACCGCAATTGGATAGATTTTTCACTATCACTTGATCACTGTGCCGAGTTTATCCATTTACAGAGTGCACTGCGAGCAGATGAGGTTGGAATTTTGATACAAAATTAATTCATATTCCCCATTCACACCTCAATCTACCATGCAGGTACACAAAAGTTGTTCTATTACAATGTTCTAAAAATTTTATCTGAACAGCAATCAAGGCCCTCTTTAAAAATACTTTGTCGTCTTTACTTCTTATGATCACATGTGTTCATTCTAGGTAAATTATTCTGCGTCAAGAATTACAAATTGAGTTGGAAGATATTTTAAAGTGACTCAAGTCAAACACAAGCACTGCACTGTTGCTAGGGTAATAAATTGATGGATAACTCTGACACAAAGTTATATGTATCATATTCATAAGCACAATGCAGAACACACATTGCAGAAGTGAATGGCAGAGTCGGAAACGGACGTCCTAGGCGAAAATTTATCGACCAAATTAGCGATGTATTGAAAACGAGCCAAATTAAGAGTACCCTTAACTGATGAGCATATATGTGTAAGTATATGGATGTGAGGGAGGCGAGAGAGGTGTGTCAGGATCGTGCCAAATGGAAATCTGTAGTCTCTGGGTGACAGGCGTGAGTGTTTATATATATATATATATATATATATATATATATATATATATATATATATATATATACAATTATCATAAGCACAAGGCCAGTCAATGATACCTAGGAACAGCTATGATGGGATTCAAACTCAAAACCCACCACGTGTATTCTGGTCTTAGGTCAAGCGATCGTTAAAACCACATTACATGTTATTATATTCTTTAATAATTCAAGATATTTTAATACAAACAAAACTTTCGCCCACGTACAAAAGTGAATCACAATACAAAAAATCTGCTTTTCGAAACCCAAAGATTTTGTCTACGCCTTAATAAAGAAAGTATTCACAATCAATAGAGAAATTTTTAATATGGAAAATAAGTAAAGAATTACATTTCATGTGTAATGTAATATTATGGGTAAAGTAGCACACCTATTTGTAGAGCAGCAGTTTTGCACCCAATAATAGTAACAACTGCTTTGAAACCAAATCTCTCTCCACAGTTAGATAGTTTTGAGATAAAATTAAAATTCAAAACGAGAAGAACGAGTAAATCAAAAAAATAAATAAAAAATAAAGCCAAGTACTCAACTGCAGTCTTATACTGGTCATAATGCAAGAATTTTATTGCTTTTTGCGAGGGTTATACGTCCAATCGCGAGAATACGTACGAAGAAACGATATAACAGTCGATCAATAGAGCAACCTTGTAGTAACCTCTCAGAAAAGTAATATACGAATATCATTTTTATTACTAATGATAATGGTATTTGCGTGACTTTTGACTTATTTAATTGCTTAATCATTGATTCGTATTATCTTTATATTTTTGTGCTGAACTGCTTACAATATGTTACAAGTTGATTCGTGGACTTTGTGACACACATAAAGATTTAAATTGGTATTCAGTGTATACACTGATGTAAATCTGATTTGTTAAATAAAAAGTATAATTAGAGACTGGGAATCATTTCATCAAAGTTCTTCGACAAAACAAAATATCTAAGGCATCTACAGGCAATGCTTCATGATCGAATGATGAACTGATGGTTGAGGGTAAAATGTTACCGCACTCTTGAAAGACCTACGTATAACATACGATATAAAATTAATATAGAATTTAATTTAGAAAATTTACTTTTACTTTTAAATTTGATTAACAATTTGAAACGAAATGTAGCCGTTGTTAACTATGGCATTGGGACGTGCTGTAAAGTACTCGAAACGTCCAGAATTTAAAATAATTTATATGCCATAAAATCCGTAAAATTTAGTTTCATTTAATAAACTTTATTATTAGTTGTATTCAAATGTAAATAAATGTATTTGAATGATAGGAAAGCACGAACTACAAAGTTGTGTTTGTACGATTAGCAAAGTAAACTGTTTTCTAGTTAGTATTCATAGTACACAACTTATTGTGTATTCAAGGGATGAACGAAAATGAAATATGAACGGTTGTCTGTGTATTACGGTAGATGACTCCGCGTTATCAGCACTACTTGTTTTTGTCAAAGTTATTTTCTGTTGAAGTCTGTTTTATCTTGTGACTTGTGGCAAAATAATATTAATCTAAACGGTACACTACGTTTTTCTCTTTTGGTGTTTGTTAAAAAGTACCCATTATTGATTTAAAATCAGTGTAAAATACCTTTTAATAAAATCGTACTTATTCATCATAATTTATTCAAGTAATAAAAATTATAATTTCTTATATTTACTCCTCCAATCGCAATAAAAATCCCATGCAGTCGCATGCGCCCGTCAAATCCCGAGCGGTCGCATGCGACCGTTGGCGAAATTTGGCATCATAAAATTTATACAAAATTCTCTATCCTGTGGTCTAAACAAAAGTCAGGTTTTACTTCATTACAATAATATTTTATTTTATTTTGGTAAAAAAAAATATACCAAGCGAATGACGGCTGCGTGAAAATTCCAATTATTTCAATAAATATTACTCGAAATAATTTATGTAAAAAATAATTCACAAAAAATTCATGCAAAAACTTTCGTTACAATTTTATAATAAAACACTATACTAAAACACTAGAAAAATCCAAAAATCAACACAATAACATTCACGCGAAAATGGCGTACGAAATGAACGTGGATTATAGATAAATATCAATAGTATAACTATTTTTATTGCACTAGAGGATAGAAAATTTCATATTGAATCTATAATGCTAAACTTATTCATATAAAAGTAGTCTCTATATAAGTTTTTATGGGTTAAAGTGCTGTAGGTGGGTGCGGTCTCATGAGACCGCCAGGGATTTGACAGAATATGGCCGCGGTCTCATGAGACCGCTAGGGGATTGAGAGGTTACGCCATTAAATAAACACTTTAAAATTCGTATAAACTCTACTTTCATTCAATGTAATCGAAATTATTTAAAGAGGTACATTAACATTATTACTATGTTTAAATTCTTAGTATCAAGCCTTAGTATAAATTCCTTGAATTACCATTGACAATGATTGTGTGTTGCTTTACAAAGGCTTCATAGTGATTAAAGTAAGGAGCGCGTCTTTGTGAATGTAAATGTACTTGATCGTTCAGATTTCTACAGAAATTATAGTGATGAGAGATTTTATCTCATTTCTGTAGTGTGTCGTGTTGAGCAAATCCATGGAATCAATGATAAATTTTTAATATTTTATGAATGTGATCTGTAAGTTCACAATACTAAAGTATGAATATATTACAAATTGATAGAAGTATAATAAATTAATAGTTAAAAAATGTTTTAAAAACAAGTTTTTATTTAAATGTTCTAAAAAGAAGAAAATAAACTTTAAATTAAATCAAACCCATCAATTTATTATATTACACAAATTATACGATATGAAAGTTGTCGCGATATTTACCTATTTTATAAAAAACACTTTTTTTTTAGATTTACCTACTTATGCTACGTACTGTATTCTTGTTTCTGTAAACAGGTATATACGTCAAAAAATCTCGCGACAATCTTTTATGATATATAAATTGTGTTATGTCATTAATTGATGGGTTTGAATTTATTCGAGCACCTCCAGACTATCCCTAACCTTTTGCGGAGTATTAGAGTTTTCCGAGAGTTTTAGTATTGGATTCCTCGGCGTCGTACATATCGAGTGACGTCCAATTTCGTGGTCACTTAGAAGAGAAGGCCGAATCGGCCTCTAAAAAGCTTGGCTAGCTTAGATTTCATGCCGTTCTGTACTGTTCTCATCTCTGGGCTAAGGTTCCCCAGGGTCAACTCCATCAATTTGATCGCAACCAGCGGAGAGCCTTCCATCATCGGCTAATCGACGAAGACCGAGCTCTTTCCGATCGGCTTGACTCTTTGGCGGTGCGAAGAGATGTTGCATCTCTTTGCATATTCTATCGCATTTACCATAGGGAGTGTTCTGAAGAATTGTTCGGACTAATTCTAGCTGCACAATTTCACCATCACACATCTTAAATTAACTCGCGATACAATCCATACCATCTGGATGAATGGCGGTCCACCACTGTGCGATTTAAAAGAAGTTTTCTTCATCGCACAACTTCCTCATGGAATCGACTAACACCAGAGATTTTTCCAGAAGACACCACTTAGGGACCATCAAGAAAAAATCTTTTGCCTTTGAAAAATGAGAAGGCTTTTTTCTTTTTCAAGCCGTATGTTCGTTTGCCCCCTCTCCTATATATAAAGTTATAAATGCTGTGGAAACCTTAACCTCAGACGGTTTGACTGTCGGGATGTTCGATCGTCGATCTAATGAAGAAAATGAAAATTATCCTTAAGATAAGAAGTGGACCTTGGATCGTTTAAAATAGAATAAAGTACAAGGAAAATTCTAGGGCATCGCCTTTGATGTATAGATAGCTATTTAAGCATTGAACGATAGGATGATACCGAAAATAAACCTTATAGAATTATTGAGAAGGCGCTACAACTTGTTTAGGAGATTTACTGAGAGATCTGGGTAACATTTATCTGCATAACTTGCATAATCGATAATAGGTAGAATGAGGGGAATGAACCAGCGTAAGCTTGGTTTTGTAAGGTAGGAAAATTGTTTATTTGTTGTGCTATTAGTTAAGACACACACTCGCTTAATCTTACCGTTTAGCCGGGCAGTTGTACATGAAATCCTTGGAGAGCTGAACGTGAACGTCATTTTATTCGCATTCTTTTCAGTGAACAAAGGGCTCATCCTGTTATCATCATTTGAATCCATATCTTCATTTGTTATCTATATCATGAGAGTGAATAAAAACATATTCCGCCATCTTTGGGAGTCCACCATACTGGATTTAGAGGGACGTCATTAAAGTTTTCGTTCTCTTTCCAGCAAACCCATTCATATAATACCCATATTATGGGAGTGTATATAAAATAACTAGTTCACTATATTGATTGCTCCATCATATTGAATTAAAATGACGTCATTTAGCTAAGTGTACTTTTAAAATTCATTTGCAAAATTTGACTCGAATAATTCGACCCCAAAATGGTAATCGGGGTCCCCAAAAACCCTGGTATTACAAAATTATCGGCAGATTAAAGCAACTAAGTTTTTGATCGCCAACTTATATCCGCTATCTGGATTTTTTTCTATTGCCAAAAGTTGACCCTTGTTGTTCCCTTGTTGTTCTTTCGAACACCACCAAACTGTATCTAACTTTTGCCGAGTTACACCAACAAATTTTTATGACGGTCATTTTTTTAAACGCCTTTTTAGCCACGGTCAGCGGCTATTAATATTCCATTGTCATATTACACGTCCGCCATATTGGATTTAGAAGGTCGTCACTTTACTTATTGTGTTTCTCTCATTAATTACTATGGAAATTATAAATCGCCATTTTGTGGCGTCCACCGTATAAGATGTATGACAACTTCACCTTACTTATTGTTTCTCTCATCAAGATATTTTATTTGACACCCATATCATAACAAACACAGTTTGATCCCCGTCGGCACCAATGAAAAATAACTAAAAAGTTGCTGTGGAAATAATAAGTTGCTACTTTATAACTTTCGCCATATTGGATTAAAAATGGCGGCGTATAAGTAATCCCATATTGTCTTAAGACCCAAACGTACGTGTCAAATTTTAGCCCAATGGCTTTAGTGGACTTTGGTAAAATCATGATTGCATAATTCCAGGACATACACTTTAATCTCTTCTTTTTTATAAAAAATAAAGCTTTTAATAAAAAAGAAGAGATTGAATGATGTTTATGCTTAAAACAAATTGTAAAGTGTTGTGAAGCAGTAAATAAATTCACTAGCTGAGTTGTAGGTACTCGATTCAAAATACATTTGGATCATTTATATATATATATATATATATATATATATATATATATATATATATATATATATACAAAATTTTATTTTTATATCGAAGTTGCTACTCTTAATTGATCTCAGGGGCTTATTTGCATGCTATTAAGACTTGGATAACTATTAAAATTGTTGTATATTTGTCTTTTGTCTATTTGGATTAATCTTAGAAATCTGTCCGTGATAAAAAGATAGAATGTTCCCAAACAGCTACAAATAAATTCTAGAAGAGATCTGGACCATATTTATCCAATAAACTTGGAGATTTTTTTGTGAAATCAAAAAACTGATAAATAAATGGTCTATGATGATTACCTTAAATCTGAATGACGATAAATTAATGAAATTGAAGCCGATGATGGAAGCTGGATCGGATTGCTAGTTATAAAATAAATATAATATACATTATATTACAGTGAATTGGCGGTGCAAGAGAATCCAATGCATTTTATTCCATATTTGTCTTAAGAGTAGACTATGGAAAAACCAGAAGGATCTTACGGCTTCCAATACATGGCGGGACTTTCTCTTTGCGGGTGAAATTTTAAGATCCGCACGGCGGTAGTATCGAAGGTGTTAAACGTACGAAATTGCGGTCGTCAATCCACGTACAAATCTTATGGCACTTCACTTCACTATCTTTAAGGCACATTCCTCCTATAACGGAGATGTCCTGACCACCAATAAACTTTTACGGATTAATGTTAAGGAAGAAGGTGGGTTTAAATAAGCTTTTGTCTTTTCAATAGAATTAAGTGTACGAACGCATAGTTAGCCTAATGGACTTTGAATACTGTGGGCTGTCTATCTCAGGATAACAAATAAATTATAAAAGTTTTCTTACTTCTAACGTCTTAAATGAAATGCCTCGTTGTCATTTAAAGTTTTCCGTCACTCGTTTAGCAATTATTTTACACTAGTATAATGTGTGAGTAAATAAGCTTAATATTATATTTTTTTAGCAAAATAGTATGTTATTAAGTAATTAATACTTTGTTGAAAGGAATTAGTAGTAGTACATACTTTATTGTACACCACACATATACAACGAATAAATACATTACAGAGAAAACTTAATATATAAGTACGTACAATAAGGCGGTTTTATCGCTAAAGAGCGATCTCTTCCAGGCAACTTTTGGGATAAGGAGAAACTGGAATTAAGAACAGTAGGAGGTGGTGCGTTTTATGTTACACTTACATTCTAATATCTAAATAAACTAAACTATATTTGTTAAAATACCACAATAATACATAAAAATAAACATACATATTAATAAATAGGTATATATATAAATATATTCGCATACATATATATATACATAGATAATAAAGAAATAAATACAAAACAAAGAGGAAAAAAAGAAAAACACAGAATAACTATCTGCTGCTAGAATTGGTTATCAATAACCACAAAGTGTTAGGTAATGCTTCTTGACGTCACATTTGAAACTTTCCAAAGTTTGTGCACGTTGAATTTGGAGTTCATTTCATAACCTTATGGCTTGGCTCGTAAAAGAATATTTCATAATTTTTTTTCGAAATGAACATGGTTTTAGAATTAGCTCGCCGGCTGACCGAAGAACTCTATGAGGTCGATCATGACCAAGAAACTTAAAGTTTTCCTTCAAGTAGCTTGGAGTCAAAGGATTGAACAACACACAGTACAAAAGAGATACAGTTTGCAGATTCCGGCGAAAGCGAATGGGTAACCACTTGAGCTGTAAACGATATTCGGATACATGATCACATTTGCGCAAACCAAATATGAACCTAATTGCAATATTTTGAATTCGTTCAAGTTTGTTCAGTTGGTCTTCAGTTAAATCGAGATAACTTGCGCCCGCATAATCGAGAATAGAGAGAAGTAAGGATTGTGCTAACATAATCTTAGTGGGAATGGGGAGAAAATAACGTAAACGACGAAGTGAACCCATAGTAGCAAACACCTTTTAGCTCACTTGTTTTAACTGCTGCGACCACGACAAGGTAGAATCTAGATATATCCCCAGATTTTTTACAGATTTACTGTAGGGTATGACAACGTCATTTAATGTCACCGAGGGTAGGTTGTTCCAGTTAACTCTGGAGACCATCCCTCTACCACCAATAACTATAGCCTGGGACTTGAACGGATCATTTTTTAGACCATAACGCTGACTCCACTGGTTTATCGCCGCTAAGTCATTGTTGATGGTGGCAGTAGCAGAAGGCAGATTTAACAGAGTTGACTGAGTGTAGATTTGGAGATCGTCTGCATACATGTGATAGAGAGAAGTAATATTTTGAGAGATAGAATTAATGAATATAGCTAAAAGTAAAGGAGACAGCACACCACCTTGAGGCACGCCAGCCCGTAATTCGCACCAAGATGAGAACTCATCTTCGATGCGAATACGCTGCCGTCGGCCGTAAAGATAACTACGAAACCAGCCAATCACCGGAGGAGATATGTTAATAGAACGTATCACACTCAATAAGATGTCAAAATCAACAATGTTAAACGCATTGCTAAAATCAAACAATACCAACACAGTGAGCTGTTTGTTATCCGTACCTCGACGAATGTCATCGGTAACTTTAACCAATGCTGTTGTCGTACTATGACCCGATCGGAAACCAAATTGGAGAGGATCTAGGATACAATTTCTATTTAGGTAGAGATTTAACTGAAAGAAAACTAGTTTCTCCAGGAGTTTAAAAACGGAAGAATTGAGATAGGACGAAAGTCGGAAAAATGCAAAGCATGGGAATTACTTACTTAAAAGGAGCCGTTGTAGCTCAGGCAATCAGACTGCCTTAAATTTCATAGCACGCGAGAAAACACAGTTTGATCCTCGTCGGAACCAATGAAAAATAACTAAAAAGAAGCAATTATAGTTACTGTTTTAATACAAGTAACGGCGTTTAAGAATTTTCCATAGAATTGTTAATTGGTGCCATATATTTATAGCGTAATACTTCGATCAATGAGCAGCAGACACGTGCATTTTTTGGAAAATTGTAATGTAGTGATTTATACGAATGGGTCGGCTCGAGCGAGGAATGACCACGCTCTCACAGAATACCAGCGTAATACTGCTGTGTTTCGTATGGTGAGTGAAGATATCCGGAAACCCTTTTCACTGGAAACGAGGCATTTCATCTTAGTCCTCAGGGTTGACAATGCATCTGTGTTTTGTTTCTAAATCGAGGATAAATGTAGGTGAAATGATGGGTCACAGCATCCATTTACAATCAGGTGGACTGTGTGCTCGTTTGTCCCTTATTCTATAAAGAAAAAGTACTTTGGAATTACACGTTAGTGAAAAATGACCTCTTTTTTGAGTTTTGAAGCGAAAAATAAGAGAGAAATGTATAAAAAGGATGTAATTTAAATTATAATAACATAAAAAAGACTATTTTATGTTTAAGTATTTGAAAATAATAGGTTATACATACTAAATATAAATAAGCAGCCCAAAAAGTCTACAGCTGAAAAAAGTGCTCCCCATAGATTGCCTCATAGTCCTTATGAGGTAATCTAATCGATATATATTTTGCCATAGTTGCCACGCTTAACAGGCGGTTTGGCAACTGCAGTTCTTTATTACTGTCTGTTGTTATTAGGAAAATGCTGCTGCTTTAGTCCTGTTTCAGTTTCCCAGTTTCATCTCTTACAATAACAACGACAATAACAATAACATGACAATAACAATATGGAATGTTTTGGTTATTTAGTAAAGTAAGTATAAGTTCAAGTTTCTGTTTTTTAATCAATGTGTTTGTAGATTTGGGTTACTCAGCTTAATCAGCGTAATAAATAAATATGAATTATGTTCCATAGAACGTTAATTAACGTGACATGCGCATATTTGATTAAACTTATCCTTTGTAAATAAACTTATGGCATATGTTTACATATTTATGAACTAAAATGCAAGAGGTATGCAAATGATGGGCTTTACTCGTATATGAATCACAGTGACCCGTGTTCTTGTCTACCAAAGTGCCGAAATTATTAAGAAAATATTACACGATATGCAAACGAAGTAACATACTCCGCAGACCTTTCGCATTTCATTAGTGGTTCTACTTTACATATGTTCTAGTTATATTTTAATTTGAGACAATTAATTATTACTATTAAATATTAACGAGCGATAGACGGGACAAGGCAGTCAAAATTGTAATTCATTACTATGACCTGTAGATCAATTCGCTTTGTGTAATGTAAATCACATGCAAAAACATTGGTTGAAAGAAAATAATTTTTGAAGAAAATAATTTACTAAGAAAATATCCCGATTGCGCTGAAGTTTGTTCTAATTATTTCATACGAGTTTTGCTATTTAAAGCTAGATAATAATACTGGCAAACGAATTCAAATTTTTTGTAATGACAACGTTTCCAATGACCTTTATATAAACCGTTAAATGTCTTTGATTTTATTATAATTCATTGACACAATGACACACAAAAAATATAACTTATTACTTATATGAGATTATTCTCTTTTATAGTATAGGGTGACAAACGAGCACACAGTCCACTTGATAGTAAGTGATTGCTGTGGTCTATAGACATTTACATAATATATCCTCTATTACAAATCAAAATGCAGATGCGTCGTCACCCGTGAGGATTAAAAAGGGAATGCCTCGTTTTCAGTAAAATCGGTCTCTGGTTCTCTACATTCACCATATGAAATACAGCAGCATTAAGCTACTATTTTACGCTAGTATTCTGTGAGAGCGTGGTCCTTCCCCGGACGAGCCGACCGATTCGTGCTACAACTACACTACTACTATAACAGCAGCATGGCTCTACCACGTATTCACTGTATATTTGGTAATATAGAATATATTTAAAAATATTAGATGCATCCATCATGCACCCTAGCAGTGTACATAAGTATATTGTAAACTGGCATATATTTGCTGCAACTGAGACAGCTAAAAGTCACTCGGAGGGAGATGTTCGGGATTTCTATGAGTGATAAACTTAGAAAAAAGGATATTCCAATAGAACCAGGGTTAGCGATATAGTCTAAAAGATTAGTCAGCTAAAGCTAAACAAACAAAAAGATCAATTAGAACCCGCGTAAAAGAACATATAACTGATGTGAAGCATCAACGTTCCGGGAAGTCTGCAGTTTGTGATCATATCCTAGACGGCCCAACCATTACATCAGATTTGATAGACCACAAATCCTCGCGAAAGAATACCGATTCCTACCAAGGATGATATGTGATGCTATTGAAATTAAAAAAAAAACATCCTAATTTCAATAGAGAAGGAGGCTGGGTACTACCACCTGCCTGTGACCCTATAATCAATAAAATTAAAACTAAACCCAAGCATACAACTGCAAGACCTCAGGACATAGTCAGTTCATTTTGAATAGATCGGACCATAAACAATAATTAAAAAAGCTGAAGGTACTCCGGGTTTAACAATGATCGGGACGTCAGTTACCTCAGTCCCCCATGACCATGGGTGCTGAAAAGCACCCGAAACGTCGGGAATTAAAAATAAAAATAATTAAAATTAAACGCGATGAAAACCGTAAAAGTAGTTTTAATCAATGTGTAGTGTTCACGTAAATATAAGAAATCGTTATAGAACTAAAAGTAGTTAAATAATGCCATGATTTTATATACAGTGTCATAGTAACACCAACATCATAGTATGGTTTTATTTGATTATATTTACTTTTTTTAAATAGGCTTATACTTTTTATTCAAAGCTTTATTTTTTCGCAACATTGAATTTCTTTTGCGACACTTAGATAAAATTATATAATTTTAGTAACGATAATTTATTGAACTGAATGAGAAGACTATACATTTAATAAACTATAGTAATGCTGGACGGCTATTCAGTAAGCTACGATTCTTACTTATCTGATAGAGTGACATTATTTAACATTGAACACGGTATTATACCCAGTTATTTTAGGGCCCTAATAAATTTAGCGGAAGGAGCGAGTTTAGACATTATATGTCCCACTTCTGGGCAAGTTCGCTGCGCGCCTATGCCAAGAATTACGGAATTATAATGAATATTTCTTGCTGGAATTCACATGCTCTTAAAATATTTTTAATATCTTAGATATAATGCAGATTTCTTCACGGTGTTTTGCAGGTGACTGCAGACGTGGAAAATCTACACTTACATTGCAGTAATCAATTCGTTGTGCCGGCTTGGATCGAACTTGGTTTAGCTCGCTTTGCTATGAAATCTTAAGGACTTTTAATAATTTAATAACTGGGAATAATCCTTTATTGAATTCTAAAAGACATACGGAATCACTCCGTTAGTTCCAAATAAGAGGCCATTTGGGCACTTAACTTTGCTCAATTTAATTATATTTGGCTACTTAGGCAAATCTAATAGGAATTGACTCACGGTTATTGAAAATACAATTCCAAAAAATACCAGATAAACCAAATTTAGCACGCCCAATCTTGGTTAAGGTAATTTTGCGCAACTAAGCATAGAATAGTTGCGAAAAAAAGTTAACAGTTACAGCCTATATACGTCCCACTGCTGGGCACAGGTCTGCCCTCATTTCTGAGAGGGTTTTATGGCAAGGAAGTGTACGCCGCGCTGCCCCATTGAGTGTTGGCGACATGTCTTCGATTTTTTTTCTTATTTCTCAGACATGCAGGTTTTCTCACGATGATTTCCTTCAACGCCGAGCACGTGGTGAATCAGCACTTAAAAAACTTCATTGGTGCCGGCGGGGATCGAACCCGGTTTGCTCGCTTACTGTGAAATTTACAGCGAGCGCTAACCGTCTGACCTACCACGGCTCTTTATAGTTGCAGAAAATGTTGGTTTCATAGGTCAATTTTTACAGTCTGATATTAACGTCTTTTAACTATAGATAATGATAGGGGTTAACCAATTAAAAACAAAGTATTTTGAGACTGAAGGCATTCAAATTTTGAAACTTTTTGTTATATTTTTAATGAAGAAGTCATCGCTTATTAACAGCTAATAATATATGCACAACGAACAATAACTTTAACTTAGGTATTCAGTTAACATTCACAAATAATATTAACAGAATTGTAGGCACTGCTTCTGCATTACGTTACAAAAGCTCCATGACAATGAGCGAAATGAGCTCAGTAGCGCTATCATAAATGTGTTTAATGAGAAACATACGATTGTGAAACGTACTCGTAACAATTGAGGACACATCTCGTGCTATATAATGTTAAACGTATAAAACTTCACGCCGAATTCAGGGTATTGCGGTATGTTTAAATTTTCCCTTTTTGACCTTTTTTACTATTTATTTTTATTTTATTTTATTTATTATTTATTTGGAAAACTTACAGCTAATTTACAAAAATAATATAATTATAACAAAAATGAACGCCATTTACAAGTTTTCACTTATATACTACTTTATAATTAACAAGATTGTGTCAGATCAGATATGTACAAGTATATGGCAAGTAACAGTACACTATCGAGAAGAAAAGAAATTGTTAGAAAGTGATCGCCTAAGTTGGGGACCGCTGGAATGAAATAAGTCAATATCCACGTTGTGAATATGTGCTGTAGCATTAAAAGATTTGCATGATCGACACTATAAGACAACATGAAAGGAAAAATAAGTACGTTAATGCGTATTAAAGTTTTCGTCATCAATTTAGACATACTTTTTTGCCATAAAAGCAAAGTAAAAAGTAAATATGTTCCGCTGCTGTAACTTCTGTAATTTCTGAGAGGATTATGGAGAAATTATTTTGCCGTTCTACTCCAGGAACTTCACATGTTCTCAGAATATTTTAATACTACAGATATGCGAGTTTACTCACGTTATTTTCCTTCACCGTCGAACACGTAGTAAAAATCAGAACTTCAAAATTACAAGATATTCATAGGTGACATTTTTATAATATTCGCCAAGATTATTTACACTTAAAGTATCGTGCAAGTATCACAGTAATAGATTGTTTCCTGATCAATTGGTTTAATGCGGCAAGAATTTCGTCTTTTTTTCTTTCATGTAGAGTTTTCCATTTAGCTGAGTTTCATTATAATCGGAGATCGACATTGAAGCTTAATCTTTCGGTATTCGAATTAACTAGTCTACAGGTCTGCTAAAATTCGCCAATCTTAAAAAGAGCTTTAAAAAGGGATAATCTGCTAAGGAAATTAATCACAAACTAATACTCCGCTTCTAATAATTAAATGTAATGAAATCAAATTTATATATAAATATATGAAATAAGATACGCTTGTTCACTTCTAGACTTGCCACCTGAATCGCCATGGCAACTGTGAGTCGATTCTCAAGCACAAAGGGTTAATATTGAGCCTGTTGAGTTACTAAAGGTTAAAACAAGAGGCTGTTTTGTTACTAAAGTACCGTTAAATATTTTTATAATTATTTTTCAAAATTTTGTTAAGTGGTGGTTACCACAATTTAAAAACTTTCATCGAGATCTATAGTATAACACATAATGCAAGGCATTGTCATAAATATTTATGAGCTAAAAATACATATTATACTAAGTATGCAAATTATGAGTTACATAAATTAAGACCATGTTTTCTTGTAAAGTCACAAACGAAGGATTTAAAAAGGATTTAATTACATGCAAATGAAGCGAGTCATAATTTAAGTCAACATCAGAGGTTGAAAGCCCGAAAATGTTGTTGCTTAATACAAAAATAATATATATTATAATTAAAATTGCCAAGCCTAAGTACCTACTAAATGGAGATACCACCTCATAAAACATGCACTGGTTTGGACCGTACTTTAAGACGTATATTATATATATATATATATATATATATTAATATACGTCAGTTCCTGTCTCTTACTCATGACAGGAATCTTAGTTCTTCTTGTTGTTGTGGACTAAGAACTCTTCAACATTTTTTAAAATTATATAATTTTCAAGCTACTCTTCAAGCTACTGCAATATACTGGATTTAAAATATAGTAAGTATCAAAAAGGATACGTATATCAAATCATAATACTGTGTTAGTTTATACCTTAATGTATGCTACTGAAAGTAAAGTATGACAAAAGAAGCAAAATAGTTAAATTATATTGTAGAAATGCAGTCATTAGTAAGTATAACTCTGAATGATAGGGTGAAAGATTTTGTAATAAGAGTTTGGTTTGCAGGAAGATGTTATAAAATGAATTAAAAAATGATTACGTCGGTGGTTTAGACACGTAGAAGGAATTAATAGAATGAAAGTAAAACGGGAATAGTGAAAAAGTAAATTTATGCTGAGGAAGTAAGTGGCAAAGTCAGCCCTAGACTAAAGTTTATTAACCAACATGGGTGTTGTATTGACGATGGGTAAAATTAAGAAAAACCTTACTGACGAGCATGTGCAAGAAAGCAAGACAGATGTGTCAGGATTTTGCCAAATGTCATCCTAAGTCTTGCGTACCCCTCAGGTGATAGGAGGAGAGTATGTATTACGTATATATTTCATACAGAGTCGATATCAATCCAGAACCGGGTGACAGGTCAAGTCATAATAATTAACAGAAAAATATAAAATATCGAGCTATACTCAGATCAGATGGTAGAAACTACAAAATACTATATATATATATGGTCACTTTTTGTCTATCTCTCTGTCTGTCGTTACGATGAAATTTATAAATAGCATTTTAAAGTATGAGCCTATATAGTATAGGGTATAGAGTAGCATAGTATAGAGACTATATATATAAAGTATATACCCTATGAGCTGAAAACTTGAAATTTTGAATACAGCTAAAATTCTAATGACGATGCAAGAAAGTTATAAAAAATGAGGTATATTAAAAAAATGTAATGAAATCACTTGTTTATATTTAAACTGTAAAAATCCCGGAGTAAACTTTCCGCGATGATTATCACATTTCAAAAAATGTAAAAATCATGTCGCCACCTACCGGAAAGCCAGTACAACGTTTCATCATCATAAGGCCAGCTATTATTTCTATAAAATCTCTAAAAAAAAAGGTTTTTTCTAAAAATTTATTTTCCCTTTAACGCACCTATAGAAAGAAACTTAAGTTGTAAAAAGCATTTTCTTGAAAAAAGCAAATAATTTTTCTCAGTTTGTATTACATTATACCATAAAAAATTACTTAAATCAGTTGTCAGCAAAATTATTTTAAGCAATAGAAAATCTCTTACAAGATTTTGTTCTATCCGCAACCTATGCATAGATTTCTCCAAACGTATTTTAGTTTTTTTAGAAACGGAAATTGTAGATAGTAAGGAATCAAATAACTTAGAAGTATATTCTATGTCTATGGGAAAGAATAATAAAAATATAATCAGACCCAAAAAGTAACATGCGTTATACATTTTAGTAATCGACTTATTTCCTATCTTACTGGAAACACTAAAATTGGTTACGGATATGTTTGTAGAATTAAATTCAGAAACTGCGTGACGAACATACCACAGTGTGCATGACAAATACGCCCCTTTGTATAACAGTTTCCTGAGTGGCAGCCGATCAAAATGTCGATCAATCAATCAATAATTGTACCTCGCAGACTTGTTACAGAATTCTAACAGCAGGCTTAAGAGTTAAAGACAAAAATGATATTTTCAGGAGTAAAACGGGGAATAAAACTAAAACTCATTTAATAATATTAATATTTTTAAAACCCTTTTTTAATGTAAAAACTATGCAAAGAACTTGTACCGTTTTGAAAAAATTTTGCAAAATATGAAAAAAATATAGTGTCCCTATTTTTTTCTAATAAGAGGTTGACAGAAATATAATTTTACTCAATTGAAAATCCTTATCAAACTCTCATCTGTTATCTTATATTTTTTATTTGCGGATCAAATTAACAGTTATTGTGATTTTCTTACTTTAATATGCAAGAATTTAGGTATTTCACCCGCTCTTAGGGCTTTAAGGCTGAATTAAATAATTCATTTATTCAAATATGCTATTTTAACGCCTCAAATAATAAAACTCCTTTTTTATCGTAAATAAATACTCGGCTGCAAAGGCAACAGAAATGTTAAGTCGATGTTACCAGTAGGACACTGGTAAAACCACACAGTCGTCCCGTTATCTCCATTCGGAACGCAACTACGGCCTCTCTCTCTCTCTCTCTCTCTCTTTACTTTATAAAAGCGTATCCCTTTAAAAAAGTCTACGTAAAGTACTATTGCAACGTTTAAATTAATAACGGTTAAATTATTTTCTCACAAATTTTGGCAATAAATTCGAACGAAATAGACGCATTTATCAGTCACTGTGTTATCCTCACTACTTAGTTTGTAAAATGTTTCAATCAAAAACAGTAGCGGTTGGCTTCTGCTGCCAAATCTGATATTTGTCTCGCAAATACGTCTTCGTCTCATGTTACACTAGTAGGTACTATTAAATATTCCAGAAAGGTAGACCGGTCGACAAAGGAGAAATTTACTTTTCTGGCTAAGTGCCACACAAGCCAATATTTTCACGTCTTGTTGAGCATCATTATTTTTATGAAGGTTAAATTTAGAGGAAATAGTTTGAAACCATCTCGTTATTAAAATTTGTTAAATTTAAAGTTACAGCTAATATACGTACCACTGCTGGGCAAAGACCTCTTTCTTACGACATTTTTAATACACACCCACACATTGCAAGGATTATGAATTTTAAAATCCGAAAGTGGCCCGGGATGAATTAATATCACGACCAAATAGGTTTCTTCATTCAACATACAAATCAACAGAATTATGCTGCTATTTTGTGAGAGCGTGGTCCCTCCTTGGTCAAACCGATCCTTTTGATGCTATAAGCTAAAAATAGTTTAATATAATAAGTAGAAATAGATTTCAAGAGATTACAAATAGATGACAACGCATCTGCATTTGATTCTTAACTGAGAAGATGTCTATGGGCTACAGCATGCACTTACCATGATTATTCTGTAATAAAAATATACAGACCAACATATTATTAAATAGAAGTTTCGTTTGAAAAGGGCGTTAGTGTTATTTATTACTTACCAATGTTTGTATTATTTTAATCAGATGTTTTTATTGCGTTCTCTGTAATCGGATTATTTTTCACGTACGTACTAATTAATTAAATTAAAATATTTTGTCATGTAAAGTTCGACTAAATGTTTTGGGGCAACGCGGTGAACATTTCCTTGCCAAACATTAAAGTGTTGAAGAGAGACGGCTTAAGAATGTCATATGCCCCTAGTCATTTCGTATTTACGATAAGAAGCGACAGAGGGAGGCCAAAACAGGAAATGGGTAGGAGCATCTTCCTGATGACAACTTAATAAGAACGAAAAAACTGCGCTTTCCAACTCCCCTACAAAGTGTAGCAACTATTTTAAATAAAAGCAATATATTGGGGAGGCCCATTTCTGTAATGGCAATTTAATAGGCCGTATTAAACGAATGAATGCATGTATAAACATTAAAGATATAGACCGCCGTAGTATTCAACCATAAACATTAAACTTTATCTCGCATCCACAGTAAGGTGTCTATTAGTGACAAATCATTAACTCCGTTTAATGTATCGGCAGGAGCTTCACAATCGGAGTATCGCTAAAGCAAAATACAAGATACAGCTTAGGGACCTTAAAGAAACAAGCTTACTCCTTTTAAAAGGGTGGCAATGCGCCTAAAATTCCGCTGGTGTTGCAATTTTGGCAGCGGTCGAAACTCATCATCTGTTGAGATGCATGGTCGATAATTTGACATAATATTTATGCATGGCAGGCAGATTAAGTTCGCAGTGCCGGAGAAGAAAAGATTTAACGAATAAAAGATTTTAGTATAACACTCGTGATTGTTGCTATGTTGTGGAAGTTTGATTTAACTATTATTGTACTAGTGAAATCATATAATGTATTTCAAGTTATTTATATGAAGAAAGGTTCAAGTTAATAATATGAAGAATGGGGTATGAAAGTGAACGCAAGTAAGACGAAGGTTATGGTTTTTGAAAAAGAAGAAAGTAAAACGATTTGTGAAATGAGAATAGAAGGGGAGTTGATCGAGCAAGTAGATGAGTTTGTATATTTGGGCTGCGTATTTAGCAGGGATGGGAGATATGATAAGAATATAAAACGACGAGTGAATGCGAGAAATAGAGTATATGGGGCCCTGCACTCTATTGTGAAGAGTCAAAATATGTCAAAAAAGGCACGTATGGCAATTCACAATGCTGTGTTGGTCTCTACTTTAACGTATGGTAGTGAAAGTTGGGTGTGGTAGAAGAAGCACGAGAGTAGAATCAACGCAGTAGAAATGCGGTCGTTAAGGAGTATGTTAGGGCTGAATCTGAACGACAGGGTAAGAAATTGTGTAATAAGAGAAGAGTGTGGTTTGCAAGATGATATTGTGACCAGGATTAAGAAAGGAATGCTTCGGTGGTTTGGTCATGTGGAAAGAATGAATGAGGAAAGAGTGACAAAGAAAACTTATGTTGCAGAAGTGAATGGCAGAGTCGGAAAGGGACGTCCTAGGCGAAAATTTATCGACCAAATTGGCGATTTATTGAAAACGGGCCAAATTAGGAGTACCCTTAACCGACGAGCATGTATGCGTAGGTGTATGGATGTGGAAGAGGCGAGAGAGGTATGTCAGGATCGTGCCAAATGGAAGTGTGTAGTCTCTGCCTACCCCTCTGGGTGACAGGCGTGAGTGTTTATGTTTATGTATAATATGATTGACCATATACTCGTATTGTAGCTTACCTCTGGTTCCTATCACCGGTATGTAGTCTTAATCTGAGCAAATAACTAAAATAAATTATTTAAAATGGATGTAAAATTAGACCAGTAAAAACTACGCATTATTATAACTACTATAAACGTTTCTCACGATAGTAACTAGGTATTATTTTTATTTAGCATGTTATGAATATAAAATATAACAGTTTTCATTGTATTAACTTTGTTATTATATGTTGGCAGTAGTTATGCGACATCTAACAGGTAAAGCATTTTTCTTAATAGCTTGTTTACTGTCATTATTTTTATCGTTATTATAAGTTTTTTTTTTATTTATAATTAAATAAAAATATATAAAAATTTGCTATCCGGTACAGCGAAAAACCACGCAGGTTTGTGTTATGTGCCGTTCCTTCTACATTTATATAATACTAGGTATTCATTACAAAAATGGGGATAACAACTAATATTTGTTAAGGTAAAAATATTTTAATTTATACTTTATGTTATCTTTAGTAAGTTCACTTCTAAATTTATTATCCAGACCATTTATTAGGCGAGGTATTATGTATGCGCTGATGCGCTCACCATATTTATTTTTAGATGGTATTGTTATTAATTTTTTAGTTACTTTGCGGGTCTAAATTTTGTTTGAAACTGTATGCTGTATGTTTTGAGAATTTTGAGAAGGAACAGAATTGTTCCTTTAACAATTGATGTTCAACTTTATCATGGATATTGAGTACCTTACAGAATTTAAATATAAAATTATCATTTGTTTTCTCCTGAAGTTTCATTTTTATAGGTACAATCGCATTTAAAATCCTAAGTTGTAGTTTATTAATGTACTGTAGGTGTGATTTGTATGTTCGTACGTAGCTGCTTAGACCATAAGTTATGACTGAATCAGCAAGGGCGTTATAAAGCTTCATTTTGACTCGAAAGTTTAATCGCTTTCTAATTTTAAACATGTTTACCAAAAAAGCTCTAAGCTTATTACATACATGATTTATATGTACGTGCCAATTAAACTTATGATATATTATTAAGCCTAAATATTTATGCGAAGTAACTAATTCAATCGTGGAACACTTACAATTAAGTTGAGGTTGGTGGAGGCAATTATGATCACGTGCGATGATTTTATGATTTAATATGCTATGAGACTTTAATTTTGGTGAATGTATATGGACTAATTTGGTCTTTCGAGAATTTAATATCAAACCGCTATCTTGGCACCATTTATTTAATATATCAAAATCATTCTGTAACAGAAAAAGGGCATCATTTACATCCTTAGCAGCCACAAGCATACACGTATCATTGGCGTATTGATAGTAAGTACAATGTTTGAAAATCTTATTCATATCATTGACATAGGCTATAAAGTGCAAAGGTCCAAGTACGGAACCTTGAGCTGTGCCTCCGGTTACTTTGACTGCTGTGCTATAGCTATCACAAATCCTAACACGGTAGCTTCTATTAGTCAGATAGTTTTTACACCAATTTAAAAGAGGTCCACGAATACCTGTATTATCTAACTTCCTAATCAGCTTATTATGATCTAATGTATCAAAGACACGAGAAAAATCAAAAATAGGGCTAGAACATGTAATTTCCGATTCATCCATGAATTAACTTGATCTGTGAATTCCGATAATAGCATTGCAATGTTTTTACCAGGCTAGAGCTTAAAATATTACTTCTTTGATAGAACTCGCGGATTTGATTACAGATATATTTTTCCACTATTTTATCTATTGATGATGTTAAAGTAATTGGTCTATAGTTATTTATGTTATCAAACCTACCTTTTTATGGACTGGTCTAACACAGCCCATCTTAAGTTCATCGGGTACATCTCTGTTTTAATAAATTTAGCCAAGGGTTCTGAAATAATATTGACAATACCCTTGATATCTCTCATTCTAATGCAATCGAAACCTGGAGCTTTGTCAGTACTTAGCTTATTGATTAATTTAGCTACACTATCTGGTGTTGTATTCTTAAAGTACATGCTACAATTATTTACATTGACTGGTAGATTGTTTTGATCATATTTTAATATATTTATGCTGCAGTTTGGCAAAATATCTTTCACGGCAGTGTCAAAATTACTTGAAAAATTGTCTGAAATACGTATTGGTAAAAGATTTAATGATTTAAAAGCATTTCGTATAACCTCATCTATTGATCTTACAATCCTACGAGCGATATCGTTTAAAATTTGCCATAATTTTTTTGAATTAGCAAAATTTTTAATTATTTTATATTTATAATAAGAATTTCTGTAATAATCAAATACCTTGTTTGCCTTATTTCTCATTTTATTGTATTCTAATCTTAATAGTATGTTATTTTGGTCTTTCTTCCATTTATTAAATAGCTCATCACCTGTATCACTCAAATTAATAAAAAAAATTATTAATCCATGGCGCCTGTCGATACGATTCTGAGTTTTTATTACTAATTCTCGTTGCCCTAGAATATGCATTACTAAATTATCTTTGATGAAAGTGTACATTTGTTGCGATGACTGCAAACCATCAATATGAAACCATTCCGCCGTACATAATTCCCCGCCTAATATTACAGGATCATACGAGTATATAGGTATTTGTTTACTTGAGATACAGTTAAGTTTTTTCGATTATGAATACTGCATAACGCAACCACGGTCAAGCGAACAAGCGATGATTAACAGTGTTGCCGTTTTAGCAAATTTCTTGCTAGATCTAGCGGATTTTAACAGTTTTCAGCGGATAAAAAATCGTTTTAGCGAGAAATAATTATTTAGCGAGTTCTAGCGACATTTGGACTTTCGAGATGGCGACTTTTTACAAAGTAATTCATTTCAAATAAGTGATTTATTGTATGTCCAATTTTGTAATCTACCATTGGTAACGCTCTATATATAATATAATATCACAGGAATTCCCGAACATAAACTACCAATTCAATGTCGTTCATTCACTTTCATATGTTTCGACATACAAAAATGCAGTAGGAGTAAACATATTCGAAGATTAATGTAATTTTGCAATAATAATATTATCACTACCGCACTCAAATACAGAATTTGAACGCGTATTTTGTGCTATGAATGTAGTTAAAAGCAAACTGCGAAACAAGCTAGGTATCAGAAAAAACTTTAAATTCCATTCTTGTGATTAGAAATCAGTTAAGGATTAAAAAAAAAAAGAATTGAGCAACGTATGATATTCCTGAAGATGTTGTCAACTAAGTCGGTTGGAGAGATTGGCGAAGCTTCAACTTCCGCTGAAGTTCTTTTTGAAGATCTGGATCCATACTTCGCAATAAATTTTAAAATTAAGGTTTAAGAAAATACTGAGCTAATTGTTTTATTTTTAATAAGATGACTAATGTTTAAACGTGGTTTAAAGATTAGAGATTTATGTTTTTACAATATTTTTTATTTTGTACGTGAATAATTTTTGGTTTGGTTGTCATGTCTTAACCTACACTAAATAACGGCTTTATATGAAATAGAGTCTGCTCCTGGTATATAATCAAAGTCAAAGGTCCGCTTTTTTTTAAGATTTTTCTGAATTTATAGATTTAGATTTTCGGTATTAATTGTATACTATTTGGCAAGATTTTTCAGTTAGCCCAATGGTAGCATGAAAATGTACCTAGGGACATCTAGCGGATTTTAAGAAAAAGAAAAATCCGGTTTCTGGCCGATTTTTTCTGTTAGTCTAGGGACTTTAAAATTTGTAGAACGGCAACCCTGATGATTGATCCGCCAGTACAGTATCGATCGCGGCCGAGCAAGGATCTGTGGTGTGGGAGCGCACAAAGATATGATCAATGCAAGATTTTGTAGTTGAGTTTAATCTTCTTTCAATACGTGTAAGCCAGTGCCAGCAGGTTTAAGTACTTATCTCTAATATTTCATGCTAATTTTAGGTCTATGTTCATATCTCCAGCGACTACAACATTAACAAAGTGCTGTAAGTTATTTAATAATAAAGTAATTTCATTTATAAACAGCTGTTTATTATAGGACAGAGGTCTGTAGATAGCACACAAGGCAATTACTTTATTACACGGTTTTTAACAGAACCTATTATCGACTCGAATGTATGTGAACTATAGTCCAACTGCGTGAATTTTAAATAGTTTCTTACATAAACAATAATACCTCCGCCTTTTCTATTTTTACGAAGTTGTGAGTACATTTTATAGCCAGGAATATTATACAAATGACAAATGTTCTGTGCTATAGCTACTTCGGTCAATATTATTATATCAATGGGATGTAAACTTATTTCTATTTGATGCAACAATTTAGAGTAATTTTTAATCATGGAACGTATATTGACATGTATACATAAGAGGTTAATGTGACAATATGGAAGTTTTTTGATAAAATTATTACAATTTATACAGTCAGAATATTCAGTTATTTCGGATGAGTACGTAATATTATTATTTTCCTAGTAACCTAATAATACCTTAGTAATCAGCTGCTTGGTAATCTGACCTATTTAATTATATCAATTTATCATTTCACACGGAAAACTTAAATGTACTTTTAAAAACCAAAAAATAATTTAAAATAAATGGTTTTTGCGATTATTTTAAATCTAAATGACGCTAAATTAATAAATCCAACCCAGATGAAGCAAGGGTGGGTCAGGTATTCACAATATAAGTGACAAAAGATCACGTATTCACCTTAATACAGGCTCGAATAAAAAGGCTCTCACTCTTGAGGAATAATATGGAATGCGCCGTCACCATAAAAAAGGAATCCGGTTTTCACCATTCGCCATAAGATATTCTTTAAGATCCGGAATTTGGACCAACTTGCACTGTTATTCTAACACTATTCCAAACTCCAATACAGTAGCTAATACACAACTTATTTCTTAACTAATCTTTGAGATAAGAATAGACTGTGTCGTAGAGATCAAAACCGAATTTGAAGTTCGTAAAGTTTCCTAATCTGTGAGATTATAACATGTTTTTATGAAACATTATTTTATTTCATGGATTTGTACAAACCAAGTTTTTTTAGAAAATTATTTTGTGTTGTAAAAATGATGAGCACCGTGGTAGCTCAGATGATTAATGCTCGCTGTAAATATCACAGAACGCGAGTAACCTGGGTTTGATCCCCGCCGGCACTAATGAAATTGTTAATTGCAATTTTAAGTGCTGATTTACTACGTGCTCGGCGGTGAAGGAAAACATCGTGAGAAAACCTGCATGTCTGAGGAATAAGAAAGAAAAATATTTTCGACATGTGAAGTTCGCCAACACGCATTGGGGCAGCGCGGTGGACACTTCCTTGCCCTCTCAGAGATGAGGGGAGGCCTGTGCCCAGCAGTGGGACGTATATAGGCTGTAACTTTGATGTAGCACCATCGAATTCAATATTATTAATCAGACCTACGAGTATAGAATTTTTTTAAGTATTAAAATATATATAAATTGACGCAATTATAAATCTACTAATTGAGGTTGTGGTTTTTTTTTGTATCAAAGACGCGCTTTATAGTTTTTCTCGTTGCTATAATCTCTTTCTTAATTCGATCACTATGTAGATGACTTAAAGGCAAGAGTAAATAGTAGACTTTTGTTAAGCTCAGCAAGTACACTTTATCACTTTCGGCTACAATGCCTGTTTAGTTGTAAATAAAATATTGTTTGTGTTTCACCTCTAACCGTTATTTCATTAATGTCAAGCACTGGCCGGTTTAATAGATAATGATAGAAAATAAGACGTTTTTTTGCAACACATTTATATATAAATGGAAGAATAATTCTTTTAAAGTTTATTTAAATAGTTTTACTTATGATTTTAACAATTCCTTTTTCATTATTATCATCGCCATCATCATCATCATTACAGCCCTTCACAAGTTCACTATTGAACATAGGCCTCCCCCAAGGAATGCCAAAAAGCACGGTCCTAAGTCACCTGCACGCATCGACTTCCTACATGTCTTACCAGGTCGTCATTCCATATAGTAGGGGGCTGCCCTACACAACACCTGTCGGTACGAGGCTGCCACTCGAAAACCTTTTTTCCCATCGGTTGTTGGTTCTTCGAGATATATATGGCCGGCTCATTGCCACTTCAGCTTACTAATCCGTTGGGCTATGTCAGTTACTATGGTTCTACTGCGGATATCCTCATTTCTAAGTTTATCACGCAGAGAAAATCCAAGCATAGCCCTCTCCATAGCTCGCTGATCGTTTTTAGTATCAAAACTTTTTATCCATGCAAAATAAAGTAATAATATTAATGTACTCCAGCAGGCTTAAAATGGTTAAGAATCCAAGACGGGATGCACATTATGTTGATTTTGAATATGTGTGTATAATTTTGCTGCGCAATGCAAATAATATACTCGTCTGCAAGTTCTAGAAGCACTAAGCCAGAAATTGTTGACGAATACGTTTACCTGAGACAAGTAGTCCGACTAGGTAAGCTAAACTTCGACCGAGAGGTCAATCGACGGATTTGGAGAACCTGGTCAGAAGATAGATATAATTAGCTTAGCACCATATATTGTGGCAATCCTTAGAGAAGGCAATTGTTCAGCAGTGTACGTGTGAAGAGCTGGTTTGATTGCAATTGTTATTTTTCTAGGTATATAAATGGAAGTAACAGAGGGAATAAATCTTGTATAACTATCTAACGGACCAGACCAAGGCGAATATATTTTAATTATTAAATCAGAAATTGTCAACTATGTATATCATATGTTTTAAATTCCCGTTTTAAGCGAGTTAGGAAAATGCTAATGTTCATCTCTTTTTCAGTTTCCCTCTGTTGCCTCTAACTACAATAACTGGACGATATGAGTTAGTATATATTATTACTCCACCACTATATTAACCATGATAACACTAAAAAAGCATATTATTTTTATAACGATGTTTTATTTCAATTATTATTTTATAGCACAAAATAAGTAAACGGAAAGAAAAATATATTACATACTCAGTATTTTAACAACTTCTTTTTTTTTAATTTTCTATATTTCACTTTCTAGGGCAAAGGCCTAATACTGGAGATCATTATAAGAAGGACTATCAATCACATAGTAGTATTATATATACACGAAAGTACAAACTGAACGATGAGCGCAGTCTCTCTTCACATCGATTAAATGTGATGCATGTTGCCGACACGCGTGGCTGAAGAGAAAATGGGACTAAAATGAACCGCGGCTTTGAATGTACGAGTATATGTTATTCATTAAATACAATATAATAATATAGATATGAAAACCAAAGAGCTATTAATGAAAACTTTCAAATTTAAATGAGATCTCCGTCTACTTGTGTAGACGAAGCCCTTTTTGAGGTCCATTTTTCTTCATCTTCACTAGCTAGTAAAATTCTATTTCTGGACATACGTCTATTCAGTTGTAGGAAGAATCTTATTCGCGCGCTTAGTATAAAGAACGTCTCACACATTTGTTACTGCTCCCCGTCATGATATTTTACGCCTGACGTAAAGGAAATCTCTATAACTCCACCTGTCTAAAGCCATGTCATCGTTCTGGAGTTTTCCATAATCACCTCTTATGAAACCCACAGGTTGAAGTGGAGTGACGGATTATATTACGCCGCCACTATATAGTAATGGAACAGTAGTTGACGTATAATAGGCAACCAAATACCTGTTAAGGTATCACAAAATAGTACAATCAACAAATAGTGAAACTAAATGTTACTTTAATGATTACATTCAGTTCGGTATGATGCCGCTGTTACGGCAAATATACTTTAAGAATAATTATTTATTATTATCACAATAATAATTCATTACAAGCCCATTCATCAGTGCAGGAAGAGCCATAATAATGTAAAAAAAGTACGGTCCTAAGTCACCTGTAGCTGATTACTTTTTATTACCAAGAATATCAAATTATAATGTTCATACTCCTTTTCCATTTAATGAAATTTTATGTTGTAACACCAAGGTATATTAAGACTTGCAGGATAACGCAGGCGATAATAATTTTAGATGAGGTGTCAAGTTCCCAGGAGGGTGTCGGATAAACATAGCAAGTCACGCCTTGAATTGTTATTTATAGTGATAATATGTTTTCCTTTGCGTAATCGGGAGATATTACATGCAATATCTCGTAATATTAGTGTCTAACCAAGTCATTATTTTACCTTTTAGCTTCTACGTATTTTACATAAAAATATTTTTAGTGCTTATAATTAGGATTCAAGCTTTTCTGTAAATAGTAGGTAAAAATATTTATTGTCTAGCATCAAAAAATGAAGATAAAAACAGGAATTTCTTAATGAACGTGACATTGTTGTTATTTGAAACCATTTTTTTAAGTTCCGGAACAGGAACCCTAATAATTTTATATCCTCTGACTTTAACAATGCGTCACAACATCGCAGCTATCAGCATTACGTCACGGAATCCCAGTCGCCTCTGATGATCCGAGACGCTGACCGGCATTAACTAGTTCATAGAAACGACCTACGAGATCCGAATAATTTCGACCGGCAGACAACTCCACATGTCGGTCAACTCGTAAGTCACGTACAGATATTTTGTTTGCTTTTAGGCTTTCACGAGATTTTCGTTATACGGAATGGTAATGTTGAACAAAAATATCATTGTCTGTGCCCGTTTCACTAACTCAACACCATCATCTTATTAACAAGAATAAAAGTAAGTAAGTAAAGTTACAGCCTATATACGTCTCACTGCTGGGCACAGGCCTCCGCTCATTTCTGAGAGGGTTTTAGGTCAAGTAATTGTCCGCCGCGCTGTCCCAATGCGTGTTGGCAAACTTCACATGTCTTCGAAATATTTTTTTTCTTATTTCTCTGACATGCAGGTTTCTTCACCGCCGAGTACGTGGTAAATCAGCACTTAAAATTGCAATTAGCAATTTCATTGGTGCGGGCGGGGATCGAACCCGGTTTGCTCGCCTACTGTGAAATTTACAGTGAGCGCTAACCATCTGAGCTACCACGGCTCTTAGGCTTCGGCACTTTCACAAGAATAATCCTGTCTGTATTCATCATCCCACATTCAGTCGCGTGCATGGCTTCCAAGGAGTCCTTATAATAAGAAATTCTCTCGGAGTTAGTTATCTTGCCCATTTATACATGCAGGACTGCTGACTTTGACGATAGAGTCAACTTCATTTTAATATGATGGCTAAAATCACAAGTGACGTACAACCATTCCGTCAAATGGCAGTGATTAGAGACAAATAACTTCACCTAAGTGTCAGATTTTCTGTCCTTTTTGAAGCTGACTTGCTCCCTGGTCCCCGACGTTTACTGAGAGGGATCAGAGGAAAGCTAAAGCAGATGGAACTCAAACAGTCACCCTGGAATATAGGGTATATTCTTATCCTTAGCCCGCTTTCTGAAGTCGTAGTCGTTATCATCGTCTAGATGACATAGGATCGTACTGTATTGCCCCTTAAACCGACGAGGAAGTTACTTTAACTATGTATAAGAAGTTCCGAGGATTGCGTTTAATTACTTTGCCAACAACCACATCAATGTTATGTGGTTCCTTATTATTAATAATAATAAAACTTATATAATGGGATACTAAAACACTACGTATAAACAAAAATCTGGTAACAGAAATAAAACGATATCTTATTGTACGAAGAGAAAAGACTACATAATTCGCTTTGAAAGCTTCAGTCGAATTAATAAAACGATGTGCACCACGCCACCAGCCATGAGTGAATTTTGTGGAGCATTCTCGCAAAAGTCATAAATGAGACAAAATATTTAATTCCCTCATTTATATTTGTTTTTTCCTATAAATATGCGGTAAAAAAGATAAATTTTGTATTTTTATTTTAGTAATAATATTGTATAAATATAATTTAATTAAATTAATACGTTACATCATAAATATACATAATATACTGAGTATATGGAATATACAGAGACTGAATGATACTGATGATATTTGTTTTTAAGTTCTGCAATAATATTCACTTTAAGAGAATTTCTTTCATAAAATTATTTGGATTATGTAACAGACTCTAGTTTACTTAATACTATATTTTCAATATCAATGCGGGCAAAATAAATAAATGTCTTTCGCTTTAGTCACTTAACATCAGATGAGCCGCATGCTCGTTTGCCCCCTCTTCTATAAAAGAAAACCAAGTGCTAAGCGAAAATGATTCGAGAAAAGGAGACGAATGTATCTGCACAATTTTAATCTTATATATAAGATTTAACTAAGAGTGGGATTTACTCGCGTTGACTAATCAATTGTAACATTATTCGAAAGAGAACTGACTCTTAAAAATATTTAAAAGCTAGATATAATCTGCTAATATACAGTGGAGGTACTCTAAGTTCGCTTTCCATTACGTGTATTGAAGAACTTTCGATGAAACCACCAATAATTCTTAACGCTTTATTTTGTATTTTATTTAATTTCAATAAGTGAATATTAGGGCAATTATCAAATCAAAAACTACCGTAATCGATTCTACTTCTTACTATCGAAATGTACAGCTAACGAATATGTTTGGGATGAACTCCCTACGATGACCCAGACATTACCCTAACGGTATATTTAAAAACTTATTACACTTTTCTGTGATCTCATTAATGCGTTTGTTTGAGAGTACATTACTATTTAGCCACAACCCCAATTATTCAAAGCAATTTAAGGAAGTCAATGAGCGTTCGTTAACTGTTATATTAGACAGAACTCGTCTACGTCCTCAACTAAATAGGCATAACTGTTTTTTCAGTTGTTAGCTGTTAGATCGTTTAATATTTCTACTATAGGATATGACGCATTTTAGATCTTTGCCTCACAGATTTTTAAATATTTGTCTTTTATATAAATAACACAGTCGTTAAATATTAAATAATATTTACCTTGTGTTGTGATAGTAAATGGCAGATTCTATAAGCGCTATATTAAATAGGAAAGGGGATGTGGGGTCTTTTTGCTCTAACCCTTCATTTGTGCATCTTTTAAGTACTTTATTTTCAACTTAAGATTTTACCCGTAAATGTCTTTCGCTAAGAAATTACCTTACATATGTATAAAACTTACTACCAATTTGTAATTCCTCTAATATTTTTAAGACGCTGTTTATATCAACATTATTATAAACATTTTCGATATCTAAAAAGCAAGCTAAAGTGTGTATATTTTGTGTAAATCCAATTTGTATACATGTTACCAAGCAAGACTGACAGTCCAAGCAAGATTGTGATTTTCTAAATCCAACTGTCTATGGCGAAAATATGCAATTTTTTTTTTATTAACCATAATAGTCGCTTTGGCATCTTAATGTGGAAAGTTTTACAGAGACGTACATTAAGGAAATTGGTCTCAGTTTATCATCAAAATTAGATGGGCCACTATTTTTTGGTTAACGAGCACATTACGCCATTGAGTTGGTATATTTCCAGACCTAAAAACAAGGTTATAAAGAATGAAAAGAAATTCTTTTGCAATATCTGAACGATTATATTTCATACTATATGTTATTTCGTCATCTTCATGAGCAGTATCTTTCTTTTAAGGCAACTTTTCAATTCTTCCATTGTAAAATCAGTCTATAATGAAGGAATTTTAGATATAAAATCGGGACATACGTCGGTAGCAGAATATGGTGTGAGCGAGAGTAAAAGTTTTTCTTGCTGATGTAACGGAATGAATGATTTTGTTTACAAATACCTTTCATTCATCGCTATTGGCTCCTTTAGTTTTTGATTCTAAGTGAGTTAAATTGTTGGGAGTTGGATACGTCTGAAATTCCTAAGGGCTAGTCTTCTTTTAGCAACTACTCTAAACAGGGCTGGATTCCAATAATTTCAGGGTTTGAATTTTGTTTCTGGATTAATGCTATCAATGCTAAAGGATTCTTTAATTTAGTTTAATTGATAATAAAAAGCCTTCCAATCGAAGTTAATAGCGGTACCATTTGATAAAAAATAAATATCTGGAGAAGTTCCTAGTAAAAATCAATAGACAAATTTAACTCTTGTTAGCATTCCATTATTAAGAGAAAAATAAGAAAGGCGACAACGCTCTCTTAAAGAACTACAGACCGATTTCCCTTCTGAGCCGCGTCTACGTGCTGTTTTCGAGAGTCATTACGAATCGTCTCGCACGCAGACTTGACAACTTCCAGCCTCCCGAACAAGCCGGTTTCCGAAAAGGCTTCAGTACCATAGACCACATACATACCCTGCGGCAGATTGTACAGAAGACTGAAGAGTACAATCTGCCACTTTGCCTGGCGTATGTGGACTATGAGAAAGCCTTTGATTCCGTCGAAATTTGGGCGGTGCTACAGTCCCTTCAGCGGTGCCAAGTTGACTGTCGGTATATCGAAGTGCTGAAGTGTTTGTACAGTAGGGCTACGATGGCTATCCGAGTACAGAACCAGAGCTCGAAACCTATCCAACTGCAGAGAGGTGTAAGACAGGGTGACGTTATATCCCCGAAACTCTTCACCGCTGCATTGGAAGACGTTTTCAAGCTACTGGACTGGAAAGGATACGGTATTGACATCAATGGCGAGTACATCACTCACCTTCGATTTGCCGACGATATAGTCCTTATGGCAGAATCGCTGGAGGACTTAAGCACTATGCTCAATGACCTCAATAGTGCCTCCCAACGGATAGGTCTTAAGATGAACATGGACAAAACAAAGATCATGTTCAATGTCCATGTCACACCTATGCCGGTAGTTGTTGGGAGCACTATGCTCGAAGTTGTTGACGAATACGTTTACCTGGGACAAATAGTCCGACTAGGTAAGTCCAACTTCGACCGAGAGGTCAATCGACGGATTCAACTCGGCTGGGCAGCGTTCGGGAAATTACGGCATATCTTTTCGTCAGGTATACCTCAATCTCTAAAAACTAGATTGTACAACCAGTGCGTGTTGCCAGTGATGACTTACGGATCTGAGACGTGGTCCTTCACTGCTGGCCGTATGAGGACGCTTAAGGTCGCTCAGCGAGCTATGGAGAGGGCTATGCTCGGAGTTTCTCTGCGTGATAGACTCAGAAATGAGGATATCCGCAGTAAAACCAGAGTGACCGACATAGCCCAACGGATTAGTAAGCTGAAGTGGCAATGGGCCGGCCATATAGCTCGAAGAACCGATAACCGATGGGGAAGAAAGGTTCTCGAGTGGCAGCCTCGTACCGGTAGGCGTAGTGTAGGGCGACCCCCCACTAGATGGAGTGACGACCTGGTAAGACATGCAGGAAGTCGATGGATGCAGGTGGCTCAGGACCGTGCTTTGTGGCATTACTTGGGGGAGGCCTATGTTCAGCAGTGGACTTGTGAAGGGCTGTAATGATGATGATGATGATATTTTCCTTACTCATAGTGATGCTTTTTTTTCCTTTGAGATACATGGGACACCTTTTTCCCAAAGCGAAATGTAATCTTTTACAATTAAGTCACCTGTACATTTTTAGATCACAGTTAATGTGTTCCGTACTACCACATTTCGGTAATGAGACTTTTTTTGGCCGGGCATGTTTTAATAAAATTTAATTTTAATAGAATTTCCAGCATCCATTATATTGTGTTACTGGAAAAGTGTAGTTTTCTACTTTGAAATTATACTCATATGCCATGACATAAAAAGATAAAACAGTGCCTTAAAAGTATATCCTTACAGTTTCATTTTTGACCTACTTGCTATTTAAATTTAGTCATTTTAATGCCAATATTTTGATATCACTTTTAAAATTGCTAAAATGTATTGTTCCGTAAACTTCAAAATCTACACATCTAATCAATTCATAAAAAATCGTGACTTCAAAAGTTTTTTGACATTGGTACTCTAATTCTTGAAATTTTTACAACTAATTATTTTTCCGCATCATTATCCCTTTGAAAGCAAATCAAAACTTTAAAAGGGGACTTTTATTTGTGGTGGAGCCACGTGTTTAAGGCTGCCGAAAATCTAGTTCCCCGGTCAAACCTCAAACCTATTACGCGAGATATTAACTAAAGTGGACTGTATATGCGATTGCTTCTATGCTTATGTGAAGCGACTACTATAGCATGCGGTACAATGCACTCGCTCTTCCCTAAACTAAACTATTACTTGTCGAATCGATGAAAGGAATCCTGCTTGACTAGGAAAAAAAACACAAATTGGAGCGGGTTAAATTATTAGCAAGCAGGTATAATTAAGGAGTATTGACTCACCGGGGTTTCTTCTTCCTGTCGATCACTATGGCGGCGACTTCCGGAACCTCCTCTGGACAGACACTTCTGGGGCCCCAGTGGTGCGTCAGGAGAGAAGCGTTGGTTCAACGACGACTGCGGCGGGAGAAGAGAGCGCGCGTCGGTCGCGCGTGTCTTATATATCCTCGGGTCCGATGATTACGCGATGTTCTAGAATCGTCTTCTTTCCCCTCCCACCCCACCACCCCGATGTGTCGATAGGAGGGTACGAATGATATTGTTTCGGAAGGGAATAATGATTCGACAAATTCCTACCGTCAAAAATAAAAAACGCGAATGGTTTTCCGCGCAACCATCTCCCCCGCCCTTGAAGGATTTCCTTCAAAAAAAATAACTAAACAACTAGAGCTAAGATCGACTAACAAATAACTAACTAACGCTAAGATTACCTAAATTAAACTACAATTTCAGTCAAAAAAGCTAATTTAAATTATGGAAGAGGCAAGGGGCACAAACGGATAACCGGACGTAGGTAAGACCCAACCGTGGTCTTAACGCGAGCTATCCTAATTACTCCGTCGGAACCGGGAAAGACCTCCTCGACGATTCCTAACGGCCAGTGGAGAGGCGGCGTATTCTCCTTAGTGAGCACAACTACGGTTCCTACAGCTAAAGGCTCTGTCGCTGTGTTCCATTTTTGCCGAGACTGCAAAGTATGCAAGTATTCCATCCTCCATCGTTTCCAAAACGATTGCACTAACCGATCTAATAATTTGTGGCGTGTGGAAATGTTAAGTCTGTTCTCATCCATATCCGCGGCGGGCAGATACCTTAGAGGCGTTAAAGTCAAAAAATGTGCTGGAGTTAGAGCCAGCGGTTCCGAGGGGTCACTAGATAACGTCCGACAAAGTGGGCGGCTATTCATTACGCATTCAATTTGAGCGAGCACCGTACTTAGCTCTTCGAAGGACAAAATTTGATCTCCTATTACTCGGTATAAGTGGCTCTTTAGACTTTTAATATTAGTCTCCCAATTGCCCCCAAAATGACTCGCGGCTGGGACGTTCAGAGACCATTCAATGCGGTTCTCGGCTAGAATGTGAGCGAACTCCGAATTATAATACTTGCTAGCTAAGAGCTCATGTAGTTCCGATAGAATACGTTTTGCACCGACGTAGTTCGTACCGTTATCCGAATATAATCTACTTACAGGGCCTCTGCGCGATAGAAATCTTTTAAATGCACCCATAAAGCCTGCTGTGCTTAGATCACCAACGAGTTCTATATGCACTGCTCGAGTAGTTAGACATACGAAAATGCAGACGTAAGCCTTTGTGGATCTTATACCACGCCCGCGAGTGAGCGTGACCTTAAACGGACCAGCAAAATCAGACCCGGTGTGCGTGAAGGGCTTTACCGATTGTATCACTCTACAAGATCTAAGTTCCGCCATTTCCGGAAATGACGGCTTGGGGCGTGCCCGAAAGCAAGCTATACATCTGTGCACCCGATTGCGTATTAAACTACGTGCAGAAAGAATCCAATAATTCTGGCGCAAGATCGACATCAATAAATCGGGGCCAGCGTGCGAGTTCAATTTATGATGATAATCGACTAATAAGTTCATGATATGGTCTTTACGCGGTAAAACTATAGGGTGCCGTTGGTCGAAACTCAACTGCGAGTTGGACAAGCGTCCACCTACCCTTACAATCCCATCCTGTAAAAATGGCTTAAGGCGTTGAAAGGCGCGACTACAAGCTCTATTCGATTGTAATCTTGTAATTTCTTCAGAGAAGTGTGCACGTTGAAGTTCACGTAATACTAGCGACTCGGCATAGTTGTAATCGGATGCTAAGACATACGAACGTCGCGGTAAAAGCTTCGCGAATCGACAAACGTAAATTACGCTACGCAATAATTTCGACCAAGAGGACAAGCGGTTCGCCAGAGCAATGATTGGAGAAACCTCGCTCGAAACGTTCGCCACTAGAGCGTGTCTCTTCTCTTCCGGCGGTTGTGACACTGACGAAGGTTCGAAATCGGTTATTGGCCATTGTGAGGGATCCAAGTGAACCCAAGAAGGTCCATGGAACCAAAGCGGGTGGTCCATTATTTGCATCGGGGTGAGTCCCCGGGATAGACAATCGGCAGGGTTTTCCTTACCGGACACGTGATAAAAGTTCCGCGTTTCTAACTCGTCTTGGATCTTGGCCACTCGGTTCGCGACAAACGTATCCCAACGGTGGGGTGAAGAATGAACCCAACATAAGGCGACGGTGGAGTCGGAAAAGGCAAATATTCTTTCTATGTGAACTCTATCCCTACATGCGCCGATAACTGTGGTAATAAGCTTGGTGAGTACTAATATTGCGCAAAGCTCTAAGCGCGCCAGAGAGACAACCTTACGGGGGGAGACTCTCGACTTAGAACTAATGAGGCTAATCGAATTTCTACCATTATTCTGGACATGGAAATATACAACGCCCCCCGTAAGCCTTCTCGCTGGCGTCTGCAAATCCAACAACCGTTATGCTGCTATTTCTATCGACATTTATATGACGCGGTATTTTAATTTCTCTTAGTAAAGGAAGTTCCTCTCTAAAGCGCTGCCACAATCGAACAATGCTGTCAGGCGGCGAGTCATCCCAATCGCATTCAAATAACCAAAGTTGTTTAATCAAAAGCTTAGCGTATAATACCACCGGAGCTACGAAACCCATGACGTCCCATAATCTAGCAACGCATGACAGTATTGTGCGCTTTGTGCATTTCTCTACGGGCGGATTTACCTTAAGGCTAAACACGTCGGACTCTGGTGACCAACACAGACCGAGCACCTTGTGTGTATCGGAATCGTCGAATTCCTTTATCGCCGAAAGACGGTGTGATAGTGGGATTGTATCTAAAACCGGACGCGAATTACTAGTCCACTTCACAAGATCGAATTGACCCGATTTCATGAGCCTTATAACCTCGGCGGTGGTTAGGGTGGCCTCCTCCACGCTATCGACCGAATACACAAAATCATCCATATATAATCCGCTCTCAATTGCCCTCTTAGCTTTAGGATAAGAGGGACCTTCATCGTGAGCGAGCTGTCTCACCGTGCGTAACGCATGAAATGGGCTCGACTTTAAACCAAAACAAACGCGGTTAAATTCAAACACCATTAGAGGTTCCTTTGGGTTGAAACGATATAAAATGCGCTGGAATCTACGGTCGCATTCACGGACCCCTATGCAAAGAAACATTTGGCGAATATCGGCGGATAGTGCTATACTAAACAAACGAAAATTGACTATTATATCAAATAAGCTGCCCTGTAAATTTTGCCCACTATAGAGGATATCGTTAAGCGACAGGTGAGTGCTAGTTTTAGCACTAGCGTCGAGCACTACACGTAATTTAGATGTAAGTTTGTCCTCTCTAATGACTCCGTGGTGTGGTATAAAATACGACGGTGTGTCTTCGTAGTTATCTAATTTCGAAGCCACAAGTGATATGTAACCTTCTCTTATATATTCGTTAATGACGCCGTCGTAAGCTTCCTTTAACTGGGGCGAAGCGAGCATCCTACGCTCCAAGCTGTAGAAACGTTTTTCCGCCATTTGACGCGAATCGCCGAGAGATAAAACATCTCCCTTAAAGGGTAGCGCTACACTATATCTACCGTCGCGATCACGAACGGTCGTGCGGACGTAAATTTCCTCGCATATCCTGTCAGCTGAACTAGCTATGGGTGGGACGTTCACCTCCTCCATCTCCCAAAATTTGCGGACTAACGACTCGAGCGGTTCGACAGCCATACCACAATAAGATGCTGCCGAAATACTATCTAGGATGGGGGCGGAGCCAAGGATCACATAGCCCAATACGGTTTCCAGTGCGTAAGGCGCGGTATGCGAGGAGTTGCCCCTGACCTTATTGTTTAACAAAAGATGAGGGAAAAGCGATGCCCCAATGAGCATGTCTATGTTTCCAGGAACGGCGTAAGTGTCGTCTGCTAGAGTCAAATTTTTTAAATTCAATCATTGCCGAGGTGTCAACCGAAACGGTTGGCAACCGTTCAGTGACCCTATCTACTACTAGTGCATTTATATCAAAGTTAACGTTACGATCTATCCGAGAATAAAATTTTAAATTTATATATCCCTGTGTCGCTTTACTAGTACCTCCGATGCCTTTAACTACAGGACATGAAAGTGACCTATTTATTACTAAGCCTAAGCGCTGACAACATTGTCGTGTTATAAAGCTATTTTGGGCTCCGCTGTCCAGCAGTGCACGGACGCTTTGTTTGTTTCCACGCGAATCCCTAACCAAAATACGCGCCGTACCCAGTAACACGGTTGAAGGAGGTTGTGCTCCCATATTTGCCAATGAGCACAGAGCGACATCATCAGGTCGACCGCTAGAATCGTTGACCTTAGTAGGGGTGAATTCCTTATTCGCCTTACTTGACGCCGCTATGTTGCTATTTTCAAAATGTAATAGCGTGTGATGTTTCCTGGCGCACTTGCTACATACGGAACTCGAATTGCATTTTGCAACTAAATGCTTATCGCTTAAGCAGTTCAAACATAGGTTGTTTGTCTTTACTAACTTATAACGTTCGCTTGGTGAATATTTACGAAAAGTCGCACAGTTATATAAGTTACCGTGTTTATCTTTACATACTATACAAGTATGCTGGAGCGATGTCGGCGTAGCGGTTACGTAAGTTAACGACCCTGCTATTTTAGATGATTGAGTCTGTCTACGGTCGACGCACCTTTTAATCTCCTGTTTAACGTTCGGTGAGCGCTGCATCACCTTTATTTGATCTCGCACGAACGATGCTAATGAATGAAAGGAAGGCATCTCCGAGCTACGATGCTCCATTTCAAACGCACGCACGGTGTCGGAGTCTAGTTTCTTCAATGCTATATGGAGAAACACCACGTCCATGAGGTCATTAAACTTCAAATTCTTAAGTGCAGCCACCGATGCCACAAATTTATCGAGAAACTGCTCTAAGCCGTTGATGTTCGCGGATGATATAGGTTTAAGATCGAATATCTGGTTCAAATATTCGGAAGCTAACATTCTCCTATCTTCATATTTAGTTTTAAGCGTTTCAAATATTAATACGTAATTGTTTGCTGTAGGTGTAAAACCCGAGCAGATCGACTGTGCTCTGCCACTAAGTTTGCTAATTAAGTAATATAATTTTTCAGCGTCCGATAACGATGGGTTGTTGTGTATATTGTTTTGAAAACTACTGAAGAAGAAGGGCCACGTCTTAATATCACCATTGAATACCGGAATATCTATTGGCGGTAACCTAATTGAGTCACGAGGGCGTACCTGCATTTCAGGCTTCGCTTCACCTTGAGATTGTAGCAATTTTGCGGTTCTCTTCACGCGACACAACATATCTTCGAATGCCAGCAGCGGTTGGTAGTTCACTATGTATTTCGGGTCGGTTTGTAGTTCCGAATGATTAATTTGGTCTAATATTCTTTCGTAATCCGTCCGCAAATTATCAATCGTTTCGATTTCATTTAAAAAGGCCTCCCGTACTGCCTCTATATGAATGTTCTTTATATAATCACTTATATTTTGCACACGCGAAAAGAGTATGTCCCTCTTGGCATAAAGCGTTTTAATTTTGATTTCACTTCCACTAACTGCCATTTTAAATTATTATAATAAAGTTATATTAATCACAATTAATCTCACACGCATAAACGACGTAGGATGAATACTCGGCGTGCTGTATTACGTAATCAGATCGAGCGCCCGATGCAGTCAAGGCTACGCGTCGTTTGCTAAACCTAATAATTTTATAAAATTGTGGGGTAAGCGTATCAAACGGTTGCTATCACGCCGTTTCAATTATTTAATAAGCTTTAAATTTAACCAAATACGAGCGCTATTAAATGAATAATTCTGTTTGCGAGTAACAAATCAAAATTTTAATTTAAACGAACACTATTTAAGTCTATTCCATAAGTTAGAGTGCGTTATCTAAACAATTAATTTAATAATTCGACCAGAAAATGGTTGGATAACCACTAAACACCAATCCAGATCCTGCCGAAGTGACCATAAAATGGTGGAGCCACGTGTTTAAGGCTGCCGAAAATCTAGTTCCCCGGTCAAACCTCAAACCTATTACGCGAGATATTAACTAAAGTGGACTGTATATGCGATTGCTTCTATGCTTATGTGAAGCGACTACTATAGCATGCGGTACAATGCACTCGCTCTTCCCTAAACTAAACTATTACTTGTCGAATCGATGAAAGGAATCCTGCTTGACTAGGAAAAAAAACACAAATTGGAGCGGGTTAAATTATTAGCAAGCAGGTATAATTAAGGAGTATTGACTCACCGGGGTTTCTTCTTCCTGTCGATCACTATGGCGGCGACTTCCGGAACCTCCTCTGGACAGACACTTCTGGGGCCCCAGTGGTGCGTCAGGAGAGAAGCGTTGGTTCAACGACGACTGCGGCGGGAGAAGAGAGCGCGCGTCGGTCGCGCGTGTCTTATATATCCTCGGGTCCGATGATTACGCGATGTTCTAGAATCGTCTTCTTTCCCCTCCCACCCCACCACCCCGATGTGTCGATAGGAGGGTACGAATGATATTGTTTCGGAAGGGAATAATGATTCGACAAATTCCTACCGTCAAAAATAAAAAACGCGAATGGTTTTCCGCGCAACCAATTTGATTTTTTCAATATTCTAAATATTCTCACTTCGTATAATTTAGCTAATGCCATTTCTTTTCGTTGTTATTTAAATTAATGATATAACACAAACTTCATACTTAGATCCGATTTCTTTGGATGTTGTATTTTGTCCATATCCTATTAAAATACTTCAAAGAGTCGTTTGGTCTTCTTTTTTCTGTCAAATAAGCATCTTCACTTTTTATATCTTCTTCATGTACTTTTATCTTCTCTGATCGCACTTCAGGTTTTCGAGTAGTTAACCCAGAGTTTGCATGTTAATTTTAGACACACGAGTGATTCTTCGATCGTCAATTTGGTTTAGTTCTAATTCACATGAACGTATGGCTTCTGAATCTCTTCCGTCACGTCCATCTATTTATTTATCTTTATCACCAATCATACTTAAGCATTGAGGGTAAATTGATAAAAGTGTTTATATTACGAAATGAGCGGTATTTATAACACGTAACAAAATTAAAGCACTTTGAGAAAGTAGTTTGTTCGGAATCGTTTACTGAATCGATTCCATGTCATTTTATTAATATCAATATTTTGTATATATTATAACTTCAGCATAGGCAGAGTAATTAAAATATTTTCAAGTGAGACAATGAGTCATATTCAATAGGATTTGATATAAAAATAAGTTTCTTATTTTAATAAATATTATCTCAGGTATTTTATATTAAAGACAATACAGTTCCGGAATACCTTTATCTTTAACCATATTTGATGTAGTTATGGAAACATTGAATACGGTTGATCCCATAATTTGAATGAAGTACCAATATATACTTTACAGTAGTAGAGTGAGAGAAGTTTCATCAACAATTACCCACAGTTTCGGGTTAATTAATGTTTCATTCACTACATAAAATACAGATTATTTTTAGTCGACTTCAAAGAAGGAGTAGGTTCTAAATTCAACCGTATGTAAATATACATTATGCAACATTATTGTTCGATTTTAAAATATTAACTGAACTGTACTGCAATGCGTTTACTTTGCGGAGTTAGTAATTTTTGTAATTAGTTAATATAATTTAATGTGGCCGTAAAAATGGCGCTAATAATACGAAAATTCAAATTAAAGTTTAAACCAGGACGTAAATAAAAATTCAGTAGTCAAGTAAGCAAAATTATTTTTTGTTCAAGTAAATAAATAGGTAATAATATCATCATGCCACAATAGAAAAAATATTTCTTCAATTAAATGCCACGCCAACTACAATCATAGACTAGACATGCAGATGTTCCATTACAAAACCGAATGTAGGTAAAATATTTTAATGAATACAGGCTTGATAAGGTGATTGAGAAAATATAATTTTATCTGTTTTGCACACTTTAAACGATGACACTCAACTATGTCGCATTTTAGATACCCGCGCGCCCAGCACTGGCGAACGATTTTATATTTATTCTAAATATATATATTTGTAAATAAAATTGAATCATATATATCTTTGATAATAAATGTATGTTTTTTATTTTTTAAGTAGTTACCTTGTGTATATTATGTAATATTACATTAAATCTGCAAATATGCAAAATTAATGAAATTAAAAAAATTTGATATAATTAACAATAAAATTTAAATAAACAATTATTACATACTGATCATCCTAATTCTATGATGACAAAAAATTGACCGTGTACGCGCCGCACGAGCTTATATAAACTGCGCATGCGAGACTCTATCCTACGCGCATGCGCGAAAATATTCATCAAATTATCTGATTTGAAATTTCATTTTTTAATTAATAATTTCCAATATACCTAGTACGGGTGAAGTTTATAAAACGCTTTTAATAAAAAAAATATCAAAAAAATATGCTTGTAGCAATTAAATTATAACAACTTTTGTTGAATAAAGTGATTTTTGCAATCCTGTAAGAATTGAAATTATTATCGGTGATTGAGTGAGTGTGCATGCGTCGACGGGACTGAAACCGCGGCGCTCGACCCACACTATTTTTATTTTGACGATGAAACGAGATCATTGTTTACAAAAATTCCCGAGACGGCTGATATAGCCAGTCTCGGTTGGTGTTTAGTGGGTTACCACACTACACGCACGTGTTGCCTTTGCACCGCGCGGCGCCGCGCGTAGAGTACCTACAAGAATACTTATTGAAAGTCATTAAACCAGCAAATATTTCAGAGAGACTTTTTTAACAATAAATTACATTATAATATTTTTATAATAAACGAGTAGCTGTCCGTATATCTTATTACTGTAGATGCATGTTATACAGCTCCAACTATACATATTTAAAAGCAGATATTGTTCTATTGAGATTACTAGATTGATTAATTTTATGTAACAACTACTGTGTACCATAAACCAGCTACAGATATTGTCCGAAAAATTCCTCTGAGCAATAGTTCTGTGCAAAGACAAATTGATGAGACGGTGGAAAATATTGAATACGAGGGCGGCATTGAAAATTTCGGGAATCAAGGAAGTGACGCAACATTACTATTTAAAAATGTATTTATTGCTTTTCGAAGTATTCTCCGCGAAATTTGACATATTTTCCATACGATGGAACCAATCATTGAAGCAACCATTCCACTCGGAAGTTGGGGTCTCCAAAATGGCCGTTTTGTAGGCGTCCACAGCTTCATCAGGTGATGAAAATCTCTGTCCACGCAATTTATTATTTATTTTAGGGAAAGTATAGAAATTATTAGGGCTTAGGTCGGGGCTGTACGGCGGATGGTCTAATAATTCTATGTTTTCTTGCTCTAAAAACACGCGGTATCTATCGGGAAAACAACTTTTTTACACCTAATTGTTAATGCAAGATTATTTGTATTTGACTCATGCCAATGTCTAAAGTTGCCTGAATTTCGCGGTATGTCACATGTCGATCTTACTCAATCAATTTACGTACAGCATTAACGTTTTCTTGGGTGACTGCAGTTTTTGGACGACCTTGACGGGGATCATCACTGAGCTTGACACGTCCACGTTGAAATTCAGCAAACCAGTGATAAATTGTGGTTTTGAATGGGGCTTCATCACCAAATGCAGAAATCATCCGTTCAACACACTGTTTTTGTGTTAAACTACTTTGAAAGTCATAATAAATCATCGCTCTTGAATTTTCTCGAGTCAATTCCATTTTCTCAACGACTAAACAAGTTTAACAAAACCTTGTGACAAGACCGAGAATCTTTTTTTAAATAAATAAATGGTATTCGATTTTTAAAACCAAGGAGTTTTCAATTAAAAAGATTTTAATATGACAGGAACAGTAGAAATATTCCATTCCCGATACATTTAGTGCAGCCTAGTAATCATTGCGCAATCTTCTGGAGACTTGTCAATTTTAAATTCATCTGGATGAGTCTACTTTACCAACCAATGAAGCGTTGTTATTGCCATACGTGAGGTTTATTGAAGATGAGCAAATATGTGTAGAACTATTGCTTGCTACAAATTTGAAAACAGATACAAAAGAAGAAACCATATCTAATACAATGAAAAAGTTCTATAACAAAAATAAAGGAGACGGGCGGAAGTTCATAAAAAGCTAGGAGTGATGTTACATTAACGATTACTGCATTATTTTATTTATGCCATTTAAAAACAATGTTTACGACTGACTGCTTCATTGTAGAAAAAAATTATTGGATGTTATTGGTTTGTTTTAAAACAATGTTATTTGTTGTTAGCTTATACAGTTATTTTTATACCAAGATCTCATATATATATATATATATATATATATATATATATATATATATATATATATAGCTTTATGTGAGAGAGACTGGACTTTACCATAATTTTATGTATTGTAGGACGTTCACACATAGAAGATTCAGACGCCACCATCCAACTAAATTCTAGAGAATTGAAATAATTATAAAAAAACAGAGGGATACGATATATATTTATTAAAGACACTTTCTCTTTTAAAGATTTATTCATTGTTCACTTCATCGTAAACAAATAAAATATCATCTAAAAACGGTGCAGGTCTTTTTCCTACTAAGCAATTACAATAATACTGTTTGATGCCCTCTCTACCATTAAGAGAACTGTCAACTAAAATATATGTAAAATTTGTTTTTGAGCTTACATGTCGATTTTATTCGACCTCTTAATAGCCAGCTAGAATGATTGGATATTGACAGTTCTCTTAGTAGGTTGCTGTCCGTTTCTCGACACACTTCTATTTCATATCTCCCATGTTGTCGAATGTATTCTCCATAATAGAACCGAGTCTACTTAATTTGATAAATACCTTATATTTTTATTAAACCACTATGTGTGAGTTGGGGAAAATCAATTAAGTTATCATTTTGCACATCATGCAAATCAGAAAAGAAACCGTAAGAATCCTTTATACGTAGCCAAAGTCGTTAAAGATCAGAATATTATTACTTTTATTTACTTGTGTAACATTAGGCCAAAATACTATTATCTAGATGTTAGTGCTGTTAGTCTATGCGACTCTTACAGCTTCATCTATCTCAGGGTCTCTAATTAAAGAAGGGAAAGGCAATGAGGTGAGGATGATGATGATGAAATGGTTTATGATTTGATATTGTTACCAATCATCATGTCACCTCTTTAAGCGTTTTTCTTTGAGCTATCTAACCGCAGTCCGAGGGGGGAGTGCGAACCCCCGTCTCTGACTGCTCAGCTCGTGTCGGTCGATGGTCTGGGCGGTGAAAACCGTCCAGGTACGCGGGTGTACGGTGTATACGCGGTGTGAGCTGGAACGCGTCCCATTCGTTGTCCTATTAGTGTTTGTCCTATTTAGTGTGGGTGCAGTGTCGTTGTGTGATGTGCCTGCGACGTTTGGGTCGACTGGATCGAGCGGTTGAGGTGGTTCTATTAACACATTTCGCGGTCTACGAAGATAGGGCGCGACGTTTGTTATCGGAACGTAGTTAGCTGCGTTTGTCACTAGCGGGTTAGGGTGGGTTTCTACTTTATCAAAGTAGCGCTGGGACATCTCCTTAAAATATTGGGAGATAGATGGTAATTTACAATCATTGTGTAAATCAGAGTTCCGTTGATACCACCGTGCACCAGTGACTTTTCGGATGAAAAAGTTTTGTACTCTTTGGAGTTTTAAAATATGGGTCTTATATGTGTGTAGGCCAAAATAAGCCCGTCTCATTTCGTTTTATAATATTTTGTCAGTTGCTACGAATGGTGCACCGGCTATGATAGAGAGTCACAAAAACTTCATAATGCGCTTAAAAACTTCAGTTCTATACGTGTTTGCTGCGCATTGCGTAATTTCCACCGCAGCATTTGGTTGAAAAAAAAATCTAAATGAGCTTTTCTTTTTTTTAAACGTTACCCCTACACTAGTATTTTCTCCTGTATCGTGGGAGGCAGTTTACAATCATAAATTGCACAAAGACAAACATCCAGACCCAGAACAATTATTTGTAGGCCATACAAATACTTGTTCCGTGCGGGATTCGAACCCGCGACTCCCAGCGCAGCCACTCATTGCTAAGCCACTGCGCTACGGAGTCCACTCCATACATCACTGCACGATGGTATTAGACCAGTTAATAAAATCATAAGTACATATTTGAATGACAGATTATTTAGTCAGCTTTGTATTGCCAATGATAAAGGTTGAAAACGATTGCTGCTTTACTAAGAGGTGCGCTGGCTGTGAAATGATACTTATTTAACTCGATTGTACATTTTTTTGGATCTATGATAGGACACAAGTACAAAGACAGAATCGCGCAATAACCTCATCTCATCAAATAACGATATTGCGTTCTTAATATACCTGTATAAATTGTTTAATAAAGTCAATCTCCAACTTCAAGGTGAAGACCTAAACTTAAGATAAAAAATAGAGTTTTTTTTGTACCCAAACTGCTACTATATAAAAGAAATATTGGCAGACGGGAATAAAAAAACGCTAGATATATCAGCAGTGTCACTCAAGAACGACGACTTGCTTGTTTACTGTTAACACTTGGAAAACCCCAACTAACATTTCAAGGAACAATTCCAGGATATATTAAACATGGAAACATCAGTCTGAGTTTTGTATAATTTGTCAAATGTCAATACAGCAGGATCATCCCAGCCATCTCTATCATCTTTGCACAGGGAGGACGACCCATTGGCCCATGCCGCAAAGCAGAAAGCCAATCTGCTATACCTTTTTCTTTGCGTCCACTTTGACTCTCAACGGGGGGAGCTCACCGCCAAACATCCCGCAGTGTGAGTGACCCATGCCGGGTTTGAGGTTTACACACACACACACACACACACGCACACACACACACACACAGTGCTCAACTGGTGGTCATTTTCTTATGGACGGCGGTAGTCACCATCAGGTGAGCCACATGATTGTTTGCCCCCTCTCTTATAAAAAAATTAGAAGGAGAACTAATAGAACTGATAACAAAAGAAGAATTAGACATTAAATTTAAGAATGGCTTCCAGTAATTTTGTCTTCAGAAGCCGATTTCGCAACTGTACCCAGGTTTATGGTCGATTGTTCAACGATTACTGATAAAATAAATCTAATTCAATCTTCTCATTAGATAACTTATAAATTCAATATCTTTTAAATGTTAATGAAAATACTTCCCAATATAATTAAGTATGTGTTTTGTTACATTTATATATTTTTCTATAAACTCAGATATAGGATAGAGATTATGTCCATCTTACGACTGGATAATATATTCTATACATATAATAAACCTCTAGAAAAGTCGAGTCTGTAACTCTAATATATTCTTAAACAAAAAACAAGTCTAGGGGACTAAATAAAGTATAAAATAGCGAAAAAATCGTTAATTATCTTTACTTTAGGATGTCGTTATGCTAACGAAAAACGTATTCATAGTGCAGTGTTTAGTGTGACATAATTGTTTTAAATAATTCCTTTTCTTTGAAAATTACAGAAACAGTAGAAATCTTATCTTATAATATATTTTTTTTACATTTGTAGTTTTTTGAATGTTTGACTGTATGTCTGTCTGTCTACGTGTTCACGACTCACGCGAAAACTACTAAACCAATTTCCATAAAATTTTATATGCAGGTACTTAATAATCCTTTTTATAATAATTGTTTATCCTATTAGAGAACTTCAATAAAGAATGTTAAGTATGGTCCTTCCTTTAATGTTAATTTTTTATTGTATATGACTCTGTTAGTTATAAGCGGTGACGGGTGATTTTATTTCCAAAAATACCTTATTTATAAAGGTCTTAAATTAATTGTAACCTTTGTGTAATTTGAAAGTACGTCGACGATCTCAGAATACATTATTCTGTATTCTGAGCTGACGATCTACGTTTTAGTTTTTAAAATAGCACTATGTTTCATCAAATGAACAGTTACGAATAGTAAATAATAATTTAGATTTATATGTTTAAATATTTTTTATAAAATATTTTTTTCTAATGTTTATTTTTTAATTTTTTCTTTATTTCATTTTAGAACTATAATAATTTAAATAGATAATAGTGAGATCGATCAAAAATACGAAAATTGTTTTTAATTTAATTTAAGTGTAAACTAATTAAAACTTGTCTGCCTCAAATTTGTTTTTCAAAACTTTCATTGTCCATAAAGTTTGATTAAAAAGATTAACCTGTTAGCTCGCGAGGCCACGTAATATGACACTCCCGTTCGATCGCGACCGTAATGGCGGGAAAATTTGCAAATTAGCAAATTTTTTGCTATATTGCAAATTTTGCTATATTTTCACTTTGAGACAATATTTATGGATGAATCTTACAGGAATTCTTGTTGAATGTATAAACTATTGAATAAAATTATTTTGGTTGCTAGAAATTATAATAAAATTCATAAATTACCCTTTATAGCATAAGTAGTAGTATATACTTCACTTTTAGTGCCAAAATTACTACTAATTTGAATTCTACACTTTTGTTTTTGGAGAAATTTATATGAAAATGTTTGGAAATATGTATATTTTTATGTTTTATGTGTTTCTATTCGTTACTCATACCAAAATATTAAAATATAAAAAAAATAAAAATAAAAAAATAATAATAATATTTATCTGTATGACATTTCGAACAATATTTCAAAAATAGTTTCGTGTGAATTTGAAATAAGTACAACGTCAAGTTATTTGAAATATGTAAGAAAACCATTTTTACTTACATTTTACACTAAAAATAAATGAGAATTGGAAAAATAACACATTTATGACCCCAACCGCCAAAATGGGCGTTCCGTATTTCGAAGTACTTTTGGCAATTTACTTTTCACTTTTTATACCATAAATTATATATCTACGTGTTTACTATATTACAAGGAATATAAAAAAGTATAATACTTTCGTTTTTAGTCCAGACACAAATATAAAATTCTATAAAAAAGACGGAGCACCTTCATCAAAGCGACACGTGGAACGCCGAAAGTTCAGAGTGATTTCTTTTTTTTTTCTAAGAAACATTGCCAGGTTATGTTTAAAATAAAAGAGCATATCTTTGTCTTTGATACTATTATCTATTGCATAGTGTCCTTGGTTTTGTTTTAATTAAAAAAATTATTTTTCAAAGGGTAGTGCTTGTTGTACACATGTGTACCTCTATCGAGCGAGCGGAAGATATTTATTTATTGTACACATGTGTACCGTCGGCGACTCTATGCCGTGGCCAGGTCTTAGAACAGATCATATAATAAAGTGCGCTATTATTTTGTGAAATGTTGCCTTTTCATAATATTTATCACTATTTGTGAACCACGTCATGATGTATCATTGATTGATTAACCAAATCAATGAATATAAATCGTTTGACGATATTAACAACTAGACACAACATTGCTATTTTATGATTTGGTCATATCGTTAGTAGATTTTCACCACTAGCCAACAGCATATTTTTTAACAGAAAAGGAATTTTTAACAGAATCACCATCAGTTTTATGCCTTATTTATATAATAATAATAAGTTCGCGGCTTTGGGATTCGTATCTGGGGGTCTCACCCAACATTCTATCGCTGATATTACTAGATAGTATAGTTTTGGCTTTCATTATATCACATAATATTAGCGCCATCTACTTACTGCTAAATAAGCTAATGACAAGTCACCGATAAAATTAAATAATAGAATACTACTAAATATTTATTCAGTAGCATGAACATTCATCATCATCATCATCATTACAGCCCTTTACAAGTCCACTGCTGAACATAGGCCTCCCCCATTGTATACCACAAAGCACGGTCCTGAGCCACCTGCATCCATGCACTTCCTGCATGTCTTACCAGGTCGTCACTCCATCTAGTGGGAGGTTGCACTACACTTGGCCTATCGGTACGAGACTGCCACTAGAGAACTTTTTTCCTCAACGGTTATCGGTTCTTCGAGCTATATGGCCGGCCCATTACCACTTCAGCTTACTAATCCGTAGGGCTATGTCGGTCACTCTGGTTCTACTGCGGATATCCTCATTTCTAAGTTTATCACGCAGATAAACTCCGAGCATAGCCCTCTCCATAGCTCGCTGAGCGACTTTGAGCGTCCTCATACGGTCAGCAGTGAAGGAACACGTCTTAGTTCCATTTTTAATAATTGGACATCAAGTGTATAATATTGAAGTGCTCTGTTAGATTTTTATCACAATTTGATGGAATGGATGACATCGTTGGCTGTCTAATTACTAGATAGTTGTGGTTAACAATCTTGCAAAAGCTTCAATTCAGTTTTTACGAATTTTTTTTAAACAAATACGAGAGCTCACCGTGTGATTTCATCGCAGCACGGGAGCAAAACGTGTAAGATTCTCACGAGGACAAATGAAACTCTGTAGGAAATGTTACGTGCTGACTTACCACGTGTTCGGTAGAATGGTGGAGTAACTTGTTTGACAAATCTAGGTCTCTGAGTAGTTAAAAAAAGTTGTGGAAATATGAATACTACTAACTCGCATTGGCGCATTGTTACATACTCTTTTATGCCTACAAAACACTATACTCGTAGGTAACGAGGAGCTTTGTGCACATCCGTGAGACGTATGAAAGCTGCTACTTTACTTTTTTTAAGTTTAATGAGATTTATAAATCAGTTTAAGATAGTTTTCATATTTTTAGACATATTTTAAATTTTTGCCACAGCCCAGGTTTCATAGTAAACCTAAGAATATGTAAATGAACAGGCTCTGGCGAAAAAAAATACTTTAATTATGAATGAAAGCAGATTTTACATAAGAATATCTATTATATAATACTTTTCAAAGGTGGTCATCAAACTTATTTAATCCCAAATTTCATTACAAAAGTTCGTGAGCAACTCAAATTCTATATATTTTAACAGCAATTTGAAATGTCGATTTAACACGTTCTCGGCGGTGAAGTAAAACTGTGAGGAAACCTGCATATCTGAGAAGTCCGCCAGTTGAGGTCATTCCGATCAGCGCAATGAACACTTTTTTAGCCCAAAACTCTCTGCGGCCTGTGCTGAGTTATGGGGTTCATGTAGTGTACTACTTTTTTACTTTTAATGGGACAATTATTCAGTTTTTATTACTTTTACAGTTTCGGAGATGTTGCTTTTTGTTTTCATTTTATCGTTAACATTAAGGATTGCAAAGATGATTAGAACTCATCATCGCTATCATTACAGCCTGCCAGGCCTATGTAGTACACTGAACTGAACATAGGCCTCCTACATAGATTGTTAAATAGGTTAGACATTTGCAGTAGTTGCCTCACTTGCCTCATTTAGGCATCCTTTAGTCCTCAGGGCACATTAGTGAAGGCAGGTTTTATTATTTTCGTATGTTGTCAGAGAGATGATTCTACCCAACTCTTGTTTATTTGGGGCCAAAGATATGAATCAAATATCGCAAAAAACATATAAAACAGTAAATTAATTGACGACCATGAAATTCATCACTACGTTCATATTATGAATACCAGCGTAAAATAGTAGCTTAATGCTGCTGTGTTTCATATGGTGAGTGTAGAGAACCGGCGACCCTTTTTACTGGATACGAGGCATTCAATCTTGGTCCTTATGGCTGACAACGCATCTGCATTTTTATTCGTAATCGAGGATAGATGTCGATGTCTATAGGCCACAGCAACCACTTACCATCAGGTGGACTGTGTGCTCGTTTGTCACCCTATCCTATAGAAAAAATGTTGTTAAAACTAAATTTTATTTAATTATGAATAAATTTGAAGAGTAATATGTAAATAATGCAATTTTGATTTTAACTTTTTTAATAGATATATCGGAAGACACTAATTTTTGATGGAAATATGTTAACTTTAGCAAGGAACAACATTTAATGTTGATGTTCCTAAATTGACGCCCACGCGAGCGAAGCTGCTGCTAAAAAGTAAAAGTAAATATAATCGTGACAGTAGCTGTTCAGATTCGCGACATATGGTAAGTTCAAAAAAATGGGGGGAGGGGGAGGATACAGAAAAAGAAATAAAAGTGGTGAAAATAAGGTTGAGAAACTATGCTCTATTACCTAAAGCCTTGTGTCTAATACGTGTCGCGAAAAACTAGCATCCTGATTATCAGTATGTGTTGATTGCAGTTACTATGAACAGTAAGCCCAGCATTAACTCATCCACTTTCTTAAAAAAAGCAACTACTAGAGAATATGATAATATATCATATCCAATTCAACTAGAGAAGGATAAACGTGGTGTCGAGGTCTCCCGGGAAAGAGTGATTGCCGAAACTTTGGAATTTATGATAGCAGTGTATTTTGAATTAAGTTCCCGTTTATTGGGTTGTTCGCGATTTAAATTGTTCTATTCATCTTTATTAAAAAAAAATCAAAGCAGCTGTTATTGTATACTTATAGCAATTGTTGTATGTAATATGTTTCTCGGAAACGGCTCTAACGATCAAAAGAAATTTTGTATTTACATGTTTTATTTCCCAATTTTATCTACGCAGGGATGATAGATTACATTATCTATCATCTCTGCTCTGGGATTACTACATATTTTTTCTAGCGCCGATTAAAACTGGGTATTCCATTAACTACACATAAACATGTACCAAATTTACATACAACTTGCCTAATCTCATTTCTGCGCGAGATTTGGAATATAAAAGAATACTCCACGCTATCCCACTGCACGTTGACAGAATTCACTTAACCAAATAATCATATCTTCTCAGACATGCTGTTTTTTTGTTCCCCGTCTTCACCGAGCGCGTGGTAAATTACCTCTTACAATTGTATCACATAAGATAGAAATCGGCTGCTTGCGTACTACAAAGTATTAAGTCAAGCGGTAATCCCGTCAGTGACAACGGATCACTCACCTTCATATATAAACGATAATACCTTGAATTAATTTACCTGCAAGATTTTATAATAACTCTTTAAGCAAAACATATTTTCAATAAGTAATAAAAAACAATTTATTAAAGTTTTCTTTCGATTATTTTACTTTTAATTATGTAATTAAATAAAATAAAAAATATCTAATTTATAAACAGCTTTTAAGCGTTAAGTAAGTATGTAGCATAACGTTTAAAAATATTGAGAGTTTCAGGACAAGAAAATGTCCACTGCCCCGGACAAATGCATGTTAGTAAAGTACGTCACTTGTATTATACTTTTTAATATCTAAAAGTTATTTATGGTAGAGCTACGTGGCAGCTTTTGCTGTCGCACCAATGGGCCAGCTCGAACCGGGGTGGTACCACGACTTCATAGAATACGAGTGTGAAGTAGAGATTTACCTCTGCGTTTTGCTTGGTAAGTGCAAGTGGACGGAGAACAAATTCCCTCCCCCCACCTTAACATGGTAGCGGAATCAATTATAAAGCTAGCCCAGGAGGGTACCAGTACTCCTGGTGACGGAGAATCCCTACCTGAGCATCCACGACCAAGCTATCCTACTCTTCATGAACGTTGGTACTCAGGCTGCCACGCGTATTTTGGGGGGATGGGGAGGGCACAATTCCGCTCACGACTATAACTGCAAGGAGCAAGCGGAGCAATAAAACCAGGCAATACATGTCTCGCTATCTGTGAATTTTTGCAATATCAGGGAACATCATTCGAACCTTAACGTTGTCCACTACCATCTGGAGACGGCGAAGCCGGCCTTGCTCTTTTTAACTGAGACTCAGGTATCATATACAATATTATTTCTCATCACCGAACACGTAATTAATCAGCACTCATATTGCAATGAACTTGCTGTTTTATTTTAATATTAAGTTAAAACCAGCCAGCGTATTACCTGCGGCGATTGCTTTTGGTTTGCTTGCGTATTATGGAATTTTAACGCAAGCGCTTATGCTCTTAACGGCTCTCGACAAAATATTTATTATAACCTTGATAATGATTGGGGTTAAAGTATGAAGTAGCTGTTTTAAGAGAGCTACTATTTAGTGGTTTAATAAAATTAAACCTTGTCTGTGATAAAACTTGACTGATTGACTACTTACTTGTAAGTCATGCGATGTGTTTTCACATAAAAATTATATCATTCCAAATTCGAAAATTTAGCAACATTCTCTTGTTTGACTTCGAATTATTTTTACACTCAGTAATTTAATTAAACACGGAGACAGGAAAAATTCAAGTAATTTTTGTAACGAAATACGACGTGGTTTTAACGCACCAGAGACAATTCGCAATATCTATGCAGTGCGTTTTTGGTTTAACCGCTTATTAGCGGAAACTTAGACTTAAATGAACCACGAGAAAGAACTATCACTAAGGTAAATAACGATGAAATAAAAGTAATATGAAATCATGATGATGATGAATGATGAAATAAGAGTATATAACCTGTGCAAAAATTTCGTTAGCTTATTACTGTGCCGATCGTAGATATACTATAGAATAGATTAGCAATGGAGCGATTAGGGCGAGACCATCAGAAATCAAAATACACCAGTGTGCGTATAATGTGCATGTGTCCGTGACAAATAGTGCTGCACAATGCTGTGCCTGCCTCAACTTCAATTATCGGTACCGATTGCAGGTTGAAACACGGCATCTGATTCCTGCCTTGAGCTCGGTAGACTCCGGACAAGTCGATCGAGGTCACTCCCGTCGCTCCAATCTACCAGTTCATGTGCGCGATTTATTGAAATAATAGAATACCTTATACCCGGCTACAGCTTTGTTCTGTGTGTTAGGTGACCGTATTAGTGCTCACATTGTGGTGCGCGAAGTACGTTGTCTCGGGGGACAGCGGTCTCACAAGTGAGGTTTATCGGACGTTTATTGTGGTGTCAAGAGTGTTTGTGCGTAATTCCTGATTTTTGGCAAACCGTAAGTAGAGTGTAATACATGCGCTGCCTCAGAGGCAGTCATCTGGCATCTGGATGGCATGCGCCTGGTAAATCCCGAGCGGTCGCATGCGACCGCACCCACCCGCAGCACTTAAAACCATTAAAACTTATATTTAGAGCCTACTTTTCTATGAAGAATTTTGGCGTTATAAAATTTATAAAAAATTCTCTATATAAAATTCTGGTTTTACTTCATTACAAAAAGAATATTGTATTGTGATGACAAAAACAAAACAAACCAAGCGTATGTCGGCAGCGTGAAAATCACAATTATTTCAAATATTACTCGAAATTATTTATGAAAAAAAAATTATATTCACACAAAAACTTTCATTAAAATTTTATAATAAAACTCAAAAACCTATTAAAAGGATATATGCCATAGTTGCCACGCTTGGCTAGCGAGTTGACAGCCGTCGTTTTTAGTCGTTATTAAGAAGCCGCTAGTGCCCATCTCCTGATTCGTTTCCCTCTGTCGCCTTTTACGACACCTATGGGATTGTATGAGGTAGTGCATATTCTTACGCCTCTTCTACACGGTTGGCATCTCTTTGAGAAAAACATTTTTTTACCAAGTATATTGTTCTCTAGTTATTATTTTCAAACAAATAATTTTTGTCGAAAATCAATATTTTGCGAAAATCGGTAACGGATAAACTCCACCGATTTTGAAAACTGTTTCATCTATTTAATTTTCAGTAAGTATCATATACTATATTAAAAAAATAATATAGGTCCCTAAGGGAATTCCAATATTCTAAAGCCATGGTATCGAAAATTTGCATATGAAATTCAATACATTTAAAGTACTCTGTTTACCTTACTACCATTTTTGGTCTATCAATAATTTTCACACGAACGTCTACTTTATTACTAAAACTACTATTTTATTTTCCTTATTTTCCTTAAAACAAAGTAAGAAATAAAGCTTATTTTTATCTTTATAACTGAAGACAGAGACTTTGTTATTTAACACCTCTTTCATATTTCAACAAAGGACTCTGCGGACGGGGTCATCTTATTCTTCTGAGCACCCGCATTCTGAAATGGAAAGGTAATTTGGACTTGTGATTTGTTAGTCAAACTTGCTTTGCAAACGACTAGTAGCTTAATCTTAACTTTAATTAAAATAATTTATGTTTTAATGCGTTATCGAGATATTTTCTTGAAATAAATTTTAATTCCTGCCATTAATCTCGTCAAATTATCCTATTACGTAATTACCACCACTTTGATTCGGATCAACAAGTTGTTTCCATTTCTTTTAGCTTTACTTTGTACCAAAAAAGACCAATGACATCTAAAATTATGAATTATTGCAAGGGGTTCCTAGTAAAATATTCATTATTTTTCATCATACTTACGCGCAAAAACCTCAGTAGTCCTCAACGGTGACAACGCATCTGCATTTTGATTCTTAATCCAGGTTAAATGTAGTTTTCTATGGGCAAAAGCATCCACTTACCATCAGGTAGACTATGTGATCGTTTGTCACCCTTCACCTGTAAAAAAAACTCCCACACTTTTCGTTACGTTATTATAATAAACGTACTTATATTGAACTGAGAAGGGACCGTTATTAATAAATACCTTTACTTTATTATAAAACGTACAGTATTTTATTACATGAGAGTTTGTTCCGTCTTATTAATCAAACAATTATTAACCCGAAGCTCTGACTTTAATATTGACAAAATAGCATCGTTAGCGGTTGCTTTGTACACGAACTTAGGTTTATATGACACAAGTTATTTAATTTATAGTAGCGACAGCTGTTCCTTGGTAAAACTTAATTCTTATTTACGATTAGAACGATGCATATGACTTGAATAAAACTTATTTATGTATTTCACTTTTACCTATTTGCACTTGACTTTATTAAGGACCATAATTTTTTTAATGTTAAACATTAATTAACATATTAGTTAACATTATTTAACATATTATTACCATAAAATCCACATCCATCACTTACATCTACGTTTTATTAGGTCGCCACCAGACACAACCAGCTCTGCTTCTAGCATAGTGCGAAGTCTACTAGATTCTGTCGTAATAGCCATGTCTTATTCAATTCTAAGATGAGTGACAAATTGGCCGCTAATACTGACTCTGTAAACCTGGAGGACATAACATTAACATGTTGTATAACTTTCTGCAATTAGATTTGTTTATTATTCTATTGTGGTATTTACGGTGAAGAGACTCTAGCACCCCTCAAAAGTTTTTTTTATTGACAAATCATTTTTTTTTATATTTTTTTACATTATTTTTAATAGGGCAGGCGTATCCAGATACTAGTTTCCCATATAATTTGAATGCAAAAATGTGTCTTGGTTACATGATCGCTCGGAACGCTGGAACTCTTCGAAAAAGTGCTTCAAATTTTAACATAAATTAAAAAAAATTGAAATGGAAAGGAGTTAGTCCTTTTGAGTTTATGCTCAATTTTCGGACCTATTATCCTCGCAGACAACTATGTGCGTATATTAATTATTTGCAATTAATATCTGTTTTTTCCTACTGATACATCCACAACTTTCTAAAGCTATAAACTGTGAGACATAATATTGCAGTTTCACGAGTATATGCGCGGAAGTAAAATTATAAATTTCTGATAAACTATCTGAATACAATTTAATGCTTTTGCGATAGTATTAGATATAAATGTTATATACATTCCGCTAACTATGCCTGAACCTTTAATTGATGAGAGGGATATTTATAGTGCAGCGTTAACTGAATAAAGAAATTAGGAAAGATAATAAAGCATCGTGGAGGAAGCTAAGTGAAGAAGTTCAGTCTGCCTCGCAGTGCAAGTCCACACAAAATGCCATCGAAATCTAAATCTAATCAGATCGTCAACCCATTTCCCAGGATCACAAAAGACTTTTGCCTCGAAGACTTTCAGGGCCCAACGAAGGCTTTGCAATGAGGACTGGTGTAGAGCTGCAACGATAAGACCAAACCTGGTGCAGTGGGCTGCTGAATTTTTTAAACCATATAAATAACCGGGGAGGATGCAATTATTCCCATCCAACTACAGAGGGGTACCGCGATATCCTTCTTCCTTTTATGGTGAAAATCTTCAAAGCAAATTTTGCATGAGGAAATATTTCAGAACGATGGACAATCGTCAAAGTTCCATTTATACCTAAGGCTGGTAGAAAGGACTACGCTTTACCATAGGCCTCAAGACCTATAAGCTTATCTTCCTTTCTTCGCAAGACATTGGAATATGTTATAAATAGATATATTAGGGATGTAGCTCTGGCTATGAAGCCCATACATAACAACTAGAATGCTTACCGCAGAGGCAAATTTACGGAAACATTCCTCATCAGTGTTATTGACAGGTACTGACGAAAAAAGCTGGAGGATAAAGAAATAGCTCTTCGTGCCTTTCGAGATATTGATTGTGTCTTCAACAGTAGCCTCACATCACTGCTGGTTAGGGGCCTGACATCTAAAAAAGTTGACCCCATGACCACAAGGTAGGTTAAGTCGATGCTTTCAAAGGGAAAGGCGAAAATAACGCTGTTTAAAACTTCAATTGAGGTTGCAACTACAAGAGGCTGCCCACAAAGAGGTATTTTGTTACCCCTTATTTGGCTCTTGCAGTTGACCAAAGATGACAGACCTTCGCATTGACACACTGGGTTAAGCTGACAAACTTGTGGTCATCGTGGGGGGTTTTTTTGCCAAAGGTGTTTAAGGTTGGTGTTTAGGCTCTTTGTATGATTAGTGTAATCACTTATCATACAAAGAGCCTTAAGCAATAGATAATAGTATCAAAGACAAAGATATGCTCTTTTATTTTAAACTATAACCTGGCAATGTTTCTTAGAAAAAAAAAAAGAAATCACTCTGAACTTTCGGCGTTCCACGTGTCGTTTTGATGAAGGTGCTCCGTCTTTTTTATAGAATTTTATATTTGTGTCTGGACTAAAAACGAAAGTATTATACTTTTTTATATTCCTTGTAATATAGTGAACACATATATATATAATTTGTGGTATAAAAAGTGAAAAATAAATAAATTGCCAAAAGTGCTTCAAAATCTGGAAGGCCCATTATGGCGGCTGGGTCATAAATGTGTTATTTTTCAAATTCTCATTTATTTTTAGTGTAAAATGTAAGTAAAAATAGTTTTCTTACATATTTCAAATAACTTGACGTTGTATTTATTTCAAATTCACACAAAACTATTTTAGAAATATTGTTCTAAATGTCACATAGATAAAATATTATTATTATTTTTTAATTTCTTTATATTTTAATATTTTGGTATGAGTAACGAATGGAAACACATAAAACATAAAAATATACATATTTCCAAACATTTTCATATAAATTTCTCTAAAAACAAAAGTGTAGAATTCAAATTAGTAGTAATTTTGTCACTAAAATTGAAGTATATACCACTATACAGCTATACAGGGTAATTTACGTATTTTATTACAATTTCTAGCAACCAAAAATAATTTTTGATTCGATAGTTTATACATTCAACAAGAATTCCTGTAAGTTTTATCCATAAATATTGTCTCAAAGTGAAAATATAGCAAAATTTGCAATATAGCAAAAAATTTGCTAATTTTCAAATTTTCCCGCCATTACGGTCCCAAGCGAACGGGAGTATAACATGTCGCGCGCTGTCAGAGCTTACAGGTTAAACACCATAAATAACTGTGGTGTAGGGATAACAATTTATCAGTTAATTCTGATGAAACTGTTATATACCCTTTACCAAAACGAGACGGTTGGAAAAATTAGTCACACAGAAACTTACTTATAAAGAAGTACCATTCTCCACGGAAATTAAATATTTGGGCGTAACAATCGACCAAAAACTAATGTGGATCTCTCACCTTAACAACTTATATCATAAGGCTAAAATTGCTTTAGGTATATGCAGTTGTATGGTTGGTAACAACTGGGGCTTGCTTCCTAATATGATCCTACAGTTGTACAGTAGCATAATGAGACCGATTCTTACTTACGACTCCATTGTTTCGTCTAATAAGGTCAACCAAAAGACGACTTCGGAGAGACTAAATATTCTACAAAAGACTGCCTGCTTAATGGCAACTAAAGGTCATTGCCTGGAGCGGCTACTAATGCACTTCAATATGCCCTTTCATTTTTATTTAGACAAGAAGGCAGGGGCTTGTTTTATAGGATTAACACCCAGGGTGCTCTGAGCATGCTTTCCATAGAGATCCATGCTCGACTCAATTAAGGAAACACCAGTTTTATGCATGATATCAGATATCATGCGTCCACTACATATTTTTATAAATAGTACATAGTGGAACTATCCTCCAGAGAAAAGAGGCTGAATGGGCAGATTATGTGTGAGGTCGCTAGACTTATATGGTATACCAACGGGTCAAAAATTGGTCTTGATGAAGGCTTAGGAATTTATAGGGAACGCTCTGAATTCAAAGTTAGTATGAATTTGGGTAGATTAACCTCGATCTTTCAGGCAGAAATATTTGCCATACTTCAGTGTGCAGAAATCAAACTGCAAAAACACTACGACAATCATATAATCTATATAAACTCTGATAGTCAAGCAGCGCTGCTATAAAACTTAGTGAATTCAAAACTATTTGAAGACTGCGTGAACTTTTAAACGCACTGGGGTGTAACAACAGGGTGGTTTTAAATGGGTTCCGGATCATGCAAATATTGTAGGCGATAAACTTACCGAGAAGCTCGCACAGAAGGGCACAAAGAGAACACAAATTTGACCTGAGCCATTTTATGATATCCCAAAAAGCCCAGCCTCCTTAAAACTCTCTATCACAATAAATCACTTAAAATCTGGCCTGATACACCGGGTTTAAAACATTCTAAAACCTTAATCTAAGCTTATGATCGTAAATTCGCTTCAGAATCTCTGGAATTAAGTAAGGATAAACTGTTAATCCCGGCAAGAACCTTGACTAGACACTGTTGTCTAAAAAACAAACTTCTATTTTTGGGCTAAGCAACTCAAGTATGTGCCGATTTTGTTCCTTAACGGAAGAAACACGTCTGCACATCCTAAATGATTATGGATACTTAATGCGCAAACGTAACACTCATCTGGGAAACTTCTTTTTTATAGTATTGAGTGATAAACGAGCAAACAATCCACCTGATGGTAAGTGGATGCTATGGCCCATAGACATTAACATTTATTCTCAATTAAGAATCAAATTGCAAATACGTTGTAAACCCCGAGGACTAAGATGGAATGCTTCGATTCTAGTAAAAAGGGTCTTCGGTTCCCTACGAACCACAGCACCAGAACGCTGCTATTTTACGCTGGTATTCTGTGAGAGCGTAGTCCTGCCCCGTTCAAGCCGATCCATTTATGCTACAATCATAATATAGCTGCAGCGTGGCTCTACCACGTAAATAACGTACTTTGGCCAATGGAAGTTAAATTTCTCACAGCTAAGCAAATCACATTGAAGACATAGGGCTTATCAGTGAACTGTAGCCATAATAGCGATCACAATAGATCTTATAGGTCGCAGTGACACTAGTCTTTCTAGAACTGCATAGCTGCTTGCACAAAAAAATATATTCGTAACAAATCTGTGTCTAAATATAAATCTGTAAGCAGAAGTGGCAATGGGCCAGCCACATAGCTGGAAAAATTTCGAATGGTGACATCGAACTAGTAAGCGAGGTGCAGGGTTACCCCTAATAGAAAGAGTAACCACCTGGTAAGACATGCTGAAAATATATTGTGGACTTGTGATACGTCGCAAGGAAAAACTATAAATCCATAAAAATAGCCATGTAGTGGCGGTGCATCATCCACTAACCCATATCGTCTCGGGGGTGCCGTAAGAGGCGCCAGAGGGAAAATGAAACAGGTGATGAGCAGCAGTATCTTTCTTTTACGTGGGTGACACTGAAAGTTCTTAAAAAATGAAAACCTGAACAAACTAGCAAGTTACTAGTTTTATGATCTTTTCAACATAGTGTCCATTTACATCAATACATCGCTGCATCCGATGGAACCACTGAGAAAAGCACTTTGCCCACTCGTTCTTAGTGGTCACTTCGACGGCATTTTGAAACGCAACCACTGCTTCTTCGACGTCCATAAAACGTTTTCCTCGAATTTTTTCTTTTATTACATAATAATATTGGCAAAGTGTCATATTTCCCAAAATTAAACTAATTTTTTATTATATCGTTTCCAATTGGCTAGTTCTAAAAACCTTCAGTGTCGTCCTCCTAACAACTCGAAATAGTAAAAAACTGCTTTTGCTAACCCGTTTGCCAAGCGTGGCAACTGTGGCAAAATTCCCCCATGAGACAATCTAAGAGGGAGGCCAATTTGCATCAGTAGAGTTTTATATAGTGGAATAGATGGATAAAAATAAAAGAAAATACCATAAAAATAAATCGGCATGACTGGTTAATTATAGATTCATTTAACTACCCACCTACTCTGGTATTCGAGTTATGATCGCTCAGCGGTTAATAATGTTGTGTATTTTAGTACAAGTTCCTTTGTAAATTAAATAGAATTTAAAGGAATATTTATTTAGGATGATTTTTACTTCAAATAAGCATAGTTTTGAGCTAAACTTATACATTAATAGTACGTTTTAAGCAAATCCACTGGAGAGATGAAATTGTGAACATAAATATGATTTTGTTTGGTGTTGTATAATCGTAGGTCGCAATCATTTTATTAAGAGCGAGGATGGTCATTTACCATTAGGGTTAGTATTAATTTATGAGTTAGCCAACGTTAAGCGTTATTTAGCCCCCCCCCCCCTCTCCTTCTTTAAATGTAAAATAATTTTACCTATGTTATTCTAAAATTATTATAGTATCTAATAATTATATAGTAAAATATTATTTAACTTCAAATAATTAGTTAAAAAAGCTACCTCAAGTTTTCAGTTAGAGCGACTAGAAATATTACACTTTTCTTCAAAACGAACATTCGAAGTCTCGAGTGATAAATCAGAAAATAAAGTTTCAAGTGTTGATGGAGTCATTATTTTTACAGTAGAAAATTCGAAATCGACATTGAGTTTAATTTTATTGATATTGCATTGATTTTTTAAAAAAGAGATTTATATTATATAACTAGCTTGCCAGGCAGACGTTGTTCTGCTCTTTTCGATGACCCTTTGTCATGTCCTATTAAAAATCCTTAAATTCGCAAAAAAAATTGTGTCACTCGTGGGCACAAAAACTATCCTATCGCTCAAGTTGGACCAAACTGCACACGGTGTGAAAATTTTATTAAAATCGGTTAAGTAGTTTAGGAGTCCACCGCGGACAAACAACGTGACACGTAATTTATATATATATATTACAAGCTTGCCAGGCAGACGCTGTTCTGCCCTTTTTGACTATAATTTGTCATGTCCTATTAAAAATACTTAAATTCGCAAAAAAAAAATTGTGGTTCACTCATGGGCAAAACAAACTATACTATTTCTCAAGTTGGATCAAATTGCACATGGTGTCCAAATTTGATTAAAATTAGTTAAGTAGTTTAGGAGTCCATCTGGGACAGACAACGTGACACGTAATTTATATATATAATATATTAAGATTATATATTATTAAGATTAAGAAAGAGCCGTGGTAGCTCAGATCGTTAATGCTCGCTGTAAATATAACAGAATGCGAGTAGCCCGGGTTCGATCCTCGCCGGCACCAATGAAATTGTTAATTGCAATTTTAAGTGCTGATTTACCACGTGCTCGGCGGTGAAGGAAAACATCGCGAGGAAACCTGCATGTCTGAGGAATAAGGAAAAAAAAATATTTCGAAGACATGTAAAGTTCGCCAACACGCATTGGGGCAGCGTGGCGGACACTTCCTTGCCCTAAAACCCTCTCAGAAATGATGGGAGGCCTGCGCCCAGCAGTGCGACGTAAGCGCACTTTAGAACGATATAAAATTTATTTAAGAAATGAAATGCTTAGTTTTTCTTTGTATCGCACTATACAAAAAACTTATGTCTGTTTAGTAACATAATATATTATAACTAGGTAACAAGAATATTATGCATGAAGAAATACGTAAATGAATATAAAATAATAAACATTTAATTTAAGAAAGTTTCTTATAACAAATTTAAGAAATAAATTAAGATTATATAAGAAAGAAACTACGTGTGACTATATAAGAAACAAAAAGGATGTGGAAATATCAAAAAAAAATATAATAAATTTATGTCAAAAATGTCAATGTCACTAACGGACCTTTAAGATTAAGTAGCGGCGAAATACTAACCACAAACTGCCACCCTATGTCAATATTTACAGTAACAAGTTTATTGTATTTTTATTGAGGACTAGCTGTGCCCGCGACTTCGTTTGCGTGGAATTGTACTAATTCTATTTGATATACAAAGTGATTATGATTTAGTTGTAATTTTGCTATTATAATGATGATCTTTTATTTGTAAAGTAAACTGTCGCGAAAACTTAGAAAAACAATCTGAACTGCCTACTCCTTATAAAAACATTCAGTTAGTCGGTTAATCAGAGAAAAAAACGAGCTAACAAATAAACCGACCCACAAACAAACCAAGAAACGAATAGGGCAAACTATACGCTTGTGTTTTATTTTGTAAATAAAAACAAAATGACCGCAATAACGTAATCCCCAATTTGCTCCCGAATTTCTCTAGCCAATACTTGGTTTCCATATAACAAATAAGAGATTGCCCTAAATAAGCAAGCACCACCACCAATTATTAATAATAAATAAAAAAAATTAAATGAAAACTACAGTCCTATATCTACCTTAAACTAAATACCTACACTAGAAAAAAAATTCGTAATTATCTATATTTTGTTTCATCCTGAAAACAAATAAAAAATAAAACTAAACTCAACCTAGGAAATAATAATAATTCATAATTTTTCCCTATATAAATACGAAATCACCTCGTAAAAAAAGATTCTTAAAAACCTTATTTTACTACGTAAGGATTTAAATTTTCCGGAAATTCTTTCTTAGTCCATCACATCTAAATCCAGCGGTTTAATATTTTTCATATAAAAATGCGCTCATGTTTTAAAACCGTAAGAGGCAAATTTTATTATTTTATTACTTTAAAAGCATTGAATGTTTTTCTCCCAACAAATTAAACGTTATATACCTTTCCTCCCCTAGTAAGGGGTTGTTTTAAGAAATACCAAAATACTACGCTATTTGCAAATGAAATAAAAAGAACTTCTAATATAAAATAAGAATTTTGTCTATTTTTAAGTACCTTTTCACTTAGCATATAAAACATAAATTAGTAATATGCACTTTATTACTAATTCCAAATTTTAAAGTAAAGAGAACAATGCGTCAGTAGTCAGGCCGGCACTATCTCGCTGCCTTTCATATCTCGCGAATAATTAAACCTTATGGTGCTTGAAAATACTTATAGCGTCATCTATATAAAATTATGGTAGTTAATTTATTATTACAGTAAGATACAGTAAGATAAAAATTATATGATATTTAGAAAAGAAAGGGTAGGAATAATATAAAATCAACTCAAAATCGTGTAACGTCTTTTCAATTTAACTACAATGTAAATTTTAAAACTATTTTGGAACTGCAAAAGGAAAGTTTTATATCATTATGCCAAGCTCCTATGAACCTCGTCGAAACCAAAGAAATTGTTAATATCTCTTTTAAAAATTGGTTTACCATGTCGTAGGCACTCGGTGGTTAAAAAATAAGCAAACTTACAACTTTAATTAATAAAAACAATTTGCACAACACCATCTATCGATGACATTAGTTAACTATTATACTTATTTCACTAAAATATTATGGTTTATATTTGTTTTATAAATATCTATTACTTTATTCGTTATTATTTTGTTTACTGTGTTTAGATACAATTATTTCATTATCCAACACTATTTTACATTATTTAATTACAAAAACAACCTTGATCACTCAACGCTCCATTTGTACCTATAATTCGTGCCCATACTTGAGAATATTAATAATAACTTTTGATAGGATGAAGGGATTTTAATAAAACAAAGACTATATTTAAAACAAAGGTACGCTTCATATTATTCCTAAGGTTTATTTTGATATAAATCAGTACTTTATCTGATATATACTGATAATACTATAAATGGTACGTTAACAAACAAACAGACAGACAGACAATTCCAAAAATGATAGATATGTATTTAATTACTTATTTTTAGTCCCTCTCCATCAACTTTGTTACAAAAATATAAAATGTACAGACATCTGCAATTTACATTTTTGTTATATGTATATATTAAAGGTTTCTCGTAAACGCAAGATCACAAACCCATACGGAATGATTTGAACAACCACTAATTAATCTACTTGTGAACAACAAAAACGGCCAAATTACTATAACATTACAACACATAAAGATTACTTAACATATTATTCAGGAAATTAACGAGGTCTACTTAAATTGGCACAGTAGGCAGAGAAAATGTATAAGGATATATCTAGAGATATGCATTCCTCCAATACCCACTATACGGTGTTACCCATTAACACCGTATAGTGGGGACTTCAACGCAAAACACAAAAGAGAACGATTAGCTGAAGGTAGGGAAATTCTGAATACGCCAACGAAACCAAAGACACCCGCAGCTGGCAGACTTTAAGGACAAGATGGAGTTTTTATGATGAACTCTTTCTTCCAGAAGCGACACCACAGGAAGTGGACTGGTCGAGCCCCGACGGTTCATCAAAAAATAAGATTGAAGACCAGACGACATCTGTTTAGTGGTGTCTCAGTGATCGCGAGGGTGTAAACTTGCAACCATCACCGAATGGTGAGAGGCACACTGACCTAAAATGTGAAGTAAGAGAGGTCCGTCCCCCTTTTGCTTTTAATCCAAAGCCTCGAAAACGTTCAGTTCGAGTTACAAATTCCTTTTCAGTGCCTTGAAGTTTGCAATGAAGTGGAAGATGTGAACGACAAGCTTATAGAAACTGTCCATGTGGGCAGATCAAACGAAACCTAGCTGTTAACCGGGAAATGAAGTTGCAGTCTTTAGCTGATTTGACAGCGTACAGGCAAGTGAACTGAAAGATCTTAAAATGCATACAGCAGGACTTACGCAACTTCAATATAGGTCGTATTGAAGAAGTGATCGAGTAGAACCGGGGCTCCAAAGTCTTTACCAGAGATCTGTCTGCCAAAAAGTGCCAACTGTCAAAGCTGAAGACTAAGTGCGGCAGCATCGTTTCCGGGACACCTGAGATTTTGAGTGAGATTGAGCGGTTCTATGGGCTATGGGTATACATCATCTGGTGTTGCCCAGAAAGAGCCAACTGTCGAAGCTGAAGACCCAATGCATCGTTTCCAGGACACTAGTGAATTCGAGTGAGATGATAAGTTATATAGACAGCTGTACACGTTATTGTTGGAGTCACACGCAAGTGTGAGTAACGATTCAAGAGCAAGTCTTATCTGACACTAATCCGATAATATCCTGCACATCATTCTGAGCGAGTTCAGAATGGCTCTCCGGAACCTTATAAACGGCAAGTCCTCAGAAGAGGATTGAATTACAGCGGATCTACCGAAAGCGGGTGGAAAACTGATACTTACTGTCCTTGGCACTACTCTGGAGGCGTGGACCAAAAGTGCGGTAGTCTTGTTTTTCAAGAAAGACGAAAACGCTCTCTTGAAGAACTATAGACCGATTTCCCTTCTCAGCGGCGTCTACGTGCTGTTTTCGAGAGTCATTGGGAATCGTCTCGCACGCAGACTCGACGAATTCCAGCATCCCGAACAAGCCGAATTCTAAAAAGGCTTTATCTCCATATACCAGATACATACCCTTCGGCAAGGTGTACAAAAGACCGAAGACTACAATCTGCCACTGTGTCTTGCGTATGTGGACAATGACAAAACCTTTGATTCCGTTGTAATTTGGGTGGTACTGTCAGCCCCTTCTCCGGTGCCCATTTGACTGTCGGCATATCAAAGTGCTGAAGTGTTTTAAAAGTAGGGCCACGATGGCTATCCGAGTACAGAACCAGAGTACGAAATCTATCCAACTGTATAGAGTTGTAAGACAAGGTGATCTTATATCCCCGAAACTCTTCACCGCTGCATTGGAAGACGTTTTCAAGCTACTGAACTGGAAAGTATATTATTGGTATTAAAATCAATGGCAAGTATGGCAAGTACATCACTCACTTTCAAGTTGCCGACGATTTAGTCTATATGACAGAATCGCTGGAGGATTTATGCACTGTGCTCATTAACCTCAATAGTGTCTCCCAATGGATAGGTCTTAAGGTGAACATGTACAAAAGTCATGTGTAATATCTATGTCACACCTATGCCGGTAGTTGATGGAAGCACTAAGCTCGAAGTTTTTGACGAGTTTACCTGAGACAAATACTCCGATTAGGTAAGTCCAATTTTGACTCAGAGGATCAACTCGACTGGGCAGCGTTCGGGAGATTATGACGTATCGTTTCGTCAGAAATTGCTCAAAACCTCAAAACAGTGATGACCTATAGATCTGAGACGTGGTTCTTCACTGCTGGTCGCATGAAGAAGCTTAAAGTCACTCAGCGAGTTATAAAGAGGGCTATGTTCGAAGTTTCTCTGCCTGATAGACTCAAAAACGAGGATATCCGCAATATAAACAGAGTAGCCGCCATAGCCCAACGGATTAGTAAGCTGAAGTGGGCCAGCCATATGACTCAAAGAACCCTCAACCGATAGGGAAGAAATATTCTCGAGTGGCAGCCTCGTACTTGCAGGCGAAGTGTAGGATGTCCCCTCGAGATGAAGTTACGAACTGGTAAGACATGAAGGTAGTCCATGGATGCAGTCTGCTCGGGATCGCACTTTCTGGCGTTCCTTGGGGGAAGCCTATGTTCAGCAGTAAACTTGTGAAGGGCTGTAATGATGATGATGATGAACCAAAGACACAAAAAGGAAATTAATATTATTGGTTCGTTAATATTGAAATAATTTGGAAAACGCTTCTGCTAATTGTCGGCGGACAAAGACATTGCATTGTTATGGTTGTTGTTGTTTTTGTTTGTCTACCGAAGACGAAATAATTTATCAACAGAATTGGCGATTAAGTGACGAACTTATTTGCGTAGGTATAAGGACGCGATGGGGGTGCGAGAGATGTGCTAGGATTGTAACAGATGGAAGCATCTGCCTTCTCCTCAAGGTAGCGGGCGTGAGTGTTTATGTTTTATGTTGCGAAACACCTTGTACTGCTGTCGTTAATTCACCTGCCAAGACATTACGACAAATCTACACTACTGAAGTGATTCAGATATAGAATCTGAGTCAGAAACTGAATTTACTGCTTTACAAGCAAGTAAGAGTAGAAAGGAAACCTGTCATAAATTTTAGCTCCAAAATTTAAAAACAAAACAATAAGTATTTGACTTCTAAATGTTGTAGCAATATTAGACTCTTATGCCAAAGTAATAACTTTAATAATTCTCTAAAATAGGAGTATTAGAGGGTATGTTGTTGCTTAATCAAATTAAGCGTTTAGAAGCTTTGAAATTTAATATAGCAACTACTGCGTATTTGTGTAATTATTAAAGGTATTAAACATTTCATTTTCAGATTGTACGCATAAAGCGAGTTATAGAAATTAGGATGTAAAGTGTGAAACGTCACAGTTTTTTTTACAAATTTCAAGCACCGAATGAAGTGCATCCCGCACCAAGGAAACCACCACTAAAGGAGGAGAATATAATAAAAACGCTAAACTATATTTTACAGACTAGTGGGGCAATATTACCAGTAAGAAGATTTTTTATATAGGATAGGGTGACAAACGAGCAGACAGTCCTCCTGGCGGTAAGTGGTATTGCTGTGGGCCATAGACATCTACATCTACCCTCGATTACGAATCCAAATGCAGATGCGTAGTCACCCGTTATGACTAAGATAGAATGCCTCGTTTACAGTAAAAAGAGTCTCCGGTTCTCTACACTCACTATACAAAACACAAGAGCATTAAAGCTACTATTTTACGATGGTGTTCTGTGAGAGCGTGATTCTTTCCCGATCGAACCGGCCCATTCGTGCTACAACTATACTACTAATATAACTGTAGCGTGGCTCTACCACGTACAAAAACTGTGCGCAAAAGGTACTGTGACTCTGTGCACAAAAGGTACTGTGACTTTGTGTACAAAAGGTACTGTGACTCTGTGCGCAAAAGGTACTGTGACACTGTGCGTAAGATACTGTAACTCCGTGCACAAAAGGTACTGTGACCCTGTGCGCAAAAGGTATTGTGACTCTGTGCGCAAAAGGTACTGTGACTATGTGCAAAGCTTCTATAAAATGCGCGACAGCCAACGCATACCTAAAAAGTATATACCCAGCAGTGATGTAAAAAGGTAGTGTGATTTGATAATGAGAATAATATAATTAACAGAATGAAGAAACTTATTTGTTAACTATTTAGACAGTAAATATTATTTTAATAAACTAGCGATCAGATTTGACTTCGCACTGGTGATTTATAGATCTCGAAAACAGCGCCATCTATTGGGTCCAATTGTGAATCTCCGTCTATCAAAGAGACAATTTTTTTAATTAAAATTAATCCAGCCGGTATTTCAGTGACAAACACACGTACAGAAGAATTATATTTTATACGTGGTAGAGCCACGCTGCAGTCAGTAGTATAGTTGTAGCACAAATGGGTCGGCTCGACCGGAGAAGGACCACGCTCTCACAGAATACCAGCGTAAAAGGGTAGCTTAATGCTGTTGTGTTTCGTATGAAGAGTGTAGAGAACCGGAGACCCATTTTACTGGAAACGAGGCATTCCATCTTAGTCCTCAGGGGTGACAACGCATCTGCATTTTGATTCGTAATCGAGGATAGATGTAGATGTCTATGGGCCACAGCAGGTGGACTGTGTGCTAGTTTTTTACCCTATTCTATAAAAAATATATAAAAAGAATCGATCGACTCCACACAAAACTCCGTCTTGTGATATTTCGTTTCATATCATTTGTATTCATTTGCTGATGGTAAATGGATACTCTTACTCGTAGATTCTTACATACATCGTCAATTAAGAATCAAAGTGAAAATATTCTATGACCCTCCGAGAACTGAATTAAATGCATAGAACAAAGGGAAATACTCACTTGGAGATTATTCAAATGGCCAATTTAAACAGATCAGTTATAAGTTTTGTTAGTTGCCCTTGTTTTAATCACCGTACAGAGAATTAATTTTTTCCGATACCTGCGAATTTTCCAGAACCCTGCTTTATAACGTATTGAGGGAAGGTTATGTCAACTAGTGGAATTTCGATGATATGATGAGTTTGATGTATTTTACATCGAAAACCGTGAACATGATTTTATAAAAAAAATCACCATTGTTAAGTCTGCAATCAAATATGTGACCGTATAAAACTATGAAACCTACATTATGATTGTAGCACGAATGGGTCAGCACGACCGGGGAAGGATCATACTCTTATAGAATACCGGCGTGAAATTGCTACCGCGTTTCGTATGATGAGTGCTTAAAAGCGGAGACTCTTTTTACTAGAAACGAGGCATTCCATCTTATTCCTCAGAGGTGACAACGCATTAGCATTTTGATTCGTAAACGAGGATAGTTGTAGATCACTACGAGCCACAACATCAACTTACCACCAGATAAACTGTGTGCTCATTTGTCACATTTATTGAATATTTTTTTAAAAGACCCTTTAAAACTTTATTAGTAAGTGAACGGTTTTCTAGTACGGTAAATGGTAAATATAATATATAACTTAATTCAGTTTATGTATCTCCTGAAAAGTCGGTTCCTTCTATTCACATTCTCAGGTTTTAATTGCAAACGAAGGTATTTAAATTATATCTGTATATCATATGGATATTTTACAGGTGTATTGAATATTACTGATAAAGATTAAATTTATGCTATTAGATAAGGCAAGATAGATATCGGTCGGAAATTAGAACGGTCTATTCTACTCCACATGGGAAAGACAAATGGTAAAATATTTCCGCAACTCCACAGAGAAATAGAGTCTATTGAAACTTGAATTTTTCTACATTTTTATGTTTCTTTAGTATAAATGTGCCTCGTTAATTCTTTCGCTTTATAAGTTTTTTTTAAATACCTTGTATATAAAATAAGGAATGAAACTACTATTTTAACAGATCTTATAGCAGTCACTAAGAAATCGTTTTAGAATAAGAAACGTTTGAAACTTAAGTTCGTATGTATTAAGTTCAGTAATAAACGGAAACTTTCTATTAGATTTACAGCTCAAATTAGAAAGTAAGTAATTAAGCCTCTATAATTGCCTTGGTAAGTAGATATATATATTTCAAAATGTTTACATGATAATTGCGTACACTTTAGAGTGGAATTGTTCTAAAGCCAAATATTCATAGGAAATACGTAAAACACTTTTATGTTTGCAGTTTACCCGCTGATAACTGTGCGTTTTTAATTCCATACCATTTCAAACAAACATTACCATGCGCCACTTACAAAATGCCGCAGCATTTGTTTTAATTATATATTTCATTGATTACGCTTAACCAAACAACAATAATAAAGGTCAGTAATAGAATAAATTTATGACGATAATATTTGTGAAGGATTTTCTTAATAAGAGTAAGGCTTACAAGAGAGCTTGAAGGCCACCATGTGGTAAGTGGTAGCTGTATCCTCAGTTAGGAATCAAAATGCAAATGCGTCTTCAGGAATAAGAATGCCTCATTAGCAGTAAAAAAAAGTTATATAGTTCCCGACCTAACCATAAAAAAAAACTCAGCATCGTAGTGATATTTCACGGTAGTATTCTGTGCAACTTTAGTGCATAATTGGTCGAGCTGACCAATTCGTGTTGCAGCCATGATACGCTACACTGTACCTCCAGCCCGTATAACCAAAGCGTTAATGTACCAGGCATATTGTATTATGTATATGTACTCCATGAAACTAGGCCAAAATTTATACTTAAAAATTATATGATTCTGTCAGTGGTAACAAGTAAATTCATTGTCTATATGATTTAAGCGAATCGTACATACAAATTTTTTTCATAAAAATCTAATACTAACACACAAAAGTGAAAAAAAATTTACGTACGTGTACTAACACCGGAATTCGAACCCGAAGCTTGAACGTTCTTTCATAACCAGCATTTACCTAGTGGAACTTCACCTTTCATGAACAATCATCGAATATTCCTTATAGTTCCTTAGTAGTATTCCTTATATCTTTCCTGCGGTGTTTCCCTGAAAATATTTTCTGGGTGTCGTATTGATTATTTTCACACAGTTCATTTATATGACTATTTATTTTATTTTACAAAACATTTATATTCATACTGCAGAAGTGAGCAACGTAGTTGGCAAGAGACGTCCTAGAAGGAAGTTTATCGACCAAATTGGCGATATTGAAATTGAGCCAAATTACGAATATGTAGAGTAGAGTACGTAGAGTAGATATTGTGAATACCAAAAAAGCCTATTAGTGTCTGCCTACGCCGCTGGGAGACAGGCGTGAATTTATGTATGAATTATGTTATAAAGCACTATGTGTTACGACGTTGCAAATATTGTAGATTCTATTTGTCGACAGCTAAAATAAAACTTGTTGCAGACGAAAAGCGGTTATTCAAGTAGTATTCCTAATAAACAAGCAATTTTTAAGTTCGTTACACTGTTTGTTCTTTTTTTGTAACAATTCTTCCAATATACGTTTTATGATATAAGGCTATATTAAGGGGATCTTATTGTATGACGAAATTCGGGCAGTCAATAACGAACCCTCGAGATATGTGGTAAGGGGTCAATTCAGGTAGCTTCCACCTTAACTACAGAAATCGTAATAATAAGACAATAGAAGACACATAGACGCGTCTATGTGACTTCCCAACCCATATAAACAGCGACCTTGTCGCTGTTTATATGGGAACATAATTCTCCATTTTGTGATTTAGTTGTCCGCGGAATATCGTACGTGAATTTTTTTTATTAAAAAATTTATAATGTTGCAACGCAGCATATTCAATTGTAAAAACTCATCATGGACGTACAATTAAACGAATAATGGCATAACATTTCATCAGTAAGTTGATTATTTACTAATTATCATTGTATTAATTAATTTACATCTAGATGAATACTTTACTATGCCATTTAACTTTGCAAACTCGTTTATTACTTTTCGTATTGTACAATTACCATTGCTGCTTTTGTTCTACCGTAATAAGCGATACACGCGATGTTGACAAACTCGCCAAGTAATGTAATGTGAAACATTAGATATCATTGTGCATTGCGTATGTTTGTAATACGGTAAGATGTGGCGACATCGGTTTTGGAAGTTACCGAGCGCTAATTCAATTTTATTGTCTATAATTACGATTTCTGTGATATTGACTATGAGCTCTAGTGCTAGAACGCTTATTATTTACAATATTTTTAGTAAATCATGGTAACTCCAAAGTTCTATTCCATGCATGCATTGAATCATTTTACAATGTTGTAATTTGTCAGAAAAACTGGTGATTCCAAAATTATTTTCTGACCCTCATGGTATTTACTACATTGGCTAAAGAGATATAGGGTCTGCCGTTTAGGTGCAGATGGAGCGCTATGCGCATTATAAGAAGACAAAATTTCTTCTTTTCCTGAAGAAGGCAAGGTTTGACTAAAATTCCAATGATTTAAAACAGAGAAGAGAAGAAGTGGATGTAAAATAATATTTTTTTAAACTTAAATAATAATATAATACTGGATTGTAATAAAAGTCAAAGATTTCCTTTACAAAAAAAAAGATAAGTATATTTATTTTTATTATAAAAAAACTGGTAATTGTTTACTCTTTTTAAATTCCGATTATCGAGATAATTTACAAAGAAAATTGTGAGCTGCCCGGAATAACGCACCATTCGGGTTACGCGCTGTCACAATGTGACAAACATAAACATCATAATCCACTCGTGCCCGTTATAACGCCCATATTGGCGCAGTGTATTGTCTGCTTTCTACTCTTATCGGTGAAGAAGTGTAATACAGGCTCGGCCCGCACTTTAGTAAATAATGTCCACTCTCGCCCTAGGCTCTCATGTAATTGAAGCGGTGCGCTCGAGACAATTAATGTATGTGTATTAGTGTATAGTAAATTATAAGTAAATAAAACAAAACATAATAATATTTACTGTATTTTATTATATACATATAAACACTATATCCCTTTCTTATCAATTTTTTTCATCATATCCCATAACAATCACAAATCAATTTCATCTCTGTATTAATTATTATATATTTTGGTCTTCCGTATCCCGTTCTAGATTTTCTTCTTTTTTACTCTGACCAGATGGAAAAGCCGTCCAATCGCCTTTTACTTACTTCATATGTATCATATTTTACCTAAATATTTGGTTCGTTTACTATTGCGTACTGTGCAGTCGCCGTCTCGTACAAACTCAACGACATGTAACGTCGATTTAAAATATGTAGTAGGTACGCTTATTCGATTTTCCATTGTTTTTTCGTCAACCTTATCTCCCTCTATTATATTCAGTTGATCTGCGTTTCCTATCTGAATACTCTATATCTTTTACTTATTTTATTTTGTCTCTATCCCATATATCTGAATTATTTCGTCTGGAATTTAATTCACCTATCGATGAAAGTGTATTAGTGTATAGTAAATTATAAGTAAAGAAAACAAAACATAATAATATTTACTGTATTTTATTATATATTACAATTTTATTTCAACGAAGTAAAATCTCCATTAAGGAAACACAACTCATTTTCAAATAGTTTTCTCCTAATCAAATCATCCATCGACCTTTCTTAACATTGCAAATCTCTTGGTCTTTTTCTAAATATACAACAATGGTACTCATTGTTAAAGCAACCAGTCTGGATTTTTTTACTATTTGGTGCAAATTCTATCTTCTCCTTTTGATGGGATATTTGTCTTTCCTGGCTTGCATAACACTTTGAATGAATAGAACTGTAGCCTTAGCACCCATTGCATAAGGTTTTGACTTAGACCTAAATAATATCTCTAGGGGATTGTGGTCAGTGACTAGATCAAAAATATTTTCAAATAAAAAATATTGAAATGTTTGACTCCCCAAACCAATACTAGTGCCTCTTTTTTCGTTTGGCTATACCATTTATTATATATTTGGCCATACATATATTTGGCATATTGTACTCGCAGTCTGTCAAGGTTTCATTACCGTGGGCAATGATTCTTGGGCCATTTGCATCATTTTTTACAAGGAAATCACCAAGTCCGACGGGATTAGCATCTTCTTTTACCTGTATTGCATCTCTGACATCATTATACCCTAAAGTCTGTATTTGCGTGAGCGTCTGTTGGAGAGTTTGGAATGCTCTATCTTGTTATTTAGACTATAGTTTTTCCAAGCTTTCCCTTTTGCCAATCTTCTGTCTTAGCAGTTGCTTCAGAGGTTTTATCATGGTGATCAAGATTGGAATCCATTTGTTAATGTAGTTTATGAGTAATAAAAAACTTTGGAGTTCTTGTATGGCTTTTTGAACCCTAAATTTTATAATACTCGCAACATACTTGTCATGTTGTTCTTTACTGTTACTAAATACCAGCATATCATCAATAAAATTGACGATCTCTTTACAGTTTATCAGTATTCCTTCAATGATTTTCTGAAAAATCTCGGTGGCACAGGTAATGCCAAACATTAATCTTTTATATCTATATTATCATTTTGGGGTTATAAAAGTATGTAGTTATGTGTCGTCTGATTTAGGGTGAAATCCCACCTGATAGAAAGCAATTTTTTACATAAATTTTGCTAAACTATTTAGCTTGCTGCATTTTTCGTAAAAAATGGTCCATTGTATTCCAGGGGCGGTTTTTGCAAGATAGCAGAGTTCGTGCCTCTCATATCTACGCACAAACGTAATTCATCATTCTCTTTCATAATTGAAACTATAAGTGAAACCCAATTAGACGGGCCATGCACTTCTTTGATTATGTCATTGTCTAGCAATTCCTTAATTGCAACTTTTTCTTCTATGGGAATCGGTACAGGTTACACAGTAATAAAGATTTTACAGGTTTCTTTATAGAATCGTCAATGGGAAACTCTATTAATTTGCCCTTGAATTTAGGAAAAGTTGTTACTTCCACTTGATTTATCCCTAAACCAAGTTTTAAAACGCCTAGACGGACCGCTGTGTTCTTACCCAACAAGTCTCTAATACCCCTCACGTAAATGGTCGTATATTCCTTTCGTTCATCAACCTCGATTATAGTTTCAAATGAAAACTCTGTTGCCAAAAGAGCGTTACTACCAACCATATGCTAATAATAATGTCTTGTCCGGTCTTTTGATTTTATTTAAGATTTGAAGTATATAATTTTTCGCTTTTTGATTCTTCCCACATTTTGTCAGATACAAGGTTCAGTTTACATCCAGAGTCATCAGCATATCGATTTCTATACATATTATAGTGGCATCGTTATTCACTAGGAAAAAAAGTATATTTCTTGAGTTTCAATAAAATTTACGTCTCTACTTTTTTTTTCGTTTTCTTCCAATTTAGTTGAAAATTTTCCTCTTTTCGTGAATCACCAATTTTCCTTTTTTGTGCTTCTGTATTCTTTGTAGACCTGCAGTAGAAACGAAAGTGTCCAACTTTCCTGCAATAATGACACTTTTTACCTTAAGCTGGGCAATTAACATTATTAGGAACACGATTATTGCTTCCACATATATCACAATACTTCTTTATTTGATGCTGAGACTGATTTTAATAGTTTCTGCCCTGTTATTATTTCTAACCTACTTCATAATTAGGTTTATTTCCAAATTTTTGTTTTTATTCCCGTAATCTTGTAACTGTTGGTTTACTACTTCTAGTGTGTTTGCTTACGTTACGGTTTTGTCTAACGTGACAATGTCCCCTAAAAAAGTTGAAAAGTTAAAGTTACAGCCTATATACCTCCCACTCCTAGGTACAGGCCTCCGCTCATTTCTGAGAGGGTTTAAAGGCAAGGAATCGTCCACCACGCTGCAACAACGCGTCTTGGCGAACTTCAAATGCCTTCAAAATATTTTTTCTTATTTCTCAGACATGCAGGTTTTCTCACGATATTTTTCTTCACTACCGAGCACGTGGTAAATAAGCACTTAAAATTGCAATTCACAATTTTACTGGTGCCAGCAAGGATCGAACTGGGTTTGCTAGCATACTGTGAAATTCACAGCGAACGCTAACCATATGAGCTACTACGACTGTCCTGTTAAATGTATTTAAAAAAAAACTCCAATTTAATGGCAGTTAGTATCTTAGTGCCCAAACTCCTATTTAATGGTGGTATCTTAGTATTCGAACTCCAATTTAATAGTGGTATCTTGGTACCCAAACTCAGTTTAACGGTGGTAATATGTTCCATAACACTCAGCCTCCTATTTCGGTTTATTTGTTATACGAAGTGGAACACTGCTATGCTATTCAGGCTTTGAGTAAAAATCATATAATTAAGAAAAAAAAAACTATATGATTGGTCAAATGTGAACATATAATTTATATAAATAATCTAAACACGTAGTTCCTTTATCTTGCATCGTACTTCCATTTGGTACAACAATGACCAGAACAGGGATTAAAACAATTCATCATTATTCATATTCCACAGTTTTTTTCCTAGGTACTTTCGGATCTAGTTTATAATATGCAATTGCAATGCTAATTAGTTGCAGATTGCCAACCTATTTTTGTTTAAATAGCTTTGTAGCTTTATACTAAGTAGGTACTTACCTTTTTTCTCGTTGCCACTTGTTCTGTCTGCTTTCTACTCTTATCGGTGTAGTGTAACACAGGCTCGGCCCACATATTCACTCTCACCCTAGCGTGTATCCGACGCGGTTCGCTCGAGACGGTGAATTGTATGTATATGTATGTTTGTGTATTAATGTATAGTAAAATACTAGTAAACAAAACCCACCAATAATAATATTTACTATAATACTGCTTACTCTGAATACGCGTTATAGGTATTGAATTTACCCAAAGCCTAAATGTCACAGCAGTGGTACTTCCACGTCGTATAACAAATGAACCGGCTGAGTGTTATGGAACATATTACCATCGTTAAACTGAGTTTGGGTACCAAGATACCAACCATTAAATCGGTGTTTGGGTACTAGGATACCATAATTAAATTGAGTTTAGGTACTAAGATAACACCATTAATTTGGAGTTTGGTTACTAAGTTACTAATTGCCATTAAATTATAGTTTTTACTTTAAACACGCAAACACTACAAGCAGTCTAGAATGTAGTATTCGAAATACGTAGATTTTAGCAACACTTCTGTTTTTACAATTGTAGACTTTATGTACGATACACAAGACGCGTGACTAGGCGTAAGTCACGTAATCGTTAATCACTTGTTTGTAATATTACAGTAACATAGTCTTTGTCATGAATTCACAATGATGTCCCGGCTCAGACAATATCGACTATAAGTAAGTATATGCTCAGTTTTTAATTATCCTTAACACATTAATGGAAGCGACCGAATACGGTAGCGGCGGATATTCTGTCAAATTCCAAGTGACCGAATTTGGCCGCACCCACCCACAGCATTTTAACCCATAAATACTTGTATTTAGATACTACTTTTCTATAAAGGAGTTTGGCATTATAGAATCTATATGAAATTTTCTATCCTATAGTGCAATAAAAGTCATTTACTCTATGAATATTCATTTATAATCTACGGTCATTACGTATGCCATTTTCGCTTGGATGTTGTTGTGTTGATTTTTGGATTTTTCTAGTATTTTATTAGAGCTTTACTATAGTGTTTTATTATAAAAATGTTATGAAAGTTTTTGTGTGAATACAATTTATCATTTAACGTAAATAATTTTGAGTAATATATAGAAATAATAGTGATTTTTCACGCCGCCGGCATCCGCTTGGTATGTATCCGTTTCTTGTTATCAAAATACAATAAAGTATTTATGTAATGAAGTAAAACCACTAAAACAAGTAATATAACATAATAAATAAACAGAAACATGTATTATATTGAAATTTATAATCATTTTTATTAAAAATAAAAGCACGCGAAATTGCATGTTATGAAATTTCTTAGGTAAATTAGAAACGCCGCGTCACGCGAAGCGCGCTATTGTTGTCAATCGTTTAAGCAGGCGGTCCTGGAAGGGAGCACTGAAGTAAGAATACAGATGCTTTTTACACATTTATATACATATATTGCACTTGAAAAAACACCCAGACAATTTTTTGTATACCAAACAGGAACCTGTGACCCGAAGCGCTACAGCCAAAAGCATAGGCACTACCCGTTAGCCGTTACAGTTTAAATTGAAGAAATACTTAAAGAAAACCACACATAACATGTTGTCACTGGGCGAAGATGAAATGCATCATAGACTGATGTAGTTCTCTTTCGATTCATACAAAATCTTTCGATACAAAAAACAATAACTGGATGGAATTAGGCAAAAGAGGGTTAACAAAATACACATACTCTAGTAAGTTGTATTAGTGTAAGAGTAATGTTTTTATTTGACTATTCTTTGTTACTTCAATTACCGATACAAAAATGTGTTTCTCCTATTAACAATATTTACCTCAGAGGAAGCTTTATATTTACAGAATATTATGTCAGTTTCCGCTGATTTCTTATCAGTTTTCGTAATTTTATTAAAGCTATAATCCGGGTTAGTGGCGATATCCGGTGAGCAGGTCACCCGTTTGATTTTTATTAATAAGTATCACTCGTATTTCACTCATTTTTTCAATTTCACCAGACAGAAATCAAGTAAAAGCTTCCAGTAAGGTATGTATTTGTATATCAGGTAAAACGCTTTTATTAATTCACTTGACTGTCACTGGAAGCTTTACATTTGGATTTAGACCTGTTTATGACGTGTATCACCTTATGACGTCTCTTATTCAAAAAAAAGTTTCTTTTTAACACCAGTTTTATAAAAATGGCATAAGTAATTTCAAAGGAAGTATATTTGATCATAATAAGTTATTTTATTTAACTTTATTACCCTCAAAAGTTTTTTTTATTTTAAAGGTGATAAACGTGAACACATTTCACATGGTAACTGGAAAATGTTGTCCATAGACATCTACATTTATTCTCGACTAATAATCATAATGCAGATACGAACAAAACTCACAGCATCATTAAGGTGAGGTTTTATGTTGGTATAATGTAAGAGCGTAGTCCTTCCCCGGTCGAGCTGATCAATTCGCGCTGCAACCATTGTATAGCAGCACTATGGCTCTATAACATTCAAGTATTTCCGGTGATAAACAAGTCATGACATCTCATAATTTAATTTTAATTATTGACCACGGCTCATAAGTAATTTTTTTCTTATCCATCGGCATGTAAATGTTCACTGCCACATGGACGTCTCCGGTTGTAGAGAGGATTTCACTTAATCGTCCAGCGTGTAGGCGAATTGACGATTGATATGGCGTCTTGCGCCTTTTACGTAAACAAGATGTTTATATCGTATTTCATAGACACCTATGTTTATATATTATATATATTTTTATCATTGTCTATATTCACCCTTTACGATAACACCACACGCCAAATAAATAAACATCATATATAAACGATGATTGTTTTAAAAAATACAAATAAGCAAGTAAATTCTTTTATCATAGTTATTTGTTGTCTATTTACTTATCGAATTTTCTTTGTATACAATAACTGCAATAATTCATATCGGTTGGTATCTGCTGCCAGTGTTATCAGAAAAACGAGGACTAGAGAAAACCAATATCAATGCATAAATCACATATTTCTTAACGTGTTTTGTTGAACTAACAGCCTCCAAAACATAAGACGTCGATATATCAAAGAGACAGCTCGTTTGTCTGCCCCTCCGCTATCTAATACAGATTATTAAAATAATATATAAAAGTATTTTCTGTTTATTAATTCTGGTTACAAATTTTGTTTACCCAAAATACAAAGGTAGATTATTCAATAATTTGTATACATTTTATATACACATTATTTTTATATTAAAGTATAAAATATAAATTAATTTATATATATGTATTGGTTACTATATTATATAAATAGTATTGTGATGGCTAATTGTCATTACAATAAGGAAAACTCGCGTATTGTTGTGAATTGACGAAAAATAATATGGATGCATTCCATCTTAGCCCCCTTTTCCTTCTTAGATGTAGTTGTCAATAGCTGGGGGGCAACATCCACTTATCAGTTAGGCTGTGTGTCGTTTGTCACCTTTACTAGAATAAAACAAATATGTTAAAAATACAATACTAAAACTAAAAAATAAATAACAGCACAAAATGCTCGGCTAACATTTATATATAAGAAACAAGCTGGCTCGGGAGTAAGCCAACACTTTTTCACACCAATTGTGAATTTGTAACTTTTGTCCATAAACACAATTTGTTAATAACTTAATTACAAGTTCATATACTTATTATTGCTAGGAAATGAATCCAATCATAGCTTATCAATCATGGTGTCGACAATACAAATGTATTATGTGGATATGACTTCAATCGGTCAAGTCTTTCAGATGATACGCAATCACTAACATACGCATCAAAGATTATAATATTATATATAAACATTTAATATTAATTTTGCTAATATTCTTTTATGTAATGAAAGTGCTTCTTTGACATTTAATAGGAGCAAGTCATTAAGCTACTAATTTAAGTACAGTAATAATATTTAAAATACAAACATGTGTGTACGAAAGACTCATTAACCATTTAAATAAAACTAGTTTTTATGGATTATATCGCGTATATTAACTTATATTATATTCCCGACGTTTCGAGCACTTTACTTTCCGCACTAAAAACATAGATGATGTGAAGAATCGACGCTCTGAGAAGTCTGCAGTCTTTGAACATGTACAAGATCACCCTCGTTACTACATCAGACTGGAAAGAACACATCAAATCCTCGCTAAAGAACACCGATTCTTTCTAAGGATGATTCTCGAGACTTTTGAAATCAAAAAACACCCTAATTTCTATAGAGAATATAGCTGGGTGCTACCATCTAATTGGGATCCTATAATTAATAATTTATCACAACCAAAGCACACGACTTCAATACTTCAAGATACTATATTGTCATACTGCGTAGGTCGGAACAAAAATTAATAATTTTAATCTGGAGTTAGCTGTGGTAACTACGACATTGGGACGTCGAACACTTCAATATCTCCCATGAGCATGGGTGCTGTAAAGTGCTCAAAACGTCAGGAACATAAAATACATTAATATAAGCGATGTAATCCGTAAAAACTAGTTTTGTTTAAATGTGTAGCGTTCACGTAAACATAAAATATCATGATCATTAATCAACCGCACGGAGATGTAACTAGTTGGCTAAATGTGAGTATTATTACTACTTTAACAGCTAAGAAGTTTATTGTGTAGGAGACTTCGTTACGCGATTTCGTGCCGTGGGTAATTACCTCAGTATAATTAGTATGAAGGCAACGTGGCGCAATGGCTTAGCAATGAGTTGCAGCGCTAAGGACTGCGAGTTCGAATCCCGCATGAAAAAAGTATTTGTAATGCCTACAAATAGTTCTTCCGAGTCTGAATGTTTGTACTGGTGAAAATGGAATGCCTCGTTTACAGTAAAAAAGATATCCGGTTCTCCACACCCACAATACGAAACACAACATAGCAGAGTAAAATAGCAGCCTTAAGCTGCCATTCGTGCTACAACTAATATAGCTGCAGCGTGGCCCTACCACCTATAGACCTACGTATCCGATTGTGAAGGTAACGTTTTAAAAAAACAGTATTCTAATTATAGGTATTATTTTAGGTTTTGTTCTCACATATTTCACAATTATTACCATGTCACTGACCATTTTGCAAATATATATTCGAAGTGTTACTCGCAAATATTTTTTAATAAAAAATATAAATATGTAGATAAGTAGTATATTATTATTTCAGTGTACTTAAAATAAAGCTAGGAGGTAAAATAAATAAAGGGTCCATTACAAAGCCCTAGTTATCGCAGATGGACAGAGAGAATGACCGAGATTAACTAATTCACAGAAACTATTACAGGATTAATTGCGGTCGGCAGATCACCTCACATATCGGTCAGTATAATTTAGTTTAGTGATTGATCGTATTAATTAATGTGTATTCAATATGCGGCAATTTTCGATATTCAAAATGCGTCACAGAATTGGAGAATTTTATGGGGATGTGAAAACTGCGGTAAGTGTTGCACAAAAACGGATTTGACAGCTCGAACTGGGATTTTAGATACAAATTAAGTGACTGAATTATCGTGATTAAATTTAGGTGGCTAGTATGTTTTTAATATAGCGTATATAATAAACAAATGGCGTACACTCCACACCTCGGTGTCTCTATAAAGGTCGACTGTAGTGTGCAAGGAATACTTTTTAACCCTTTTGTTTTATACGTGGTAGAGCCATGCTGCAGTTATATTAGTAGTATAGTTGTAGCGCGAATGGGTCAGCTCGACCGGGAAAGACCCTTTCACAGAATACCAGCGTAAAATAGTAGCTTAATACTGCTGTGTTTCGTATGTTGATTGTAGAGAACCGGAGACTTATTTTACTGGAAACCAGGCATTCGATCTTAGTCCTCATGGGTGACAACGCATCTACATTTTGATTCGTAATCGAGGATATATGTAGATGTATATGTGTACGCTCGTTTGTCACCCTATCCTATGAAAAAAACATGGCCTACAAAACTGTACTTTGAGCCAGAACATTTTTAGCATTAGAGGTCTAAATCTAATTCTCTTTATGATACCTCGGTATGGTTTTCCTATTGTAGTAGTGTTGGGGGTACTGCTGCTGGGATAAGTGGTGACGGTGACAATGTATGCAATAGGGTGACAGCAGTGCTCTTCAAACAAGGTAATAAAATGCATTTCTTTTTCACTGGCTTATTAATTTTTATGTCTTTAATTTCTTTTAAAACAAATTTTAATCCTTTAAGAATTTGCATGCTCTGAATATTTGCGCAGTACATTGACTTTTCTACTTCCTGTCTCCAAACGACTAAAGTTAGTGAAACTCCGTAATGCCGTTATCGTTCCCAGCCTATTATCATCAATTTACCTAACTTGGTAGGATTTAAAAGTTTTACGAAACTACTTTGATTTCAAGCGACAAGGGCCATAAAATGTTTTTCAAAATAACTTACAAAGGTTATATCTAATTAATTGAGAGAAACAATATTTAAATGCGTACTTTCCCATACATGTTTTATTTATTCGTGGCAATTGCAAAATTGGCAATTTGCAATTTGCAATTGGCAGTTATTAACTTTTACTAAGGGTGACCGCTACACAAGGACGTCGCCTTTTGTAGAGAGGATTTGTGGCAGAACTATCGTTTTAAATTTGTAAAGGTTATATTAATTAGGAATTTTAATACATTCACTGAAGTTGAATGATAATATTAATTTGAAATTAATTTGTCGGTACGATACGCGCACTACCTACTGTAGTTATAAAATAAATGAGTGTGTAAGTAGGTGTTTGTTTTCTACAAGCAGGGGTGGATCTATATATAAGCTTTTTGTATTTTTATAAAGGGCCCCAAGCCCCCAGTGAAGACAATAGTCATCAAAGCATCGAAAATAATTATGATTATATTATGTAAATTTCAAAAGTTTTGGTGGCGATGAGAGAATGATGATGAGAGAGTTAATTTTCGAAAAGAGACAGAAATTTATTTATTAAAGCGTCTAAACTCGATACTATTTATTACGAAATTTTAGAGAGGATATTTGTGAAGGCAACTAGTACTTAAACTTATGTAGCTTAAAAAGTTTGTGAGCAACATAGGTCTGGTTTTGGGTAAAAAATTAGAGATATACGAGGAGCTAGCTAAAACTTAAATACAAGAGTGGGATCAGAATACAGTGATATAAAAAAGAGACAAATTACTTCGAAACTTTCAGTTCAAGTCAAAATAGTAAATTTTTATAAAGAGACATTCTAAACGTTGCGTTAGATAAGCTGTTTTGGATTATGGATTTAAATAGAAGATGCCAATTCTATGGGGAATTTAGAAAGAAATTCAAACTTTTAATGGATTGCATGACAACAATAATGAAAACAGATGTGGAAAGTGTACCTACGTAATATTATTGATTATTAACCAAATTACGTAGACGAACATTTAGTGAATGAGTGAGTTCGGTTAAAATCTTACTAAAGTCTAAGCTGGAGTCTTACACCTCTTGCAGTGAAATTTTTAATGAAAAGAAACTTCTTGATGTTTTTTCCAGAATACTTTATTATCTAATAGAATTTTTTAACGTTATCAAGCATTTGCTGTGAAGCAGAGCGCTCCTTTTCCGTGAGAGCCGTGGTAGCTCAGATGGTTAACGCTCGCTGTAAATATAACAGAACGTGAGTAACCCGGTTTCTATCCCCGCCGGCACCAATGAAATTGTTAATTGCAATTTTAAGTGCTGATTTACCGCGTACTCGGCGGTGAAGGAAAACATCGTGAGGAAACCTGCATGTCTGAGGAATAAGGAAAAAATATTTCGAAGACATGTGAAGTTCTCCAACACGTATTGGGGCAGCATGGCGGACACTTCCTTGTCCTAAAACCCTCTCAGAAATGAGGGGAGGCCTGTGCCCAGGAGTGGGACTTATATAGGCTGTAACTTTACTTACTAACTTTAGAGCGCTCTTTTTCCAGGATATCGTATATAGAAAACAAATATTTCACCAAAAAATTTTCATGTAAAATGTTGCCAAGACGAAGCCATATGGCTCGCACTGTCAAAAAATATCAGATCTTCATGTAGAGCCAAGCTTCTAACTCTACACGCCCTAATTCTACAAGTCCTGATTTCACAAACTACGTTTTAGTAAAAAATTTTGACTTGGCCCTTTCGTTACTACCGGCTGCTGTCGTTGGAAGTGGACTACTGCTGGTGGCGATGCTGCACGCTGCCTCTTCATTTTGGCCTCGGCATGGGACAGCACGGATGGTAAGTCTTTTTATTTTTTCTTTAATAGAACTATTGTATAACAGAAAAGTAATGAAGAGTGAATAAATTTTGACAGGGCTTGTCGTAAAGCGACAATTAAAAACTAAATAACCTAACCTAACTACAACAAAACAACCAAAAAATAAAATAAATTATTTAAAAATTTGAAAAGATTTACAGTTTCTTTTATAAAAAAAGGTATGAAGGTGATGATGGGCTGTAATGATGATAGTGATTTACAATATTATTAAAAAAAATAACAAAAATAAAGATACTGCAACGAAGTATGCACAGGCTATGCCTATGATAGGTGCACAGCGCCTGCTCTAGGTACACGCAGAATCTGGAGAAAGCACATGCAGCGTCTGGAGAAGGTACACGCAGCGCTTGGAGTAGGCACACGCAACGCCCGGAGCAGATACACGCAGCACCCGGAGTAGACACGCAGCGTCTGGAGTAGGTACACGCGGCGCTTGTAGTAGGCAAACACAACGTCCGGAGTAGACACACACAGCGTCCGGAGTAGACACGCAGCGTCTGGAGTAGGAACACGCAGCGCTTGAGACAAGCACGCTCAGCGGCTGAAGATAGCGCGGGCACTAATAGGTGGAGGCGTAGGCGTGGCTAGGCGACGACTTCAGGAGAAGGCTTGCAAGATCCCGAGGCAGTGCGGATAAAGCCTTTCAGAGGTGCTTCTCGTATCAAAGCTGAAGTGAGGACCTCTATCGGCCGATTCCTCGGCTTTTATACTTTTTGACGGATCTGGGATAAGAACGAGAAATTATTTGAAATTATTTAAATTAAAAGCAAATTTTTGTAAATGGCCAAGAAGAAAAGAGTATTTTTGAAGTAAAAACATCAGGCCGGTAACAATATTTGAATAAAAATTGCCACGACAACCAGATAAACAACGATGTCAAAACATGTCAAATTTTGGTTTTAAGCTCGTAATACAGAAACGGCAAGATTTAAGTGAAAAATGAGATATTATTTATATAGGAAAAAAGGTAGCGCAAGAGCGCGCACGAAACCCGAAATTGTAGAGTTACGGAGAACTAAATAAAAGATCGAAAAAGGTAGACTCCATTGACACCGATTTAAAAAGTGCTGATAACGTGAAAATACGAAGTGAAAATGATTTGTTATTGTGTTCTTATGAATTAAAAATATTACAGGATCCTATGGAAATAAAGGTGATGCAAAATATCCAGTTTTGAGGTGAATGTAGAAAATCAAAAACAGAATGGAAAAATAAAAATAAAATAGTGTAAAATGATATGTAAGTATGTATGTAAGCATAACACTACATTTTCCCCAAATTGTCGTAAAGCGACAATTAAAAACTAAATAACCTAACCTAACTACAACAAAACAACCAAAAATAAAATAAATTATTTAAAAATTTGAAAAGATTTACAGTTTCTTTTATAAAAAAAGGTATGAAGGTGATGATGGGCTGTAATGATGATAGTGATTTACAATATTATTAAAAAAAATAACAAAAATAAAGATACTGCAACGAAGTATGCACAGGCTATGCCTATGATAGGTGCACAGCGCCTGCTCTAGGTACACGCAGAATCTGGAGAAAGCACATGCAGCGTCTGGAGAAGGTACACGCAGCGCTTGGAGTAGGCACACGCAACGCCCGGAGCAGATACACGCAGCACCCGGAGTAGACACGCAGCGTCTGGAGTAGGTACACGTGGCGCTTGTAGTAGGCAAACACAACGTCCGGAGTAGACACACACAGCGTCCGGAGTAGACACGCAGCGTCTGGAGTAGGAACACGCAGCGCTTGAGACAAGCACGCTCAGCGGCTGAAGATAGCGCGGGCACTAATAGGTGGAGGCGTAGGCGTGGCTAGGCGACGACTTCAGGAGAAGGCTTGCAAGATCCCGAGGCAGTGCGGATAAAGCCTTTCAGAGGTGCTTCTCGTATCAAAGCTGAAGTGAGGACCTCTATCGGCCGATTCCTCGGCTTTTATACTTTTTGACGGATCTGGGATAAGAACGAGAAATTATTTGAAATTATTTAAATTAAAAGCAAATTTTTGTAAATGTCCAAGAAGAAAAGAGTATTTTTGAAGTAAAAACATCAGGCCGGTAACAATATTTGAATAAAAATTGCCACGACAACCAGATAAACAACGATGTCAAAACATGTCAAATTTTGGTTTTAAGCTCGTAATACAGAAACGGCAAGATTTAAGTGAAAAATGAGATATTATTTATATAGGAAAAAAGGTAGCGCAAGAGCGCGCACGAAACCCGAAATTGTAGAGTTACGGAGAACTAAATAAAAGATCGAAAAAGGTAGACTCCATTGACACCGATTTAAAAAGTGCTGATAACGTGAAAATACGAAGTGAAAATGATTTGTTATTGTGTTCTTATGAATTAAAAATATTACAGGATCCTATGGAAATAAAGGTGATGCAAAATATCCAGTTTTGAGGTGAATGTAGAAAATCAAAAACAGAATGGAAAAATAAAAATAAAATAGTGTAAAATGATATGTAAGTATGTATGTAAGCATAACACTACAGGCTAGCCATATGATCTCATCTTGTCAACATTTTACATGAAAATGTTTTCGGTGGGATTTCACCTCTTTATTTAAGTTGCTTATAAAAATAATATCTTATTTTGTATTTTTTTTCTTTCTTTTTTCTTTTTTTTTTTTTTTGTATTTCTTGAGGTGATTGGAGAGGTGCATTTTTTCATAGCCCACTCTTTATCTATGCCATTTTTATTTATTGGTTTACTGTTTATAATAAGCAATAGAACTGGAAGATATTTGGCTCATAGGCGATTGTATTCAACTTTAGCTGATTGTTGTGCTTTAATACTTTTAAAGTCAATATTTATAAGGTCAAATTAGTCACTCTAGAGAATGTTACATAAGCCTGCTCACAAGAGAACGTGGATGATCCAATATCAATGAGAGCATTATTCAAACTTACTGAAAATCCTTAAAATATGTATTTTATTATTTTTTATAACAAAAAGTAACAAGGAGTCCCTATATCAATTTTCAGACCTTTAGTATCAAAATTTGCGGAAGTCTCATACAAACTTCCATCGCCTAGTTTAAGAGGTTGTGGGGGTAAAAGTTCCAAGATTTTTTGTTGTTTATCTACTAATATAACTTATATATCAAATTTCAGCTTTCTAGGAGTTCAGGAAGTACCCTAAGAATATTGATGATTATCAGTAAGTGAGTCAGTGATGAAATCGGTTTTTTTAGATATCAATTAAATTTTACGTATAAGAGGTATGCAATTGAAACTTGATATATTTAATGAATTCACTATTAATAACATATCCTGAGAATTTTTTCAACTGGTATAACCCAAATCCAAGTTATGAGGGTTCATAAAAACGACGAAGTTCTTCGAGAAAAGGTAGGTAGTGCCTCGTTTTTGTTTGGTCGGCTCGTCTTGGCGGGGCGCTGCCGTGCCCCCAAATAGATCAGCAATGTTTAAGAACCGACTAAATAATTTATCAGTTATTTACAAAAAATGTTATTTAATGACTGATTCAAAGACTGAAAATTTGATAAGCAAATAAAGAAATTTGCAAAGCAAAATCTAGACAAGTCTTTATAATTTATTTAACATAACTACCCATAACCTTTTAATCCCTTATGCAATAATGTCTTATAGTTGCTGTTTGTGTATCGAAGTCATATAATTATTTTTTTTCCATACCGTATACATCATTATAGAAAACAGTTTTTTGACTTGATTGGTATGTTTAATTTGGAAGGGAGCCAAGTAGTGTTAGTCCACGTTCCCACAAATTCACGGTCGGCCCCTGTCTACAAGCGTCCTACAACGGTCTAAAATAATAAATTATAAATGCGAAATAACATTATACAAATGTTTGGGCATTCGGATTACTTTTTATACAAAAACTTTTTGAGCACAATAAATAAAACAGCAGTAAACTCAAAAAGGCTGACTCGGATTAAAATCTGTAAAACAAAGTTAAGACTTCGTAGTTACATCTTATAGCGGGCAACAAAAAATAATGTACAGAAACTTTACCGCTTTTTGAGAAAAATACCTCTGATAACATAGTTTAAAAATATTATTAGGGCGAAGGAATTTATATTTGAATTAAAATTTCATATTCCAAATTTTGGAATTTTCATAAAATTTTCAAAGGCATTCAATCTATACAACTCCTTTCCATTTTATTTTATAAAATAAAATAAAAATAACAAAATGATTTCTTATATTTACGCGATTTGTGATCATATCCTAGACGGCCCCAACCATTACATCAGATTTGATAGACCACAAATCCTCGCGAAAGAACACCGATTCCTACCAAGGATGATACGTGAGGCTATTGAAATTAAAAAACATCCTAATTTCAATAGAGAAGGAGGCTGGGTACTACCACCTGCTTGGGATCCTATAATCAATAAAATTAAAACTAAACCCAAGCATACCACTGCAAGACCTCAGGACATAGTCAGTTCATTTTGCATAGATCGGACCATAAACAATAATTAAAAAAGCTGAAGGTACTCCGGGTTTAACAATGACATCGGGACGTCAGTCATCTCAGTCCCCCGTGACCATGGGTGCTGGAAAGCGCCCGAAACGTCGGGAATTAAAAATAAAAAGTAAAAATAAACGCGATAAAATCCGTAAAAGTAGTTTTCATGTAAAAATAACAAATAAATGTTATTAGTTTATTTTAAAATTAATAACCGTGTTCATAATAAATAACCGTATAAAATAACCGACTATCTAATATAGTTCAGTGTGAATTATAAGAGACGACAGAGGGAAATAAACAAAAATTAAGAAGGAGATGGTCAGCAACGTCTTTCTAATAACAATTAAGAAATGAGAAAATGTAGTCGCCAACCCGCTGACAACTGTCGGAAACATCTTTCCTATGAGAAAATCTACTGGGGAGGCCTATAGTCAGCAATAAAATTTGAAATTTATGAAAGTATTATACTGTAAGTTATGCTTTTTTTGTTTAAAAAGTCCCAAAGAGTTTCTTGCTGGTTCTTCCCAGGGTAGAGGTTTTTTCCAAACCAGTGGTGAAAGTAAAAAATGACTTTCAATAAGAATTATACGCAATCAACATTGAATAAAAATGGTTCTATTCTATTCTATTCTATACTACTCTGTTGATAGACTATAATTGTAATCACGACGGTCTTCAAATATATTCTTTATTCAAATCTTTGCAAATACATGTTACTATGGCATAGTTTTTTTTTTATAGAATAAGGGTGACAAACGAGCTCACAGTCCACCTGATGGTAAGTGGTTGCTGTGGCCCATAGACATCTACATTTATTCTCGATTAAGAATCAAAACGCAGATGCGTTATCAACCCTGAGCATTAAGATGGAATACCTCGTTTCCAGTAAAAAAGAGTCCCCGCATCTCTACACTCACCGTACGAAGCGCAGCAATATTAACACTGCTATTTTACGCTGGTATTCCGTGAAAGTTAAAAAAGTTAAAGTTAAGTTACAACCTATAAACGTTCCACTGTTGGACAAAGGCCTCCTTTCATTTCTGAGTGTGTTATGTAGCAATTAGTACGCCAAGCTGATTCAGTATACTACAAGTGGACTTCAAGTCCACTAAGGGCTACACATGTCCTCGAAATATTTTTATACCTCAGACATCACCGAGCATGTGGTAAATTTTTACACACCCACATTAAATTTTAATTAACGATTTCATTGATTTTCGGTGTGGGTCAAACATGTTTTGCTCATTTTATTTAGTTCTTGATAAAAACTAGCCCGAACGAGTATTCGATAGAGTATTGAGAAATATTTGTTTGGGCTCACAAATTGAAACTGAAAGCAAAGATTTCGAGATATTTGTACTTATAGGAACAGTCTAAATAATAGAAAGCGAAGTTTGTAAAAATATATTTATTATAATATCATGTTTTAAAAAATGAAGATAGTGAGAGTACTCTTAACTAAATCAATGTTAACTAATTTTTTATACCACCTCGGCTTCCACGAGCTGTGGTAGCTCAGATGGTTAACGCTCGCTGTAAATATAACAGAACGCGAGTAACCCGGGTTCAATCCCCGCCGGCACCAATGAAATTATTAATTGCAATTTTATGTGCTGATTTACCACGTGCTCGGCGATGAAGGAAAACATCGTGAGGAAACCTGCATGTCTGAGGAATAGGAAAAAAAATATTTCGAAGACATGTGAAGTTCGCCACACGCATTGGGGCTGCACGGCGGACACTTCCTTACCCTAAAACTCGCTCAGAAATGAGGGGAGGCCTGTGTACAGCAGTGGGACGTATATAGGCTGTAACTTTACTTTTAACTTTTTTCCACGGGTAATTTTTAGATCTCTTATTCATCAATTACCACTCAATACTAATAATACTTGACTACCGTTTTTTAGTTTTAGCCAGGTTAGCGGACAGCAGTTGATTAAACCAAAATCTACCCTAATTTCTCTTTTTGAAAGATAGCGTTATTACTCATGTAAAACATAATAATTAAGTATTGGAAATCAATTATTACAATGCCATTACTACCTGTATAAAATCATACGAGTATATTAAATAATAGAACATTAATAAGTATTTATTCATTTATAGATTAGTATGACAGTTTAGTTGATTTGAAAAGAGGATTGCCTACGTGCCAGCTATTGCGGATAGTGTGAAATTATTACCATGTCCCCGACAAACAACCATAATACGTACGTCATGGGGTTTTTAAGTGCTTTTCAACAAGAATTTTCTATAGGCTGTTTCCGATCCCACATCTTTAGAGACCTCCAAAGAAAGAGTCCTACTCCTTGCTTATATGTAGACCGAAAACGTACCCGAAATTCCAATGGATCTGTCAAAATACCTCAATTTGCAGAAAAATCTATCACTTGTCCCGATACGCAGGGGGAAGACACAGACATGTGTTCTTTATAGATCAAACAAAATTACTATTGAAAAGCACTACAACAAGCAAAATCATGTGTATCTCATATCCCCATTAATGGTTGGGTGGGGAATGTTCTAAAAAGGAGTCACTAAGCTTCATTTTTGTGAAAAGCAAGAAAATATTTAAACCAAAGTTTATCAAGAGACTCTCTCGTGTAGTCGAGCTCTTTTTAAAAATAATCTTAGGATTTTCCAGCGGAACTCCGGGTCATAAGGTCAAGCAACTCAAACATGGCTCGGGAATAATATTTTTGTAAGAAATTAATCTAGGTCCTTTTGGTCGGTACTAGAGAGTATGTCCTGCTGAAAACGTTATTCATTGAGTCTCACACGAAATCTTTACATATCGTGGTACAATGTAGCCATATATTCCCTATAAAGATATTGCGTGAATGGACTCACGCAATATCTTCATAGGGAATACGAGTATATATATGGCTTCGTGACCAAAGAAATCCGGTGCGTGTATGAAAGCCGAAGGCGAAAATTTTGAATAAAAATATTTTAATACTTCGCTTAAGACTTTTACAAATACGCACACATGTTTATTATTATTGCACTTTTCTTTAAAAATGCATGTTAATGTGTTACTGAAATTACGGAAGCAATAGATATTATATGTATTTTAATTTACGGTATTTTGACTCAATATCAATCATGTCAGGATGCTTTATGTAGAGTGGTTTGATGATGCGAGCGATGTTTGTAAAATGATTACCGTACCGATCGCTTACAATGACACTCGACTATGTCCGATATTTTAATAAATACGATCACGTTTGTCACAATGTAAAACGTTAATTCTTTTTTATTTGTAAATAAAAAATGACTCGATATTCGAATTACCGAAAAAATAGATTTAGAAATTATGGAAATATGTATTATATTTATATTTACATATGTTTTAAATTACAAGTTGAAATAGTTTTTTAAGAAATAAAGTAATTACTTTAAAAAATTTTACTTTAATAATTTATATATATATATATATATATATATATATATATATATATATATATATATATATATATATATTTATTTCAGGATTTTCATAAATTGTATATACGTAATTAATATTAAAATTCTTTGATCTTTCCTTTTATTACTGTTTTTAATATTTACCGATAATTATACGTATTATATATATTATGAAATCTCTGATAGTTCAGCACTAGGAATTTAACCTGTATCTCAGCAATCAGCGTCCTCTCCCAATTTAATGACCTAAATATAGCTAAAATAAAGGTTCATCTATCTATACGAGTTGTTTAAAAATAAATATATAAACATAATATGATAAAAGCCATTTCTTATAACTTTTTTTAAAAAATTGCACAGATAAAATGGATGAAAGTTTAGAATTTCGTTTATTTTGTTATACAAATGTACACTAAGATAACCATGTTGGCGCCTGGCAAAGGACGTGCAGAAAACTGTTAGGAGTTAGGACATAAACTTTTGTTCGTTTTCCTTCTACTTTGTCTTTATCGTACGCAGAAGCAAGATGTTGTCTACTTATAAGTTATAAAATATAAAACTGTCGAACAGTAAGAACTTGACAATAACTAGTGTCCTAGTTGGGAATCTATACGGCTTAAAATTCATTGTTAGTTAACTAACGATTTTTGGGCTCTTTCTAGTTAAAAATGTAGGTTTTAGAAGTGCTACCCTAAACTCTAATACAATAATTTATCACCGATACGAGCAAGCACGTAATGTACTTTGAAAGTGTATTAAAATCAGCCTCATACATTAGATGTTTAAAAGCCCAAATAAGCTTCCTTGTCATAGAGGCTTGTAGATCGATATGACAAAGCCCGTTTTTTTACAATTTAAAATGACGCCTAGGTATTTAACAGTATCATATTTATGGATCAAGAGGCATGAACATTGTCAACAATGTAACTTGATTAATATATTTTCAGTATGTTTTTTCTTGATAATATACTGCATAAAAGTTGTTTTTGACAAGTTTAAATTAAGTAAATAGAGACTTAGCCAGCTGTTTTACATTTTAAGCTTCAGTTTATTTCAGCAATTTTACAAGTCTAAGTTTATATAGTTCCCAAGATTCTCCATAAAATACAAGAGCCAAGTCATATGCATATGTAAATATTTGCCCCTTATGTAATAGCCGTTGGCAAAGATCATGAATGTAAACCAAGAAGAGACTTGGGCCAACAATGCCACCTTGTGGGCCGCCGTATGTTACTACGGCATTAACTTACTATTCCATCGATCTTAACACTCTGTTTACTATAACAAAGAAAGTTCTTGAAGATAGAATGCGCTATGTCAGGAATGCCGGCTCTTTCTGGATTTTCAAGGATAGTGAGAAACAGGATCAAATGCCTTGTTTGTTAAATGTTTATTAACAAGCTTAATAGTTACGTAATGAAACAAGCAACTAGCAGTATTTTCTGTACTTTTTCCCGACCTAAAACCATATTGATGACGTGATAGAATATTACTATTTTCTAAGAACTTCATCAACCAAGTGTTCACAACATTTTCCAAAATGTTTAAGAGAGAGATTAGCCAGCCCGGTAATTATTTATAGTATCGTGTACTGAAGTTGTTATGATTTGTGTAGATTTTTGAGAGATTTTTGGAAATATACCCTGATCCAGACAGATACTAAATAGCTTAGGTAAGGGTGAAACAAGCATATTTTTAGCTAGCTTGATTATGAACCTACAGCGCAGGCTGACGTATGTCGATGAAAATATACTCTTTTTCTGCTTTGTCGAGTGGGATTTTTATATTAAAATTTTATACGCACGAAAATAAATTATAGAATATTAGATTATGATTTCTTTTTTTTTTTACTAAAGTGTAAACAGTCTACGCGCCGTTCACCTTTAATTTATTTTTCTTTTTCTTATATAAGTAAATGTAAGGAAAATGAAAAAATAGCACTTAATCATTAAATTTCCAAAATATTAAAATTATATTTTAATTTTATGATAATATTAATATTAAAACCACGAAAGAAGTAAAGAAGATAGTTTTTATTTATAATTATTTTATATTAAGAAGAACCAGAAATTAAAATTCTCCCAACGATGGGATACGCTTTATAATATAAAAGTATGCACGTTATGTAAATACATGACATAACTATTAAATATTTTTTTTTAAATTATTTAGAGAACCACAAAGAAGTTTACAATATATCTTATGCTAAAGCTTATGTTCTATTAAAATTTCTTACGTATCATAAACTCATCGACGACGGCCACACATAGAGTATAAAAAATAGAATAATTATGTGAGGGACCTAATTTTGTAAAAGAAAAGTACCTTAATATCTAAAATATTATTTTAACATGTATTAGAGGTTAGAGTTTAGTGTGTTAGTGCGTTAGCATATGTGCGCTCGCATGCGAGCGCGCGTGCGCGTGTCTGTATCTTTATGCATGTACATATATAGTCATTGGTTAGATAATTTACAGTTAGTATTAGTAGTTAATTTGTTCAGGTCTATGAAGAGACATTAAGTGTTTAACAGCAAGTTAACTAGCTGTCTGATATAGGATCTGGTACCGCAAGATAATAAATCTACCGAATTAATTTTTTGTTGTGTGTGTCAACCATACGAAGAAGGGGCGATCGGATACAGATACCGGCCGGATAACGGCGTTTGTCCGAGATCTTGGCACAGTAAAGAGTGAGTGAGGATGCAAAGAACGCACACTTGCCCAAAATGGTACGGAGTAACTAATACGATTAATTATATCTGTGCAATCATACTTGTTATTGCACAGATCATAAAGTAATCTTGCCTTAAGTTGAGTGCGCCTAGACCTTAAGTCTGAGAGCTTATATGTTGTTAAAAGGAGCACATACGATAAACGCTGACGGTGATATTTGTAATTAGGTAACGCGACGCAAGAACTTTTTTTGTACCATTTCAATGCTATGATTATATTTTTTATAAAGTGGGAATCTATAATAATGTACTAAATATAAATGTTTGTATTACTACCGTTTATGTTGAAAGAAAGCGAAGGGAGGCTTGGGTAAGTCGTTCTCGATCAAAGGTCTCTGCTGGCAGTGACGTCGTGTCACTCAGATCGTCCACTTTCTTTTAATATGTTTGACGAGGGCAATGGCTGCCATACGTGTCACACTTGTAAACAGTTGCTGTTTGTTTATTTTTATATACCTGTAGTGTAATTTATACACTACAATACATTCTGGATAACCTGGATACTACATACAATACAATACTAATATTTATTATAAGTATAAAATAGATGTTTGATATAGGTAAATTCAATCTGGTATAACTATTAAATCAAATTAGAAACTATATCGAAATTTAAAACCTACAAAGTTTTAGAATATTACTTTATTTTTATTATCTTACAATTATTAAAATAGTAGCTGTGCTGTTGTGTTTCGTATGGTGAGTGTAGAGAACCGGAGACCCTTTTTACTGGAAACGAGGCATTCCATCTCAGTTTTCAGGGGTGACAACGCATCTGCACTTTTATTCGTAATTGAAGGTAAATGTAGATTCTTAAGGGCCACAGCATCTACTTACCACCAGGTGGACTGTGTGCTGATTTGTCACTATTATTCTATAAAAAAATATTACCATTCACAAAATTTAAAAGACAAGTGGTGGGCTCCGCATGTGATATAATAATTATTAAGTATATAATTAATTAGACATTAAGTTGTTCTGATCGAAGAGCTATAAGTAAAACTTTTAACCTTAACTTATCTAGTCATAGTATACTAATGACGTCTACTAAGGAATTCTTACGCTTCGTCAGCCGCAACCGCCGTACATCGGCTTCGTTCGCTCATTTTGCGAATTGAGGGCATCAGTAACCTAAAACTTCTTGCTTTGCTAGGCATCGCACCTATTATTTGAATTTGCCCCAGAACAGTCTTTAAAAAATGTCCATGTTTATTTTACCTGTATACTTAAATCACTCTGGTTTCTCTCTTACTTTAATGGAAATTACATTATTCGATCAATAGGTAAATAAGCTTAGTCAAAAGTTAAATTTCAGTTGATCCAATAAATTTTAGATGAAATCAATCGAATATGAAATAAAATTATAGGTGCAAATAGTTTGTTCTTTCTTGTCACTTATATGCGACAAGCGGTACTTAAAATAAAAACGGGCCAAAATTTTCACACATAACCTTTTATTATTAAAGATACTTTTGTTTAAAAAGTTACGTTTTTTCTTCAATAAGTGTTATTTGAACTTAAAACCTGTTTGCCGTATAACCAAATGTATTTATTTTAGCTTTTATTGCAATTACCTATATATAAAGGCTTATTCTTCATGTTCACATAACCGAGTCAATCCGTCTTTAACAAAGGTGTCCGTAAAGACAATATATCCAGTCAATTCATCAAGGTGACAGATAAAGCGTCAGGAATAATCGTCCTTAATCAATAACTAATAATCTATTAAGTATGTGGCGAGAGTGTAATACCTCTCAATGTTAAATCTATTACAAGCGCATTAAATTCTATGTTATAGGGATATTTATTTGTAAAACTGTAATTATAATATACATATATAATTTTGCAATTTACGAAAACGTAAATACCGAACAAGTGATATTACATAGGTGTGTGTGTGTGTGTTGTGCGATGTTGAACAGGCATAATTAGATGTTACTTGGAAGATATTACATTAATGACCTATAACTTTTGCTGTTTAGTAGCGGTGTAAGTATGTTCAATACTCCATATCGTCTCATGGGTGTCGTAATAGACAGAGGAAATTAAACCACGAGATGTAGCTACGTTTTCCTGATAATAACTAAAAATAAAAAATCTTGATTTGAGTAAGCTTTGCTGTTATGGCTAATAGTTATATATAATAGCTATATTCAGCTAGTTAATAATTTTATATTTTTATAAATTGGTTTTAAAATTTGTGTTATCTGTTGAAATTTAATATTTATTTGGACGTAAAATATTAATATCCATAGTTTACTTAATTGTACTTCCAAAGTATTATAACCTTGTCGTTTGAGGAAATGTGTAAAAAAATTGTCGCTTTGTGAGACATGCACCCTAGGGATGTTAAGTAAACGGCTTTTAGTCATGCTCAAGTAAAAATGCTATAGAACCCAGACTGAGTCTCTAAAATAAATTACATGCAGAAAAATCCTCAAACTTAGGGTTGAAATAATATAACTTTACAAAATATTAAAAGGGTTGGTTTTTATTATGAATTTAGCACAACAACATAAATTTAAGAGATATTTTATGAAAAAAAATATATTTATTTAATTTTGTGAAATTAGTGAAAATAAACGTTTGTAATAATTTGAACGACATTTTACATATAATACGTTAACGTTTAACGTCACATTTAATAATTTATAGAAAAGTTTAATAGTTTAATTGCAACGCTGTAAAAATAAAAAAAATAAACTGTAAGATAAGAAGACGAAATGAAACTTGAATTGTCTTGTATTCGCCATAGGACAAAGTTGAGAGACAAGTCACGATTTACATGCTACAGTCCGGGAAAGTGTCGACGGATATTTCACTCATTCACATAACAAATAGTGGCTGAGATTTCGCTCGAGTAGGTATTATTGTTGAGTGCGGCTTAGGTACATAATTATTCTAAGAAGCATTCCAAAACCTAAAAAGGTGGTGGGTTCGGGAACATTTACTACAAAAGGAAAGATCGTTAAACTTGGTAATAAGTCTTCGAATGTGTGACGGCTCATTCGAAAATTTTACAAGAATGACTGCAACCGATTTTCATTTGGTTTTAATTATAGATGGGCCGTCCTATCAAAATACTAAGTTTCGTAACGCTATCGAGCTTCATATCAGGCTTGCAATAATACTGAGATACTTAGAAACTGAGGTTAGATATGTTTTATTGTCTTATACTTTCAAAGTGTTAAAACAAGCAATAAGTCAAATCGTACCAAAAGTTTTAAAAAGAATTGGTAAAAGCTTTGAATGATTTTATTAAAGTGATTGTTATATGAATACCTATGTGATAGCAAACAATTATATTTGATACCATATATTAAATAAAGTATACGACTATACTATTAAATAGAGTGGAAAAGATAGACAACCTGATCAAATATATTATTTTTTGCAAATCGCATCGCAAAACAACAAGTCCAAACATTGAGCTATTATGTACTACGTACTAGAGGCGACACAGCATTCAGCTACTCTGCTCCATTCAACTGCGGTGCTTACACCGCACTTTAATCAGTCACTCGCTAGTTGAGTTGCCATGTGTTGTGTTGATTTAAAAAAAATCTCTTGATAAAAATATGCCGTCGTGTGTACTTAGATATTGCACAAATAATTCAAGAAATGTCGGTAAAAACCAAGGAATTACTTTTCATCGGTTAATAAGATACTTAATCAATAAAAAGTATTATAATTTAATAATAAAACAAATTATTCCTAAGAATAAGATTTAGTTAATCGTTTCTTTCACGATTTATACATATATTTATTTATTAGTTTCATGGGTAAACTCAGCTATTCTTTCGTAATTTTACATACTGTTCCTGATTTTTTATTGATTATTTTTTCGTTATTGTAACTTTGAATCTTGCCTACTCGACGGATTCGGCGTTGTTATTTTTGAATATGGCATATGCCTATTGATTGGATATGACATCTTGGACTGTTGCACAGCGACATTCATGTATTATAAAGATGCATATTGTGTCAATTAAGCTTTTTAGCATACAGATAGTGTCGTCCGTCAACCTTGACAATATTTTAATAATAATTGAAGACAATTAAAATATCTAAAAAATGAATTTGTCTCTGAAATAACCTACTAACCTCATATTCCTATCCGGTTAAATAAATTATTATTCTTAGTAAGACTGACACAACAAATCTATGTTGCAAAAGTGAACGGCGATTCGGAAAGGGATGCGCTAGGCGAAAGTTTATCGACCAAATTGGTGATATATTGAAAATGGGCCATATTAAGAGTACCCTTAACCGACGAGCATGTATGCTTTTTTTAGTAGGATAGGGTGACAAACGAGCACACAGTCCACCTGATGGTAAGTAGTTGCTGTGGCCCATAGACATCTACATCTACCCTCGATTACGAATCAAGATGCAGATATGTTGTCACCCGTGAAGACTAAGATGGGATGCCTCGTTTCCAGTAAAAAGGGTCTCCGGTCTCTATCTACACTCACTATATGAAACACAGCAGCGTTAAGCTACTATTTCACGCTGGTATTCTGTGAGAGCGTGGTCCTTACCCGGTCGAGCCGACCCATTCGTGCTACAACTATACTACTAATATAACTGCAGTATGGCTCTACCACGTATAAAATATGCTTGGGTATATGTATGTGAAGGCGGGGGAGATGTGTCAGAATCGTTACAAAATGGAAGTCTGTAGTCTCTGTCTACCTGTCTGGGTGACGGACGTGAATGTTATGTTATATTTATGTTTATTCCTACTATTTGAGACATATTAATGGGTGCTGAAAAAAATACTCATCAAAAACAGATTCGATTCCTAGTTAACTTATTTAAAAATTGATATATAGATAGGTTAAGGCAGCACCTGTGCGAATAAGCTCTGCTTGCCTGAGTGTTCTCGAAGGTAATTATTGAAATCAGCTTGTTTGACTGTTGATTTTTGCTGGGATTATAAGGAAGCTTGTGTCCAGCAATGGGACTGTTTATAAAGTAAGAGATAATTTTTTTATTTTAGAAACCCACTCAAAGCGAATTGAGTACGCGTTAACGCACGCGTACGCGTTTTGGCTTCATACAAATTTTGTGTTCATAGATTATATTTATAAACTCGCATACCTACTGAAAGGTATGCAAGTTTATAAATTAATTTTAATCTTCTACCACCTGTATCATGTAAAAAATTACTGAGAAAGTAAATATTTACATTACCTTACATTTAAAATTGATTTGTAACAATGTAGATAGTATATAACTTAACTTTTATTTAATCTTGTATATGATGTAGATTAACAACTCTTGCCAGATTTTTAGCTATGAATTGTTTATATATAAGCTTTTAAATAGTCTAATTTTTACAATGATTTCTTAAATTTACGCGAACAATACACATTGGAGACTCAGTCCCCCCGTGACCATGGGTGCTGTAAAGCACCCGAAACGTCGGAAATTAATAAAAGTAGTTAACTAAACGCGATAGTTTTATTCAAAGTCTAATTTTTATCTTGATAACACTTGAGCCCAAAATGGATGGAAACTTCCTCATGTCCTTTACAATTTTTTTAGTTTTACTTATTTTAAATGAAAATATTATTTAACTTATAATAGCTAATGCGAAAAATTAATAATATGGCAGTGGGTATCGTAAGAGACATAAGAATTAAACAAATCACAAGATGGGCAGCGGCGTATTCCTATTAATCACTCAAAATAAAAAAAACTGCCACTGCTATCTCGCTTGCCAAGCGTGGCAACTATAGCAAATATTCCTCCTTTAAGACAACCTATGGGGGAGGCCCAGTGAGTTTAATGGTTGTAACGCTAATGCGAAAAATATATTATGTTCCAGTAACATAATAATACAAACACAAAATATTATTTTTCATCATTATCAGTTTTGAGATTAAAAGATTTTTTTTTATTAATATTTAAAAAGTCGAAGTTGCAGCATGAACATGCCTTCTAGCATTTTCGAAAGTTATTCATATTTGTATTCTTCATTCTTTTTCATGATATCTGCAGCCTTATATGAAAGAAGAATTCAGCTTTCCTTAATAAAATTTTACCGCATGGACAATTTTTTCTCCTCGAATATATAAATAATAAAGAATGAAATGAAGTGAATTCACTAAGATGTAAAGGAAATAGTAGTACGAGTTGCGTGAATACACAATGTTTCTCTACCATATTTCTTATGATTTCACGCTAGATAAAGAAGTGGCATGTTGACGCAAAAGAAGATATTATTTGCCTCACTCAATTTTATCAAATTTCTTCAATAATACTGAAAAGCCTTTTGAGCTATAAGTATCATAAATTTATACAAGAAATTTAATATTCAATTATATACAATTATGATACTTAAAGTAAATTTATAAAGACGAAAATTTTAAATAGCCATTAAATTCATTGTTACAATACATCTTTAAGGACATTTCTATGTCTCCTCTATTTATTAAATTATTTAAATTAAAAATGTATATTCTCAATTATATATGGATTTTAGTATTCATATCAATTATGATAAAACTTAGTCCCACAGACGAGCTATTCAGAATGTTGATAATCAATGCGCACTACGCACTGATATAAGAAAATATATCAATCCACGTAGATTAAAATATAGAGATACTAATATAGAGCTAACTTCAGAAAACGCTCAAAGGAGCATGTAAATCTAGCCAGACCGAAAACAGAAAAAATATTTAAAACTGCGAAATGTCTGCCGCGATTTTTCTGCCAGAAAGAGCCAACTGTCGAAGCTGAAGACCGAATGTGGTAGCATCGTGTCCGAGGTACTTGCGATTTTGAGTAAGATTGAGAGTTTTACGAGCAGCTGTACACGTCATCGTTGGGGTCACAGGCAAATATGAACAATGGTCCAAAAGCAAGTCTCCGTCCTCCATTTTAGTATTAGTCCGAAAGCGTGGAGTAGAAGTGCGGTGATCTTGTTCTTCAAGAAAGACAACAAAGCTCTCTGGATGAACTACAGGCCCATTCCCTTTCTGAGCCACGTCTACGTACTGTTTTTGAGAGTCCGCCCGCACAAGCTGGCTTCCGAAAAGGCTTTAGTACTATAGACCAAATAGATACTCTTCGGCAAATTGTACAGAAGACCGAGGAGTACAATTTGCCAATATGTCTTACGTGTGTCGACTATAAGAAAGCCTTTGATGCCGCCGAAATTCTACAGTACATTAAGCATTATCAAGTTGACTGTCGGAATATCAAAGTGTTGACGTATTTGTACAGTAGGCCTACAAGTAAGAAATCTATGCAATTGCAGAGAGGTGTAAGACAGGGTGACGTAATATTCCCGAAACTCTTCACCGCTGCACTGGAAAACTGTTTCAAGCTACTGGTCAGGAAAGGAGATGGTATTAACGTAAAATAATAATAATAGTAATAACGTAGAATCGCATGCATCTAGCTTTATGCCCAATAACCTCAATATTGTCTCCGAACGGATAGGTACTAAGGTGAAAATGGACAAAACAAAAGTCAGGTGTAACATCAATGTCACAACTATGCCGGTAGTTGTTGGGAGCACTAAGCTCGAAGTTGTTGATGAGTATGTTTTTCTGGGACAAATAGTTCGAATTTGGAAGTCCTGACTATTTGGCTTCGACCGAGAGGTCAATCGACGGATTCAACTAGGCTGGGCAGCGTTCGAGAGATTATGACACATCTTCTCGTCAGGCGTATCTCAAAACTTAAAAACAAGATTGTGCAACTAATGCATGTTACAGTCAGTAATGACTCATGGATCTGAGATTCTATACCTGATTAAAAGCATATAATTTATTGAAGAAAATACACAATACACAAATTTTATTTACATACAGAAATATTTCTGAAATCACATAGTTTCATATATTAGAGTAATATAAATATTACTAAAATATTATGTTAAAATAATATTGACGACATTCTATTTCTTTTAACAATAGATCATAAGACCTTTCAAAAGATTTCTAAATCACGGTCCCGAGTCAATTCATCAATTTACTTACTGAATAATTGATCACGTTATCGCTCTATTTAATAGCGTGTCGTTCTACAATGGCCTTTCGGGTACAAATTTATACTTCATCAGTACTCTAATAATTGCAGTTTTAATTATAATTTGCTAAAATTAAGGATCCATTTAAAGTACCTATCTCAATATTATGCAACGTCGAAATCAAGAGAAGTTTTGCGGCACAATTAATAAACATGAACGAATAAGAACAACAACGAAAAAGACGTAAGATATTAATATTTTAGCAAAGTTTTCTTCGTAAATAATTTGAAATGAAAGCCCAAAGTTATCTTTAAAAATAATACTTCTTTAGTGCCGTTAAGGAAAATTTTTGATATGACCTAATCGATTTCCGTAATTTGTGCGTGCACATTATTAGAATCCAATAGGGTCTTTAAGAAAATTAAGTGTATCTTAGTTCTCTAATAAGAGATAAAAATAATATAATCAATCAAAATAAAAAAAAACTTCGCGCAGAAGAACTCTTTTACAGTTAAAGTTAAAGATCTAGATTAAAGAAAGTACTAACGTTGACCCGGATGCTATAGCTGGGACCCTTTCCTTATTATGGAATACCGTATTAGTAAGTGAAATCGTATTGAAATTTAATATGCATATTGAGATAGGATTGAACAACGGAAAAATGATGATAATCTAAAGTTGCAGTCAGGATCAATACCCCTTATGGGAACTCTTTAACAGTCATTGGTATTGTAATGTACTTTTTTATGCACGTTGAGAGGTTAGCAAAACCTAACCACAACCCGAAACTTTAACCAGGATTGTCTCTTATGGGTAATTTGGGGATTCTTCTATTGGTAATAGAATTACTTTGGAAGTTGGTATGTACGTTAAGAAAATCAAAACCTTATTACAAGGGTGATTTGAAGCTGTAGACTAATTCTACTTTAAGGAATTCCTTATGTTTTATAACTATTGCCTTAATTTATGGTATACTCATACATTTGGAGGGAAATGTAACAATAAATGACCTAATGTTGCAGCTGCATTACCTTTTCGTGATATTCCTAAATATTTCATGGTATTCTTTCTAAATGCGACATAAACATCCCGTTTAAGCTCGTTAAAACAATTTTATTTTATATAAACTTTAAACTTTTATTTTAAGTAACGAAACTATTTCCTATATTATATGTTGAAGCAGGTTGTTAGTTTAGTGGTAGCATATTATTTCCTCTATTCCGTTTTTAGGCTTTTGGGGTAAGTCTGTTTGGCCACAGCATATTATTTCCTCTATTCCATTTTTAGGCTTTTGGGGTAAGTCTGTTTGGCCACATCCTTAATTGTAAGTCCTTGATGATGTAATAAAAAATATACAATTTGAATGACCTTCGACATTAAAAACGTATTAATATAATTAATATCTTAACTTGTAGTAATTCTTCAACTTAACAATCTCCTCTTATTTCAATAAAGCTTAATTTTTTTTATATTTGTAAAAGATAAAGTAGCAAAATATCAAGATTATTATCATATCAAATATTTAAAATAACATCTAATATTGAAAAAAAAAATAAACAAGCTTGTAGTTTGCGACTCTACACCGTCATTACAAGAAGCAGTTGGCGCCAGCAATTTATTTTATACAGTCCTTTCAGTATTTTATAGATTTTCTTATTAAATAATTCCAAGGCGTCGCGTTACTTCACACTTCATCAGCTATGCTAAATAACTATTTTGATTTATTTATACTTACAACGAACTGCTTATAAAACATAAATAAAAATTAAAAATGTATTTGAAATTGTAGTTTATTAAAGCTACTATGTAGACATGAAATAAATAAACAGTATATAATATTGAAATAATTAGCTTTCATTAAGCTCAGGGATTATTTGCATGCTATTAAGATATAAATTGCTATTTTTTTAAATTTTGTTTATCCGTCTGTCCGGGCTAATTTTCAGAATGGCCGAATCGATTGTAAGGTAACTTTACGAATAGAAACAGCAATTTCAGGAAGGATACAGGCTATATTTTGTACAATTTTTTGCATAATAGAAAAATTGATAAAATAAATGGTCTTTATCTTAAATTTAAATAATTCTTAATTCTTATTAAATATCCAGTCCGGGTAAAGCCGAGACGTATCGATAGTATTTTATAAAAACGAAATCAAAAATTAATCTTATCAGCCCTAGTGGCCCCTTTACCAAAGTATAGGTGGCTGTGCCCATAACACTATATTTAATGTAACCACTTCATTTAAGTTGGCTGCATAGGTTTTTCTTTTTTACGAGTATATCAACTCGCAACAGTCCATTGGTCAAAATGGGTCTTTCTTTCTTTCTTTCGTTGTCGTCGTGGAATGGAATAGAATTGAGCAGAAAAGAATAAAATTTAATTATATATTTTTATTCAGCATAGAGAATAAGGATACTTTTTGGAAGACATTTATGCTTTTTTGGAGAATTGAAGAAGCCTCTGTTCTAGGAAGAACCAGCGAGAAACCCAGCGGGACTTTTTTTAAACAATAATTTACAATAAAATATTATATACAATTAATAATGAACACGTTAAGAAACAGTATGCTTGCGATCACCAACCGACAGAGGTAAACAATCAAGGAGATGAGCGCTTCAAAAAGATGCTTGCAATAACAACTGGATAATGAAAAACTTCGTTTTTCGATTCGTCTGCTGTGCGTGGCAACTTTGCCACGTGGGATAAATGCCTTATGAGGCCTAATGTTAAGTTCAGTAGTGGACTTTTGTATGCTGTAGTGGTTGTTTCTCTCACACTGCTACAACACGACTACCATATCTATGGATATATAGTACCTATACATTTTCATAAAATGCAGAGTGTTTTTACTGTGACATATTCCAATACCTGCTACTTTTGTCTAAGAAAGACAAAAAATGTAAAGAGATGTAGGTCCTTATTCGTTAAAAAGTCTTGGGATCGTAATATAACAATATATATAGCCTAGTATTAAAATAAAACGTTCATCATATAGCAGATATTCGTGACGACATTAATTTCGTTTACAGGAAACTGTAACGCTTACCGTCTGTCAACTTGTCATGGGTTTGTCAAGAGTCGAAATTTCATTTCGAAATTTGAACGCCTTGTGAATCAGACAAAATTATTTATGTTGTAAGTTTAATAAAACATCAGATTGTGACCTATAATATATTCCATTAAATAAAATTATCCACTTAATTGTTGAGATGATTAACATTACAGTAATATGACATTTGACAGTAATTCACAATAATGACCTTGATGAATATTATTATTAGCGACACCTGTCCTTTTATTTTAATACGCCATCTTGGCTTGATTAGCAGATAACGCTAATTGGCATTAAATCCGCTCTTTGTTACAGCAGGCTAAATATAGAGAGACTTCCTTAAAAGGATAATTGACCGTTTACTAATGTATAAAATGTAAACTAATGTGACATTGTTAAAGCAATAAGAAGTCTTTGATCACGAGTGTTAAACTCACAAGGGTGGGCTAATTCATGTTAAAATGTTTTTAATATTTATTGCTGTATAATTTTTAAGAGCCAATTTTCTAGGCAGACTATGATGCACTTAGGGAAAAAATGGCCAAGCAACCCAGAATTTAAGAAACAGTCAGGTAAGTGCAATCATAACCTGTTTTCGTAAATAATAACAATCTATCAAAAAGCCTAATTCGACCCAATTTGCCACATTATTTACAATATTGTACTACAAGCTTCGTTACGTTGACGATAATTATTATGTGGAAACACGCACTACTTTTTGCGTCGACAAAATATTATGATCTTACGTATCAGATTATTTAGTCCGAAATCTGGTGACGAAATTTGGATAGCTCTTGTTACTCTATTGTTTATTTTAATGATCATCTCTATACACTTGTCAAATAAAGAATGGGAGTGTAGGTTGGCGTTTATGATAAAAATTTTATTTAGGAACTTTAATGAATAATACAGAAAATATGGCGAAATATCCTTACAAGAAATGCTATAAAGCTTCTTACCGAGAAAATACTGTAAGTTATTATATGATCTGTACGGACACTACAAACTTATATGTAACTATGAATTATTTTAGTATTAAGAAGATCGAGGATTGAAGTAAGTAATTTGTGATAAAATGTAAAAAGGTTGAAGTAAATTGTAATTAGTAAACAATAAAAAATAACTTCATATGCAAATCTTTTTTAAGAATGGGTATAATCAAACCAGTCTTTTTTTAAATATTTTAAGTTGAAACAAGAGAATGGCAATTTCCTAACTAAAATAATTATTTTGCATTATAACACTAGTATTTTTAAGTCAAACAATGTAAAAATATAGGTATGAAATCAGAAATAATCACTATATTTAATTTAAAAACGGATTAAAATGAATTCATAAAACTAAACAGATATAAATAAAATATGTATAAAATGTGTAACATACATAAAAAAGATAACGTTTTACGTAATGTTAGATTTTAAAATGAAAACGTGAACGAACGACCCTTAAAATTGTTGTAATTAAACTGATTTCGATACTTAGAATCCTTAAAAACGGTGCAAAGTTGCCTTGAGTTTTTATACGGAAAATGTAATTGTATGTTAAATCTTTCTTAACTGTTAAGCAAAAAAATATAACAAATGACCTAAATATGGACATAACGTAGTTATGAAACTTATGAAGATAATTAAAATTACAGGTGATTTTAACGGCGTGTTTTTCGCTTGTAGATAAATGAAAACCGAACCAGTAGTAGCAGTTTTTTTTTTTCAAATCTATTTGTTAAAAAACCAAATTTTCAGTATTACTTACAGCTAAATTGCTTTCCCACGTTGAGATAGAAGTTTAAATATACCATAGCATCTATTTACTATCAGGTGGACTATGTGTTTTTTTTACTTCTATATAAAATTATGTAAAATAGGAGGAACGCTGATTTATACACTTAAAGTATTAAGGCATATTGTGCTAAAGTTGTTCCCATATCTCCAACACATCCTTAACTTTTTTCGCTCTTATCGCAGAAGCATGACATTACTCTCCTAATCTAAAAGTACATAGAGAGTGCCTCAGGTATATGATTTGTTTTAATCGTATATAATAATATTTTTTATACAATAAGAGGGTGACAAAGTAGCACACGGTCCAACTGATGGAAGTTGTAGCTCACAGACATCTAAATCTATCCTCAATTACGAATCGAAATTCAGGTGCGAAGTCACCCCTGATGACTAGGGTGGAAAGCATCGTAACCAGTAAAAAGGGTCTCCGGTTCTATACGCTCAATAACGGCACAATCAGCACTATTAAGCTGCTATTTTACGCTGGAATTCTGTGTGAGGGTGGTCCTTCCCCGGTCGAGCTGCGACCCATTCGTACTACAATTATAATATAGTTTTAAAATTTCACTAGCAAGTGAAATATTTATTACGTGGTAGAGCCACGCTGCAGCTATTTACTCTAGTGACACGTACGCATTTTTTCAATTTTTGTTATACTTAAGGTTATTAAAAATTAAGAAAAATAAAAAGATCCGTTAAGACCAACCTTAACTACTCTTTACTATTACTATATGGGTTGGGATATTTACAACGAAAAAATTAATTAACCGTAAGAAAATTAACACAAAGTTGCAGGCAGTTACTAAATATACACGTTTTTTTTCTAACGGACGCCTGTAACTACCTCTTTAGAAAAATAAAACAAATAAAAATTTTAATTATTTTATGGTAATCAAATATAATGGTTTGAAGTATAAGTAATTAATGTTACCTACTCGAGTTTTATAAGGTCTGCTTAAAGGTTTTGAAGCTTTTTGATGTGCCTAATTTATAAATAATTTTATTTTCGGGCCGTGATCGACTTATCGGTATTTACCATTCAGTTTTTGCTCATATTATTCTTTTTATGCAAACTTTGTCTTTACTGCTTTCGAAAAATTCTTCCTGAAACAAAAATATCACACACTGGTAAGAGTTACATAATTTGTGTGAGGATATTGGATGCGTTTGGCAAAAAAAAGCGCTAGCAAGCGCTTGTAAGCAAAATGGCGAAACTAAACAGTTTTCGAACAGGACACGTTTGCTAACTTCAGTAGCGCTGACACAATCCGCCATTTTGCTTATTTAATTTGTTTGTTTTGAAGTAGAGTTTATAAGATGTTTTGTGCAATATTAATTTTAAAACGTAATATAATGACTTATAAAATAAGCATATTAAATAAAATATGTTATTAAAAATGTGTAACAAACATAAAAAAGATAACGTTTTACGTAATGTAAGATTTTAAAATGAAAACGACCCTTAAAATTGTTGTAATTAAACTGATTTCGATACTCAGAATCTTTAAAAACGGTGCAAAGTTGTCTTGAGTTTTTATATGGAAAATGTAATTGTATGTTAAATCTTTCTTAACTGTTAAACAAAAAAATATAACAAATGAACTAAATATGGAGATAACGTAGTTATGAAACTTATGAAGATAATTAAAATTACAGGTGATTTAAACGGCGTATATTTCGCTTGTAGATACATGAAAACCGAACCAGTAGTAGCAGTTTTTTTTTTAAATCTAATTGTTAAAGAACCAAATTTTCAGTATTTTGATTACTTACAGCTAAATTATTTTCCCACGTTGAGATATAAGTGTAAATATACCACAGCATCTATTTACTATCAGGTGGACTATGTGTTTTTTACTTCTATATAAAATTATGTAAAATAGCAGGAACGCTGATTTATACACTTAAAGTATTAAGGCATATTGTGCTAAAGTTGTTCCCATATCTCCAACACATCCTTAACTTTTTTCGCTCTTATCGCAGAAGCATAACATTACATAGAGCTCTCCTAATCTAAAAAGAAAGAGTGCCTCAGGTATATGATGTGTTTTAATCGTATATAATAATATTTTTATACAATAATAGGGTGACAAAGTAGCACACGGTCCAACTGATGGAAGTTGTAGCTCATAGACATCTAAATCTATCATCAATTACGAATCAAAATTCAGGTGCGAAGTCACCCCTGATGACTAGAGTGGAAAGCATCGTAACCAGTAAAAAGGGTCTCCGGTTCTATACGCTCAACATACGACACACATCACTATTAAGCTGCTATTTTACGCTGGTATTCTGTGTCAGGGTGGTCCTTCCCCGGTCGAGCTGCGACCCATTCGTACTACAATTATAATATAGTTTTAAAATTTCACTAGCAAGTGAAATATTTATTACGTGGATTGTGATTACGTGGAGAGCCACGCTGCAGCTATTTTATAGTTGTGGCATGAATGGGTCGGCTCAACCGGGGTAGGACCACACTCTCACAAACCGGAGTCTCCTTTTACTGGAATTGAGGCATTCCATCGTAGTCCTCAGACGTGACAACGCAGTTGCATTTTGATTTTTAATTGAGGATAAATGTGGATGTCTATGCGCCACAGCATCCACTTACTATCAGGAGGACTGTGTGCCCGTTTGTTACCCAAATCTATAAAAAACTAAATTGAATGAATACAATAATAACTAAGTGAACGAATAAGGGGACACCGTCAACGCACGAAACAAATAATTTAAAAAATTACATTTTTGTTATACTTAAGGTTATTAAAACTTAAGAAAAATAAAAAAGATCCGTTAAGGCCAACGTTAACTACTCTTTACTGTTACTATATGGGTTGGGATATTTACAACGAAAAAATTATTAACCGTAAGAAAATTAACACAAGTTGCAGGCAGTTACTAAATATACACGGACCGGAAATTTGGATAGCTCTTGTTACTTGCTATTGTTTATTTTTATGATCATCTCTATATACTTGTCAAGTAAAGAATGGGAGTGTAGGTTCGCGTTTATGATAAAAAATTTATTTAGGAACTTTCATGAATAATACAGAAAATATTTTCTATTTTACATTAAAAAAACGCTGGCGAAATATACTCCTTACAAGAAATGCTATAAAGCTTCTTACCGAGAAAATACTGTAAGTTATTATATGATCTGTACGGATACTACAAACTTAGATGTAACTATGAATTATTTTAATGTTAAGAATTTCGAGGATAGAAGTAAGTAATTTAGTGATAAAATGTAAAAAGGTTGAAGTAAATTGTTATCAGTAAACAATAAAAAATGACTTCATATGCAAATCTTTTTTAAGAATGGGTATAATCAAACCAGTCTTTTTTTAAATATTTTAAAATTGAAACAAGAAAATGGCAATTTCCTAACTAAAATAATTATTTTGCTTTATAACACTAGTATTTTTATGTCAAACAATGTAAAAATATAGGTATGAAATCAGGAATAATCTCTATATTGAATTTAAAAACGGATTAAAATTACTTCATAAAACTAAACAGATATAAATAAAATATGTATAAAATGTGTAACAAACACAAAAAAAGATAACGTTTTACGTAATGTAAGATTTTAAAATGAAAACGACCCTTAAAATTGTTGTAATTAAACTGATTTCGATACTCAGAATCTTTAAAAACGGTGCAAAGTTGTCTTGAGTTTTTATATGGAAAATGTAATTGTATGTTAAATCTTTCTTAACTGTTAAACAAAAAATATAACAAATGACCTAAATATGGACATAACGTAGTTATGAAACTTATGAAGATAATTAAAATTACAGGTGATTTTAACGGCGTATATTTCGCTTGTAGATACATGAAAACCGAACCAGTAGTAGCAGTTTTTTTTTTCAAATCTAATTGTTAAAGAACCAAATTTTCAGTATTTTGATTACTTACAGCTAAATTATTTTCCCACGTTGAGATATAAGTGTAAATATACCACAGCATCTATTTACTATCAGGTGGACTATGTGTTTTTTACTTCTATATAAAATTATGTAAAATAGCAGGAACGCTGATTTATACACTTAAAGTACTAAGACATATTGTGCTTAAGTTGTTCCCATATCTCCAACACATCCTTAACTTTTTTCGCTCTTATCGCAGAAGCATAACATTACATAGAGCTCTCCTAATCTAAAAGTACAAAAAAGAGTACCTCAGGTATATGATATGTTTTAATCGTATATAATAATATTTTTATACAATAATAGGGTGACAAAGTAGCACACGGTCCAACTGATGGAAGTTGTAGCTCATAGACATCTAAATCTATCATCAATTACGAATCAAAATTCAGGTGCGAAGTCACCCCTGATGACTAGGGTGGAAAGCATCGTAACCAGTAAAAAGGGTCTCCGGTTCTATACGCTCAACATACGACACACATCACTATTAAGCTGCTGTTTTACGCTGGTATTCTGTGTCAGGGTGGTCCTTCCCCGGTCGAGCTGCGACCCATTCGTACTACAATTATAATATAGTTTTAAAATTTCACTAGGAAGTGAAATATTTATTACGTGGATTGTGATTACGTGGAGAGCCACGCTGCAACTATTTTATAGTTGTGGCATGAATGGGTCGGCTCAACCGGGGTGGGACCACACTCTCACAAACCGGAGTCTCCTTTTACTGGAATTGAGGCATTCCATCGTCCTCAGACGTGACAACGCATTTTGATTTTTAATTGAGGATAAATGTGGATGTCTATGCGTCACAGCATCCACTTACTATCAGGAGGACTGTGTGCCCGTTTGTCACCCAAATCTATAAAAAACTAAATTGAATGAATACAATAATAACTAAGTGAACGAATAAGGGAACATCGTCAACGCACGAAACAAATAATTTAAAAAATTACATTTTTGTTATACTTAAGGTTATTAAAAATTAAGAAAAATAAAAAGATCCGTTAAGTCCAACCTTAACTACTCTTTACTATTACTATATCCGTTGGGATATATACAACGAAAAAATAATTAACCGTAAGAAAATTAACACAAAGTTGCAGACAGTTACTAAATATACACGTTTTTTTTCTAACGGACGCCTGTAACTACCTCTTTAGAAAAATAAAACAAATAAAAATTTTAATTATTTTATGGTAATCAAATATAATGGTTTGAAGTATAAGTAATTAATGTTACCTACTCGAGTTTTATAAGGTCTGCTTAAAGGTTTTGAAGCTTTTTGATGTGCCTAATTTATAAATAATTTTATTTTCGGGCCGTGATCGACTTATCGGTATTTACCATTCAGTTTTTGCTCATATTATTCTTTTTATGCAAACTTTGTCTTTACTGCTTTCGAAAAATTCTTCCTGAAACAAAAATATCACACACTGGTAAGAGTTACATAATTTGTGTGAGGATATTGGATGCGTTTGGCAAAAAAAAGCGCTAGCAAGCGCTTGTAAGCAAAATGGCGAAACTAAACAGTTTTCGAACAGGACACGTTTGCTAACTTCAGTAGCGCTGACACTATCCGCCATTTTGCTTATTTAATTTGTTTGTTTTGAAGTAGAGTTTATAAGATGTTTTGTGCAATATTAGTTTTAAGTAATATAATGACATGAATAAACATATTATATATGTTATTAAAAATTCATGATTGGTAAGTTTTTAATATGAATACTTGACAGAATCAGGCGTTACTTTGCGGAAATCCATTATAATAAAAAATAAAAATATAAATTTCTTTGCAATCTTCTGCTATATAAATACAATGATGTGTCTTAATTGGATTGATAACCACCTCCCGCCCTCCCTCAATTGCATGCACTAACTCCGTCACCACTAGTCCCAGCACCACTACTCCCAACACCACTATTCCAGGTAAGAGGCGAAACACGTGTCGTATTATCGTCGATGGTGTGTCTTACCTGGAATAGTGGTGTTGGGAGTAGTGGTGCTGGGACTAGTTGTACCTGAAGATGCCTCGTGTAGAGGCGAAACACGTGTCGTATTATCGTCGATGGTGTGTCTTACCTGGAATAATGGTGTTGGGAGTAGTGGTGCTGGGACTAGTGGTGACGGAGTTAGTGCATGCAATTGAGGGAGGGCGGGAGGTGGTTATCAATCCAGGTAAAACACATCATTGTATTTATTTAGCGGAAGGTTGCAAAGAAATTTATATTTTTATTTTTTTATTATATGAATACTTTACAAATATATATTTAAATTAGGTTAGATTCCCCAGTTAAAGCTAACTTCGTGTCCTAGAGGAAAATAGCTACTTACGATTTGACAGCGCTTATCGCTTACGATCGCCATTTTGCTTACAAGCGCTTGCTAGCGCTTTTTTCTGCCAAACGCAGCCATTGACCCACTGATTATATCAACTTGACTACATAATGTGGTAAATGTCTTTCAAATTTGCCAATACATAACCTAGATTAATTCTTGGAAAGATCCTATGTCCCATAATGAATTGAAGAACCCTTTGAGTTGACAAAAATAAGATTATTATATTTCGCTGTACAAAACATATCTTTACCAGTGAACGCATAACTTTTACACACGAGTAAAATAATACTGCATCAAAGAAATGGCATTCACTAAATTTTGTTAGCGCGTAGTAGGTATGTCAAATAGATGCTATTGTTTTCCCTTACAAAAAGCATCTTTTAAGACGTTGAATACTCAACAGGAAGCACTCAGCAGCAACGAGTAGAACGAAAATACAATATGTTTCCATCAACATTTCCATACATTTTGCGGGTGGGTAAAATAACTAGGTTTTGTTAGTTGAGGGGGGAAAATAGATGCCTTTAACATCTTTTTTATTTTATGGAACAATCGGATTAAACATGTTTCCTATTGTTGGATTATTTTACAAATATATGTTGCAACATGTTTTTAATAAAAATTACCATATTTTTAATACGATAAACAAATTAATAAACACACACACACACACACACACACACACACACACACACACACACATACACACACACACATATATATATATATATATATATATATATATATATATATATATATATATATATATATATATATATATATATATATATATATTAATATCTATGCCCAATTATCTTTAAAGGCTAACATTATTGAAAGCAGGGACTAACATTATTGAAAATAGAGAAGTTACGGCAGAAGTGGGAGGTAAGCATCAAAAATCTTTCTGCGCGTGACAAGAACAGGGAACAACTACCACACCAGAGAAAATCAAAATCAAAATCAAGATCAAAATGCAGATGCGGTGTAACCCCTGAGGACTAAGATGGAATGCCTCGTTTTCATTCAGCAGTAGCTATGGTCGTCTCTTAATAGTGTCAGTGTCTATATTTTATGCTATAGAAATAAAAAAAAATAATGCAACAACTATCTTGGTGTTTCGTAAAAGGCTGAAAAAGCATTCAAGTAAGTATTTCCGTAACGGGCGATGAGCTTGCAAAGTGCTTTCACTTAAGCGCTAAAAGAAATCACTGAAATCTTTACTTGCAAAATTGTAACTACAAGTAGGTTAGATGGTTTTTAGCCGACTTTAAACAAGACGAGATTCTCGATTGGACAGTATGTTCTTTTTTTGTACATATATTAAGCGATATGTCGCCAATAGTGAACCGAATTATCGATTTTTATATTAAATGGATTACCCAACATAAATTTGGTAAAAATATTGTACCTATGTCTCAAAAAGGGTCAAAAACTTAAATATTTTATTAATCATTACATGTTTATTTTTGAAATATCACGTAAAACACGGTAATATATATATATATATATATATATATACCTTTGTTTATAAAAACATCCTTATATTATTGTTTTCTGTGCCAATCATAAATCAAATATTCTCACCTTGTAATTTTTAAACTGGAAAGTTGCCACAACATTTACAATTAGATTAAATTTGGTGTGAAGTGATGAATGTTCTGCCTACAGCTCACTGACCGCTGTATTCTGGCATAGTTCCAAATTACACGCACTTAGCACTAATGTATGGCTACTACAAGAGAAATGTCGAGGTCAAGTGATTTTGTTTACAAACTCAAATGTGTTTTTCGGATGCTTAAAATAGCACCCGTAGTGATGAACAAGTAAATAAATTATTAATTGAAGTCTTTTTTCTTCTGTTAACAAAAATCATTTATAATATAAAAGAAAAGTAAAGTTACAGCCTATAGACATCCCAATGCTAGGCGCATAGGCTTCCTCCCATTTCTGAGAAAGTATTAGAGCATGGAAATGCCACGCTACCCTTATACGCACTGGTGGACTTCACATTCACATTTTTTTTAAATTCTCCGACATACAGTTTTTTTACGATGTCCCTTTATGGTCTAGCTCGTTGTAAATCAGCAATTGCAATTAATAATTCCATTGGTGCCTGCATCTTTAAATTTATAACAAGCGCATATCCGCTGAACTGGCTGTATTTATTACCAATCAGCGAAAAAAATGGAGGAGGTTCTCAAGTCGACGCGTATATTTTTTTATGTATGACCACGCATAACTTTTTACAGAAGAGTCCGATTTTGATAATACTTTTTTATTGGATAGGGTATATTTCGAAATCGGTCCCATATAAATTTGGAAACAAAATTCTACCCTAAGAGTGGGAAAATAGGAGGGGGGGGGAGTTTGTGGTTGTTGGGGGGTTGATTCATTGTTTACTCACAGATTTTAATGCTGAGTTGTGTATTACAATATTACATGTTAATTACATTACATTACATTAACGGACGAAAAAAGCGGAGGAGGTTCTACACGTCGATGCGTAATTTTTTTAAGTATGACCACCCATGACTTTATGCAGAATAGTCCGATTTTGATAATTCTTTTTTATTGGATAGGGTATACCTCGAAATTGATCCTATATAAGTGTGGACAAAAAATTCTACTCTGAGGGTGAGAAAATAGGGGTAATTTATTGTTTCCTCACAGATTTTAATCCTGAGTTGTGTATTATAACATAACATAATTACATTACGTTACATTGTATTACAAAAAAAAAACTCACGATGAATTAGCTTTAGACCTGTCAGTCTCTTGTGTGTAGACCTCTTAGTATCTGCATTTCTGCTAATGCTTGTTCATCGTGAGGTTTGTGTAGTATTTTATTTGGCTTTATATCAGATAAAGCAATACCCTCAAGTGTTTTTACTCTACTCAGTGCTACATATACCTGCCCTTTGGCAAACACTTTCTTTCCGAGGTCGATTACAGCTTTAATCCAATAATAGGATTATATATAAGTTAATAGCTAAAGTAAAGTAAGTAGCTAATTTAAAAGTAATCTAAAATTAAGCATGTAGTAATTAGTAGATTATAGCCACAAAAAATTATAAAATAAAAACTTTTTAACCAAGAAATTTTTTTAAAAATTTTTATTCAAACAGATATTTTTTACAAGACGGCGATATTTTTGCCTAATGATAGGAATACCCAACAGCTAAGTCGTGTGTCCTAAGGTTTGTTATAAAATTAGCTGTCGAGTATGGATGTGTGATGTTTAACACAGTATGTTTGCCTTACACAATACCGATAATATTTATTAATGAGACTTTATGTTCGTCTCGAATATTTGAAGCTACTGCTTCGCCATAGTTTTATAGAAAAAACTCCGTCGTTACTCTGAGTAGTGTCTGAAGTTTGGGACATCATGTACCATGATCGCCAATTTTTAATCCAAAGCGAAGAGACCCAATTGACTCACTGTAGTAGTATAGTGGTGCAATTTCATAATAGGTGGTAGTCGTCATCTGTATACAAGTCTTGAGATCTTCCGGTTTGAAGAGTAAAAAAGATAGTATAACATTACTTAAGCAATATGAAGAAGCTTACTTTAAGCAATTGAAGTAGCCATTCTGTATTAAGTGGCATGTTGGCCCATTTGTCATTCTAATGTAATAAAAATGTACACATTACAATATTAAAAGGACAAATTATATAATTTGAATACTAGATATGATTAAATTTAATAAGCTACCATACCGCTTATTCATTTCGCTGTGAAGCCTGCCAGATAATTGAAATGGTCTCGGAGTCACGTGTAATATAATTAAGGAATAACTGCCTACATATAGCTTCTTTATTCGCCATGAAAATTGTGAACTTCACGAATGTATGGTTTCATGTACGTTGTGATAGAGATATTTATTTCAATTACGTCGTCTTCAATGATCGAACGAGAATATTCCATTGATTAAAAATGACTTTGTAAGTTTTCTTATAAATTATGAAACAACACTTTTATGATTTTATTTAATTAAATTAATCTGAAAAATCTTTACAAGTACTAAAGATTTTTCCGATAAAATAAAGTGATTGAAATGTCTATATGTCTAAACTGAGTTGTATTTTATTTGCTAACCCAGCACACAAATATTGTGTCAAAAATATTTTTAGCGTTTTTATGAATTGTCAATTTGTTTTAATTCTTAAGGTAGAATTAGGCATACAGTTATATGTTAGGATAATACGCTCCACAACCGAAGATCTCCAGATGTTGAGCAAGGGAATTTCACGGATTTTTTTCGCATTTCCTGAGCCGTGATAGCTGAAGGGCTAAGCGCTTGCTGTAGATTTCACAGTACGCGAGCAACCCGGGTTCGGTCCCCGCCGGCAACAATGACATGTATATTTTTATAGGATTTTTTTATAGTACACGGACTGTAACTTTAACTTCACATTAATTCAACAATTTTTTTTTTAAATTTTAACAAAATTTTTATTATTTCATTTATTTCTCGATAAAATTATGAAATTTGATATAGATCTAGCATGATCTATCTCAATGTATAAAAGACAACCATAATGTAAAAAGCGGTTAGTCCCTTGTGCCTTAATTCAGTGTTCAAGTTTTATATTAGTTTCACCTGTATTCATCTATGTTTTAATATATAATGGGACATTTAGTCCGACTAAGTAAGTCCAACTTCGACCGAGAGGTCAATCGACGTATTCAACTCGGCTGGGCAGCGTTCGGGAAATTACGACACATCTTCTTGTCAGGTATACCTCAAAACCTGAAAACTAAGTTGTACAACCAGTGTGTGTTGCCAGTGATGACCTACGGAACCGAGAAGTGGTCCTTCACTGCTGTCCGTATGAAGACGCTCAAAGTCGCTCAGCGAGCTATGGAGAGGGCTATGCTCGGAGTTTCTCTGCGTGATGAACTTAGAAATGAGGATATCCGCAGTAGAACCAGTGACCGACATAGCCCAACGGATTAGTAAGCTGAAGTTGCAATGGGCCGGCCATATAGCTCGAATAACCAACAACCGTTAGGGAAAAATGGTTCTCCAGTAGCACAGCCTGGTACCGGCAGGCGAAGTGTATCGCGACCCTCCCCCCTAGATGTAGTGATAACCTGGTAAGACATGCAGGAAGTCGATGGATGCAGGTGGCTCAGGACCGTGTTTTGTGGCATACCTTGGGGGAGGCCTATGTTCAGCACTGGACTTGTGAAAGGCTGTAATGATGATGATGATGATGATGATTTAAAATGGAATTACAGCAAAACGAATTAGGCCAACTATTGATGACGAGTTTATTAGATAAAAATCATTATGACGATAAAATGTAATGCCAAGACGGATTATAATCTCGCGGCCTTGCATCTCGCGGCCTTGCAGGCTGCGAGCCCTGAGTCAGATGAAACTGTAAGAGTCGTATAGACTAACAGCGCTAACATCCAGAAAATAGATACAGATTTTATGATTACTGCTTGTCACCGTCACCGTGACGTCAACGAGAACGATATTATTTCTGACCGAGATCAAGATGATGTGACGGCAATCGATTGTCCACCGCAACGATCTCGATGGTTCACTCAGTTTGTTGTAGATGTCGTGCGTGGGAGTGCTTGGTCCTAAGATGTGTCAATGCCCCAATGGGGTGTCTGCATTTTGTTACAAAATTGGTCATTCACTTATCATCAGGTGAACAGAGTGCTCGCACCCTTAATATATATAAGAAAAACTAATACGCACTTTGACACATGTATCTTGACAGGCAGGTTTTTTAATAGTAAATGAAATAAATTGACTATTGCTTCTAACTCCTTTTCCTTCTAATATTTACATCTATATTCAAATAAAATTTAAGCTTACATCTGTACTAATGGAATAACTATCTACTATTAGGCTAGGGAGATATTTGAATGCTATTAATACATAAATATCCATTTTCAAACATTTTGTCTTTCTATTTTTTTTATAAAATAAGGGTGTCAAACGAGCACACAGACCACCATATAATAAGTGGATGTTGTGGTCCGTAGATATCTACATTTAACCTCGATTAAGAATCAAAATGCTGATGCGCTGTCATCAATGATTACTAAGATGGAATGCCTCTATTCCAGTAAAACGAGTCTCTGGTTCTCTACACTCACCATACGAAACACGGCAGCATCAAGCTGCTATATTACGCTGGTATTCTGTGAGAGCGTGGTCTTTCCCCGGTCGAGGCGATCCATTCATGATACAAACATAATATAGCTGCAGCGTGTCTATCGGTCTCCATCATTGAAATTGCTGTACTGATCGTAATGAAATTTTACTGTGGTATAGAGAGCAGTACCAGAAGGAATCATAGCATGTATTGTATCCCAAAAATTTTGAGTTTTTTTAACAAAAAAATTATAAAATAAATCGTCGATTATCAGAAATCTAAAAAATTATTTATGGAATGGTGTAATTATTTATGGTGGAATATTGGTGGAATTCCACATTAATAGATCCTATCCAAGCAAAGCTGGGGCGGATCGCTAGTAGACTATAAATTTTAATGTAGTACAGATTCAACAGCGGATTTCAACGAATTTTGCATAACCTAAGAAATAAAAGAGAAGAGTTTAAGATGAGCGATCGCGTATAGTGTTCAAATTAATTCTATATACAAAACTTTTGTAGAAATTATATTAAAAATGTATTTGAATACCATAGATAAAAAATATTATTACTTTCTTAAAGATCTCATCAAGTTCACATCAACGAAGTAAATCACATGGTTTTGGGATAAAGCTAACACGTATACCAATAAATCTTTCTCTTTCAAGCGTTTTGAATAGTAAATCTCAATAGATAAATAATATGTTGACAATAGCCATAGATTTTCTTTAAAGGGACAAACGTTCCCTCACTGTTGTTTAGTGGATCCGAGCCAAGTAGCAAACAGACTTTGACAATAATGAAAATAACGCATGGCTGCGACAGAAACATACTACATACGTGTTATTTATAGAAACATTTATGATATTTCTTGGTTTATTTTAAACAAAAATTAAAAAGGGAAATTGTTAAAGCAGTTTATGAGTGGGATACATAGTAACATATATAATTTTAGTTTCCTTCTCTTCAATCTTATTTTATAACCTTACGTAGGTCACAATTATTTTAGAGTCATTATAAAACATGGGAATAGAGTAATGTTGTACGTTTCATATCGCTTACTGTGCAACTGTACTTTATAACGTTGTTTGTAAAATTTTAAATAACCCTCCACTAAACAGACTGAGGTAAATAAAGCTTAACAATCAGACCTTTTCAGCTTAACAAGGATTTCAGAATATTTTTATAATATAGGGTGAAAAACAGTCCACCTGATGGTAAGTTATTGCTGTGGCCCATAGACATCTACATCTATCCTCGATTACGAATCAAGATGCATACATGCGTTGTCACCCGTGAGGACAAAGATGAAATGCCTCAATTTCAGTAAAAAGCGTCCTCCCTTTCTCTACATTCACCATACGAAACTCAGCAGCATTAAGCTACTATTTCACGCTGGTATTCTGTGAGAGCGTGGTCCTTCCCCAGTCGAGCCGACCCATTCGTGCTACAACTATATAACCCATATAACTGCAGCATGAAATGAATCTTAAAAAATGAATCTTTGAAACAACATAAATATCATCAAAGATATTTATGTTGTTTCAGAGATTTGTCGTCTCTAATTACTAAAACTTTCTTGAAATTTATATGCATCAAAACCAACTTAAAGTTCTTGTTTCCACGATTAAGTGTTGTCTGCTTAGTATTCATGGTACTCCACTCATTGTATATTCAAGTGGCGGATGAAAATGAAATATGGACCATTCTCCACGCATTTTGAACGCAAGATGATTTCGCGATATCCACACCACTTATTATTGACAATACTCTTACTTGTTTTGTACTAAACTTATCTATTGTTTTCATTAAAATACTAGCAGGCACACGTTACAGCCGCAAAAGAAATTAGTGTTTTAAATTTGGGTGTACTATATTGTATAATTAGAAATGATATTACATTCTTGAAATTGAATGATATATAGAACTTACAAATATATATGTCGGTACGATACGCGTGCCACCTATTGTAAGTTGTTATATGCTTAAATATATAGTATGAGGACGCTCAAAGTCGCTCAGCGAGCTATGGAGAGGGCTATGCTCAGAGTTTCTCTGCGTGATAAACTTGGAAATGAGGATCGAATAACCAACAACCGTTGGGGAAAAAATGTTCTCGAGTGTTAGCCTCGTACCGGTAGGCGAAGTGTAGGGCGACCCCCCACTAGATGGAGTGCCGACCTGGTAATATATGCAGAAAGTCGATGGATGCAGGTGGCTTAGGACCATGCTTTGTGGCTTATCTTGGGGGAGGCCTATATTCAGCAGTGGACTTGTGAAGGGCTGTAATGATGATGATGATGGTTTATTTTTCAAATATAAATTTACTATTGTCGCCACAATTAGTAGGAGGATCATCGAACTAGCTGGTTAGTTTTTCTGTCATCTGATGAAAACTTTTAGAAGGTATTATACGTAAATAAATATTTACATATAATACCTTCTAAAAGTTGAATATAACGACGATGATGATGATGATGACTCATTTTATTGAAAATCTAAATTAGCCAATGGCTTTATTTACATATGACACAAAAATGCAACTATTGTAATCAACATGATTTTTTGAAAATCTGGGAAAGTTGGGAATTGAAAAATTCTCAGAAGCTACTTTACAATTATTTTCTATTAAGTTCTTATTTTATGGAAACCGCCAAATGAAATTCGCGTAATTGTAACTACATCTTATAATTACGGGTTATTATTGTTTAGATTATTAGTATACATCAATCGTGTATCTCTCTGCATATTATTCTTATTTAAAAAGTTAATTCAACAAGATACGCTGATAGTTTATAATTAAAAAAAGGTGCCTACTTTAAACTAATAACAGATATTATTGCTTCTATATTCAGGTATGTTTAATAAACATGCGTAACCAACAATGTCTGATGTTACTATCCCTGCTTCATTATTGCATCAATAAAGCCACAACGCCAAAGAGATAACTAACCAGTAAGGTACTTATTGAGAAACACAACTCCCACAACATATTTGCTTTTGATGTCCATGACATATTATATTGAAATTGCCGTATGCAATTTAACTATGTTAATTAATTTATTTAAAATGGTCACCACCGTAGCCAGGAAAGGTATACCTCAAACTTTGAAAACTAGATTGTACAACCAGTGCTTGTTACCAGTGATGACGGTTCTGAGACATGGTCCTTCACTGCTGGCCGTATGAGGACGCTCAAGGTCGCTCAGCGTTTATCTGCGTGATAAACTCAGAAATGAGGATATCCGCAGTCGAACCAGAGTAACCGACATAGTCCAACGGATTAGTAAGCTGAAGTGGCAATGGGCCGGCCATATAGTTCGAAGAACCGATAACCGATGGGGAAAAAAGTTCTCGAGTGGCAGCTTCGTACCAGTAGGCGTAGTGTAGAACGACCCCCCACTAGATAGAGTGACGACCTAGTAAGACATGCAGGAATTCGATGGATGCATGTGGCTCGGGACCGTGCTTTGTGGGATTACTTGAGGGAGGCCTATGTTCAGCAGTGGACTTGTGAAAGGCTGTAATGATGATGATGATGATGATTTAAAATGGAATTACAGCAAAACGAATTAGGCCAACTATTAATGACGAGTCTATGAGATAAAAATGATTACGACGATAAAAGGTAATGCCAAGACAGATTCTCAGTTACTGCTTGTCACCATCACAGGAAAGTCAACGAGAACGAGATTATTTCTGACCGAGATCAAGATGACGTGACTGCAATTGACTGTCCATCGCAACGATCCCGGTGGTTCACTCAGTTTTTGCAGCTGTCGTGCGTGGTAGTGCGTACAAATAAAATGAACTAAGGAATAGCTGCTTTCAACCGGTGACAATTTCTTCTTCTGCATTTGTATCCTTGATTTCATCCCACAAATGTTCGTTACTTTATATAAGTTTTTTAATATATAAATGTCGTATTCAAATTTCTTGGCCAATTTTATTACAGTATATTTTTAAATAGTCAAAGTAATACAACTTGAAAACAAAAACCGTCATAGTGTGACGTCACTCACGGTGTCGGCGTGGATAGACAACTTTAAATGTGTTTTATATTGGCGGTACATCGGTCTGTCACAATCTCGGGTCAAGTTCTAGCAGTCACATCGTACAAGTAGAGAGTTTATCCACTGCCGTCAACGTCACCGAAACGTCAACGAGAACGAGATGACGGCGCCAAGATATCGACATATTATACGTTTACTATAGCCGCCTGTCCACCGCTGGACTGTCAATACAAAACAAGACTAAACTTGTCCGTCAACGCCGCTGCAGCGCCATTACTTCGCACCACGCTGACGCATGATAGCTACAACTAACTGACTAAACTGTCGCGATCGTCGCGGTGAACAAACGATTGCCGTCACGTCACCTTGATCTTGGTCAGAAATAATCTCGTTCTCGTTGATGTCCTAGTGACGGCGGCGGTGGACAATCGCCCTTCGCCTCAGTTGTCACCCCTAACTTATCTCAGAACTTCTTTGTTTGACTAGTTTGAAGGTGTATGTGTATGTGAGATTTTTCATCATAATTATTTAAAAAATATCAAGTTAGACTAGGAGAAATATGATCAAATGGTGTTCATATTCGTTCACTAAATTGAGATTCGTGAGAAGCATTGCACCCTTATTACATTTAAAAAAATACTAAACGCACTGTGACACTTGTATCTCGACAGTCAGGTATGACTTCTTTATATCAAATGGAATAAATTTACTATTGCTTCTAACTCCTTTTCCTTCTAATCTTAACAACTATACATACAAATAAAATTGAAGTTTATATCTGTACTATTAGAATAACTGATAATAGAGATATTTGAGTGCTATTAAGACATATCCATTTTAAACATTTTGTCTTTCTATTATTTACTTGGGGGAGGCCTATGTTCAGCAGTGGACTTGTGAAAGGCTCTAATAATGATAATGATTTAAAATGGAATTACAGCAAAACGAATTAGGTCAACTATGGATGACGAGTCTATTAGATAAAAATCATTATGACGATAAAAGGTAATGCCAAGACAGATTATCAATTACTGCTTGTCACCGTTACCGGGACGTCAACGAGATCAGGGATCAATATTGGGACCCCTTTTGTTCCTTATTTATGTAAACAACATATATGAAAATGGACTAAAGGGAGATATCAATTTATACGCCGACGACACCAGCCTCTTCTACGTTGCTTAAAAACTATAGTTCGATGTCGATATTCAAGCCTCATTTAGATTATTTGATTGAGGTATGGGGCTCAGCCACTAAATCAACGTTGGAAAAACTACAAGTAACACAAAATAAAATCATAAAAACGTTATTCCAATATAAATATTTAACACCTACCATTCAAATATATATAAAGAAACAATGTTACTAAACAAAGTTATCACAAACGTACAAATATAATATATGCATTTTTTATTAGAAAAATACTTACTAATGATACTCATTCTCTAATAACATTTACAAAAAAGATAGGTTACCATAAATGTATGACAAGGCAGGCTAATAACCTATGTTTGAGATTATATAGAACAAACTATGGAAAAAGGGGTGTCTTTTATGAGGGAGCTCAACATTACAACAAATTACCTAAAAACATTAAAAAAGCAAAATCCCTGTCCACTTTTAAGAAATTACTACTATGTGACATTTTAAAGGATTTTTCATAATAACTTAGTAATCACAAACCTCTAATCTATATATATGAAGTACACATGCAACTTTTAATAATAATATCCACAATAAAACAATTGCATAGAGATAATACAATATAATTACTTATATACAATATGATTATAGATATGAGACAATATAACTTATGTTTATACATATATTTGTACATGGGTGTATATATAGGTATGTACGTATGTATGTATGTATGTGTATTTATGTTGTATTATATGTATGTGCAACACTACTTTTTATATTAAAACAAATTAATACCTAAATATATAATATACTAAATAAATAAACACTACCTAATTACAGTACCGTATTACATATAGTAATGGTTTTAAAAGATGAACACAAACAATAACAGCTAACACTATAAATTAATTTTGAACAAAATGAAATATTTAATGTATCATAGGCTTAACAATTAACTCACCACCTTCATTCAATTTTGACCGAAGTAACGATGGTCTGTTTAGCTTTGGTACGAATACTTGTGCAACTACCCTATTTATGTGTAAATATTACTAAATATATTAAGCACCCAATTAGAAAATAAGTTTCAGCGACCTATTATAATACTAGCTCACTACGCCAATCGTCGTAATGTTTTTTTTTTCTTTATAACAAGTATTTTCTCTGTAAGTAATTTATAAATCTTTTAAGAAAATAAATGTCTTAAACCATTATTCTTATGAAATAATGGTGACTAACGAGCACACAATCCACCTGATAGTAAGTGGATGTTGTGGTCCATAGACATCTACATTTAACCTCGATAAAGAATCAAAAAGCTGATGCACTGTCATCAATGATTACTAAGATGGAATGCCTCGATCCCAGTAAAACGGATCTCCAATTATCTATACTCACCATACGATACATAGCAGCATTAAGCTCCCATTTTACGCTGGTATTCTATGAGATCGTGGTCCTTCCCCGGTCGAGCCGACCCATTCATGATACAACCATAATATAGCTGCAGCATGTCTGCATCATTGAAATGGCTGTAATGATCGTGATGAAACTTTACTGAGGTACAGAGAGCAGTACCAGAAGGAATCATAGCATGTATTGTATCCCAAAACTTTTGAGTTTTTTTAACAAAAAAATTATAAAATAAATCGTCGATTATCAGAAATCTAAATAATTATTTATGAAATGGTGGAATTATTTATGGAGGAATATTTGTGGAATTCCACATTAATAGATCCTATCCAAGCAAAGCTGGGGCGGATCGCTGGTAGACTATAAATTTTAATGTAGTACAGATTCAACAGCGGATTTAACGAATTTTGCATAACCTAAGAAATAAAAGAGAAGAGTTTAAGATAAACGATCGCGTATAGTGTTCAAATTATTTTTATATACAAAAATTTTGTAGAAATTATATTAAAAATGTATTTGAATACTATAGATAAAAAACTGTCATTATTACTTTCTAAAAGATCTCATCAAGTTCACATCAACCAAGTAAATCACATGGTTTTGGGATAAAGCTTACACGTATCCCAATAAATCTTTCTCTTTCAAGCGTTTTGAATAGTAAATCTCAATAGATAAATAATGTGTTGACAATAGCCATAGATTTTCTTTAAAGGGACAAACGTTCCCTCACTGTTGTTCAGTGGATCCGAGCCAAGTAGCAGACAGACTTTGACAATAATGAAAATAACGCATGGCAGAAACATACTACATAGGTGTTATTTATAGAAACATTTATGATATTTCTCGGTTTATTTTAAACAAAAATTAAAAAGGGAAATTGTTAAAGCAGTTTATGAGTGGGCTACATAGTAACACACATAATTTTAGTTTCCTTCTCTTCAATCTCATTTTATAACCTTACGTAGGTCACAATTATTTTAGAATTATTGTAAAACATGGGAATAGAGTAATGTTGTCCGTTTCATATCGCTTACTGTGCAACTGTTACTGTGCAACGTTGTTTGTAAAATTTTAAATAACCCTCCACAAAACAGACTGAGGTAAATGAGGTTTAACAATTAGACCTTTTCAACTTAACTAAGATTTCAGCATATTTTATAGTATAGAGTGACAAACAAGCACACAGTCCACCTGATGGTAAGTTATTGCTGTGGCCCATAGACATCTACATCTATCCTCGATTACGAATCAAGATGCAGGTACTTTGTCACCCGTGAGGACTAAGATGAAATGCCTCAATTCCAGTAAAAAGCGTCTGGTTCTCTACATTCACCATACGAAGCTCAGCAGCATTAAGCTACTATTTTACGCTTGTACTCTGTGAGAGCGTGGTCGTTCCCCGGTCGAGCCGACCCATTCGTGCTACAACTATATAACCAATATAACTGCAGCATGGCTCTAACACGTATAAAGACAACATAAATCTTTGAAACAACTCTGAAACAATATAAATATCATCAGTGATGATATTTATTTTGTTTCAGAGGTTTGTCGTCTCTAATTACTAAAACTTTCTTGAAATTTATATGCATCAAAAGCAACTTAAAGTTCTTGTTTCCACGATTAAGTGTTGTCTGCTTAGTATTCATGGTACTCCACTCATTATATATTCAAGTGGCGGATGAAAATGAAATATGGACCATTCTCCGCGCATTTTGAACGCAAGATGATTTCGCGATATCCACACCACTTATTATTGACAATACTCTTACTTGTTTTGTACTAAACTTATCTATTGTATTCATTAAAATACTAGCAGGCACACGTTACAGCCGCAAAAGAAAGATGTGTTTTAAATTTTGGAGTACTATATTGTATAATTAGAAATTATATTACATTCATTGAAATTGAATAATATACAACATGTAACAAAAACCCTGTGGTTCCCGTTAAGTGTGTTATGATAATCAGGACTCACACGAGTATCGGTAATGCGGGGTTTCTACGACAATCCTCTTACTCCTCGGCTAATGCAGAGGTAATAAAACCACATACAATTTGCAAATAAATTTTTTGTTCATTCAAATTATATTTTTTAAATGTGTTTTTTATGAAAAAAATTATTTCTATATGCTTGGATACTAATTCTAATAACGCAGATAACGGGTACCACAGGGTTTTTGTTACATTTTGAACAGAACTTACAAATACGTATGTCGGTACGATACGCGTGCCACCTATTGTAAGTTGTTATATGGTATAAACATTTGCCCAAGTGTAATCAATAAGTTAAGAGCTTTACCGCAATCTGATGAACGGTATGGCAGCGCATAAAATACGAACTAACAAACATTAGTTTTTTTTTACTATTAGATAGCGTTATTTGTACCGCACTTTTTACTTTAAAATGGATTGATTAAAACTACTTTTACGGATTTTATTGCGTTTTATTTATATTAATTTTAATACCCGACGTTTCGGGTGCTTTCCAGCACCCATGGTCACGGGGGACTGAGGTGACTGACGTCCCGATGTCAAAGTTAACCCGGAGTACCTTCAGCTTTTTAATTATTGTCTTTGGTCCGATCTACGCAGAATGAAGTAACTGTATTTTGAAGTCTTGCAGTGGTATGCTATGCAGTTTTAATTTTATTTTATGTATGAATTATTATTTTATGTAGAAGAATTATTCGCCGATATATTCATGGAAGAATTTGAGGAGAAAGCCCTCCTTACTGCACCTGTTACCCCAAGGTTCTACAAGCGCTACGTAGACGATACTTTCACAATTTTACCATCAGACAAAGTAACTGCATTTTTAGAACATCTTAATTCCATAAACCCTAAAATTCAATTTACTATGGAGTTAGAGGCAAATAATTCCTTAGCTTTCCTAGATGTGTTAGTCATCCGAAATCCTAACAACACCATAGGTCATACCGTGTATAGAAAAAAGACCCATACAAACCGATACTTTAATGGTGAATCTCACCATCATCCTTTACAGTTAGCTACCGTGGGCAAATCTTTGTTTCAGAGAGCACGAGGGATCTATGACAGCAAACACCTGGCCGCCGAGCTTCAGCACGTCAAGCAGGTTCTGCACGACAACAAGCTTCGGGTCCCGCGCCTCCGTCACAGTGACCAAGTGAAGCCGGCCACAGTCGAGCGTGTGCCTGCTATACTACCATATGTCAGAGGTGTCACAGACAAGATTGGCTACATCTTGAAGCGAACTGCTATTAGAACATTCTACAAGCCGCCGAAGAAGATTAGTCAGTTCTTACCATCCGTCAAGTGTCATATTCCTCTACGCAGGAGTGTACAAGCTTGATTGTAATTGTGGTCTCTCATATATAGGGCAAACAAAGAGATCAATTAGAACCCGCGTAAAAGAACACATAGCTGACGTGAAGCATCAACGTTCCGGGAAGTCTGCAGTTTGCGATCATATTCTAGATGGCCCCAACGATTACATCAGATTTGATAGACCACAAATCCTCGCGAAAGAACATCGATTCCTACCAAGGATGAGGCTATTGAAATTAAAAAAACATCCTAATTTCAATAGATAAGGAGGCTGGGTACTACCACCTGCTTGAGATCCTATAATTAATAAAAGTAAAACTAAACCCAAGCATACCACTGCAAGACTTCAAAATACAGTTAGTTCATTCTACGTAGATCGGACCAAAGACAATAATTAAAAAGCTGAAGGTACTCCGGGTTAACTTTGACATCGGGACGTCAGTCACCTCAGTCCCCCGTGACCATGGGTGCTGGAAAGCACCCGAAACGTCGAGTATTAAAATTAATATAAATAAAACGCGATAAAATCAGTAAAAGTAGTTTTAATCAATGTATAGTGTTCGCGTAAATATAAGAAATCATTATTAAAATGGATTCCTAAGATTTTATTACAATTTACAATTTTACATCTTTGGTTATATAGCTGAATAAATGATACTAATAATAAAAAAAAGTATAACTGTTGTCCATAAATTTTGCTTGTATAGCTGGACGGATTCTAATTTGGCATAGAAGTTGATCATAACGTAAAATACGACATCATAAGTTTGATATACAACAGAGTCTTCAAAATCTTCAAAAGCAATAAGAATTATAGCAAAAGGTTTTCAACCTCTGATCTTTTAGATCAGCTAAGCAAAGTAAAAGAATTGATGATCTAATGACATAACACAGAGTGCAGGTTTGATCCACCCATTCTCGAATCCATTCTTTGTTTGAATGACAATGCTGTATTGATGGATTTTATGTTTGAATTCCATTACATCCTACAGACTTTTTTTACAATTTCTAACTCCTCTAGTACTTCTCACTTTAGATGTTTTTCAAAGAGATTTGATCCATATACAAGATTAATCGAGTAGTGAGACTTTTTGTAAAGTAACCAAACTAGATTAATAACCTTCTTTTTGTATTCCACTCAGAATATAAAAATCTAACCGACATAATAATCGATTAATTGTGTTTTTTTATATTGTAGGTATATTTCTGATGGTAGGTTGCAAAATAATTTTGGATGAATATCTCATTTTGTTTCTATAAGATCCTGGGATTTTTTTTCCATTAGGATATTGCATAAATATTTTTCAAGGTGTTCACTAATATACAGGGTTATTTTGCAATAAAAATTAACTAAAAAAATTCAAACATTTTGTATTTTTTATCTGTTCAATATGCGTGGTAATGCATTATTTTAATTGATTTTACCGCTCACGCGTGTGATTAACATTTGTAATTGTAAATCGGTAGGGAACAACGTTTTTGCTCATAAATTACATTTTGGGTTAATATAAAATAAAAGAAGACTTATTTACACGTATTTACAAAAAAACTGCAATAACGGTATATCATTATTTATATATTTGAACTTAGGTTTTAATTTTGGCTACTCATTGAAAAATAACCCTCTATTAAGTATATGAAGTATTTTATTCATTACTTTTTCGGCTTCAGTATGAAAATGTTAGTCATTTTTGTCAGTTATGGCATTTGGTATTTTATAGCACTGTACATAAATATAAATACACGAAATTATTTTTCTCAATAGGCGTGTTAATTGTGTCAATAAAAGTTCTCATTAACCGTAATAACGCAGAACTCGACGCCTTACTGAAGCCTAGCCGTCTTATCGGGGACGCAAATTATAAAAGTTATAACACCCATTTGGAAGGCGCTAAACTTTGAGCTCGATTTGAGTAAAATTATATTTTGGCCCTAATGTAGCCGCCTACAAAATTACTTTTACTAGTCATTTTTATGATGGTATTTATTGGTGGTATGACCTAGCAAGTCTTCCTTCGTCCTAAAATTTAAACTACTATTTTGTTCTCTCACCACCAAATACAGCTAATGAAATTATTTAATTTTATAGAATATGGAAGCAAATACACCAAAATTTTGAACCACTTAATCCTATTCAACATACAGTGTAGGAAACAGGTGAAACGAGATTAGTGTGCTCTCGTGAGTGACATTCGTGATTTGCGACTACGTACTCTGCGCGTTAAGATTTACCAAAATGTTAGTAATGTTTCACTTACACCGGGCTAACAACAGTTTAAAATGTATGAATTGAAAATTAGCGATCTGCCACGGCTTCGCACGAGTTAATTCTGGATCTCGATAACAGCGCCACCTACCGGGTCCAAATATGAATATAAACCATCGGTGATCCATTCAAACACACAAAAAATCGGTTAGATGGTTTAAACGTCTATAACGGACATAGGTAGAAACATTTTTGTGTTTTATATAGATAGACTACCTATGTTATATGTTTTATATGAAACCATATACATCTAAAGTTTTTTTCGTACCTACACATAATAATGCTGGCCTGCGGCTAAAATTTTACTCTTAAATATTTATTTTGTTTCCACTAACACGAATTATAATTTTTGCAACATTGGTAGGAATATTTACTTCAGCGCGGCGCGCTGTCTCTCGGGAGAGCGGACGTTCAACGCGAGTAGCGATCAAGTCACCGGACCTTTGAGTGGCAATCAGAATTTTAGATCAAAGTACAATAATTTTTTTTCAATATACATTTTAAATAATAAATATTGCAAGCCATTTATTTAAACTTCCCGCATGAAAAGGCGTAGAACAAGAAAGAAGTCAGCGGTACTTTTTAATAACACTTTACAATGAAGTTTGTTTTTGATAAAAATCATTTGAGAATCACATGATGTATCTATCAATCATGTATTCATTGATATTGTACTATAATATTGGGAAAGAAATAAGACGAGGCTCGTGCCCAGAAGTGGGACGTATATAGGCTGTTACTAACTTTTTAACTTTGAGGAAAGATGTTGGTTATAGAAACTATTTTACTTGTATATTATTATCGTCTTCAATAGCACAATTACAGCGCATCACAATTTTATTGAAGAACTTAAGCTTCCCCCAAAGAAGTGTTAGTTGTGTTCTAATGCAGATATTTTAATGACGTTACATTAAGTTTTGTAGTTCATTTCGTTATTATGTACATAATATTAACACTTTATGTTTACAAGGCGCTATTATAATTAGTGCTGCAACAGAACTCCGTTTCTGTTTCCGCAACTGCGGATTTTCCGCATGGTTTTTAACATCCGTTTCTGCTTCTGTTTTCGCAAGTTTTATAACGGAATTTTGAACGGAACTCAGCGACCCATCCACATAAATAGATTTATTGTGTTTTTAATTAATTAGTAATTTAAGTGTGTGTATTGATTAAAACTACTTTTACGGATTTTATCGCGTTTTATTTATATTAATTTTAATACCCGACGTTTCGGGTGCTTTCCAGCACCCATGGTCACGGGGGACTGAGGTGCCTGACGTCCCGATGTCAAACTGCAGACTTCCCGTAACGTTGATGAACGATTAGGATCATATTCTAGATGGTGGGGCCATCTATGTCATGTGGTCTCTCATATATAGGGCAAACAAAGAGATCAATTAGAACCCGCGTAAAAGAACACATAGCTGACGTGAAGCATCAACATTCCGGGAAGTCTGCAGTTTGCGATCATATTCTAGATGGCCCCAACCATTACATCAGATTTGATAGACCACGAATCCTCGCGAAAGAACATCGATTCCTACCAAGGATGATACGTGATGCTATTGAAATTAAAAAACATCCTAATTTCAATAGAGAAGGAGGCTGGTACTACCACCTGCTTGGGATCCTATAATTAATAAAATTAAAACTAAACCCAAGCATACCACTGCAAGACTTCAAAATACAGTTAGTTCATTCTGCGTAGATCGGACCAAAGACAATAATTAAAAAGCTGAAGGTACTCCGGGTTAACTTTGACATCGGGACGTCAGTAACCTCAGTCCCCCGTGACCATGGGTGCTGGAAAGCACCCGAAACGTCGGGTATTAAAATTAATATAAATAAGACGCGATAAAATCCGTAAAAGTAGTTTTAATCAATGTATAGTGTTCGAGTAAATATAAGAAATCATTATGTTAAGGTGTGTGTAATTTAAGTGCAATCATGAAGTCAAACACAAGTCCTGTTTGAAACTTTTATCTTGAGATTGATGATTTAGCAGACAGATGTAAATTATGTAACAAAATATACTCGCGAAAAGGCTGCACAACTACCGCTTAAAAGAGCCATATTAAACGTTGAAGGGTTTGCAGAGTTTGAGAAAATAGTTGAACCTGTAAAACTTTCATCGCAAACTAAAAACAAATGGTCATTCAAGAAGTTGCATACCTATTTATTTATAAAATGTATTCCTATGTTATAGTTAAAACCAGATTTTAGTTTAAACGTTTTTTCTCCAGTTAAAAATAGTTTTTAATAAATGCCTTTGTTATAACTTAGATTTGCAAATTAAAAGTTGAAAACTATATATGTACCTACCTAATTTCGAAAAATCTTAGTTCATAGTAACATTTATTCTTTAGCATATATTATGGGAAAAGTATGAAATTTCATAATTAAAAATTTAAAAAACAATATTGGAATATTTATACACATTTTTTTTCTAAGAAAAATATATTTAATCAATAAAAGTATTTACCCTCATCATCTAAACATTTCTGTCATTTCAAGGAAAGATCGTTGCTTCTTTGTGATAGAACTTTGGGGATCGAGACTATAAAGTATATGGAAGCATTTTGTACCGCTTCTTGAAGGCAATTAATTTTTTCTTATAGAAAATTGTGTAACTGATTACACTCTCTCTATTATCTAAATGTTAGTGCTGTTAGTCTATGCGACTCTTACAGATTCATCTTGTCTCAGGGCTAATTAATAAGCTAATTAAAAAGGGAAAGGCAATGAGGTGAAAATGATGATGAGATGGTTTATGATTTGATATTGTTACTAATCATCATGTCGCCTTTTAGGCGTTTTTCTTTGAGCTATTTAACCGCAGTCCGAGGGGGGGTGTGCGGACCCCCGTCTCTGACTGCTCAGCTCGTGTCGGTCGATGGTCTGGGCGGTGAGAACCGTCCAGGAACGCGGGTGTACGGTGTGCACGCGGTGTGAGCTGGAACGTCCCATTCGTTGTCCTAGTGGTGTTTGTCCCATTTAGTGTGGGTGTAGTGTCGTTGTGTGATGTGCCTGCGACACTTGGGTCGACTGGATCGAGCGATAGAAGTGGTTCTATTAAAACATTTCGCGGTCTAAGGAGATAGGGGTGACGTTTGTTATCGGAAATCGGTTGCGGCGGGCGGATCTGGCGAGGACCTTACTGGACTCCATAACTTGACACCGAATATCATTTTTGTGTAATAATATATAAATAAAGTAACTGCTTTCTGGCATAATGTAATAATTCTACTTTGCAAAAGTTTACTGTAATAGTTCCAAATACGTAAAATAAAATGAGTATTCAAAATATGCACATGTTCAAATTCTGGCTTAAAAATCGGTTTTTACTCCCTGTAAAGTCCAAAACGTTACGGTACTTTAGAGATACAAGTTGGGATTAAAATTTATATACCAAATTGAATGAAAATAGCTAAATTATTTATTAACTTAGCTTGAAACATATTATAAATAACGTAATTTACCATAAGTTAATAACAAACGAGACACTTATAAGTCGTAAACACTTAAGAGAAAGAAGGCACAAACGTAACCACCAATATATCGAACCTTACCAAGTAAATGTTACTAACTTTATATTTGGTGGTTTAGCATGTTGCTTGCGCCCGTTCAGGGACTACTCGCTTAAACAATAAGTTCGATCAGCAATGCATGCAAAAATGAATAATGAACCTTAGAACCCTTGTCGGATGGTTACAGCCGTCGTACTAATTTCGCATCGACCCTATAAAGGGTTAAAACGGTTTGTTAACTAGAGCAATAATAACGGCCAAGATCTATTGACGAATCGGGATTGTTTTCCAAGAGTTTCAGCATCATTGTTAAAAAATATATATTTACAATGGATATCAGCTGTTATTTATTCACCGCATTCCAAAAAATTTTAGTGAATTTTATCATGTACTGACCACCAAACAGATACCTTTACATTTTCATAGATGAGCTTTGCTTTATGGCACATTTCCGGTACTTGAACTGGGTTCAACCATCGCGTTTTTCACGTGCGAATATTGTAGAGAATCAATATGCGCTCCATATATCAGTAAATTAAGGAGGCACCAATTCGCTATGTTTTTTTTTACAATTTTTACAATTGGGTGCAAATCGGTCAATATTGTATATGAACTGACTTCAAACCATACGCTAGTTTCTTGGTTGTTTGCTAGGTATCGGCTCCTAATATTACATTTAATTAATTGTTATTTACATTAGTTCTGATTGTTCTTGGTCGTTATTCTTTAAGTGAAAGTTTCCATTACAAAAGCGATTAACACAAATAAGCATAATGTGTTCGTTAGTCGTATCCTTTCCAAATGCAGCGTTAATATTGCGAGCTGTTTCTGCTAAGTTAAGAACCAGTTTCGAAAATTACTTTAATTTTTAAAGCTCAATGTTTAACTCAAATACTATATGTAAAAACTAATTGATAATCAATAGAATGTCATAAAACCATTCACTTTTCATTTTTATCCAAAGCAACCAATTCATAAAAATGTTATTTCAAGACCTAAAAAATGTCAGTAGCAAATTTCATTTGCTTAGCCAATTTTATGTGAAAAACACATATCTACATAAAACATAAACACATATCGTAGCATTATTCTAAATTCCAAATATAGCTATCCCGCAGAAATTTCGTGTTTTAAAAAAATCTTCTTTGTGTTACATTCAGAATAACGCGCCCAGATTCACCCCCATAGAAAAATGCAATTTTAGGTAAAAAGTATAGGCTACGTCACTATGCATCACGTAAACTATCGGTTTGCGAAAAATCAATCCTACTGCAACGTTCAACCAGTTGCTACGTGAAAAAAAGGTAGACTAATAAACACATTGCCACGTTTAAATATTAGTAGGGATTTGATCGAATGTTTGTTTATCGGAACAGTTTACATAAAACTGAGAACATATCAAAACCCGAAACCAATAATTTGCTTGCTGAACAAACAATGGTTTGGTTGATTTCCAAAATATGTTTGCCCGATAAATTGTGAAATTAAAATAGTTTATTGGATCTCTAAAATTTGTTTTGAAATGATTTATTTTGAAAAAAAAAATAATTATGATAGGCAGTAGCATCTTCGTAATAACAACTCATAATAATAAAAAAACTGCAGTTGACGTTCTTAGACTCAAGGGCATTCAGAGAAGGCTTTATGAAGAAATAGAAGATTAACCTCCTCGTTATATAACACTGGCTGCGTTCAAAAAAGAACAGGGAAGTGAATTGGTTACCAGGCTCCAAAGAAATCAATAAAAAATCACTAGTTAACATATTTTATAAGTATAGAAACGGCATGCACACATGATTATCCACATTTATTACATGATTTGGCTATATTGACCACATCAAAGCATGCACCAAAGTTAATCCAGGAATGTAAATTTCTATAGGCCACAGTATATATATATATATATATATATATATATATATATATATATATATATATATTCAGCAGAGGACTTTTATAGGCTGTAATAATAATGAATGTATATAATAATTTCATAGATTTGTAAATTTCCTAGTGATGAAATTTTCCTCGGTAAAGTATCTAAGCGGGCTTATAGTTCGGGGTATTCGTGTACTGTGAATCTTTTGAGAATTCAAAAAAAGCTTTAGTGAATTTTATCATGAAGTGACCACCAAACAGTTACTTTAAATATTCATAGATTACGACAGCGCCGCTACAATGCCAAAAAGCGAAGCTAATCTATGAATATTTAAAGTAACTGTTTGGTGGTCACTACATGATAAAATTCACTAAAGCTTTTTTGAATTCTCAAAAGATTCACAGTACACGAATACCCCGAACTATAAGCCTGCTTAGATAGTTTACCGAGGAAAATTTCATCACTAGGAAATTTACAAATCTATGAAATTATTATATACATTCATTATTATTACAGCCTATAAAAGTCCTCTGCTGAATATATATATATATATATATATATATATATATATATATATATATATATATACTGTGGCCTATAGAAATTTACATTCCTGGATTAACTTTGGTGCATGCTTTGATGTGGTCAATATAGCCAAATCATGTAATAAATGTGGATAATCATGTGTGCATGCCGTTTCTATACTTATAAACTATGTTAACTAGTGATTTTTTATTGATTTCTTTGGAGCCTGGTAACCAATTCACTTCCCTGTTCTTTTTTGAACGCAGCCAGTGTTATATAACGAGGAGGTTAATCTTCTATTTCTTCATAAAGCCTTCTCTGAATGCCCTTGAGTCTAAGAACGTCAACTGCAGTTTTTTTATTATTATGAGTTGTTATTACGAAGATGCTACTGCCTATCATAATTATTTTTTTTTTCAAAATAAATCATTTCAATACAAATTTTAGAGATCCAATAAACTATTTTAATTTCACAATTTATCGGGCAAACATATTTTGGAAATCAACCAAACCATTGTTTGTTCAGCAAGCAAATTATTGGTTTCGGGTTTTGATATGTTCTCAGTTTTATGTAAACTGTTCCGATAAACAAACATTCGATCAAATCCCTACTAATATTTAAACGTGGCAATGTGTTTATTAGTCTACCTTTTTTCACGTAGCAACTGGTTGAACGTTGCAGTAGGATTGATTTTTCGCAAACCGATAGTTTATGTGATGCATAGTGACGTAGCCTATACTTTTACCTAAAATGCTGCGTTAAGACGCTAGAAGCCGTAACCTTCTTTGCTGTAACGTAACGTGCTATGATTTCTTTGTCTTGGCTGACTTTGTATTGTGTTTTTTTTCGCTCAGTAAAGTTAATTAATTACTTATAAAATCTTAGTTTCTCGAGTGCCAGTCTCGTACCAGTAGGTAAAATGAACACCTTAGGCGAAAGGGCAACTAATTACGGGATGCAGGAAGGCTATAGAGGCAGGTGGCTTATAACCGTGCTTCGTGGCACTCCTTTGGGGAACGGGCTTATAAAAGGCTATCATGATGATATAATATGATACATTATTGACTGATTTGCACACAATTGTAAAATTTACAAAAAAAAAAAAGCAAATTGGTGCCTCCATAATTAACTGACGTGGGGAGCGCATGTTAGTTCTCTACAATAATCGCACGTGAAAAACGCGATGGTTGAACCCAGTTCAAATATCGGAAATATGCTGTGGCCGTGAAAGGAAAAGGGGAGATCTCCCGCCGGGCAAGGTGTTCTGCCCGGGGAGCGGCCAGCACTCCATGTGATAATTCGGAGATGTTCTATATATACTGTTTATGATTCGGAATGTTGATAGCGCGATTTAGGCTTCGGTGTGTTTTTCGCTCGTGGCGGCGACGACAGCGCCGCCACATCACCCCTGCTCAGACTGGAGGTCGATAGTGCAGTCGAGTTGTCGACGAATGTGCAAGTGCCAGGAGATTGCCTTGTAGTCTGCGGTGAGTCGAGAAGAAGGCAAGTAATCTGCGAGAGTGCCGTGAAGCAGAGGCGAGCAGTAAGGCTCAGAGCCGTGCCGAACACTGTATGGCGCAGAGAGTAGCTTGAAGGAACAGGAAGCATTATTATTCCAGTGCTGCGATGAACCTTGTGAAGCTAGATGGCTTGCAGGATATGAAGACTGCAGACGATATCTGCTTGGGAGCGAATGGGTGGGGTATTCAATGACGATGATGAAGCTTGAAGTTTCCGAAGGTTGTTGGTTGCGTGTTCAGATCACGTCGGATGGTCACCACTGTAGCCGTGGAAGGAAAAGGGGAGATCTCCCGCCAGGCAAGGTGTTCTGCCTGGGGAGCGGCCGACACTCCGTGTGATAATTCGGAGATGTTCTATATATACTGTTTATGATTCGGAATGTTGATAGCGCGATTTAGGCTTCGGTATGTTTTTCGCTTGATAACATACCGAAGCCTAAATCGCGCTATCAACATTCCGAATCATAAACAGTATATATAGAACATCTCCGAATTATCACACGGAGTGTCGGCCGCTCCCCAGGCAGAACACCTTGCCTGGCGGGAGATCTCCCCTTTTCCTTCCACGGCTACAGTGGTGACCATCCGACGTGATCTGAACACGCAACCAACAACCTTCGGAAACTTCAAGCTTCATCATCGTCATTGAATACCCCACCCATTCGCTCCCAAGCAGATATCGTCTGCAGTCTTCATATCCTGCAAGCCATCTAGCTTCACAAGGTTCATCGCAGCACTGGAATAATAATGCTTCCTGTTCCTTCAAGCTACTCTCTGCGCCATACAGTGTTCGGCACGGCTCTGAGCCTTACTGCTCGCCTCTGCTTCACGGCACTCTCGCAGATTACTTGCCTTCTTCTCGACTCACCGCAGACTACAAGGCAATCTCCTGGCACTTGCACATTCGTCGACAACTCGACTGCACTATCGACCTCCAGTCTGAGCAGGGGGGTGATGTAGCGGCGCTGTCGTCGCCGCCACGAGCGAAAAACACACCGAAGCCTAAATCGCGCTATCAACATTCCGAATCATAAACAGTATATATAGAACATCTCCGAATTATCACATGGAGTGCTGGCCGCTCCCCGGGCAGAACACCTTGCCCGGCGGGAGATCTCCCCTTTTCCTTTCACGGCCACAGCATATTTCCGATATTTGAACTGGGTTCAACCATCGCGTTTTTCACGTGCGATTATTGTAGAGAACTAACATGCGCTCCCCACGTCAGTTAATTATGGAGGCACCAATTTGCTTTTTTTTTTGGTAAATTTTACAATTGTGTGCAAATCAGTCAATAATGTATCATATTATATCATCATGATAGCCTTTTATAAGCCCGTTCCCCAAAGGAGTGCCACGAAGCACGGTTATAAGCCACCTGCCTCTATAGCCTTCCTGCATCCCGTAATTAGTTGCCCTTTCGCCTAAGGTGTTCATTTTACCTACTGGTACGAGACTGGCACTCGAGAAACTAAGATTTTATAAGTAATTAATTAACTTTACTGAGCGAAAAAAAAACACAATACAAAGTCAGCCAAGACAAAGAAATCATAGCACGTTACGTTACAGCAAAGAAGGTTACGGCTTCTAGCGTCTTAACGCAGCTGTCGCGACGGGCGGTAGATGCCCGTAATTTATTTAATGTGGCACCACCCACATTTTACGATATTTTTTTACTCCAGGAAAATGACACCGTCTCATCTTATATAGCCGTTAACTTTACTTTTTCTTGGAGGGCCTTTATTAAGTGACGACTCTTTTTAACTTTTTGTACGACGTTGTGTAATATACAGTTTTTAATGTTTCCTTATTTTTTAAATACTAACGAATTTTTTTTTAAATTTTTGTAGGCAAAAAACAGAACATCAGATTATTTTATAATTCTTAGTGAATTACATTGTTTTAATTCTTGCTACCTTGTAATGCCACCACGGTACATGAACATACCACCTATAAAACCATATTCCACATTATATAATATAATTCGGCAGGAAGATTAAAGATCACATATTATAGGAGATACTTAACGTTATCTTATACATTTGATACCTTATTACAATATTCCTTAGGAGATGACAAACATATACCTACCTATGTTTAGAAGAAGACGTAGTTCCGTATGAATTTCAATAAAATTCATTTTTTTGAGTATACATAATTTATATATGATAATTTAAACAAGGAAATCACAATATAAAAGAATTTACATATTAGAATGCTTAAAGATTACATAAAATATGTATTATGTAATTGTATACTTTAATAACCACTCTGGTATTTAGAAGTGTTGATAATTTTTAAGTAATTTTATCATAAATAAACGTTCCAAAGCTAGGTAATTGCCATGAACTAATTCCGAACGAGAAATCCTAAAAAGTGGCGTTGACAAAAGCAAGTGGACTGAAAAGTACTTTATATATATATATATATATATATATATATATATATATATATATATATACTGATTGCTTCATACTTGAATAGTTTTTTCATTTCTTATAGAAGTAAGAGTGACAAACAAGCATTTATTCCAGTGAGTTTCTTTCGGCTTTTTCTTAAAAAATATCTTATTTGTTAAAGCGACGACGAGACTTTTTGACTTTAAAAAATGCTTTGTTACGGCAAAATTTGAAGAAAAATATTTTGAGTTTGTCTTGATTCTGAATCCAGCTTGTGATAAGCTATAACTTGAAAAAAAATCAATGAATTGTAACCCATAAGGACTAAACCCTCATAATCAGTAGAAAGGTTCTTCGGATCTCGCCACTTACAGTAGCATTATACTGCTATAACGCTGGTATTACGTGAGAGCGTGGTATATTTAAATAATTAAAATGAATATATGAATATTTAATATCTTAGCATATTCATATCATCTAAATCATAAATTGTTATCGTTTTATCCGTGTACTGACTACAAAGTAAAATAATAAATGGCAGGTACAGGAGAATATAGACTAATAAATATAGATGAGGTGTAAGTTCTAAGGAAGGCAGTGGATGAACAGTGTACGTCACGTCTTATATTGTTATTTACTGTGAAGTATATTTTCCTTCTTTCATATAAAGTCGTAGATGATTACATTTTATTTTGTATGTACTGGTAGCTCTTTTACTACTTTTATAGAAACGCAATTTTTTTTTTTTTTTTTTTTTTTTTATAGAAGAGGGGGCAAACGAGCATGTGGCTCACCTGATGTTAAGTGACTACCGCCGCCCATGATCAACCGCAACACCAGGGGAATTGCAGGTGCGTTGCCGGCCCTTTAGAAAGGAGTAAGCTCTTTTCTTGAAGGTCCCCAGGTCGTATCGGTCCGGAAAAATCACCGGTGGTAAATTATTCCACAGAGAGGTTGTACGTGGAAGAAAACTCCTTTTGAAACGTACAGTGGTGGACCGCCAAGCATCCAGATGGTGTGGATGGTATCGGGACGTTTGCCGTGTAGTGCGTTCACGAAATTTGGCGGCTGGGATTAATCCGAACAATTCCTCAGAGCACTCCCCGTGATAGATGCGATAAAATACGCAAAGAGATGCAACATCTCTTCGCAGCGCCAGTGAATCGAGCCGATCGGAAAGCACTCGGTCGTCAACGATTCGAGCCGCTCTGCGCTGGATGCGGTCAAGTGGAAGGAGCTGGTACTGGGGGAGCCCCAGCCCAGAGATGGGAACAGTATTCCATGAGCGGCCGAACCTGCGCCTTGTAAAGTTGCAGGCGGTGTGCCGGCATGAAATACTGTCCCGCTCTGCTGAGCACGCCAAGCTTTTTAGAGGCCAATTTGGCCTTCCCTTCCAAGTGACCACGAAACTGCACGTCACTCGATATGTCGACGCCGAGGATTCCGATACTGGCTGAGGCAACAAGGGGAGTGCCTTGAAACTGAGGGGATACGACAAAGGGGTTCTTTTTAGCGGTTAACGCGCAAACTTGTGTCTTCTGGGGGTTAAACTGGACTAGATTTAGTCGCCCCCAATCCGAGACTCTATCCAGCAGAGACTCGACTTCAGACACAAGTTTGTCCCGGCACTCAGAGACGTTTTCCCGAGAAATATTGGCTCGGCCGGTGTAAAGAGCATCACCAGTGCTGTCATCTGCATAGCAATGAATGCTACGGGTTTGCAACATATCATTGATATGCAGAAGAAACAGCGTTGGCGATAGCACGCAGCCCTGTGGAACACCAGCATTAATAAGCTTGCAATCGGAGCTTGCACCGTCTACAACGACCTTGATGCTCCGATCTGCAAGAAAACTGGTGATCCAATCGCACAATTTCTCGGGAAGCCCATAGGAAGGGAGCTTCGAAAGAAGCGCTTTGTGCCAAACCCGATCGAAGGCCTTCGCAATGTCCAAACTAACGGCCAATGCCTCCCCCTTGGACTCTACTGCCTCCGCCCATCTGTGAGTTAGGTAGACCAGAAGATCACCAGCTGACCTACCACGGCGAAAACCGTATTGGCGGTCACTAATCAGCTGGTGATCCTCAAGGTACCTCATGAGCTGGCAGTTTACAATGGACTCCATTGTTTTGGAGAACAAGGAGGTGATGGCGATAGGCCGGTAGTTGGACGGGTCTGAGCGGTCGCCTTTTTTAGGGATCGGGTGGACGAAAGCCGTCTTCCATGATTTTGGGACTACGCCTAGGGAGTAGGAGTACCGGAAAAGACGCGTTAAAACCGGTGCCAACTCTGGAGCACACGTCCTCAGCACAATTGGGGGGATTCCATCAGGCCCACTCGACTTATGGATATCCAGGGAGAGGAGTGCTTTGCGAACCGAGCGCTGAGTGAACTGCACTTCCGGCATGGAGCACTCACACCGCGGGATGGTCGGCGGCGTACTCCCCCCGTCATCGAGAGTCGAGTTAGACGCAAAGAAAGAGCCTAGAAGATCGGCTTTCTCCTTTGCGGTGTGGGCCAGTGAGTCGTCCTCCCTGTGCAGAGATGGAAGAGATGGCTGACAGAAATTCCCTTGGACAGCCTTGGCGAGAGACCAGAATGCACGGGTTCCAGAAGGAAGACGAACTAGTCTCTCGCCAATTCTGCCTATGTGCTCTGACTTTGCCTTGGCAATGACTCTTTTGAAGGACCTAGAGGCGGAATTATACTTCTTTTTTAGAGCGCTGGTGTTTACATCCCTGGACGCTGATGCGTCAGCCCAGGCTCGGTAGCACTCCTGCTTATAGCATGATGCTATTTTACAGGAGCGACCAAACCATGGCTGAGATTTGCCTCCAATGGGCACCACAGAGGAAGGAATAAAAAGTTCCATACCCTGAAGTACCACATCAGCGACAGAATCCGCAACAACGTTGGGATCATCCGGCGAGAAGCAAACCCGCCCCCCAAGGGTAGGATGCAAAGAAAGACCGCATCCCATCCCAATCGGCTGACCTATAGTGCCAAACACGGCGGCAGCCTGCAGAATGCAACCGCGGTTTCAGCGTGAGTGGCACCACACTCCGGACAAGACAATGGTCCGAGGAGCCTAAAGGGGCGTCAACGGAAATCTGATATCCGTCCGGGTGAGAGGTCAGCAGAAGGTCCAACAGGGAAGGTGCATGATCCTCCACATCTGGAATCCGCGTAGGCGAAGTAACCAGTTGTGTCAGACCATATGCCAAGGCAAAATCATGAACAGATCTCCCCGCATGATCGGTTAAACGTGAACCGAGCCATTCGGCGTGATGGGCGTTAAAGTCGCCGAGGATCACGATCTCTGCGGAGGGGATCTGCTGTAGCAACGAATCTGCAGCCATTTGGACGTGGTCGAAGAGTCGGTCTGTTTCGGCATTACCGCTATGGGACCTATAGAGGCACCCGTAGACGCGCGGATGGTCGTCGCTGTCTACGCGTAGCCAAAGGATGGACAGGTCCGAACCTTCAAGTCTGCCGAGGCGTCGAGAACAGATGTCCTCTCTGACGTAAACGCAAACTCCAGCCCGAGGCACAAAGGAGTGTTCCAGTTTGTACCCCGGACAGGAGAGATACGAGACATCAGCCGGAGAGGACACCTGCGTCTCGGTCAGAAAGAGCAGAGCCGGCCTCGCCGTCTCGAGATGGTAGTGGACGGCGTTTAGGTTAGAGTGAAGTCCCCTGATATTGCAGAAATTCACGGACAGCGTGGCAGGGGTGGCCTTGGTCTTGCTGCTCCGTTTGCCCCGAGCAGTTTTAGTCTTGAGCGGAATTTCGCCCCCCCCCCCATAATACGCGGGGCAGCCTGAGCACCTACGCTCAAGAGTGGAGAAACATGGTCGTGGATGCTCAGCGAGGGATTCTCCAGGGGTGCTGGTACCCTCCTGGGGTAGTCTATCATTTAATTCCGCTACCATGTTGATGGGGGGGGGGATTTGGGCCTCCGGCCACCTGCACTCACCAGACGAAACGCGGAAGCAGAGCTTCCACTTCACGCCGGTATTCTGTGAGGTCGTGGTACCACCCCGGTTTGAGCTGGCCCATACGTGCGACAGCAAAGCTGCCGCGTGGCTCTTACCACTGTTAAGAAACAATTAGGGAGACTATCGCCATGTATGTATCAAAATTAAAATAGTAATTAATGTATGTATTTAAAACACCTCACTTTTGAGCACAAGCCTTCTTTTGTCTCCGTTGGACGTAATTCTCAAGTGCGGGATTACTGTCTTTACATGGCCTTGAACTATAAAATATATTTTATTTCTCTCATTTGTTACTTTACAAACGATGTTTTCGTCCACCATAGTAGCAAGACACCCGTTAAAAAATTGAAACCTAGCAATATTTTCTAATAAAAACTTGATTAGTATCGATGATACATAAATAAGGTTCATCAACCACTAGCAAATAAAATCAGTTATGACTAATTAAATACCATAGTGAATGTGACTTCATCTAGAGTTAACAGCCTTCGAAATAAGTCACGAAACTATTTGAATTATATGCGATATATGGATAAAATAAAGAAACTTGTGAAATGAGTACTGAATGAAAGCAACGAACTTGCGTCAAAGCTTACCTTAACTTATTTTGAAAATGAAGAGATTCTTAATCAGATTGTCACTTGTTATAAAAAGTAGATTTTTGAAATCTGGCACAACAATTACTGCAGATATATGCTGTCAAATGTTGCAAACGATGATTGATGAGCCTATTCATCTCAGACTTATAAATAGCTGCACTCATTATTCTTGGCAATGCTTGTCTTGACATTGCATAACGAACTGTTTTAAAAATGCAGAAGCTTAGACTCTGCGTAGCAATGCTTTTCCAGACGGACACTTTTTACTCTTTTTTGCCTAAATACTTTCGATATCGTAATTACGAATTTAGATAACTTTCTAATTTTATTTATGAAGTTGCAAATTTAATCATCTCTCGTTCTTAGGATAGCAGAACTATAGCAGAACTATCAACCAACTTTCAATGAAATGCAATCGATATTATTAAAAATTGTTTTTTTTAATGAAAAATGGTAGTAGTATTTAATTGTTTTCGGAGTTTCTCTATATGGTATGTTTCGAAGTGTTAATATCTGCAGTGGAACCAGAGAAACCGACATCACCTAGTGGACTAGTAAGCTAAAATGGCGATAGACCACTCATACTGCTCGAAGAACTTTATAATTTATCTATGTTTTATATAACTGAAGTAAAACACGAACTTAGCGTCCACCAGTGGCTTCTGCAGTCCGAGAACACCTGCAGCTATTTTGAATAAAAGATGGCTACGGATGCGTTGACACCTCTGAGCACTACGATGGTATGTCCCACTAATTATTATGGCTCTCTATACTCTTGAGACCTCCTCGTATTTTACGACCCTCGACGTATAATCGGTCGTTGAGTTTCGAATAATGCATTACCGACATGACCACTACCTTCTGTCTAACCTCAGGACATTAACTTTTAATAGACTGATCTAAATTTAATAGGTAGAATAGGAGCCGCACCATCTAAAATGTTTGGTACTGCAGTTCTCTTATGGTTACATCTCGGATAAGTCAACTGAACCGGTAAGGGATCACGTTTTCAAAGAATATCAGCATAATATAGCAGTATAGTGCTGTTGTTTCGTATGAGTTTATTGAAACGCGTACACTTTTGACTATTATTGAGTTATTGATAAAACTACTTTTACGGAATTTATCGCGTTTAATTTATTTTATTTTTAATACCTGACGTTTCGGGTGCTTTCTTTATCAATTGATTTTATTATTTATGGCTCGATCTACGCAGAAATAATAATAAAAAACCTAAAGGTACTCCGGGTAAACAATGACATCGGGACGTCAGTCACCTCAGTCCCCGTGATCATGAGTGCGAGAAAGCACCCGAAACGTGGTGTTTTAAAAATAAAATAAATTTATTTTATTAATTTATTTATTCTTTTTTGTACACCACAATACAGAAACATCAATATAGTTAAAACTAATTAAAGTATGTACAATAGGCGGTCCTATCACTGAAAGTGATTTCTTCCAGACAACCTTTGCGTAGAGGAATGTTGCAAACAAACGTTACAAAAAGAGGGAGGCATACAAAATAATAATAATAAAAAAAAATACAATAATATATACAAGTAAAAATAAGTAAAAGTTATATATAAAATATCATATAGTAGATTAAATGAAAAGAGTACGAGAAATGTAAAGTAATTTATCTAATAGCGTTCTAAATACGATATATAATACGATTTAACAAGAATGAGAAGTGCAAAGACGGAGATCGAAGAGGAAGAGAAAGAGTTTTTTTTAAAGAGGAGTAGAAGGATCAAACAGCACACTATACAACGCGGAGAGAATGTGAGTATTCCTGCGAAGGCGTATCGGGAGCCATTTGAGCTGTTTGCGGAATTCGGAGATATGATCATATTTGCGAAGCCCAAATATAAATCTAATGCATAAATTTTGAATGCGCTCAAGCTTATTAAGCTGCTCCTTGGTAATGTCAAGATAGCAAATATCAGCATAGTCAAGGATAGGTAGAAGTAGAGACTGAGCGAGCGTAACTTTAGTTGCTGTGGGATGAAAATTACGTAATCTACGTAAAGAGCTTAACGCAGCAAACATTTTTCTACTGACCTCATTAACCTGTGAGGTCCAAGACATACAGGAGTCAAGATACAACCCCAGGTTTTTAACCTTGTTACTGTAAGGGATTAGAGTGCAGTCAAGTATAATAGGGGGTAGGGAAGACCAGTCAATTTTACCAATTAATCTAGAACTACCGATGACAATGGCCTGAGTTTTCTTAAGATTAATCGTTAAACCATAACATTTACTCCAATTCGAAATACAATTCAGATCAGCGTTAATAGTGTCAACTGCTTTAGATAAATCTCCAAGAGAGGACTGAGTATAGATTTGGAGATCATCAGCATACAAGTGGTAGGAAGAGTATCACTTGTGTAGATGTGTTGAAATAAATGTCTATAATATATCTTTACAGCTCTGATAATACATTATGTCTTATAGAGTTAATGAAAATTGCAAAAAGGAGAGGAGACAACACGCCACCTTGTGGTACACCAGCAGCTGTAGTAGTCCAGGTGGAAAAAACCTCTTGCACCTGAATTCACTGTCAGCGACCAAACAAGTAACTTCGAAACCAGTCAACTACAGTTGGAAATATGTTGAGAGAGCGTAGGATGCTTAACAAGATATCAAAATCTACAGTATTAAATGCGTTACTAAAATCAAGCAACGTGAGAATGGTAAGCTTTTGTTTATCCATACCATACCGAATATCATCTGTGATTTGTAAAAGTGCAGTAGTCGTATTATGACCAGGACGGAAACTGGATTGCAAGGGATTTAAAAGATTGTGTTTTAAAAGATAGGTGCTTAATTGATTGTGCACAAGACGTTCTAGAACTTTGGAAAAGAAAGGCAAAATAGAGATAGGTCTATAATCAGAAAAACTAGAGGGATTTGACTTTTTCGGAAGAGGAACTACAAATGCGTCTTTCCAAGCTGAAGGGAAAAAAGCAGAATTCAGTGAATTATTCAGGATAGACGTGATTATAGGTAAAAGGAGATCAATGAGAGGGATGACCATTTTTCGACTAATGCAGTCACTACCAATCGAATTTAAATGGATGGACATTATGGCTCTCTTAACATCACAACTGTTATATTGGCTAAAATTAAATGCAGAGGTGTCCGGAGTGGGAGCTTTTGAAAGAAAGTCTAAAGTATTATGTTTTGCTTTATCGTTAATGCAAGACGAAGATGAGAAATACAAATTTAAGTTGATTGAGATCAAAGTTATGGTGTGTGAGATTTTGTCGTAATTTCCCAACTCCTAAGGACTTATGAAATTTCCAGACCCTAGCAGGGTCAGGATCTTGTACTGATTCATGGATATTGCGTCGTTGTGCTTTTCTACATAGATTATTGCAACGATTCCGTACTAATCTATACTTCTCTCTATTCAAATCGGTAGGAAGTGACTTTTATTTAGCTTTGGCACAATTTTTAATGTGGATAATTTTTATTATATCATCGGTCAGCCAAGGAGAGGGAGGATGCTTTACACGCACTGGACGAACAGGAGCATGAACGTCGTAAAGCTGAATTAATAGAGAGTTGAACAAAGCAACCTGTTCATCAACAGTAGACGCATTGACGACTACACTTCAATCAATCTTTACAGCGTCATTTAACAGCTGCTCCAAATCCAAGTCACTAAAGTTACGCTGAAGTAGTATCCTTGACTTAGCTTTAGGGGGACCGATTTTGCATAACAAGTATAAAAGGTCGTGATAGGAAAAAGAATCAGCAACATGTTGCCCAAATTTAAGAACATGGTCAGTTAAAGACACAAACATTATGTCGAGAAGAGAAGGGGCACAGTTCGGGAAAAAGTGTTTGGCAGAAGTAGGAAGAAGTTTTAATGATTTCTTAAATTAACGCGAACACTACACATTGAATAAAACTATTATTAAAATCCGTAAATAATAGTTTTATTCAAAGAAGTTTTAAATTTGCTGCTTCAGTAATAGATTTAAGTTTTATTTATCTAGCGTTGTTTTTAAAAGACAAGTATTAAAATCACCCATAATAATACTGTGACAATAGATAAGTGTAAGATTGTCAAGAATATTTTCTAACGTGGTATTGCGATAAAATCCATCAAATTAATCAATGTGTAGTGTTCGTGTTAATAACCATAATACTGAGGCATTAAATGCTTCATGATTTCTAAAAAATGTATGATGGTTATAGTGTATGGAAAAGTGTGTGATGAGCTGTAATGATATCAAAGACAATTATGAAATTATTATACAAAAAGACATGACATTAATCTCTTGCTCATCAATTTTATCTAGTGATCTTGGAAAAACCAAATTTTGTGGCATCAGACTTTGTGTTGGAATATTTTACCCGTATTCTATCCACTACTAGACGTGGGCCTATAATAAGTAGGTTTGGTCATAGTGATCGCGGTGGTCGCTTTACCATTCCAGGTGGTCGCTGATTGTTACCAATCATCTAAAATTATGACTTATTGTCAAAACAGCACATCGATCACTTCTATATTTTTTTTTACTACTTAGTTAACAAAAATGGTTACTTGATAATGTAGTGAAGCTTAAACGACCCAATGTATTATTAAGGAGAATATATATATATATTTTTTCTACATACGTCATTCGCGAGGGCTTTCAAAACGCTTCCCCTTTATCATGTCTTTATCAAAATTGGGTTTACTGCAAGTCACATGCTTCCAGTTATTAATAATAGGAAGTTTTCTATATATTTTTAATCACATCTAACTCATATCTAAACCGCTTTGTCGACTTAAATGGTTTCAGACACTGAGATCATCAGAGAATTAATATTAAGACACAGACTACTAATTCCGATAAAAGCCTCAGATGCATCTCACCAGAATTATAAAAGCAAGCTCTTTAGACTAACAAGATTGATGTCAGTCTTTTTCCGAACATACTGCTAAACTAATAGCTTAAGCCTGATAATTAAATTGATAAAAAAAGCGTTAAAGAAAACGGAATGGGAACCGAAAATAATAATTTTAATGTGTATACTTATAAACAAACATTAATTTGAAATTCAAACCGTAAGCCCGCGTCTTAACAGCGAAGCAGCCACTCTGAACACGCGGTTACGCGGTTTATATACTGGTATTTGGTGCTATAGAGAGCTGAAAGGAAAGTTGCATGAATTATGCAATTTTTCAATTCGTTTTATAAATACTTTATGCATTTCAATTCATTTCTAATGAATATTTTTTGAAATTCTTCTCTTGATACACTTGCCCCATGAAAGCAAACTGTTGGTGAGAAATAAAAGAGAGCTGGTATAAAGGCCGAAATGAACAAAAAACCATCGCATAATATAACCTAAGTTTAATTAAAATGAGAAAGCGACTGGCTTTCATTTTGCAGTATATAATAACCAAGGGAGAACTAAATTGTAGATGGAAGCCAATTTTTACTCAGCATTATTTTTATATTTTTTGTTGCGGTGCTTGCTATAGTAGTGTAAGCCAAATGTGGAATACATTCGTATTATTTACTATTGTTTCATGTTATAGATAATTTAACTCCTTGATAGAACAAATTATCAAATGCACAAATTCATTATGTTTTATAGACTAAAAAGTTAATTATTAAAGAACCTAACTGCATTGTTCTTACTAATATAATAAAATTAATTAGGAATCTACATATTAATACTTTCTCATAATAATATACATCAACTATATGCTTATTGCTTTTAGTCTGTTAACGTAACCCTTCAGAAGTAAAAAGCGGTCTAAGTGCGACCCGAAAGGTCCACGCGACAACTTCCTAGTGAAAATAATAAAAAATATCATATGTTTTATATTTTATACAACTTTTCATTCGGCACTTAAAAATGACTTGACAAACAATTACAAGTTACATAATACTGCGTTAAATGAAACTGGTTCCATGTCAATATAACTCTTTGTTCTCGAGATAAACGAGGCGAAAGTTGAATCCGAACATACGTACGTACATGTGCACACACGGACATCCTCCTAAAAACTATACTATTCGACTCTAAAGACCTTGAAACGTGGAGATATGCTAAAATTTACAATTTGCAAAATGGGACTCATTAAAATAACTTCCCACGGGGAAGTTAAAAAAGCATTAGAAATTACATTTCATCTGGTGGTAAGTGCAGCATCCACTTATACATTTATTATTTCCACTCATAGTCTTCCATATTTATCCTCAATCAGGAATCAAAATGCAGAATGATTTACCAACCCTGAATGAAACTAATAAGGAATAATAATAATAATATTACACAGTGTCAGTAAACTGTTATTTCACTCCTATTTAGATATTGTAATTGTTCAAAAATCTTTTTTTTCACTAAAGGTCAAATCACAAATAATATAATGACAAAATCAAGCCAACTATTATCAGTGATATCAATTCGTTAACCTACTGTGAGCATTGTAGCGAAATATACTGGATAATTTTATTACAAAATATCCTATTATATCATGAAAACATTGTAAATAATAAATCATTCCTTTACTGTACACACCATAAATCTATGTTTCATTTTAATTAAGAATTCCAGTGATATAGGGAGAACACAAATCTTGATAGTTCATGCTCGAAACGCAAATTTAAATTTAATTACATAATGTAAAACAAAAATAATTTCAAATAGTTATAATACATGTAATTGTTTCACATTTCATGCGTGGTAGAACCATGCTGCATTTATATTAGTAATATAGTTGTAGCACGTATGAGTCAGCTCGACCGGGGTAGGATAGGACCATGCTTTCACAGAATACCAGCTTAAAATAGCAGCTTAATGCTGCTGTGTTTCGTATGGTGAGTGTAGAGTACCGGAGAACCTTTTTATTGGAAACAAGGTATTCCGTCTTAGTCTTCACGGATGACAACACATTTGCATTTTGATTCGTAATCGAGGATAGACGTAAATGGCTATGGGCCACAGCAACCACTTACCATCAGGTGGACTGTGTGCTCGTTTGTCACCCTATCCTATAAAAAAATATTGTATATCAAACCGACTGGTTTCGTCTTACGGCATAAACAGGTTTGCGAGATCAGTCTGTTCTTGTAAAGCAATTACATATTCTTCGTACGCGGTAGAGCCATTCTACATTCTGCTTGTAGCACGAATGGGTCGGCTTCACCGGGAAATAACCACGCTGAATGCTGCTGTATTTAATATGGAAAGTTTAGAGAACCGGAGATCCTTTTACTGGAAGTGAGGCAATCCATCTTAATCTTCAGGGGTGACAACACATCTGCATTTGACGCTTAACCTAGGATAGATGTGGACGTTTATATGTCACTGTATCCAATTACCATCAGATGGACTGTGTGTTCTTTGTTACCCTTATTCTGTAAAAAAAATGTGTCAATACTCTAATTTAACATGCCGGAAACACAGAGTCACAAAAATTACTATAGAAAAAATATAATTATGTTTAAATATACTTAATAAATCGGATCTTTTACTGATATTCTTTACTGTTGGGTATAGGATTTTTAAACTGTCATACATAATTTGAGGCATTTGTCCATTTTTATCAAGTTGAGAAAGTAGGTTGGTAAGAGATGAGTTGTACATTTGCTGATAAATCTGCTCCTCATTACTATTCTGAAATTAGCGTCCGATTGTCGATTGTATACAGCGCAATTAATCGGTTGCAACACAATTTCTTTCGTAAATTAGCCAGCTACCGTTCTAGGTTAGGTTTATATTTGGAGGGAAAGTTCACATATTCTACGTCACTGTGATGAAATAGATGTTTTCGCCACGCGGCAGTGTGTTACGGTTGTATAAATGGGTGGGCTCGACCGGTGAAAGACCACGTTCGCGCAGAATAACAATGTGGACAGCATAACAAAGCAAAACAGCTAAGTTTCGTATGGGGAGTATAAAAGAAAACCGGATACTTTTTTTACTAGTTATGAGGTATTTTATATAAGTCCTCAAGGGTGACAGCATATCTATATTTAGATATTTTAATTGAGTGTAAGCTTATATTTTAAAAATGAAGCAACAAACAAATTCACATTTTCACCTTATGAAAAGCGAATACTGCAACAGATGAACACCTGCAATGAACTCAAAGCTCACCATATTATCCGTCGTCTCTCTAAGGACTAAGATGCCATGCGTCATAGACTGTAATTATCTGGCTCTCCATTATGCCGAGACACTGCAGTGCAGTTACTGCTATTTGTTGACAGAAAAAGCAAGGGAGTACGTGCCCAGATGCACGCCCAGACAGAACGTATTCCTAACATCTAGTATTCACGTGAATATTGAGCACAGTACCCACAATATGGTGGGCTGGGCATCCCATCCCAGTTCACCTGAAATATTTTCAATTTTGTTACCCTAACATCTAAATATTATATTTTATCGACAAAAATTAAACGAAACACTAAAATCTGAAATGATTATAGGTACGCGATTTAGTACGGACCGTGAGCCTTTTATATTTTTACTTTATTGGAATATTTGGAATAGCCCTCTACAAATGTGACCGGTCAGTCGACGTCAAAATATGTGTTTGCACGAAGAGTTGTTGCTTTGTCCACGCGTATATATTTCATGAATATTTTTGCCTACTTTGGAATTTGTATTTCGTTTTTAGTACTTTTCTATAATGTAGGTTTTTACAAATAACAGGCATTAAAAAGTTCTTATAATTGATACAGTCACAAGACTGGTTACATAAACCATAATTACACTTCACAAGATGATTTTGTAAATAATCTTAAACTATTAATCATATTTTAATAAGGGTATGAATAAATATCTGACAAGTATTTTTCCATCGTTTTCATATTCTTTTTGTAGTCATCAACGCCTTGACTTGCATTAGTGTCGAAAAAATATTTTTTTTCCAAAATGGGACATAATATTTTATTATGTTATTATAATACGGCTTCTCATTTAATGAAGTTATTCAGAGCTTGATAAAAAAAGCATGATTTTCAGTCCAATCTTCAGAAAAACTTTATTTTTATACAAATACACTACAAAACTATGTAAGAGAAAAATCAGTATCTATTTAACTTTAAATATTAAAAGTAATAAGGTATATTTAAAATCAAATTGTAAATGTTGTTTATTTTTTAATTTCATATAAATAATATGAAAGTGAATCAACAATAGAAAAACGTTATCTACGCTACGACATTAAATTAAAATATTTTATTAGTACTTACCATATAACAAACGCGGACTTAATGTGAGTAAACTCTTTCAAATCCTCCAATTTTATACACTACTTAAACTTCACTCCGACATATTTACTCACAAAATTATTTACTTCATTGTGGTCTCTTATTTTAACAAAATACTTTTAAACCTCCCGCTCCGCTTCGTAGTACTGCACTACGATCACGACACGTTCGGCCACCGTAGCTGCGTAGATACACTGAAGTATACGGCTACGAACTAGAAGAACCGATTTTCACCGAGAACATCCGAGCACCACCGAGATGCTTTAACCGTGATAGATATCAAATGAAATGTAAGGAATGAGTAGTTTCAGGGAGCTTTTTGTTTTAGGGATTACGCTTTTACTTGACCCAAAAAATAAAGATTTTTTTTGTTGACATCCCTTAAAGTACGTGTCCTAAGCATTTCATTTTAAATAATATTTTACTCAAGTTTAAACCAATCGATTAAGTTTTCCAATTCTGTAATTTTGTATTGTCAACTTATTTCCTACTATTAATTTTAAAGTTTGGTGTTTTACAGCATCATTACTTCTTTATTTCCCATCATTAATTTTAAAGGCTGACATTTCACTGCATAATATTAATATTGGCAAACACTTTCGTTGGCTGACTGCTGCTCTTGATGTTAAACAGTAACTATGTGTTAATAAATTATTTATTTGTTACATTTTATTATTTATTAGTTCCAAATTTTACACAGTATACTGAATAGAAGTATAAATACAATACCAAATATATGTACTACATGTTGTGGTCTTTCACTATGAAAGAGAAAACTTTATTTTTAAGGCATTCTATCTGAGACCTTACCACCATGTAGATTTCGCACTCATTTGTATAAAATTCAATGAAAATACCTCTTATTATATAAAAAATCATCACGTATAGAAATTATCAAATAAAAAAGTATTTAATTAAACATTCTTTTATACACCTAAAATGTTTTAACAAGATTTTCAAAAGTAGAGAGATTTATAGTGACGCATGTGTCACTGAAAGATTTCCTAAACAAGATAAAGAAGTATTTGGAGGAAAAATTGACAGAATATCGGAGGAATTAATCATGGAAAAGGTTTAAAAAATGATCTGCGAGGTGATAATCTGTGAAGGGATTAAACAGTATGTCGTACAAAGCAGAGAGAATAAGAGTATTCTTGCAAAGATTGATCGGGAGCCACTTGAGCTGTTTGCGATATTCGTAAACGTGATTACGAAGCCCAAACATGAATCTAACACAAATACATATATGAAACCTCGGTAATACGAAGAAAGCAAATATCAGCATATAATCAAGGCTATCCCAAAGTACAGACTTAGCAAGCGCAGCTTTAGTAACTGTGGGAAGAAAATTGCGTAATCTACGTAAGGATCTTAAAGTTGCAAATATTTTTGTACTAATTTTGTTAACCTGCAGAGTAAGGAGTATGAAAGCAGTCAAGTATAATTTGTACGAGTAAATATGTACAGCCAGTGCGAGTTGCCAGTGATGATTTATAAAACTAAGACGTCGTCCTTCACTGATTTCCTCATGAGGAAGCTCATGGTCGCTCAACTAGCTACGGAGAGACCTATGCTCGGGGCTTAACTGCGTCAAAAATTTAGAAATGAGGATATCCGCAGTAGAACCAGAGTAACACTAGTACCCCTACTTGTCAAAACCATCAAACAGAGAAAAGTTGCATATTTAGGACGCATGCTAAGGCATGAACCTTACCAACTACTGCAGAATATTATCATGGGCAAATTAGCGGTAAAAGAAGTGCCGGTAGAAGGCAAATGTCCTGGCTCTGTAACATCCGGAAATGGACCGGAATAAAGAAAGTAGAAGATCTGCTCAGGCTAGCCCCGAACAAAGAAGAATTGAGGAGGATGACTGCCGACCTTCAGTAATGGACAAGCACTTAAAGAAGAAGAAGAAAAAGTTAAAGCCGACTTGTGAGAAATACTGTCGTACCATGTAGTGGGTGCTAAGACATAGTGTGCATTACAATTAAAGGACGACTATGAAACGACTTCAGAATCTAAAATTATTTTGTATTTTCTTTTTAACTTTATATTAAAATTCTTTAAAGGTTATTAAACCTTTGAGGATTTCTGTAAAGTTAGAGAAATAATATTACAACAAGGTGATGTGTGAGCACCACTCACTTAACTGATTATTAGTTATTGATTAGGGACGACCCTACCTGAAGCTTTATATGTCACGTTGAAGATTTGACTTGATATCCTGTGTTTTGGGACACCTTTGTTTAAGACTGATTTACTCGGCCCTGTGTACACGAGAATAAGTCTTTATATTGAGGTATTTCTAGCAAAAGATAAAACTATTTAAATACCTTTTAACTTTTAGATATATTACTTGTAGATTCCTGTTAAAACTTGTTGAAAAAAAAAGTTACTATTCGTAAAAAAGTAAACAATACACACAATACAAACATAAACTATATTTTACCTTTTTATTGGAAAAAATTACTACTAATAAAAAAGTAAAAGATAAACTACATTTTACTTTCTAAAAGCAAAACTAGTTTTAACTTTTTACAAAGAATTAAAAATAATAAAATATCGTATTCTGAAGTCAGAGCTTTAATAATTCTACACACTGTCTTAGCAAAAATTATTTTCCATTTTGATATAACTAAGGAATACCACAATCTCAATGTTGTCCAAAAAGTACATTAAAATACTGTATAATGAATATAAATAATAATGAATGTAAATAATAATGAATTGTATTTTAATGTACTTTAAGTACATTAAAATAAATTTCAATTCGAAATATGGGTATTTAATGTACTTTTACTATAATGTATATAACGTACTAATTCATTTTCAAATATTTTGCGACCCTTAGGGGTTTATTGTTTCCTATTTTTTATATTTTTCTCTAATAAATTTTATTAAGAAGTCCCTTCAAGTAAAACCTATTAATGGAAATAGGAATCGTCAAAATTGGTTTACAATTGATAATTGACAACGGCTTAATATTTATAAGCCGTCTTTTTTGGGTCTGCTAAAATATTACTTCTAAAAACTACGACACACTCCATTTTGTTTAAAAAAAATCTTACTTGAAACCTTGTTATATGCAAAACCTTTTATGGAATTATATTTTAGGGTTCCGCTGTCATACAAGGAAACGTTTTGACTTCGTTTAAGACAATTTAAGATGATATTCATTCGATATAGGTCAAAATATTAAATAAATAATATTTTTAAGTATATATTTTATTATTTTATTTATACGGATTACATAAAACAATCTGTATTAAAAATATAATAAATTACTTACATAATATGTATTTTCAAAGAGAAGCCAAAGTTTTTAGATCTTCGATTTCAACTTATTAGAAATGTACTTTAACGTTATTATGATTACACAATTAAACTCAGCTTTTGAAATCGTAAATAATACTAAGAAGATTCCCTAGAACTGAAATAAAAATCTTTATTAATATATTTGATTAAAGCTGTATCAAATTATATTATTTAACATAACCTTTATAAAATAGTAATGGAAATAGTCCGCATTGCAGAATTATCTCAGGTATGCGTCGTATCCTTACACGTTCTTGACTACATATTTCTATAACAAATATATGATATATCAAGCTTATTACAAGCACTCAATAGTATTAGTGCGAAATTGACATAATCCATGTTACAACTTTTAATCAAATTAGTAGTTAACATCGATATATGTAATACGCACTAGATATGGCATTCCGAACACTCTCCATGTTCAAATGAATTGTACTGCAATCCGTACACCTATTATTGTGGCTTCGGTATTTATGTAGTGCGGAGCGGCGCTAATAATAATTTTATATTAAATAAGCACATATGCAAAATAAGCAAAAATTAAAAAAATGTACTCGATTAACAATACAATCTAAACAAACAATTATTTATTACGACAATTTTCGCGCGTTTATATCAACTGCGCATGCGCGACCTTATTGTTTCCCGTGCATGTGCGGATACAGAGTAGTGCACATTTTTTTGTTCGGAATAGTTCCACTAGTATGTAGTACATATAACTCAATGGTTTTTAATTAATGTTTTTCTTGAAATTGTTAAACTGATTCTGTTATAACCTTTATATTTTGAGCTGGACAAACATTAAGCATTTTAAAGTGAATAAAAGTAACACAAATTTAGTGACAGAGACAGTACTTAATAAATTAATGGATAAAGAATTAATTATGTGTATATAAAACTGTCACATTTTCGTTTCATGCGTACGTACAGGATATTTACCAGTAGTAACCGGTAATAAATAAAAAAATAGGTATTTCTTTACTATATTTTCCTGGTAAGTTAAACTAACATTTTTATTTTTACTATATAACGAAATGTAAATACAAGCCTAAAGGTAGACCCACAATTATCTTATCACATTCCCATATCAAAGAGTCTTAAAATATCAGAGACCTAAGCTTGGATGGTGCTTAAGTTTATAATATATCTACACACGTATGACGGCGGTCAATTACGGGAGAAAATACACGAAGAAACTAAAACGTATAATTTTATATACAATTTATCAGTTTTAACAAAAGAAGTATAATTCTTTTTATTTATTTTTTTCGAACTACTCTGAGACAAATAAGTGAGTATACTTTAAGTCAAAGTAATTGATATAAAATATATATTTACTACCATCGGCCCATAATGGTCTCACTCGTTAGAGGATTAGCCTTTATCGGCACGCTTAGCAGGCGGATTATCGATCTTAGTAGAAAACAAACAGTAGGAACTGCTGAAATCTGAGTTATAACCTCTATTTCAGAAACTATAATGAAGAAATAATCTTATTTTTCTTAAGAGTTATGAGAGTGCTTTTGATTTTTTTTTAAGTTTAACTATGTTACCTTTTTGAGTGGTCTAAAGAATATCACAAGTACAATGTCATATTGATTTCTACAAACGGAGGTGGAAGTTTCACTTTAAATTTAATTGGAGCCACTAGTTAAGTACTATTTTAGCCTATTCCCTAATCAAATTTTCCCTCTATCGCCTCTTACGACATCCACTCATCCATATAATAAGGGGCAGTATGTTATCTTACGGCGCCACCACACGGCGAATAGAATATTATAATTCTGTTATTGTTTCATATTTAATAAACAAAGATAAAAATAAAGCAATTTTAAGCCGACTTCAAAGAAGGGGTTACGAGGGAAGACGTCAAAATTTATTTTGTAAATTTTATAGAATAAGGGCGACAAACGAGCAAATAGTACACCTGATTAAGTAAGTAGATGCAGACATAGATATTAATATCTATCCTTGATTAAAAATCAAAAGGCATATGCGTTATTACCACTGAGGAATGCGATGGAATGCTTCGTTTCCAGTAAAATGGCCTACGGTTCGCTACGCTCACTATATGAATCACAGCATTAAACACTTCTTTATGCTGCGCTACGATGCTGTTATTCTGTGGAAGCTTGGTCTATCCCGTTAAAACCCACTTATTTATGCCAGAACCATAATACAGCCGCAGTATGGCTCTACCATGTATAAATAAATATGTATCTACCTGGACAACCAAGCCTTAGTCGGCGTTAGATAAAAGATAATTTTCACCTCTATGTAGAAATATACGAGTATATTATATACATAAAACAGTTCATAAGAAGAAGTTTTCGTCCAAATCTTTAGAACTCTTTCCAAAAAATCAGTTACATATTATTTTCGGTTTAACTAAAGGTAAATTTTTTTGCTAACTATCCCTATCGATTTAACCCCTATATTGTAAAATCGCGATCTGCCACGCCTTCGCCTGGGTGGGATCTGTTTATGTGGCATAATTAATATTTTTTAAGTAATCATCAAAGACCATTTCTTCAAATGACATGCAGATTGTATCACTCCTGGCATTATTTTCTATCTTATGATCATATGGGATTTGTAAATAATAATTTTATTGTAATTAAAATTATGAATTAATTTATACTGTAGTGTAATTATTAAAATAATAATAGCTTAACTAATCTCATATAATATTTATTATTATTTATGTAACAATAATGTAATAATTCTATGAATAATTCATGAACAATTTATTGTATAAGAATTCAAATAGAGTGGATCTGTATAAGTATTTAATTGTACATGATAATTGAATTCAAAAAGAATGTTTGTACATAATTTTTAAGTTATTTTAATTTTTGCATGCCAATTATGGCATAACATGTCAGTTTCATATAATTGACCATCTTGTGTACCATGTTTTTTTTAAGCGAATAAATTTTCTATCTATCTATCTATTCGTGAAGTTTCCGAGCGGACAGACTGAGAGACCGGCACGTAATTCGATAAAAGACAGTTATTCTGTTATTAAAAACAAACATTTCTTTGATTAAAACTACTTTTACGGATTTTATCGCGTTTTATTTATTTTTGATACTCGACGTTTCGGGTGCTTTACAGCACCCATGGTCACGGAGGACTGAGGTGACTGACGTCCCGATGTCAAAGTTAACCCGGAGTAACTTCAGCCTTTTAATTATTATCTTTGGTCCTATCTACGCAGAATGAACTAACTGTGTTTTGAAGTCTTGCAGTGGTATGCTTGGGTTTAGTTTTAATTTTATTAATTATAGAATCCCAAGCAGGTGGTAGTACCCAGCCTCCTTCTCTATTGACATTAGGATGTTTTTTTTAATTTCAATAGCCTCACGTATCATCCTTGGTAGGAATCGATGTTCTTTCGCGAGGATTTGTGGTCTATCAAATCTGATGTAATAGTTGGGGCCATCTAGGATATGATCGCAAACTACAGACTTCCCGGAACGTGATGCTTCACGTCAGCTATGTGTTCTTCTACGCGGGTTCTAATTGATCTCTTTGTTTGCTCTATATATGAGAGACCATAATCACAATCAAGCTTGTACACTCCTGCATCTTGTAGAGGAATATGACACTTGACGGATGGTAAGAACTGACTAATCTTCTTCGGAGGCTAGTAGAATGTTCTAATAGAAGCTCGCTTCAAGATGTAGCTATTCTTGCCTGTGACACGTCTGACATATGGTAGTACAGCAGGCACACGCTCGACTGTGGCCAGCTTCACTCAGTCACTGTGACCCGAAGCTTGTTGTCGTGCAGAACCTGCTTGACGTGCTGAAGCTCGGCGGCCAGGTGTGTGCTGTCACAGATCCCTCGTGCTCTCTGTAACAAACACACACAGACACTCTCTCTCTCGTGTTGTTAGTCGCATTGTTTTGTCGGAAATTTGAGGTCCATAAACAGCATCCCCGTAGTTGAGCCTAGATAAATTTAATGACTCGCAAAGTTCAAAGACAAAGTTATTTTGCCATCATTATCGACTACGTGAGTGATACCGACTACCACGCATCCACGACGCAACCACTACGGAACCACACGGAACTACGGCCGTTTGTCGCATAATCACAATAGAACTACAAAAAGCTGCAGAGACACTATTCATTTCATTAAAATCGCTGGTCGTTTTCTTATTATATATATCCAGAAATTAATCATGTTAGTAAAAAAAATTAAAATTGACCTCAAACTTCTAAAAATAAAATACTTCCTAAAGTGGGCTTTTAAATTCCTCTAAACCTAGTTTTATTATATATATATATATATATATATATATATATATATATATATATATATATATATATATAACTTTGTCTTTGAACTTTGCGAGTCATTAAATTTATCTAGGCTCAACTACGGGGATGCTGTTTATGGACCACAAATTTCCGGCAAAACAATGCGACTAACTAATACAGCACGTGCACAATGCATGTCGTCGGTTCTGTTTTGATGTGTGAAGTCACATTATTCCTTTCTTGAACACTGCTTCTATGCTCAAGATGGACTCACGTAGAGTTCATCTTATTAAGTTTAAAGAACGCAAAGACAAAATTTGCTAAGCAAAATTCTAGGAAACAACTGAGGTCTATGACATCACCACTCCTGTAGAAAGCCATAAAACAGCTGCATTTACTGGCAGTTTCCGATATATGGCAACGAAGTATTGGAATAATATCCCACCACTAATAAGAAATATTAACACCATTACCAATTTTAAAAATGAATTCAAAACATATCTTCTAGATAAACAAAAACAACTTATTGCCAAACACTTCGTTGGCCAGTTATAAATCATGGCATTTTCTTTTTTACTAACTCATCACGGCTGTTTAAGCCTTTTAGGTACTAAATTTAACTTGTACGCAATCTTACATACTTTCATACCCTTCAATAATTTTTACTAAATTAGACCCAAGATTCAAGTGTCTTTTCAGCCCTACGACAGAACACATCATTCATACATATTTACACTAATTATACTAATGTGCTCATTTTTTCTGTTTTTTTTAAGTTTTTGTAACTTGTTGCGTGTCACAAAAATGCCAATAAAATAGGTAAGTATTACTATAGCTCAAGTAAGCTTATTATTATAAAGCTCACCTTCAAATATTTATATATTCATATGTCAATCATTATATAATATCAATTATAAATATTACACATCCAATTAATGTTAAAAAAATTAAAGGTACAACCTGATACGTGTCACTGCTGTTGTGAGAGTGTTTAGGGCAAGGAAGTGTTCGCCAAGCTGCCCCAATGCGTGTTTGCGGACTTCACATGTCCTTAAATAATTTTTTTTCTTATTTCTCAGACATGCAGGTTTCCTCACCATATTCCTCATCACCGCAAAGCATGTGGTAAATCAGCACTTAAATTCATAATTTCATTGGTGCCGGTAGAGATTGAATCCGGGTTACTCGCGTACTGTGAAATTTACAGCGAGCGCTAAATATCTGAGCTAACACAGCTCACTGCAATCATATATCCAATCGTTACTAATTTATTCTTATACGTGGTAGAGCCAAGCTGCAACTATATTATGGTTGTAGCACGAATGGGTCGGCTCGGCCGTGGAAGGACCACGCTCTCACAGAACACCACAATAAATTAGCAGCGTAATACTGCTATGTTTCGTATGGTGAGTGTAGAGATCCGGAGACCCTTTTTACTGGAAACGAGGCAATTAATCTTAGTCCACAAGGGTGACTACACATCTATGTTTTGATTCTTAATCGAGGATAAATATAGATGTCTATGGGCCACGACATCCACTTACCATCAGGTGGACTGTGTGCTCGTTAGTCACCCTTATTCTATATATAAAATTTAAGTGGATTCGATCAAGGAATCACGTTAGCCCTCACAAATTTTTCCCGTTTTTCACCTCTTAGGGGTAACATTTCAGAAAATCCTTTCTTATCAATTACCTACGTCAAACAAAAAATACACCCTCCAAGTTTCAGGTCTCTACGTACAGAGGCTTAGGCTGTGCGTTGATCCACAATTCAGTCATTCAAGACTAAGCATTTCTTATGTTTAGATTATTGCAAATTTTATATAAAATGATATGAAAACATTATTCTTTTAAACATTTAATATAATATTGACTAAAAAATCTCACGTCATAACTTTATTCATTGTAGCTATACGGATTACTTTCATTAACTGTGCCGGACGGGCGAAACTCTCCGGAGTAAATGTTGTCGAAGATACTTCGCGAGTCGCTCACGTCCTACACCTATAGGTTCCGGTGGGTACTCTCACCGCCGTCTTTGTTGGTACCGCTGAAATATTGTGGACTGTAGTTAAAATCAAAATGCACGATTAACAAATACAAATAGCAAGGTAGTGGCCAGCGGTTCAACTGATTGATTAATCGCGAAATTTTATAACTATTATTTATTGATCACTGTTGTTAAACTACGGTTGTTCACTGGTATATTTCAAAAGATTTCTATAAACTGTACGGTGGTATCAAGTATCTATTGGTAGTAGCTGGTTTTCTAACACTACTGACTAGCAGCTATTATCAACTAAACTAGTTGATTTTATCACTTGTGTAACTGCGGATATCAGTTACCACTTTCACTATATGTAACTGCGAATATCAGTTACGGCCTTTTTTAGGCTAGCTAACACTTTCACTATCCTTGTAACTGCGAATGTCAGTTACGACCTTTTTAGGTTAGCTAACACTTTCACTATTCACTATATACTGCTACTAGTCACTTCAGCTACCACCGGATACCACTCACTTCACTTCACTTGTCACTGGTAGTTCTTCACACTACTACGGATACTGGGTCCCGAGCCCCTAAGGTAGACTTTAGCAATACTTTACAGTGAGCCGCTTGCCATTTTCCGTTTTGCCTCTTTATTGCATAAACTTTTCACTATACAGATGGCATAAATTGCAATATTTTCTATACAAAACTAATTGCTACACTAACATGCTATACATCATTAAATCGGTAGTCTGATACTTTATTAATATATCATAAAGGTTACTAAAAACATTAACATTGTAAAAAGTTATTAAACGAAATGTCCCAAATTTTCATAATATTTGGGCATTTTAATTCTTTAATTTTTCTATAACTACGAAATGCGTTTAATTATACAAAAATATTCCTATACTTCTTTCATCTATAAGCCATATGCTAATTCAATGTCATATTTATAACTCTTTTAGGACATAAAATTATTTTCATTATTTTTGGTATGAACTATTACGCAGTTAATTAAAAACTTCTAGAGAGTTCCACGATAAGACGCGCTGTGATTGGTCGATTTTTTGGTATATAATAAAAGTTGTTTATATTACTTGTTATCAAAACGACATTCTATACAAACATATTGTGAGTTATAAATATGCTAAATAACTATATTAATACACGTTTTCACTCAGTTTTCTTGGTAATTTCACTATTAATACATAAAACAATATTCTTTATCATTTTGTTTCTTAAGGTTGTTAGGCCGTCGCGAACATTTCTCCCGCCGTGCAGCGTCGCGACGATTTTCTCACAGCGGCGCTGCATCCATTTCGGTGAGCGACGTTGCTTCTACTTCGGCAGCGGCACGAGTTTCCTGGTTGGCCTCTTGATTAGGCCGTTTGCTGTGCGTACCTCCACAGTGCGGATCTGTCCGTCCGCACCGGGGTAAACAGCTTCCACCCTCCCTCGTGGCCAGGTGTTACGAGGTAACTGGCCGTCAGCTATGAGGACTGGATCGCCCACCTGGAGATTGGGACCTCGCCCATGGGCCTCCCGCCGGTTTTGAAGTTCCGGTAAATACTCTCGGACCCAACGCTGCCAGAACATGTCAGCGAGTATCTGGGAGCGTCGCCAGTGTCTTTGGCTATTCATATCTTTTTCATCAAATACTCCAGGTGTCGGCAGTCTCGCAGATCCTCCTAAAAGGAAGTGATTCGGAGTGATGGCTTCGTCGTCGTCGCTGTCTACAGAGATGTGAGTCAATGGTCTGCTATTTACTGTGTACTCCACCTCGCAGAGCAGCGTGGCTAATACTTCCTCATGCGGATGTCTCTCATGAAGGACGGTGTATAGTGCCGTCTTCACGCATCGTATGAGACGTTCCCATACTCCTCCCATGAAAGGCGCGGAGGGGGGTTATAAAACGCCACACTATGCCTCGTCTACTGGCTTCTTCTCGAAAAGCCTCCCGAAGTTCCTTGTCTGCACCGTGCATGTTGGTGCCATTGTCGGAATAAATCTCGGTGGGGCACCCTCGGCGAGCTGCGAATCTTCTTTATGCTAGTATTGCGGAGTCAGCGCTGAGGTTTGCGACAACTTCTAAGTGGACAGCTCTGGATGTGAGGCAGGTGAAGAGAGCTACGTATCTCTTCTGATGTTGACGTCCCACAGTGACTGAAAGTGGCCCAAAATAGTCCAGACCGGTGAAGGTGAACGGTCTCTGGTGATGAGCGAGACGTGTGCTAGGATGGTCACCGGTCGCTGGCACTGATGGTTGTGCTTTTCTGATGCGACACTGTATGCATTGGCTTACTATCTTTTTTGTGGTGGGTCGAAGTCGGATCACCCAGTAGTGCTGTCGAACCTCGTTGATGGTAGGTTCGGTTCCGCAATGATGCAGGCTACGGTGCGTCCAGTCAATATATAATTGTGTGATGTAATGATCACCATCCAATATAGCTGGCCCCTTCATGTCTTCTGTGACTCCCTTCACGGCGGCTATTCGACTTCGTAGCGCGATGATCCCGTCTTTCAATTCTATTTGGAGCGGTCGTAGGCGGCTATCATGAGCGACCTTTTTATTATTACTGAGATCAGTTATCTCTTGTGAGAAGGAGCCCTCCTGTATGGCACGTATCAGGAGCTTTTCGGCCTCTTTGATGAATTCGGCCTCTAGTGTGATGTACCTTTTGACATCTCTATTTTTCACTTGACTGGGAGGCTGCGCGATTTGTCGCGGATTATTTTTCGATTTCCTCCAGTCGGGATCTTCCTCTTTGCCCTTTTTTGTTCTTTTATAGAAGATCCTGTCTGTAGTTTTGCGGCAGAGTGTTATGAATTGTAGCACTCTAGCCGTAGCTCGCAATAAGCGTTCCCATCTCGAAAACCTTGCTGGATTCAGGAACGAAGCTTCTACGGTGTGTTCAGTATCGGAGCTTGATGAGTCTATATTCCTTCGCTCTCCAGAGATATCTTAAGGCATCTCTGTCTTCGGGTCTTACTTTGACCTGCATGAACATTTCGGCTATGTCCGCGGAGACAGCGATTTTATGGCGGCGAAAACGCATCATGACCCCTGGTAGTGATTGCAGTAGGTCTGGACCCGTGAGCAGGAATTCATTCAATGACACCTCCTTTGTTTTGGCTGCGGCATCGTGTACTATTCGAAACTTCTCTGGCTTCATTGGGTTATGGACGTCGAAATGGGGTAGGTACCACGTTCTTCCCGGTGTGCTAGTTTTCGGTGCTATCTCGGCGTATCCTTTTTGTACTAAGGAATTCATTTGTTCATCATATTTCCTTTTTAGATCTTCGTCTCGATCTAATTTTCTTTCAATGGAAACGAGCCGTTTTAATGCTGTTTCATAATTACCAGGCATCTCGATATCCTTTTTCTTCCAGAGAAGCGCTGTTTCTATGTGCCCGTCTTGTAACTGACGGGTGCTGCTATTTAGTATATCTTCAGCTTTTTTCTCTGGGTCGGAGTCTGGTCTTCTCGGATTGATGGTGAGAGATTCCAGCGCGAAATATTCGCGGAGTTGGTCATCTATAGTAACCTCGCTCTTGTGCAGCTCATTGGCCGCGTGGACGCGCTGATACGGGGCTTTCGTGTGTGCCCCGTGTAGCACCCATCCTAATTCTGTGAGCGAGGCAATTGGCTGGTACGGCGGACCTCTTCGGATTTGAGTGGCTATCAGAAGTCTCCAATTGTCCTGTCCTATTAGGATCCTTGGGTTGCCGGAGTCATATGTTAGCTGCTCCTTTAGGTCTTTCAAGTGCTTGCACTTGGCTATGTCTGCTGCACGCACAGTCTGTGGCCCTAAGTTTAGGCTTTCAACCGTGCGTGCTCTGAATGGCACCCTTTTTGCTGTGGAGACTCTTCAGCGATACTTTGATTCTTCGAGATTCCGGTGAATCGAGGGTAGTGTTCCCGATAGCGGTGATCTTAAACGGGTCCAACCGCCCTGTAGCTCCAATTTGTTTGGCAATCTCTTGATCGATTAGTGAAACTTTTGACCGATCATCCAGCAGGGCGTGTGTGTTTACAGCTCCCGCCGGTCCAATTACTCGCACTGGAATTATTTTTAAATAGGCTTGATGCTTTGACACAGCGAATGAGTTAGCAACAGTTTCTTGAGGTTCTTTTTGTTTGACCTCAGTCTTCTCCTTTGTATTGTTATGGAGAAGTCGATTGTGTGTCGCGGTGCATCCTTCTATTCCACACTTATTGGTTTTACATTTGTGTGTCTGATTTCGATAACGTAAACAGCGGAAACATAAATTATTTTGCTTTGCGAGTTCCCATCTTTTGTTGGTATCTGCTTCCTTAAATTTTTTACATTCAGATCCGTAGTGACCCTCCTTTTCGCACACTCTGCATTTCGGAGACGGCTTAGTAGTAGCCGCGTGTGCTCTATGTACTGAACGATTGCTTTGTGCTTCGTTTATAATTTCTGGAGGCGCAAATGCACTGCAGAAACGAGCTTGCTCGGTAATAAAATCGCTGAAGCAGCCGAGGTCTGGTCTAGAATCATATTTTTCGGTGTATATTCTATACCACTGGGCACGTATAGAGTTTGGCAGTTTGTCTGTGAGGTGTCGTAGCAGCTCTGCGTTGACGAGGTAATGATCTCGCTTTAGTGCTCTAAGAGTGACGACGCTTCCCCTCACTTTGCTCGCGAATGTGCAGATGTCTCTGGGCGCTTCTGTACAGCGTGCTAATCCTCGTAACTTCTCGGTTTCTGCTTGCGCGATTGAATCTGGACGCCCAAATTGTAGCTCCAGTTCTCGCATAATCTCATCTGGCTTAGCATGCCCGATGAGTTCTGAGCTGACTGTTTCCAAGGCTCTTCCTTGTAGACTTCGTCTTAGTCTAGCAGTGTTTTCAATGTCATTGAAGTAGCCTCGGGTTGTTTCGTAAATGGCACGGAATGAAAGCCACTCGGTATGTGCTCCGCTAAAGCTTGGCAGTGTCATTATAGCTTTCGACGCTGCGAAAGTATGCGACGATAGTGGCGCACTCTCTAACTTTGGTTTGTCAGCGAGCGCGGCTATAGCGGATGTGAGCTCCGATATAAATGGACGGAGCCCCCTGTCTTCACTTATGACAGGTTCCTGGCTAGGTTTCTTTGGCATGAGATCCTTGGGTACGTCTGCTGGATAGGAATCCTGGTATGTGAGCTCTGATACAATCGGTAGGAGCCCCCTGTCTTCATCAACCGTGGGTTCCTGGCTGAGCTTCTGTGGCATGGGATGCTTTTGTGCATCTTCTGGATAGGAATCCTGGTTCGTGAGCTCCTTTTGGGGCTCACTGAGGTCGACAACGTCCGGAGTCGGCTTTGTGACGGTTTTATTAAATGGTGCCTTCCCTCCGGTGATCGCGCCTTGATTTGACTTTTGTTTGGCTACAGAGTTTTCGAGCCAAGATCGAACGTACTCACTTTTGGAGTGACCATCTTCATCATAGTCGTCTGATTCGACTTCTTCTTCAGCCATCTGTAAGGAGATCTGCGCAAGTTCTAGTTTGATCTTCAATACTTCTTCACGAGCCTTCAAAATTCTTCTATTGGGCCGAACAGTCTTCTTTGACTTCGTACTGCAATCGGTGTGGCCCCTCGGTGGCTCTTCGGTGTGGGTGTCTTCCCGGGCTGGTGGCGATGATGCACGGCTAAAGTCATCGTTGCCTTCTAGATGTTCCCTCTGCTTCGTTGTGCGGGCCGTAGTGGACGGCGCGGGCAGCGGTATCCCCCCCCTCGGGGGGCAGCATGGCGCCTCAGCGCCCTCTACCGTTGACGGTGAGCGTGGTGGCATCTGGTGGTGGACGGCGGCGTTACTGGCCGACGAACCTCCTTCCAGACCGACGGTCCACGCCTTGGCTGCCCTTCCTTGCGAACGGGTGATCGGCATCTTGAATCTGAAAATTCTGCGGTTTTAATACGGTGGTGACTATTTACCCGGTTCCGATATACAAACGGATAGATCCGGCTCGAAGGACCAACGAATGTGCCGGACGGGCGAAACTCTCCGGAGTAAATGTTGTCGAAGATACTTCGCGAGTCGCTCACGTCCTACACCTATAGGTTCCGGTGGGTACTCTCACCGCCGTCTTTGTTGGTACCGCTGAAATATTGTGGACTGTAGTTAAAATCAAAATGCACGATTAACAAATACAAATAGCAAGGTAGTGGCCAGCGGTTCAACTTATTGATTAATCGCGAAATTTTATAACTATTATTTATTGATCACTGTTGTTAAACTACGGTTGTTCACTATTGATTGGTCACTGTATATTTCAAAAGATTTCTATAAACTGTACGGTGGTATCAAGTATCTATTGGTAGTAGCTGGTTTTCTAACACTACTGACTAGCAGCTATTATCAACTAAACTAGTTGATTTTATCACTTGTGTAACTGCGGATATCAGTTACCACTTTCACTATATGTAACTGCGAATATCAGTTACGACCTTTTTAGGCTAGCTAACACTTTCACTATGTAACTGCGAATGTCAGTTACGACCTTTTTAGGTTAGCTAACACTTTCACTATTCACTATATACTGCTACTAGTCACTTCAGCTACCACCGGATACCACTCACTTCACTTCACTTGTCACTGGTAGTTCTTCACACTACTACGGATACTGGGTCCCGAGCCCCTAAGGTAGACTTTAGCAATACTTTACAGTGAGCCGCTTGCCATTTTCCGTTTTGCCTCTTTATTGCATAAACTTTTCACTATACAGATGGCATAAATTGCAATATTTTCTATACAAAACTAATTGCTACACTAACATGCTATACATCATTAAATCGGTAGTCTGATACTTTATTAATATATCATAAAGGTTACTAAAAACATTAACATTGTAAAAAAGTTATTAAACGAAATGTCCCAAATTTTCATAATATTTGGGCATTTTAATTCTTTAATTTTTCTATAACTACGAAATGCGTTTAATTATACAAAAATATTCCTATACTTCTTTCATCTATAAGCCATATGCTAATTCAATTTCATATTTATAACTCTTTTAGGACATAAAATTATTTTCATTATTTTTGGTATGAACTATTACGCAGTTAATTAAAAACTTCTAGAGAGTTCCACGATAAGACGCGCTGTGATTGGTCGATTTTTTGGTATATAATAAAAGTTGTTTATATTACTTGTTATCAAAACGACATTCTATACAAACATATTGTGAGTTATAAATATGCTAAATAACTATATTAATACACGTTTTCAGTCAGTTTTCTTGGTAATTTCACTATTAATACATAAAACAATATTCTTTATCATTTTGTTTCTTAAGGTTGTTAGGCCGTCGCGAACATTAACACTGTAGAGCTACACTTCAGAGGCATCATGGCTGCAGTGTAGATAGTTCGACACGACCAGCGAAGAACATAACTCTCACATAATATCATCGTTCAGTAACATAATATTTCCGCTATATTTTAAGTTTTGTATAATTAAGTGAAGAGAACCGAAAACATTATCTTTATTTTATTACGAGTACACCATCTTGATGGAATGTTTTGATTTACTAAGGATAGATGTAGGTGTCAAATTACACATTTATTATCACTTGGAATGTGTGCGTAATTGTCACCCTTACTCGTATAAGAAATTACGATATATTTTTAAAATTAATATTGTTAGGAATAAAGATAAAAATATAAAGTTAAATACTGAGAAATTAGGGTAGAACTGTAATCTCCCACCAGTTCTGGCGGTATTGAATATCGTGCAGGTGACTAAGCGGGATCAGGAGGTAATGGGTACGAGTCGTTTCTACGCCCGTCGAGGTATTCTACTAGTGTAGGCGAGAAAATTCGTGTTGCTGAGAAGCTGCCCTGTGTTATATTGATATTAGAAGTGTTACTGTTGGTTTTATTACTTTGGTGTTATCGTCACGTTACACCAGTGTTATATTGTGAAGGGGATATATCACAGTCGGTCGAATTGTATTTGCTCTATATTAAATGTGTAGACTGAATACTGAATACTGCCAATATCTCAAGTAAGCACTTTAATGTTATTTTCAAATGCTTAATAGTCAGTGGTCAAACTATAAAACAAACAAAAGCGTAAAGATATATATATATATAAGAAGCAAATAATTTGAATATGTTGCCAAAAATTATTATTAACAGATAGATCGAATAAGCTGGGATTTGTGTGATTTAAAATGTTCCTTTTTCAATAGTGTGTGAAGTCGTATGTTTGAAGCCAAAAAGCGTTTATATTTTATATATTAGAGATCTGTGTTCTATATATTAATTTGCAGTTGAAAGTAAAATACAGGTAGCCTTATAAGCCTAATAAACCCAAAAATTTTATGAATCATGTCGAATTTATACCACCAGTGACCAGTGACCAGTGACCACTAGTTTAAAATTGAATTGCAGAGGATATTATGTTTAAACGACGAAGTTGCTTCTAAGCCTTATGCTACTCTTCTCATACTTAAATTTTTTGGGTTCCCGTTGTATATTTTTGCGTAAATAATAGTTATAAACTATTTGAATAAAGAAGTTTATACTTGAGTCGATACTCTATAATGTTAAGGTATTCTTCCATACCTTAAAACTTTTACTTGTTCATCTTTGTATTCAGAAGGAAACAATATTTTAGAATTCTGCATATATATAATACATAAAATATTTATAAGCAGTTGTATCATTTTCAGGTTTCAGTCGATATATAGAACCTTGTGTTTTAATTTTCGATGTTTCTTATTATAAAAATGAAATTCTTTGGGATTTTCCTACCTTCAATATAAATTACAAAACCACTTACTTAAGGTCAAGTATGCTTTTACTAGTGTTTACAACTCTTTCGAAAAAAAAAATAGTTCTGGGTACGTAAAAAACACTTCGCAATATTAAAATTTTTGTTATAACAAATTGCAATTTCTAGGGTTCCGTTCCCATAGGGTAACTAACGGAACCCTATTACTAATACTCCGCTGTCTGTCTATCCGTCCGTCTATCTGTCTCTCAGCGGGCTTTATCTCACGATCAGTAGTAAGTAGACAGTTAAAACTTTCACAGGAAGTTTATTTCTGTATAACAACAAATAATAAAAATAAAAATAAATTTAAAATTAAAGGAGTCCCCTACTAGAAACGTGTTTTACGATGGTACGATCCTTCATGTGCGAGTTCCACTTCCGGCACTTGGCCGGTTATTAGTTATGTTACAATTTACTACAAAAATAGTTGTTAAAATATCAGTATAATCTCTTGGTTGGCCCGCGCAAAGAGATATCTATGAAGATTTCCCCTTGATTGTATATAAAAGGACCAAGAGCAAGACCTCTATTATTGCGCTTACACCAATATCGCACAATAATATATACACATCAGAATCAGCAAAACAATATTTAAAAAAATTACTTTTAATAAAATTTAAAGCCGACTTTAAAGGACTAAGAAAACTAAAATTATATTCATCAAATATCTTCAGAAGTTGAGACTAAAACAAAAAATTCTAAAAATAAAATTTCTGACGCGTCTAGTGATTTAAAATATTTAATAAAATTGCATATTTTTTGCTTATTTCGTATCGCATAAATGTATTTCCAAATAAAGCCAGGAAAAAAAGTAGTGATACTATGTTTATCATTCTCAATAGACTTTTGGAGACAGAACGTGTTTTACAGTGGCTCGAAGGCCCAGAAGCCATGCCAAAATATATTAAAAACGTGTTTTACATGTTCCATTTCAGATTACGAAAAACTTGTTCATTCGTCGTGTGGTTTATGAATGTTCAAAATAACCAATTGCTATTTCTAATACTTATTAATTTGTAACTAAATACGATTTTTTGTGGTTTTATACTATGGTGTGGAAAGAAAAATAAGTGTACAGACCTTATCTGACAACTGTTATAACCTCAAAAATTTATTTACCTAATAGTATTTTTCCTGACCTCTAAATGAAAAGATGATAAGTTATTGTGTTATTATAAGCAATAATTGTTTTATACAACAGCAGTTGTAGGTAGACGCGACTTGTTAAAAGGATCAAGTGACAGCTCAATCAATGTTCGGAAAATGAGCATGATTCTTTACGCGAACGCAATATAAATACCAGCGTAAAATAATTGCTTAATAATGTTGTGTTTCGTATGGTGAGCGTAGAGAACCGGAGACCCTTTGTACTGGAACGAGGCATTAGTCCTCAAGGGTGACAACGCATCTGAATTTTGATTCGTAATCAAGGATAGATGTAGATGTCTAAGGTGGACTGAGATATTTGACGTCATAATGTCATAGCCCGGCTATCTTCAGTTTTTAATATTAATTTTCGGTCTGATCTACGCAGAACAAGTTTACAGTACCTTGAAGTCTTGCAGTGGTATGCTTGGGCAGATGGCAGCACCCATCCATATTTTCTACGGAAATTAGGATGTTTTTTTTTTTAATTTCAATAGCCTCGCGTATCATCCTTGGAAGGAATCGGTGTTCTTTTGCGAGGATTTGTGTTTTATCAAAACTAAACATCCCCACCATTACATCAGATTTGATATACCACAAATCCTCGCAAAAGAGCACCGATTCCTTCCAAGGATGATACGCGAGGTTATTGAAATTAAAAAAAAACATCATAATTTCAATAGTTTTTATAAATATCTTTTTTTTAAAGCTAAATCGAAAAATATTATAATAAAGTTATTGCTGAGAGCCTAAAATATTTATTTTATACAATATTTTCCAATTATATCAGTTTATTTGTCGAAAATTATCAAACATAGTAGATTTAATTCATTTTTCCTCATTCATTGTCTGTCATTTATTTCAGAGAATTGTGTTCTATAAAGGGCTTCCATGTCATTTGTGTTCATTAGATAGCGTCCAATAATGGAAACGGCTATGGGTATTGGAATAGCCGAAATGACTATGAGGCTCTTTACTGCGTACCATACAAGGGGAAGCTTCAGTTTATAGCTATCACTAGGCTAAATTATTCCCTACAATTTAGACAGTGTGCATATTAGTTTAACAACATAATTCGCATTTGATTAAAAACTAAATAATTTAATATTTACTTTCATTTACACGATTACCACACATTTTTTATTAATTCATTACAGCTCTTCACAAGTCTGCTGCTGAACATAGGGCTCCCCTAAGGAATGCCACAATGCACAGTCCTGAGCCACCTGCATCCATTGACTTCCTGCATGTCATAAGTTATGTTTAAACTTTGTTACTAGGTACGCCACTCCATGTAGTGTGGGAAAATGAATAATAAATTTCAAACACATGGTCATGGGGGGAGTGTACTTTCAACTTTTAGATATCAATTTTATCATCTTTTGTTCCGATCTACGCAGAACAAGTGGTGTGGGTTTACTTCCGCCGATGTGCACTACCGATGTTGCAGAAGCCTTGAAGCGTAGAGTATTAAAAAAGTTAAAATTAAACGCGATAAAATCCGTAAAATTATATTCTCATTGCAAATTATATTCTAACACACCCTGAGAGCAGGAGGAAGATTTTTCATTACGAGCAAATTCTACAGTAAGAGAAATAGCAAAAATTATATTATTATATAGTCGATCTGTAAGGAAGGCATTTTTCCAACTGTGGACTTAGGACAATTAGGACAGTTTAATGATTATTTGTAATGAAAACCTTAGAATAGAGATTTATTAACAATAATCTTAAAATATTATTCTAAGAACGACTTAAGAAGGTGAAGGAGTCAAACCCTGACTTCGCACGAATATTATGGTAACATATTTTGAAAATTGACACAAAACTATTCTTTCGAACATTGTTACAAGCTTGGACAAAGTGTCTTATATGACGATAATATATCCAAAGTCGTATTAATATTACAATTTATCAACTAATCTTGACATGTTTAATACTCACTACGATTCATTCAGAAAATTAGCTATCAGAGTTTAATGTTATCCACCTTTTTTAATATTACGTGTTACTTACACAGCTGAATTAGTAAGAAAGATTCTAGGATGGCAGCCTTGTACGAGCCAGCGGACGGCCCTCTAAATGGAGTAATGATGTGGTACGACGTGCAGGAAGTCCATGGGTGCAGGTGGCTCAGGACCGTTCTTTGTGGTATTACTTAGGTAGGTCAGTGGCCAAAGCATGCATAAAATATACAAAATATGTTTTATTCTGTATTGTTAACTGTTATGTATACGTAGAAACATACATACATAAACACTCACGCCTGCCACCTAGAGGGGTAGTAGAGACTACAGACTTCCATTTGGCACGATCCTGATACACCTCCCTCGCCCCCTCCACATTCATATACCTACGCATATATGCTATTCGGTTAAGGGTACTCCTAATTTGGCCCGTTTTCTAAATATTGCCAATTAGGTCGATAAACTTTCGCCTATTACGTCCCTTTCCGACTGTGACGTTCACTTCTGCAACATAAATTTGCTTTGTCACTTTCTTCATTCATTCTTTCCACGTGACATGTTATGTATACTTTTAAGTAAATAAATAACTCTACAGGTTTAAATTATAAATAAGAAATTTATTTATCGTTTTATGTAATATTAAAGCTTTGAGTTTTCTAGAAAATTTCTTCTGGGTGGTGGTAAAATAATGTCTTTCTCTTTTCTCTAATATAATTGTTTTATGTTGTAGGTAACTAATTTTAATGGATTTTACCTCGTACTCATAGCTTTTATTTAATTATAATTTACAATTTTACACTTCCCATGGTTTTATAATTGTAAACAGTCACACTTTAAAAGACTCTAAAATATTTATTTATGTGTGCAAAATGTAAAAACATTAAGTCTCTTTTAGGAAAGTCAAACAAAAAAGGCAAATAATATTTTATTGGCTTTGCGTTCTACAGGATCATATTAAACAAACGACAAAAGAGGCGGCACATCGATATAATAAAACGATTTATTCGGATTGGACATAATGCTGAACAGCACACCTAACGATATAAACCTGGGATCGAGGACGACAGATAATACCGAAGTCTCTGCACATCTAACAATTATGGCTCTGGAATACGGCGCGCCACAATCGCGCCAACGTTTTATTGTATTCAATTCTATTTTATATCCTTCTCATTTTGATTTATTTTTTGTATTAAAAAATTTAAACATGATTTTTTTTTGATTGCAGGAATCTACTCATGGCCATTGTACTTTAATGTAAAATAGAAATATTAACAAATTATTATTTTTATTTATACAGAAGTTAGTTAATAAAGCATCTGATATATATATATATTACTAATCTTTTTTTGAATTGTGTCGCTATTTTCAACTTTTTGCAGGTATTATACGTAAATAATTTTGTAGAACAACATGTTCCATTTTATAATTATGATGAAAAATAGAAATATTAACAATGTGGTGTTTTTATTTATACAGAGGTTGGAAAAATAAAGCATGTGATATTTATATTTATTAATCTTTTTTGAATTGTGTCGTAATATTCAACTTTTATTATATTATACGAAAATAATTATTTACGTATAATACCTTCTACAAGTTTCCATCAGATGACAGAAAACCTAACCAGCTAGTTCCCTGATCCTCCTGCTAATCCTGGCAATATTAAATTTATATTTGAAAAATCAACTACCATCATCATCATCATTACAGCCTTTCACAAGTCCAATGTTGGACATAGGCCTCCCCCAAGGTATGCCACAAGGCACGGTGCTGAGCCACCTGCATCCATCGACTTCCTGCATGTCTTACCAGGTCGTCACTACATTTAGTGGGGGGGTCGCCCTACACTTCGCCTACCAGTACGAGGCTGCCACTCGAGAACCTTTTTTCTCCAACGGTGTCGGTTCTTCGATCTATAATTACAATTTTTTTTTAATTATTACAAATATTATCAACTATAAATACAGGTTTTACGTGAATTCTTCTGCCTGCCTGATCGAATTGATTCTTATGCCTCTTCTTTTCTCTGCTGTTTTGATGCACTTTTATCAACAGGCTAGTAATCATATTTGCACTTCAATAGTCCTATAGGGTAAATATTCTAATAAAATTCTAAATCTATTAAATTCCTTAGCAGTAGGAAAAAATATTGACTATGTGTTTGGAAGCGGACTTTTCCACCTTGAAATTCTTCTCAAGCTATTTTTTATAGACATACCTTTCTGAATGTATTATATTGACTCTCTTTTTTGAATTCAGGATTATACCGAGCACAAATTTTATCCCAATTGTCCGTGCAGAGTTCTAAAAATTCTATTAAACACACGAAACGGCGCCCATTGTCGAGTGACGTAAAAGTTATTGGCACACATCGAGCAATTTTTCATGTGAAAGTACGTATGCAAAATATCCGAAACTCGCCTTTTATAATTGTTTACTGTTTCAACTACATGCAAAAATTTTTGCATATAGTTTAAACACTTGGTCTTTTAATACATTTATTTTTTCCCTTTTCAATGTTTTTTAGTAAATAGTTCTTATTCATTTGATGGAACAATCGCATTTTGTTAATGGAATATGAGGTATTTGTTTGTTTTTACATTTCGTTAGGATCTAATCAAGGAGAGATTCTCAAGAAATGCATTGTAAACTATGGCTGGCTTTTTTCTGTATTTTGACCTTTGTCTACTTAAATTTCCTGATGTAAAAATCCTTAAATATTTTTTATATAAAAATAGCGGCGGTGGTTGCAAAACTGATTCAATTTTCTTCTCGTGTTTCCCTTTTTGCCCTGGATATTGAAATGTACTTCACTACAATCAGATTATTAACCATCCACTATATTTTTATGTAATTTTCGCGATGAATCCTATCAACTGCGCCATGTTATATTTGTGTTTTAGGGAGATGAATTGAATTAATACAATAGCATGAAATCGACTATTTACCTCCTCTACCTCTACCTACGTTACAGCAAGACATTATCTTATCTGCATTTACCTGTATCTGAGCGTGACGGTCATGCGATTTTAGTGCTTTTTCCCGTCCCAAAAGTGCCCAACGTGCCTAAAAAAGTTTCCAATAAAATAAATAGATAAACCGCTTCGTTTGTAATGAATCAGGATGTATACAGTAGGGATCGAAGAGTTGAAAATGTACCTATAACTGGTAGCGGAGAAAAACAAGAACAACTAAGTGTTTGGCTCCTATTTTACCCAGTAACTTATTCCATGCAAAATCTTATTCCACCCTCTTGCTAAAGACTGTATACGACAATACTTCCACTGTTCTGTTCTTGTATGAAGAGTAACGGAGCAGGATAAGTAACGGCATATTTCATCTTAGTTCAGAGTGATGAAATCGCATCAGTTGTCCTATTTATTAGAACTCATCTAAAGTTGTCTATAGGCTGCATTAAATTACACATTATATTTTTATAAGTATGATTTAAAACACGGAAATCTCCTATTATTTTTTAGTAAAATTATTGAAGCCTTAATTACCTTCCTTTATATAATTAAAAATATATGTGCTAACAATTAATATATTACTTATATACATTTTATCACAAGTATGTCTATAATAACATAGGTATAAAAGAAATATTTTATTTTTCTTACCTTTTGATGTTCTAGGATAGTTCTTCTTCGCATAGCCGGCATCAGAATTTCTAACTTTCAAGGAACTGCTTGTATGGTTAAACATTTTCACGTTTTCACTACACTAATGACAATAGAAAAACAAACAATATTTTAACTGTACATTATTAAATTCATTTCCGCAAATAATTAATACATATTTAAACGCGATGAAATCGCGCTAAGCGAATGTGTCAAATCTGAAATTCGTGGCGTGAGCTCGGCCTAGATGCGTTATTTTTGTTTCCGCCCCACTCACTCTATGTTTACATAATTTTATATAAATATTTTGCTTTGTGGTGACCATGCAGACGTATTTATTAAAATATATCTATTTAAATGACGAATAACATTTTGATTTCATATGATTAATATTTCAAATTACTACTTAAGTGTAGTAAGTCGGTCGAAATTGGACTTACCCAATCGGACTATTTGTCCCAGGTAAACGTACTCGTCAAAAACTTTGAGCTTAGTGCTCCCAACAACTACGGGTATAGGTGTGACATGGACATTAAACATGATCTTTGTTTTGTCCATGTTCATCTTAAGACCTATCCGTTTAGAGACACTATTCAGGTCATTGAGCATAGTGCTTAAATCCTCCAGCGATTCTGCCATAAAGACTATATCGTCGGCAAATCGAAGATGAGTAATGTATTCGCCATTGATATTAAAACCTTTTCTTTTTCAGTCCAGTAGCTTGAAAACGTCTTCCAATGCAGCGGTGAAGAGTTTCGGGGAAATAACGTCAGCCTGTCTTACACCTCTCTGCAGTTAGATACGTTTCGTACTCTGGTTCTGTCCTCGGATAGCCATCGTAGCCCTACTGTACAAACACTTCAGCACTTCGATATACCGACGGTCAACTTGGCACCGCTGAAGAGGCTGTAGCACCGCCCAAATTTCGACGGAATCAAAGGCCTTCTCACAGTCCACATACGCCAGGCAAAGTGGCTGCTCCGAAAAAGCTTTAGTACCATAGGAATTAAGTATTTGATACAAAATTGAAGTAGCATCAATTCCAAATTGTGCACTACCAAATGCTTGCCAGAAGTGTTTATGGCTCTGTGGGCTAATTTTTAACCATGACAACGCAACTAGACTATTTTTCTGACTTCGTGGACAAGATTTGGTCCCGTGTGACTTCTTTTTATTAAGAAATAAAATAAAAAGTGTATCTGGTTCTATACTCGGATATCCATCGTAGCCCTACTGTACAAACAGTTCGGCACTTCGATATACCGACAGTCAATTTGGCACCGCTGATGAGATTGTAGCACCGCCCAAATTTCGACGGAATCAAAGGCTTTTTATTGGTCCACATACTCAAGGAAAAGTGGCAGATTGTACTTTTCGGTCTTCTAGTACTGAAGTATTTTCGGAAACCAGCATGTTTGGGAAGCTGGCACTGATCAAGTTTGCATGTGAGATGATTCGTAATGACTCTCGAAAACAGCACGTAGAGGCGGCTCAGAAAGTAAATCGGTCTGTAGTTCTTCAAGAGAACATTATCACCTTTCTCAAAGAACAAGATCACCGCACTTCTGCTCCACGCCTTCGGAGTAGTGCCACTATGGAGGATGGATTTGAAGAGATTTTGAAGGACTTTAAGTACCGGTGTTCCATCCCCTTTCAGAAGCTCCGCTGGAATTCAATCCTCGTCGGAGACCTTTCCATTTTAAGGTGCTGGAGAGCCATTCTAATATCGCTCAGATTGACGTTCGGGATATCATCGGAATAGTGACGGATAAGACTTGCTCTTGGATTGTTACTCACACTTGCATGTGGTTCCAACGATTATTTGTACAACTGCCCATAGAACCTCTCAATCTCACTTAAAATCTCTGGCTTCCCGTAAACGGTGCTGCTACACTCAGTATTTAGCTTTGACAGTTGGCTCTTTCTGGCAGATAGATCTCTGGCAAAGAGTTTGGAGCCCTGGTTCGTTTCTTCAATATGAGAAGTATTAAACGCAATTATTTGCAGATCCGTCTGTTCAGTTGCCTGTATGCTGTCAAATCTGTGGAAGACTGTAGCTTCATTTACCGTCTAACAGCTATGAGGTTAATAGTGTGATCGGAGAGTTTTTGCGTTCTTCTGCGGCGGTTCTTGCAGAACATAGCTCCGACCGCATGTACAGTTTCCACGAGTTTCCACTGAAAACTTTGTATCAGATCACGAGGGGGACGGAGCGTTGACTTCATTAGTCGAAACCTCTCCAACTTAACGTTTATGCTCAGTGTGCTTCTCACATTTGGTGATCGCTGCCAGTTTTCACCCTTGCAAACACTGAACAGTTGCCGCCTTTTTTTTTTTTTGCGGATGGAAAATCATCTAATGACCCCTTTCGCTCTGGGTGGAGCGTAAGGGAGTGTCAGACTTTTACTGACTAAAAACCATCCGTGTTCCTTCAGTGCCCTTACGTTCCGGAGCCGCGGTATCTCTTTCGAACAGCCCGCAGCCCCGGCAGGCGTCGGCCCTTGCGGGCCCCTTCACGCTGCTGACAGCTCTTTGAGGCGCGCGTGGAACAAAACGCGCCGTCGACACGGCCTGTCGTAATTAGACGGACGGACGACGAGCTACCCATTGCTCGCCGTCCACAGGCTCGCGCCTACGGTGGCCGGGGGGCCACGACGTAGCCCCCGACGCCCGGGGCGTCTCCCGCGGCGGCCGGGGAGGAAAGCTGCTGCTCTCTCCTTCTCCCGCTCCGCCACCTCCTTCGCTAGCATCACTGCTTCGCAGAAGGTTGTGACGGCATCCCATTCCGTCTCGCTCCGGACCATGGCTTCGACCAGGGCCGGACGCGAGAGGTCGCCGCCGCCTATCGCCGCTACGAGGACCCGGCGGTGCTCCGCCCAAGCAGGGCACACCTCCACGGTGTGTTCCACCGTGTCCTCCGGTACATCCTCGCAGTGGGAGCACCCGGGCGTTTCCTCCCGCCCGATTCGGTGCAGGAACCTCCCAAACACACCGTGTCCGGTGAGGACCTGCGTCAGGCGGAAGGTGAGGATGCCGTGGCGTCTCTCAAGCCACTCCTCAAAGAGGGGTCTTATCGCCGCTATAGTGGCGTGCCCAGCACGGGGTTGCGACAGTCGCTGTCTCCATGTCGCCATGAGATCGTGCCGGAAGTCTGTCCGCTGCGCGACAACTTGCCGCGGCAGCGGGGTTTCCCCAAGGCATAGTGCCTCCGCACGCCATTCGTGCAGGCGCGCGAGGACTATCGCCTCCAGATCCCATGGCGGCAATCCGGCAAGGAGGCTCGCCGCCTCGCGGGAGATCGTGCGGTAGCCGCGAACCATTTTCACGGCTATCACCCTTTGGGGCGCGTTCAGGTGGTGGACGGCAAGCCGCGCCAAACCACGCGCCCACACCGGGGCCCCGTAAAGGGCCATGGACCGCACGATCCCCGCGTAGAGCCTCCGGCAGGAGGCGTTTGGCCCTCCCAGGTTCGGCAGGAGCCGCCTGAAGGCAGCCCCGGTCCGTTCCAGTTTGGGAGCCAAACGTCGGAAGTGCTCAACGAAGTTCCATCGGCCGTCGAGGACGAGTCCTAGGTACTTCAGCGTCGACTCGACGTCGATGGATACCCCTCCTACCATCACTGAGGATCCCGGTGGTGGCCTGTTCCGAGGACCATGGAAGTGCATGGCCTCGGACTTGTGCAGAGCCACCTCGAGACCCAGTTGCCGAATCCTCTCAACGACTATCGCAACCCCGCGTGTCATATTTTCCGCCGCCGCCTCGTACGACCCCCCCTTGTGCCAGTACCAGCGTGTCGTCAGCGTAGCAAACTACGCCGACGCCGGTAGGGAGGTCGGCGCGCAGCACCCAGTCGTAACCGATGTTCCACAGAGGTGGCCCCAGAACCGAACCCTGTGGGACACCGCACGACATCTCTCGCCGGTTCCACTCACCGTTGCGACTGGGGTAGATGACGGCCCTGTCCGTCAGGTAGTCCCCGACTATACGACGGAGATAGGTCGGCACCCGGTGATACCGGAGTGCCTCCCTAATGCAGCTCCAGGGCATGGAGTTGAAGGCGTTGGCGATGTCGAGAGACACCGCCAAGACAACCCCCCTCTGGCCACTGCATCCCCCGTCGTGAGGGCTCTCACGCGCATGATGGCGTCCACCGTAGAGCGCCTCTTGCGGAAACCAAACTGGTGTTCCGCAAGATCCGGCCCCGTCCCCGCAAGGTGCTCGGCGAGGCGGTTTGCAATGACTCTTTCAAAGAGCTTGCCCACCTCGTCGAGCAGCACCACGGGCCGGTATGTGGACGGAGAGTCCGCAGGGCGCCCTGGCTTCCGAATGAGGACCAGCTTCCCCGTCTTCCAACGAAGCGGGAATTGGCCTCTATCCAAGCATGCGCTTAGGAGCCCCTCCAGTCGGGGCCCGAGAGCCTCCGAGGCCAGGACCCAGGCTTTGCCAGGCAAGCCATCGGGTCCTGGGGCGGTATTCCTGGCCTTGAGCCTACGTACCGCCACTCTCAGGTCTACCCCGGTCCCTTCCGGGATGTCGTCGTCGTCGTCCTGGTGGTCCGGCACCGCAGGTGGCGGAGCCATAGGCGGGGGCGGATGTTCCCGTCGCGCAGGGAACAGTGCGCTCACCACGTCCTCCACGAGCTGGGGCCGGAGACTTTGCGTCAGCGGGGGGCCCAGGTGCGGAGTTTATCCCGCACCATCTTGTAAGGGCGCCCCCACGGATCTCTGTTGAGAGTCTCCAGCATCTCCTCACGGGCCCGATCCCGGGCCCACAGGACAGCCTCCCGGAGGGCGTTCTTCGCCGCTCTGTATCCCTGGTACAGCTCCGCCTCAATGGCTGCCGCATTCGGTGGACGAATGCGGAGCCTGCGATGTCTGGTGTACAGGTGCCGCGCGGCGACACACGCCTCGCGCAGAGACGTCAGCTCACGCGACCACCAATACACCTGACGCCGGGCGCTTCCTGGCCGGACGCGGGGCATTGCCACGTCACATATCTCGGAAACAGTTGCCGCCTGAGATCTCATTTTTTGTCGAACCGTCGAACTGTCAAGGCTCGACCAGGTCCACTTTCTGTGGGGTCGCTTCTGGAAGAAAAAGTTCATCATAAAGACTTCCTCTTTTTCCATGAAGTCGGCCAGCTGCTGGCCCATAGGGTTTCGTTGCCGAATCCCAAATTTCCCTACCTTCAGCTCACTGTTACTTTTTGTGCCTAGATTTACGTTGAAATCTCCCATTAACAAAGTATTGGGTCTTGGAGGAATGCATGGCTCTAGAGATATCCTCATAAATTTCCTTCACCTCCTCATCGGGATGTGCCAATGCTTGCGCGTTAACCTGTATGACCTTCAGCGAATACCGTTAGTGATTCTGAGTATAAGGTACTCCACTCAGTTACGACACTCTCCCAATCTTCACAACTTTGTTAACGAGAGACTTGTGGACGATAAATCCTACACCTCCTAGGGACAGATGGTTGCTCTCCAGGTGATAGAACAAGTTGCCGTATTTGAGAATCACCCTATTCTCCTTTCTCTTCGGACCTCGAATAATCCTATAATATTCCAGCGCAACTTGTCTATCTCTTCTTCCAGCTCCAGGATCTTCGTCGTTAGTCCTCAGGGTGCGTGCGTTGTATGTTAACAGGTCGAGTAGTTTTAGGTGGCAACCAAACCTACACCGGAGATTCTGGTTGCCACCGTAGCCAGGTATAGCTGGGCTGTCGCGGACTGGGAGTCGTCTATTTGTGTTGTTTTCTCTCAGGGGGGGGGGGGTATATTGTCATGGTTGCCACGCTTGGCGAGCGGGTTGGCTACCGTAGTTTTTTGTTGTACAGTTGCTGTTATCAGGAAGATGCTGCTGCCCATCTCCTGCCTGTCTCCCTCTGTCGCCTCTTACGACACCCACGGGAAGATATTGGGTAGTGGATATTCTTAACCGCCACTACACGGCAATTATTTATACATAATATTTAAATTGTAAATTGCAGATCATACATTCATCGTACATTTTATATTTTCTGGCAATAATGATTGAGGGAGATTAAAAATAAGTAAATAAATACATTTGAATAATTTTTTGTAAGTATCTTTCTGTATGTTTGTTTAAGAACTTGTAACTTAGATAGTACTAATGTTATTTAAAATTTATAAAACATAGCTTTGAGTAACATTTAATCTTTGTTTTATTAAGATCAGTTCATTATATCAAAAGTTATGTCAAATAATCTGAATTATGGATATGAAGTATAGGCACGAGTTTGTTCAGTTATGGCGTTGATTAATCACGTAATTACAGTTTAATCCAATTTCAGATATCTTCATTAAATGATGTAATGTTCTACCATAGAATACTATAATAGTGTATATTATAGTATTCTATGTGTTCTACAGTGATAAACTTATACATAAAACATATTATTCAAAAAAAAATTAATATGTATTCTCACAAATATTAACGTAATACTATTTTAGTTAGAAAAAGTACAATAGTATCATCGATTGATGGTTCTGTGCAAATGTAATGCAGTATAAGTATTTTCATAATTACTGTTTAACTTTGTATGAGCAAGCGGAATAGCTCATGTAAAAATGTAGTGTGTGAAGTATAGCTAGTAATAAAATAAAATCAAAGATTAAGGTTGTATCTTTTTAAAAACACCCACCTATCTATTACAGGGCAAAAGTAAGATGTTCAATTTCAGTTGAATATCTTACTTTTACCCTAACAGCCTTTCTACGTCTTATTACCTGGGCACAGATATATATACGGTTTGTTTTCGTGGAACGAGGCTGAGTTCAACGTGCTAATGCCTCATTTACATTCAGCCTCTTTGGGCAGGGAAGTGGCCAGGTCAGTATGTAAATAGGCTACTCGCGCTGTCACTGCCGCTACCGCTACGTAGTACTATTATTTATTTTGTGCTGCCGCTGCCACTGCCCGGCGCTCCCTTGATTGTCGGTTTTTCGTGCGGAAGTCAAAGGACGGGCAGCGCGAGCGGCAGTGAGTGTTCACATTCAGCTTCATCGCTCACTTCGCATGTACTGCTCTGTGTGTGCCGTCCTGTTTTTAAATATATTATTATCGTATTTATTTTTAAATAAGTACGATCTGCTAAAACGCCTTTCGAGTAGAGTAACGAAAATACAATCAAGTTTTTAGAACCGCTGGAATCAGAAAAAAACTATATGGAATTTCAACGATAAAAACCATAATTCATCATCTTCTACGAAGACGAATTTTCTTTTTGAGATAACATAATACCTATGTAAATAATCAATTATAAATTCGTCAAATTTATTATATTATTATAAAATGTTGGTTTAAGGAATTAATGAACATTCACATTTTATCTCTAAAAACAATTAGTTCCTCATATTGATTATTTATTTTTTAAAATGCAAAATAATGTATTAAGTCAAATGATAATATTTGCATAATAGCCTGAGATTTATAGCTTATATAGCCTGAGATTTGTAACTTATAACTAAATTCATTTTTGTCACTTAAATTAAGTTAAAATGTGGCTAATTACTTAACTACTTAATGCATGTAAATCAGCCATTAGGCCATTAGGCGATCATCATAGAAACTATATGATATAATTTATTTGTGCAGATACTCTTGAGTCCTTAAAATCCCTTTCACACAAAAGTTCTAACTGAAGGATTAAGGTGGATATAAAAAAACGTAAAAATTGATCACTGTATCATTTCAATGAATTTTTTATGACTCATATATTTTTCTGTCATTGAAGTAAAAACTAATATGTGTAATAGAACAAAACTGATTTATATCTGATATAATTAAAATTTATACGGGACTCACTTTCAATCAAGGTATAGGCAAAATCGGTCAACTAGATATACTTCGGTGATATTGTATTACATTTTATTAAAAATATCGTCGAAAAAAGACCCTTTCAGTTTGTAAAAAGCATACAGTGATATACAGGTATCTTATTAGTTTCGCATTCTTTTAAAATATTATGTTCCCAGAGATAGAAATTAAAGAGCTTCTTAGCTTGCTCAGAATTATTACGCATTGTATTATTTGTAAATATTTCGTCAGATTTTGAATCATAAAATAATAATAAATCTTTAATAAGCAAATTTGTATCATGGCTATAAAATTACAGCAACGGTTTCAAACGTAATACAAAATGCAATTGAACGTAATAAAATTAATCATAGCCGTGGGGAGATCAAGTTTTTCCTTATAAAATAGAGTTGAATGCTTTATTTTATTTAAATGAACGTTTTAAAGTAAAATAATTTACTTGAATGGGCATTCAGCAGAAAAAGGGCAATTCTTTATTATTAACATTATATAAATGAGAGATTTTATCAAAAATAATTCATCTATCTTATTTATACGTGGTAGAGCCATGCTGCAATTATATTAGTATAGTTGTAGCACGAATGGGTCGACTTGACCGCGGAAGAACCACGCTCTCACATAATACCGACGTTAAATAGCAGCTTAATACTGCTGTTTTTCGTATGGTGAGTGTAGAGATAAGGAGAACCTTTTATCACAGGAACGAGGCATTCTATCGTAGTCCTCAGGGGTGACAACGCATCTACGTTTTGATTCTTAATCGAGTACAAATGTAGATGTCTTTGGGCTACAGTATCCACTTACCGTCAGGTGGACTGTATGCTCGTTTGTTACCCTTATTCTATAAAAACGAATGGTGGTAATGTATGCAAATTTACTAGCTATGTGGATTGAAGCAATAACAGGTATCTCGCGCCTTTGACGCTCCTTTGTGTCATAGGTCACAGTATTCACAAACTACTCTCAGGTTTCATGGCGTCATGACCCACCTATATATAATATAATCATTTAGTTATTATTATAACTAGCGACATCTTGTATCCATAAGATTATTTGTCCTAATAGGCACTTTATTTCCAAGAGGTTGTACATCACGATATTTGCATAACGTTATTTAATAAAGCTACATTAGTACATATACTTGAAAACATAGCATCTGCAGCCGAACTAGGAGACCTGTGCATCAGCTGTCAGCGCCATATCCCCACCGTTAATTTATAGAAATATTAGGATGCAAGCAAAAGTTAAATAATCAAATACTATCTAAGAATTTGTACATTCCGCTAATATAACCTAAGTACAATGAAATTAATTGTATCACATATTATGTTTATATACTATGTTACCACTTATTACTAATACCAGGGTACAAACAAAATAATAATTTATACTACTAATGCCGTTCCTCTCTCATAAGATGTTTAATGTATGACTGTAAGAAGTAATTGTGTTATGAGTGTAATGTGTGTGAGCAGTTATGGGAAAGGAGCGTGTAAAATGTGTGTCGTGTGTGTGTGTGTGTGTGTGTGTGTGTGTGTGTGTGTGTGTGTGTGTGTGTGTGTGTGTTTGTGTGTTTGCGCACGTGCGTGTGTATGTGTCTGGTTATTATGATTATAATCGTTGTTATATTTCTGGGATTTTTACAGTGCTACGAACAAGGCGTAGATAGTAATCATTTTTGCCGCCACCATGCGGTTTAATCAGGGTCATACATTAATTAAAATGGCCTCTTTTTCTACTTTTTCTCAATAATTCAAATAAAATGCGAATGTTTCAAAAAACATTACATTTGTGACTGAATAATCTTTTAACAAGGCCAAAAAATGTCGAGAGTGAATAAAATTAAATTTAACTGCGTATGCAAATCTAAGTAAATAAAATGAAGTTTCAAATGAAGTAATTTTTTGGAAACTTTCAAACTTACAGCGTCGTCGACGTCCAAGCAACCATCACAAAGAAACTTTGTTAATTTCGTACCTTCACGGCTACTTTAAAACGGCTCACTTGTTTAAGGAAGGGCACGTTTTATTTTTGTACGAAAAGTAGGCAATAACTTACTTAATTCAAAAAGTGTTGCAAATTATTTATGCATGGAACATATTATTTATTTTTACATTATCAGCAATATTTTGCAAAGTAATTTGTTATATTATTACATCTGCGTACGCATAATAAAAAACACCAAGTACATATTTTACTTTTAAAAACAGATGGAAAATAGGCTCCACGCCCTGGTAGAGGCGTAAAATATACCACCCTTTATCCGCACCATGAGGAACAATATAATAGAAATGGCCTCGAGTTCCCGGCGCCCCTTTAATGGGGCAGGGGTGCGAAGAATCTCCGGGAGGAAAACCGGCGACGAGGTTCGCCACCCGTCACGTTCTGTCTCCCGGAGAGGCGAAAAGTGGATTGCAGAGGTCCGTCTGGCTACGTTGAATGTATGTGGGGCAATGAATGATAAAATGGATGAAGTATGCGATATGATGAATGATAGAGGAATAGATGTGTTATGTGTAAATGAGACGAAAAGGAAGGGAAAGGATGTCACTACACATGGCATGTATACCGCATACTGGTCTGGTGTAGACGAGATCGAGCGGGCATGCCAGGGAGTAGGTATCATCCTTTCAGAAAGAATGGGCCAATGTGTGAAAGAGTATGAATGTGTAAGCCCAAGACTGCTGTGGATACGAATGAAAGTGGGCTTAAAGAAGTTGTTTGTGTTAGGGGTCTACGCCCCAGACATGTCTAAGCCCACTTATATCCGAGAGCAGTTTTGGGAAATGGTAAGGATGGTGTTAATGGAGTGTAAGGGAAATGAAAATATTATTATGCTAGGAGATTTTAATGGAAGGGTTGGGGTGAGGAGGCTTGGTTATGAAAGGATATTGGGAACGTTTGGTGATGAAAGTATAAATGAGAATGGTGAAAGTCTCCTCACCGTATGTATGGAAAAGAATCTTTTTGTGACGAACACTTGCTTTCGCCACAAGAGGATTCACATGTATACTTGGGAAAGAGGTGACGATAGAAGCATGATAGATTTAATAATTGTGGATGAAAGATTGAGGGGCGCAGTTGTAGATACAAGGGTTTACCGGGGTTCTAACGTAGGAACGGATCGTTATTTGGTTCTATGCCGAATTAATGGTCTATTCAGGCGTTGGCGCCATCGGTCATCTGTGTCTACCACTGCGTTACAGCGTATTAGAACAGAAAGGTTACAAGATGAAGGTGAGAAAAAGAAGTTCAAATGTAGACTGAAAGAAAATATAAGTGCTTTGGATGAATTATGTATGAAGGAGTTAGACTTGGAGAATGTATGGCAAAATGTAAAGAAAGGTTTAGTGGATGCAGCTACCGAAGTATGTGGTGTTAGTAAGAGAAAGAATGAAAGGAAAAATAATACGTTATGGTGGGATGATGAGGTACGTATGGAAGTTGAAGCAAAGAAGAGAGCATGGCTAGATTTACTAGCAACAAAGGCTGGTAATTCTAGCGGTACGAATGATGATATTGAAAGAAAAAAGGCAGTCTTTAGACATCTTAATAAGAGAGTAAAAGAAGTAGTTGAAAGAAAAAAGCAAGAAAGAACGGATAAGAATGATAGAAGAATATCGGATAATTTCCAGGCAAATATTAAAATGTTCTGGAAACTTGTAAGAACTGCCAGGGGACATTCAAAACAGCCTATGATGAATGCTATAAGAGACGAGAATGGCTATATTCTGAATGATGAAGTTTTGAGTTTAAAGAGATGGAAGGAATATTTTGAAAGCGTGTTTATGAGTGAGGAGACAACGTGTGTACTAAGTGAAGTAGAAATTCCGAAAGAAGAGGAAAGAGGTAGCGAGATTAGTGTAGGTGAAATAAAGAAAGCAATGAAAAGCATGAAAGCAGGTAAGGCTGCCGGATATGATAGAGTTTCACTCAAAATGCTAAGGGCTGGAGAGGAAGTGGTGGCAGGCCTGCTGCACACCTTGTTTAATTTATGCTGGGAACTGAAGCGGGTACCGGTAGACTGGTGCAAAGCCGTGATAGTCCCAGTATATAAGGGAAAAGGGTCGCAGCAGGACTGTAAAAACTACCGTGGCATCAGCCTTCTTAGCATTGTGGGAAAACTGTATGCTAAGGTACTGATTGAAAGGGTCATGAAAGAAACTGATGGAAAAATTTGGGATGTGCAAGCAGGATTTAGAAAGGGAATGGGATGTACAGATCAAGTCTTTTCCATGCGCATGATCGCGGAGAAGTTTTTGGCCAAAAACCAAAAGGTTTTTTGTGCGTTCATGGACTTGGAAAAGGCCTATGACAGAGTGAATAGGGATGTGCTATGGCAAACACTGAACTCATTTGGGTTGAGCGCTGGCTTGATACGGGCATTGGAGTCCCTTTATAGGGACTCTAGTGCTTGTGTTAGGATCAACGGGGTCTACTCGGACTGGTTTGACATCCATAAAGGTGTCAGACAGGGCTGTGTAGCTTCCCCGTGGCTGTTCAACCTATTTATGGACAGTTGTTTGCAAAATTTGAAAGTTGAAGAATGCGGATTAAGAATGGGTGAGTTAACCGTCAAATGCCTTTTGTACGCCGATGATCAAGTTATACTTGCGTCGTCGGCGGCCGAGTTGCAAATGATGGTTACATTAATGAACAGATCATTAAAAGAAAGGGGTATGAAAGTGAACGCAAGTAAGACGAAGGTTATGGTTTTTGAAAGAGAAGAAAGTAAAACGATTTGTGAAATAAGAATAGAAGGGGAGTTGATCGAGCAAGTAGACGAGTTTGTATATTTGGGCTGCGTATTTAGCAGGGATGGGAGATATGATAAGGATATAGAACGACGAGTGAATGCGGGAAATAGAGTAAATGGGGCCCTGCACTCTATTGTGAAGAGTCAAAATGTGTCGAAAAAGGCACGTATGGCAATTCACAATGCTGTGTTGGTCCCTACTTTAACATATGGTAGTGAAAGTTGGGTGTGGCAGAAGAAGCACGAGAGTAGAATGAACGCAGTAGAAATGCGGTCGTTAAGGAGTATGTTAGGGCTGAATCTTAATGACAGGGTAAGAAATTGTGTAATAAGAGAAGAGTGTGGTTTGCAAGATGATGTTGTGACCAGGATTAAGAAAGGAATGCTTCGGTGGTTTGGTCATGTGGAAAGAATGAATGAGGAAAGAGTGACAAAGAAAATTTATGTTGCAGAAGTGAATGGCAGAGTCGGAAAGGGACGTCCTAGGCGAAAATTTATCGACCAAATTGGCGATTTATTGAAAACGGGCCAAATTAGGAGTACCCTTAACCGACGAGCATGTATGCGGAGGTGTATGGATGTGAAGGAGGCGAGAGAGGTGTGTCAGGATCGTGCCAAATGGAAGTCTGTAGTCTCTGCCTACCCCTCTGGGTGACAGGCGTGAGTGTTTATGTATTATGTATTATGGAAAATAGAAAGGTCATCAGTAGCGGTACAGGAGAATCCCACCACCCCATCTCATCCCGTCTCATCCTGAGGGCGAGTAAGGTAATGCTAAATAAATCCTTTTAATAGGTATGTGATGCCTTAATCATCATGCGTGTATGCTAGTTGTGAAAAATTGACACAGTGACAGGGAACAGCGTTATAGGTGGCGAGGGAATTGATTGTGTGATCGCCAATCGCCTGATAAGCGTGGTGATTATGACAAGCCCTTCCTTCTGTAAGAGAGATTCAGAGAAGAGACAAGTGGTATTATGATGGTTTGGTCATAATTGGATTATAACTTTTTATTTGGATTATAATATCAAATTAAATTTATTTTATATACTGTTTGATTACAATAAAATGAATATTTAATGCTATATCTATTACTCAGTGATCACCAAAATTATATTTGTTTGTTTATCGTTTCCAAACGATGTTTTAATGGTTTTGTTGCGCTCGACAGCAATAAACATTAGCAGTAAGTCGAACAACACTGTAACATTGAAGTCGTTAAATCTCCAAGCTAATAAAACCTAAATTGTTAAAAGAGAACCACTAAAGCTCTGAATACAAGCGCGTAAATATCATTTGAATGCGCCGAGTAAGATTTCATATTTATTTATATTAAATTAAAACTTACCACATTCTTACCATTTAGGATACCTAAACCTAAGAATTATTAATTTAAAAAAGGGAAGAAATAATATAAAAATAAAATCGTATTTAATTTTAAAGAAAATGGAAACAAAAAGCAATAAAGGTTTTAAAATTCTATTCTATTTGCGGCTTAGAAGAGCACAGGCAGGTAAAAGTAGAAAATATATATTTTAGCAGTTTGAATTATTTAAATTACAACAATAATGTTGAACAATACTTATCAATCTTTTATTAACATTATCAGCCATTAATTGTTTATAATAATAAAAGATTAAACTTTTGTCCTCTTTATATTAAAAATGTTTTTATACATTCAAAAACTGTAGTGTTCATTTAAACATAGATGAGATGTGCATACGCTTGTTTGCGTGTGTGTATTAAAATATTATATTTTTAATCGGGTTCACAGCCTAGATTAAAATGTCGTTCATTATAAAATATAAAACTTTTGAAGTCAACTATTTTATTCGTATCAGAGTTGTTCTAACTATAGAATAATGTTGCAGGCATTAATTAGCGCTAATGGAAGTTGGCTCTATCTTGGTTCACTAATGAACTTTGAACGTGAAATTTAGTAGTGCTTTGAAATAGTTTCAAAATAAATGAGCCGTGTGTTCACGTAGACAGCTTACATATTGTAATGAACATTGCTGCCGTTTAGTTTTAATTTTCCATTTAACTTGAAAAATATATCACAGCCTACTACAAGTCTATCGCTTAACATAAGCTTGCCGTAATTAATTGCCTTGTGCAAATCGAAGGTGAGTGATGTTCTCGCCATTGATTTTCCCTTCTAATCCAGTAGCTTGAAAACGTTTGCAATGCAGCGGTGAAGAGTTTCGGGGATATAACGTCGTCCTACATCTCTGTGCAGTTTAATAGGTTTCATACTAGCCGTCGAAATATTAGTATACAAACATTTCATTACTTCGATAAAGAAATAGCCATTGTATCTCCACTCAAAGAAATGTAGAAAAAAGTTAAACAGAATGAAATACTTGCTAATAGTCTATATACGCAAGATAATTGCAAGATTCATATGTATTTGGTCTATGCTACTAAAGCCTTTTTACAACCGGCTTCTTTAGGAGGCTGGAGTCGTCGAGTCGAACTTCGAAAACGGCATACTGATACAATTAAGAAGGTAAATCTGTGTGACTGATACTGATACAGAAGAAGGAATTAAAGAGTTTCTTAAAACTTTCAAGTATCGGTTTGCCACCCGCTTTCAGAAGTCTTATCGATTTAGCTACTGGATCCTTGAAGCACTTTGTCGCTTTTACAACACGAGCTGTAATAAAGTTGCTAACGTATCGCCGCATGCGTTAGATCTGTCTATTCAATTGCGTATATACTATCATATCTGCTAAACTGCAGCTTCCTTTCGGTCTAAAGGCTGTTAAATTAAAAAGCTTCGGACAGTATTAGGTTCTTATGTATCGATTCTTGTATAAATTAGCTAAGATCGCATTAACAGTTTCCACGAGCTTTTCATTTCAGTCATCGTATTTCTGCAATCGTATAGGTAATGAAAATGATTCAGAAACATTTAGTGCTTTTAGGGATGCATAAGGGAGACGGAGCTTTGACTTCATGAGATGTCAAGAATCGGTGTGTCTTTTCCATTCGGTAATGTTTTACAATTTTACACGCGCTTATGTATGATAGCAAATAGCAAAAATTCATAAGTATATTACTGTTCTTGATATTGACTATGTTATTAATTGTGTATACTGTTACAGCGCTCGGTTCGCAAAGCACTCCTCTCCATGGACATCCAAAAGTCGAGTGGGCCTGACGAAATCCCCCCAATTGTGCTGAGGACGTGTGCTCCAGAGTTGGCACCGGTTTTAACGCGTCTTTTCCAGTACTCCTACTCCCTAGGCGTAGTTCCAAAATCATGGAAGACGGCTATCGTCCACCCGATCCCTAAAAAAGGTGACCGATCAGACCAGTCCAACTAACGGCCTATCGCCATCACCTCATTGTTCTCCAAAACAATGAAGTCTATTGTAAACTGCCCGCTCATAAGGTACCTTGAGGTTCACCAGCTGATAAGTAACCACCAATACGGTTTTCGCCGTGGTCGATCAGCTGGTGATCTTTCTACCTAACTCATAGATGGGCGGAGGCAGTAGAGTCCAAGGGGGAGGCATTGGCCGTTAGTTCGGTCATTGCGCAGGCCTTCGATCGGGTTTGGCACAAAGCGCTTCTTTCGAAGTTCCCTTCCTATGGGCTTCCCGAGAAATTGTGCGATTGGATCACCAGCTTTCTTGCAGATCCGAGCATCAAGGTCGTTGTAGACGGTGCAAGCTTCGATTACAAGCCTATGCCTAATGCTGCAAGGCTGCGTGCTATCGCCAACGCTGTTTCTTCTGCATATCAATAATATGTTGCAAACCCGTAACATTCATTGCTATGCAGATGACAGCACTGGTGATGCTCTGTACACCAGCTGTGCCAATATTTCTCGTAAAACGTCTCCGAGTACCGGGACAAACTTGTGTCTGAAGTAGAGTCTTTGCTGAACAGAGTCTTGGATTGGGGGCGACTAAATCTAGTCCAGTTTGACCCCCAGAAGACACAAGTTTGCGCGTTAACCACTAAAAAGAACCCCCTTGACATATCTCCCCAGCATTAAGGCACTCCCCTTGTTGCCTCAGCCAGTATCGGTACCGTCGGCGTCGACATATCGAGTGACGTGCAGTTTCATGGTCACTTGGAAGAAAAGGCCAAATTGGCCTCTAAAAAGCTTGGCGTGCTCAGCAGAGCGGGACAGTATTTCATGCCGTCACACCGCCTGCAACTTTACAAGGCGCAGGTTCGGCCGCACATGGAATACTGTTCCCATCTCTGGGCTGGGGCTCCCCACTACCAGCTCCTTCCACTTAACCGTATCCAGCGCAGAGCGGCTCGAATCGTTGACGACCAAGTGCTTTCCGATCGGCTCGATTCACTGGCGCTGCGAAGAGATGTTGTATCTCATTTTCTTTCGCATATACCATGGGGAGTGCTCTGAGGAATTGTTCGGATTAATACCAGCCGCCAAATTTCGTGAACGTACTACGCGGCAAACGTCCCGATACCATCTACACCATCTGGATGCTTGGCGGTTCACCACTGCACGTTTCACAAAAAGTTTTCTTCCGCGTACGACCTCTCTGTGGAATAGTTTACCACCGGCGATTTTTCCGGACCAATACAACCTGGAGACCTTCAAGAAAAGAGCTTACTCCTTTCTAAAGGGCTGGCAACGTACCTGCAATTCCCCTGGTGTTGCAGTTGATCATGGGCAGCGGTAGTCACTTAACATCAGGTGAACCGCACGCTCGTTTGCTCCCTCTTCTATAAAAAAAATATATAGCAAATACACAAGTCCAACCAAGTAGAAGTCTAGATTAAGTGTAATAAAACTTTGAATAGAGACAGACACTGATGTAGGTTCATCATCATCATCATCATTACAGCCCTTCACAAGTCCACTGCTGAATATAGGCCTCCCCCAAGCAATGCCACTAAGCACGGTCCTGAGCCACCAGCAACCATCGACTTCCTGAATATCTTACCAGGTCGTCACTCCATCTAGTGGAGGGTCGCCCTACACTTCGCCTACCGGTACGAGGCTGCCACTCGAGAACCTTTTTCCCCATCGGTTATCAGTTCTTCGAGCTATATGGGCAGCCCATTGCCACTTCAGCTTACTAATCCGTTGGGCTATGTCGGTCACTCTGGTTTTACTGCGGATATCCTCATTTCTGAGTCTATCACACAGAGAAACTCCGAGCATAGCCCTCTCCATAGCTCCTGTCTTGCCATATTATACTTAAGCGCGTGTAAAATTGCAGCGCGTAAAATTGCAAAAAATTACCGAATGGAAAAGGCACACTGATTCTTGACATCTCATGTAGGTTAGGAGACTTCAATTTGTACGAACGGAAAAGCAAGTAATATGTGAAAGTCCAGAAGCAGAAAATTGGCTGTCATTAACAACATGACCAACGGTAGATGAGGTATTATATGGTGGTAATAATATTTTGTGTAGCATTAGATTAGTAGACAAAATAGTGAAATTATACGACACCATGGTCGACCCTAATTTGTGTGATTTCATAGTAACATTTAAAACCTCGTTATTCACAATCCCGTGTAGGTGTTAAATGCAACCATGAAAATGTGTAGTAGTAACAGCATGGCTACAAATTTTAATTAAATCAGAAAAGTAGTCTACGTGAGATGGATAGTATATAACTCCAAAGAACACTTTAACACACTTGACATTAACTTCAACAAAGATGTATCGCACTGAACTATAGTAATATGGAATATAAGTATCTAAAATTCATTACGTAAATAAATCCATGCTCGTTACGCATTAAAATAAATTCTGGAAGACTGTAGGACGTGAAAGTAAATTCTAGCTTGTCAGCTTGAAGAGATTCAAGTACAGCATGAGATGTTACCTGAACAGAAAATATGCAAAACTTCCGCGTTGTGTTGCGTTGTTTTATGCATTTAAGTAACATAATATGTAAAAATAGTTCAAGGTTTTTTGAAATTCTTCACGAATTAGTTGATGCAATTTGGCAGGTTACAATTTAAAAATAAAATGTAAAGTTGCTTAATATACAAAAATATTATTATATATCGACATCTTCTTTGAATGCAAAATTTATTTGCACACGTTGCGCTCCACTTACTAATGAACAAAACACTGTCAATCAATAAATGTCGGTGTATGCTATCAGGAAATAAATCAAAAGCGATCTTATTTCTTACTTAATAGTAATTCAACGTTACTAATGCGAGAATATCGACTATACGCTCACTGACCCGCGAAGCCCGGTTATAATGGGCAAACAATTAGTGGATGTCAGAAATCACATCACAGAATACATAATAGTACAGGTAATAAATATTGATCTTTGCAGCGGTTTATTGAACAATAATTCCGCAAAGATGTGTATTAGTGTTATGTAATTTATAGTCTTGTTTTAATTTTAATTAAGTTAATAATAATAGAGAATTAAAATATATAATTTGTAAATCATTAAGAATATTTAAAATATAGTATATACTTTGGTTGCGCGGAAAACCATTCGTATTTATTTTATTTGACGGTAGGTTGCCAAATCGGTTATCCCTTTCCAAAACGATATCATTCGTACCCTCCTATCGACACATCGGGGTGGTGGGGTGGGAGGGGAAAGAAGATGATTCTAGAACATCACGTAATCATCGGAACCGAGGATATATAAGAAACGCGCGACCGACGCGTGGCCTCTCCCCGCCGCGCTCGCCGTTGAAACCACACCGCCTAGGATAATAGTGTCCTAAAGAGCTCTCTTCCCGCCGCGCTCGTTGTTGGAAACACATCACTAGTAGAAACCGCTTTAGCCTGGAAGCAGTCGAGCTCCAGGAAACCCGCCTCACCTCGTGTGAGATATAGTCGCGCACCGCCTCTCCCCAGAGTGTCTGTCCAGAGGAGGTTCCAGAAGCCGCAGTTATAGTGTTCGACCGCACAGAAGAAACATCCCGGTGAGTCAACATTTTCCTAATAGTATTTTCCTGCTTGATATAGTAGTTTTAACCCGCTCCAATTTTGTGTTTTCCTAATCAAGCAGGATTCCTTTCATCGATTTGGCAAATAATAGTTCGTTTTTTTTTTTGGGAAGAGCGAGTGCATTGTACCGCATATATAAGTGTAGAAGCATTAGTAAATACAGTCCACTTAGATTAATATCTCGCGCAATAGGTTTAAGGTTCGACCGGGGAACTAGACTTCCGGCAGCCTTAAACACGTGGCTCCACCATACTTTTTAATTTAAAGTTATTCGCAAAATTTGTAAGTTCTATAATAAATGTAAACTAGTTTTGAAAACTGGTAAAATATGCACGGGGTGATAATAAGATGATAAGTTTAAATTTAATTACGTGTGCAAATCCGAGTGCGGGAAATGGAAGTTAGTTAGTGGGTAAATGTAAGGATGAAATCCAACGCCACCTTAAGACTTTACACTCGCAGCTCGGGAAGAGACTTAGTTAATTTTATGCCGTTCACGGCTACTTTAATATCTCGCTCGACTGATAATTTTCTGGCGCACAGTACTCGTGGAGAAAATCCAGATAAACCTGTATTGCAACGATGTTAAATACTGATCTCGTACACAAATTTATTAGAACATTACACTTATGTACCTATTTATATATATATATATATATATATATATATATATATATATATATATATATATATATATATATATATATTATAGTATACCTATTACCAGGTAATATTTCTTTAAAATGAAAGGGTATTGCCCATTTTCGGCCATGGAACGCCCAACAATGTGCATTTGTTAAAAAAATATATCTTTATTTATGGTTATTAATCGCGGTATTCACTTATCCTAAAACAATGGGAATATTTTTGCACAAATTAAGAGTACAGAAAAGATAAGAATAAAATTAGGTAAAACAGTAACTCATTGGGTGCGTTTGGCAGAAAAAAGCGCTAGCAAGCGCTTACAAGCGCTGAAATAGTTTTCGGCCAGGACACGATTACTACTTCAATAGCGCTGACACAATCCGCCATTTTGCTTATTTAATTTGTTTGTTTTGAAGTAGAGTTTATAATTTGTTTTGTGTGTGGCCGTAGAAAGAAAAGGGGAGATCTCCCGCCGGGCAAGGTGTTGTGCCCGGGGAGCGGCCAACACTCCGTGTGATAGTTCGGAGAAGTTCTATATATACTGTTTATGATTCGGAATGTTGATAGCGCGATTTAGGCTTCGGTGTGTTTTCGCTTGTGGCGCGACGACAGCGCCGCTACATCACCCCCTGCTCAGACCGGAGGTCGATAGTGCAGCCTCGTTGCCGACGAATGTGCAAGTGCCAGGAGATTGCCTTGTCTGCGGTGAGTCGAGAAGAAGGCAAGTAATCTGCGAGAGTGCCGTGAAGCAGAGGCGAGCAGTAAGGCTCAGAGCCGTGCCGAACACTGTATGGCGCAGAGAGTAGCTTGAAGGAACAGGAAGCATTATTATTCCAGTGCTGCGATGAACCTTGTGAAGCTAGATGGCTTGCAGGATATGAAGACTGCAGTTTATATCTGCTCGGGAGCGAATGGGTTGGGTATTCTATGATGATGATGAAGCTTGAAGTTTCCGAAGGTTGTTTGGTTGCGTGTTCAGATCACGTCGGGGTCACCACTGTGGCCGTAGAAAGAAAAGGGGAGATCTCCCGCCGGGCAAGGTGTTGTGCCCGGGGAGCGGCCAACACTCCGTGTGATAGTTCGGAGAAGTTCTATATATACTGTTTATGATTCGGAATGTTGATAGCGCGATTTAGGCTTCGGTGTGTTTTTTCGCTTGTGGCGCGACGACAGCGCCGCTACATGTGCAATATTAGTTTTAAGTAAAATAATAACGTTAATAAACATATACATGTTATTAAAAATTCATGATTGGTAAGTTTTTAATATATTCATATTTTATCTTTACAAACATATATTTAAATTAGGTTAGGTTCCCCGGTTAAAACTAACATCGTGTCCTGGAGGAAAATAGCTACTTACGATTTGACAGCGCTTACCGCTTACGATCGCCATTTTGCTTACAAGCGCTTGCTAGCGCTTTTTTCTGCCAAACGCACCCAATAGTTTGTGAATAAAATAAAAAGTGTTGCCAATCACAAATATCATTAAAAAAATCGATTCCCCTTTTCGATCGATTACTTATGGTGTCATTAATACAATGCTTACCTATATAATTTTTCGATAATTATTACGATGTTATAATATAGGTTTAAAATAACCGTTGACAATGGATATTTATCCAAAGCAGCCGATACGCAACCGTCATTAACCAGTTGTTTATCCGACTACAGACGAAAAAGGATGGTTATGTTTTTACTGTGTGTGCGGGTTAGGCTATCCTGAATTGTTTTTTGCTATGGTGCTTAAAAAAGTAGGATGCATTTTATTATTGAGGGCGCTACTATCAAAGAATATTTTTTTCGCTAAACTCGTAAAGTACTTGACCAACTTTGAGAATTCTTTCACCACTAGATTGTTATGTATAATTTTAGATATCTAATATAGGGTTAATTTTATTATAGAGAGCGCTACTTTCAATGAATACGTTTTTTGGCTAATCTCAAAAATTACTAGGCCAATTTTGAAAATTCTTTCACCATTACATTGCTAATGAGGGCGTAAGCTGTGTGATTAATTTATATTATTACAATAATTAATTGTGAGATTAATATTTTCTAAATAAATAAAACTAAATACCTACCTAAGATGTTCAAATCCAATTATTATTTTTACAATTTAAGAATCGTATTTACACACTTTACTTACTCAGATTGATTATTATAGATTAAGAGGTAATAAATCTAAAGTAAAAGAGCTCCGCTTAAACGAAAAAACTATTTATTAAAATAAAACTAAAAGTTGAAAAAAGTGTTCAGTGCGAGTCGGACTCGCAGGCCCATAGAGAGTTCTGTAGTAACAAGCATATATTTTAAATCGAGTCAAAATACCACTATCATTATCGCCAGCAACAAATTATTTTGTTTTTCATAGTGTTTGTATAAAAACCAAAGTTGTTTTTGCGGTTCTTTAAAATGTGCAACTTGTATCCAAAAAAAGGACTATTATACATTATAGGGGTTTCTGTGGTTTATTCATTACCAAAGAGAAAAAACTTATTGCACAAAATGGGTTTTTATTCATTTCAAGTCATCAAAAGCGGTAGTCAACCGTTAAAAACTAAAACAACCATTGTTATAGGCTCGGTTGAATTCATTGACAACCTTCACATTTATAGTTATGATAATTAAACAAGCGAATTACTAGCTGATTTACCAAGAATTCTTTAGAGTATAACAAAACGCTACTGCACAAGTTAACTGTTATTCTTATCTGTTCTTAACATAACATTTAAAATGGAATCATGTTATGATAATTCAGGAAGTTAATTTCTAGCTGATTTACCACGAATTCTCTAAAGCATAACAAAATAATACAGCACAAGTTAACTGTTCTTAAAAATACATTTGAAATGGAATTTCAATAAATAAAGGAAACTATATTTTAAAAAGCGCGCAGAACTTAAAACGCGTCAAAGATTATTATTTTTATGATATTATTAATCGAATAAAAATCGATATCTTTTCATAGATTTTATGGCAGTTAAGTGGAATCATCGAATCTGACAGGTAGGCCCCTGTCGCTGTTATGTCACAAGAATTCAATTGCGTGTTATCCTATCGTGTTATTTTGTTTTGTTGGAAAATGGGATTGTTGATCTCTCAACAATTGGTTCGAACACAGCAGGTAAATAGTTGGTACATATCACGATGTGGCATGTCTTCCTCTAAGAAATGCTTTATACCTAACTGAGTTTACTTGATTAATATCAATATAATAATTGTAGCTTCTTTATTAGGTTCAAGTTTCTAGTACAGTGAACGTGTAGTGTGCCACTCGCAAAATGCACCAATAGTTCGTCTTGAACATGTATACATCAGCTGTGGCACTGACACTTATGAGAATAAGATCACACACATTGTTTGGGTTCGATTCTCCACGTGAGGAATAATTTGCGCTACGTGAGGTAAGATAAGGATGTTTTACATTTTTCAATTTATTAAATGTGATCCTCATATCTGATTATACATGTTTTTACAAGAACTTGTTTTATTTTTTCACATCTGCACTAGCTATATCTCACAAACATACTAGCTTATTTATGAGATTGACCATTTTTACCAACTACCAAGAAAGGAGACAGTTGATTTTACATTGTTTTTGGACTGCTGGTAGTCTGTCAGGCCCTAATTATTAAATAATATAGGGCATTAAATCCGTCCTTGTGCAGTAACATTTAACTTGACAAATATTTTATTTATATTTGAGTTTGAAATAAACAAATCTATTTTATTTTTATTTTTTCACTTTTATTTCATTTTTTGTATTTTACATTATTTCAGTTGCCGTTGTCATGCCGTGTATATCATAATTGCTGGCAATGAACTGATAGAACAGCATCACGTTCAACTACATAACAGGATCCATCTGAATCATCTCGTCCGTCCTCGTTGCAATCTGAAGTGAGTAACGAATTGCACCCAGAACAACAAAGCTTAGATCATACATCACACAGTGTAGTGCTAACTAATTATTTAAAAGCACAATGTTTTTTACCTGGTTGTAACAGTTCCATCAGCATTGCGAGTATGTCTCTTTTGTGATTAACTACATTTTGCGATAACAAACATACATAGTGACAATTACTTTGTATGTGTGTTATACGTAGAGCTATGCTGCAGTTATATTAGAAGTATAGTTGTAGCATGAATGGGTCGGCTCGACCGGGGAAGGACCACGCTCTCACAGAATACCAGCGTGAAATAGTAGCTTAATGCTGCTATGTTTTGTATGTTGAATGTAGAGAACCGGAGACCCTTTTTACTGGAAACGAGAAAATGATCTTAGTTCTCACGGGTGACAACGCATCTGCATTTTGATTTGTAATCGAGGATAGATGTGGATTTCTAAGGGTCGCAGCAATGTCTCCAGCAGATGGTGAATCTCAGTTAATGACAAGATAAGATAATAAATTCAGAGCCGTGACTATGTGTCGAAATGGGTAGTAGAGGTGGTGAATGGTATTTTTAAAACTGAATTTAAAATATTTCATCAAAATTACTTTAACAGGGCTTCTACACATTTGATGACAGACTGCTGTGGCTGTTGCCATAATTAATAAATTCCACACAAAAATAAGGGACAGGGATGATGCGGCTCAAATACTAGAAATAGTTCACCAAAATATGGAGACGAATAATGATTTGTCTGAGTATGCTAGGGAAAACAATCTAAATATAGCTAGGGCAGGCAGACTTTAGAAATATAAATGTAGACTTTAAAATGTTAGGGAATTTCCTGTTTTAACTTACAGCAAATTAATATTAATTGCTTGTGTCACATACCAATTAAAGCAAGCTCGCTACTATTATGGTGAGCATATAAGATTTAATGGTTGCTACCGGATAGAACTCTGTAATAACCAGAGGAGCAGCATTATGGAAGGAATAAACTTAAGCCCTAGCTGATCTTTACTCAGGGCTAGAATTGCAAGTCATCACCATTATTCGTAAAGTGTATTTTATATATATTTTAATTAGTGGCAATGGTTCTTGTAGAAATGTAATTAAAAAGTACTGTTGGCCGTCGAACTGTTGGATGCTGTGCCCATGTTATGACAGTAATATGGTATTTGGGTTGGGCACGGCATCAGACTAATATTTTGCTTCCTGCTCAGTTCCTGAATGATGTATAGATAATAAATGGCATAAATTAGAGGCAAATAATTCCTTAGCTTTCCTAGATGCGTTAGTCATCCAAAATTCTAACAAAACCATAGGTCACACTGTGTATAAAAAACAACGAATCTCACCATCATCCTTCACAGTTAGTTACCATGAGCAAATCTTTGTTACAGAGAGCACAGGGGATCTGTGGCAGCAAACATCTGGCCGTCAGTTCTGCACGTTAACAAGCTTCGGGTCCCGCGCTTACATCACAGTGTCCGAGTGAAGCCGGCCACAGTCAAGCGTGTGCAGTACTACCATATGTCAGGGGTGTCACATACTAGATCCGCTACATCTTGAAGTGAGCTTCTATTAGAACATTCTACAAGCCTCTGAAGAAGATTAGTGAGTTCTTACCATCAATCAAGTGTCATATTCTTCTAAAAGGTGCAGGAGTGTACACCCTTGATTGTGAATGTGGTCGCTCATATATGGGGCAAACGAAAAGAACAATTAAAACCCGCGCAAATGAACATATAGCTGACGTAAAGCATTAAAGTTCAGGGAAGTTTGCAATTTGTGATCATATCCTAGACGGCCCCAACCAGATACACATAAATCAGATTTGATGGACCACAAATCCTCTCGAAGGACCATCAATTCCTGTCAAGGATGATACGTGAGACTATTGAAATTAAAAAAAAATCCTTATTTAAATAGAGAAGGAGGCTTGGTACTACCGCCTGCTTGGGACCCTTTAATTAATGAAATTAAAACTAAACCCAAGCATACCACTGCAAGGCTTCAACACACAGTAAGTACATTCTGTAGATCGGACCATAAACGAAAAATTAAAAATCTGAAGGTATTCCAGGTTAACACTGACATTGGGACGTCAGTCACCTCAGTCCGCCGTAACCATGGATGCTGGAAAGCACCCGAAACGTCCGGAATTAAAAATCAAGGAAATAAAACGCGATAAACTTGATAAAAGTAGTTGTTAAAAAAACTGTATTTGTGAAAATAAAAACTTATATATCTTTAAAATCCCGACTTTTTTTAAAGCAATTCCTTTACCATTTTATTCTTTTAATTGCATATTATCATATCTATATACTTTTATATGTGGGCACCCATGGCCGAAGTATTGAAGAATGGGCAATCCCCTTGTGACTAACACCATAGGAAACATAGTTGCGTCTCCAGAATTTTAGAGATAAATAGGTTGGTGGCAGTCTTGGCAGTCGTAATAGGCAACAGAGAAAATTTTACCAAGAGATGGACAGCAGCATCTCAGGATCATATGTCATCATCAGCAGGAGATTATGTCACATCCTCCCGTCAGGTCTAAGCCTGAAAACAAGATTGTACAACAAGTGCGTGTTGCCGGTGATGAATTGTGGATTTGAGACGTAGTCCTCTGCTGGCCATATGAGGAAACTCAAGGTCGCCCAGCGGGCTATAGAGAAGGTTATGCTTGGGGTTCTATACACGATAGACTTAAAAATGAGGATATCTGCCTTAGGACCAGAGTAACCGACATAGTCCAACGGATTACTAAGCTGAAGTGGCGATGGGCCGCCCATATAGCTCGAAGAACCGTCAATCAATGGGGAAGAAAGGTTATCGAGTGGCAGCTTCGTACCTGAACTTCGTATATGAAGTGTAGAGTGACCCCCATTAGATGGAGTAACCTGGTTCTTGAACATGCAGGAAATCAATGGATGCAGACGGCTCAGAATCGTACTTTGTGGTATTCCTTAGGAGAGACCTATGTTTAGCAGTGTACTTGAGAAGGGGTGTAGATGATAGGGAGGATGAATAAATGAATGCATTTTCCTGTCAACAGCTGCATAAATAAATCTACGATCGTCAACGAGTTTTCCAAGCGTGACAACTATGGTAAATATTCTGCTATGTAGCAGTCTATAGGGAAGGTCTGTGTTCTACCGCGGAATTTTGATACGCTGTAATGGTGTATGCACACGTGATAATCTAAAGGAAAAAGATACTCGCACTCCTATTTTATGTCAATTGTTAATACCTAACTCTAGTGAACTTTAATATTACCAAACTCATAGAATTTCAGAGTCTAGATAAATAATATTATAATATATCTAGTCGTTTAGAAGTTCACTAAGCTGACTTCCAGCCTTCGCTAGTGAGATAGACACTTGAATAAGAAGAAAAAAAAGCACACAGTGAGGGAGTCACTGTCGTTTTTAATTATTTTAGTTGGATCGTCAATCGAATTGGTTTAGTCAGAACCGTTTTACCTGATTCTGTTTGTTTGCGTGTGCACATGTAAGTGTAAAACGAGACTATTACAAAAATCATAATAACTCTGGTAGTATTAATTAATAAAATAAATTGTTTTTATAATTTGCATATAAAATTTAGTCACATTAAAAGTAAAAAAAAAATTAGCAGCCTAAACACGTCTCTATTTTATTATTGAAAGTTTTGTTTTGGAAAGAATCTGTCGCTTTACCTCCATCGATTACTGCCGTTTTCAAGCCCACAAAATATTTTATTAGATTCTGAGACATACGTTTTCTCAAGATATTCCATCTACCGCCGAGCTCGTGGTTAATCAGCCTTAAAATTGAAATAAACAAATGCATTGCTCCTAGCAAGACTTTTTTTGCATTGCTTCTCATCTATGAAATTTTAAATCCACTGTTTATCCCCGAACTACACAATAGAAATGTAAGAAAGCTATCAGTAATTTCAGTGCCCGAAAATCCCAATACTACGATAAGGTGAAAACTAAAAACAAGCAGTTGCGCGGACCATATTAAAGTAATTAAGAATGCGACGCCACGAACTATTTTCCCCAGCATTATCTCACTGTGAAATTAGTAATTTTTTTATAGAATATTGGTGACAAACGAAAATACAGTCCATCTGATGGTAAGTGGATGGTGTGACGCATAAACGTCTGCAGATGCGTTGTCACACCTGAGGACTAAGATGGAATGCCTCGGTTCAAGTAAAAAGGGTCTCCGGTTCACTACACTCACAATCCGAAACAAGCTGCTATTTTACGCTGGTATTTTTTTGTTTTTGTGTGTATAAGGGCGTGGTGGCCTACCCCGGTTGAGCCAATCTATCCATACTACAGCCATAGTATAGCAGTAGCGTGGCTCTACAACATATATCATTTTTTACCTATATGCACTAAATTTGATAGCGCATTTATTATGTACATGAGATAACTTGATAACAAAATAAGTTCTTTCATTTGTCAAGATGTCGATAGAGAGCCAGTGTAAGTACAGTTTGCAAGGCTTTCCATCTTAGTCTACAGAGATGAAAATGCATCTGTAGCCTTCTATATATGAAGTCGGTTGGAACAAGAACATTTTATATAGTAATTATAATAGATTGCATCCTTGGTGCATATTCAAGGAAAAAATAACACATAATTTTCAATAGACGACGCTCTTTGAAAAAAAAAATTAAACGTAGATTATGGGTGCCCATCTACATTACAACCGTTTGTTAAAAGTTTATTTATAAAAACATCCATTTAAAGAGTTTTATTTTATCCGGTTAACAACTGATGGAACAATTAACAGCACAAAAATTACTCACCCTTATTTTAAGGAAAAATATTTGTTACACGTAAACAAAAATAAAATTAGTTCTACAAAAATAATTAAAATTCAATCTGTCTAAAAACAGACACAAGTTACTCGACCAGTAATTCCAGTCACTCGGCTCTACTGAGTTAGTAATTCATTAATATCAATATCAAAATATACTAAATTTGACGCACTTCAAGTTCAAAAACTTTATATATAAAGGATTATTCAACTCATATATATATATATATATATATATATATATATATATATATATATATATATATATATAATATATATATATATATATATAAAGAGTTTTTGTAATATTAAGGAATTTATGAATAATAATAACGCCTGAGAATAAAGTGACCGCTAACAAGATATTTCTTATTTGTTTTGTCTTGTCAATTGTGTAACATTTACGATTGTAAGCTATTTAAAAAAATTATCCGCTGGGTTTCTTGTTGGTTCTACACAGGACAGAGGTTTTTGTAGTAATAAAGGCAAGACAGACAAGACAGTCCCTGTCAGTACCTATTATATATAATCTATATTGAAAAAAAAGTTTCTGTTCCTATTTCTATTAGTATTATATTTTGACAGCCTATCAAAATTCTAGTGCTGATCATAGGCGTTAGTTGCCGTACTACGAAGTCGGGTCGTCATCCGCGCATTTTACTATACTAAATTTTTACTAGGAAAATGCTGCGGCCTGTCTCATATTTCATTATCCTCTGTTGCCCTTACAACATCCATGGAATTATATTATGGGACGCCATCATAATACGCTAATTAAAAATTACCTAAAATTATTAAAGTGAATCAAATAAAAACTAAAATAAGTCAGGAGACAAAGATTTAAAAAAGAAAAGCTTTTTGTAAATTATTGTCGTATTGTAATGGTTATTATTCTTCTTTTTTTTTAAATATTCTAAAGTCAACTTATTGAAAATTATAAAGAACTTAACTAAAATAATAATTAAAATTATAATATTTACGATTAAACTAATTATATACAATATAAAAGAAGAAACTATAATATAGAAAATCTAAAACTAAAAATTTTAATAGTCAAAAAGACCTGCTCCCCGTGGTATAGTGCCAAAAACGCTGGCTGCGTTGTCTCGCTGAATAGCTATACTTAGCCTTAGAGCGAGGAAAGAACCAGCCCTTTTATCACCAGCAGCGACGACCAGTCGTGGATACAGTTCCTTTAGAAACTTCTTTAATTTTGCAGTTACATCTAGAAAACCTTGATGTTTGGTTTTGTATAAAAAAAACTATATCATTTACCTGTTTTTCCGCTTGAATCCATTTTTGATTTAAATCCAGAATTTCCGCGAAATGTAGTACTGGTGTGGCTGAACATGTTAAATAATAACGTTTTGCTTTACACTTTTTACGTTAAGCTTGTTTACAGCTAATTACGTAAACCTTCGGACAAATACACTTTGCTACTAAGCATCTTGTAAAACTAATCGGCAACTTTCACATTCACTTCCACAAATAGTTTTATTGACGATCACGTCAGATTTGCGTAAAACGAGTGTACCGAAATCAGTCGCGAGAGATCGACCCAGATGTGTTATTTTTGGTGTATGATTATAGTACCGCACTAATTAAAAAAAAAATAATGTCTAAACATTTCGTTTTTAATCATATATTCATAAACATTAACACTCACGTCCGTCACCCAGAGGAGTAAGCAGAGACTACGGATTTCCATGTGGCACTATCCTGGCACACATTTCTCGTCTTCTTTGTATCCATATACCTACAAGCATTATATACACTTAATCTGTTCCATCCTCAATATTTAGATAAACTTTCGTCTAGAGCGTCCCTTACTCGCTCTGCTGTTTACTTCTGCAACATTTGCAACTACCTAAATTTCTCTGTCTGTAGGGGAGGCCTGCGTTTAGCAGTGGACTTTAATTGAATGTAATGGTAAAACATTTTTTTTTTGACAATACACTTGCGGCTTACCCCTTTTTCTTTTTTTTGGTGTTGTGCTTGTAATTATAACACATTATTTTGAAATATAAAATAGTCAACTTTTAAATTAGTGAGGATATTACAAGTTGAAAAGATCAGCGGTTGTTATTTCAATATATAATATTAAACGATTATTTAAGGTTTAAAAAAATACAGGTAAAACCAAAGGATAAAGGAGGTATTTGTCCTAAAACCCTCTTAGAAATAAGAGTGGACCTGTGCCCAGCATTTAAGACATATGTAGGCTGTAACTTTAACGTATGGCCCAAAGATCTAGACATCTACCCCTGACAAGGAAATAAAATAAAGAACTGTCACTCCTGAAAACTAAAATGGAATGCCTCGTTACTATTTTAAAAATACAATTTTGGGAACGACGGTAAAAAATACTATAATCTCCCACTCGTTCTAGAGGTATAAAATATTGCGCATGTGACTATAAGAGGGATCAGTCGGTGATTTTACGAGTCTCACTGTTGTTACTATTTTCAAAGGGCTATTCTATTAGTGTTGGCAAGGAAGGTCGTATTACTGGGAGGCTGCCCTGTGTTTCATTGGTGGTGTTGCTGTTTGCTTGCATAATTTGGTTGTGTGTTATTATGTAATTATGTCCTTCACGTTACATCAGTATGTGATTGTGGCGAGGACATATTAAGGCTGGTCGAACTGTACTTGCTGTACGCTGAATGTGTAGTGCAGTACGCTCATTCCTAATAACGATTAATTGCGTAAGCAAGAAAGCAAGTTGAACATCCGCTAAAACACATTTATTACTTGTAACAATTAACCTCCAGAGTAATTTCTAATAGTAAGGAAAGTTTACTATCGAGTAATATTCTTATATTTAAAATAATATTGATATTAGTTTTTAACAATACTCGTAAAGTTTTCTGGTACTCATCATACAATACATAGCAGCATAATGTTGCTATTTTACGCAGTTATTCAATATGAATTCTCCGGTCAAGCTGATCCATTTATGCAGCTGTTATCACAATACAGTTGCAGTCTCTGCCAAGTAAATTCTCAACAATATATCATAACATTGAACTTACCCTGGTACTATAATTTCCAATACCTTTAGAAGATTTGTTAAAAAAAGTGAACGTGAAAGTTAGCTTATTGCTTATATGTTTTGGAAACTAAAGTATATAGACATGGTAGTGGTAGAGTCGTTAATTTTTTTGTTTAAAAAAAGAATTTAAATATTAAAATATTTAGTTGTTTTCTTTTTGTAACCGAAGAAAGCCTATTGATGTCTAGGTGTTTTTTGGAGCGTTGTGTTTGTATGACCTACTAATTATCATTTCGGATCTGTATGTTCCGGATCCACGTGAAATGTATGTAAGTATATGAAACAACGCCATAATACACGATAAACTCGTAATTTATTCTAATTTCGTAGACATTAGAACAGACATAAGAAATACTATCACAAAAATATAACGACTCGTAAATACAAAAAACTACAACTTGTATTCGGAATATATGTCTCCTTATGATGCAACATTTAGTAAACAGACCTATTTTAGTCGCCATATAAAAGCATGAGAGTTTACAGTGCAATTATTAGACGGATGTAGTTACTGTACTCAAACATAATTTATTAAAGATTGTTATGAATAGTTATTAAAAAAATCGTTTATTTCGTCCACAAGGATCACAGATGTTATTGATAATACAAATCTTAAAACAAACGTTAGTAAACTTTAAACTACTTACCTAATTCTAAAACTATATTTAAGACAGGCTTGACTAGTCTGCACATGCACCATATGACAATAGTTCAGGTACTGACAATCAAACCTGTCAGAATGCCTTCGGGATGCTATTGAAACCGGCCCGCACCCTGCGCATCGGGGATGTGCATCGTTTACGCATGGTGTTCTAGAAACAATCCACATGCACATCCGCGAAAATACCCGACGCACTACAGTAACTAGGCAGGACATACAGTATCCTTATGATCAGCAATTGATTTGTGATAGTAGTTATATTGTGTTCATAAACACCATTATTAAAATTGGTTTATTTAATTTGTTTAAATTTGGTTCCTTGCCGTAATATTGTTTTAGGACTCTTAAAGTACACATAAGATCATTTTATGTAGCTTAAATAAAATTTAGTTCAGTATAGTAATAATAGTATACAGGTTTTATGGTAGTATATAAATAGATCGGGCAACATCGCTTGGGTCTTAATTTGATTACACTTAAAACTTAGTTCTTAGTTCATAAATTCATGTAGTTATGAAGGCTTACATAAATCTTAATTACTTTGAAGGACAAGTTCAAATAGGATTAATAAGGATGATATATCAAGTTATATTTCTCTCGATCGAGAAGAGGTGAATTATAAAAGTAATATTTTAACACCCTAATATGAAGTAGTCGGATGGTGGTAAGATGCTTTTTCTGTACGGTGATGCTTCCGTGTAGTCTTTTGTATTTCTGTTGCCGAATAACAATGATTGCACTCCTGTATTTTAGTCTGAAAGGTATAGAGAGCCAATATTATTACAGGATGTAAGAAACTCTATTTTAATTTGAGGTGACAACGTATCTGCAGCCTTCTTTATTTGAAGTTATTTTTTTATAGAAGAAGGGTGACAAACGAGCACACAGTCCACCTGATGGTAAGTGGATGCTGTGGCCCATAGACATCTACATTTATCCTAGATTAAGAATCAAAACGCTGATGCGTTGTCACCTTTGTGGACTAACTCTCACTCACCATAAGAAACAGCAGTACTAAGCTGCTATTTCACGCTGGTAATCTGTAATAGCGTGGTCCTGCCCCGGTCGAGCCGACCCATTCGTGCTACAACCATCATATAGCTGCAGCGTGGCTCTACCATGTTGCAGGTGTCCATGAACTGCACTAGCTCCTTACAGTAGCTCCTTTCCATTTGGGCTGTAAGATGATTTGTCACTAGTTGTATAACAAAAATGGGTCATATTCACAGTCTCGCAAATGTTCAGCAAAATTACAGCTAAGTCTAGTGAAATCGTTGATCATAAATCTTAATCAACTTTATTATAAAACGATATAAATTATAAATTAAGAGTAGTGTTTTCTTATTTGGTTATTCAGTAAATTGATGTTAAAACCAAAGAAGACTGGCTATCTAATACCTTGGTCAATATAAAGACCTAAGTAGTAGCGTAAAACCCTTGTCACTTTATTTATATGTAAGCACCTCTAACTTTGAGATAGTAACAAAGACAAGAGCCCTTGAGTAAACTTTGTTCATGAACTGTGACGGGACAGTCTCAAGGCACAATTTAAGTAATAAAGGTTGCAAAGAGATATAAACTCGTAAACACCGATGTGTCTCCAGTCAAACTCAATCGAAATGAACAACATTCATTTATCTTCAAAATAATAATTAAAGATGCAATGTCACCTCTGAGAACTAAGGTAAGATGCCTTATAGGCTTTATTTAATACATTTAATGCACCTTATTGATACGGTTTGTATACGTATAAAAATACATATGAAAATAAGAATATTTATTACAAAAAAATCCGTCAATCGTAAAAAATCATTTCACTTTTTATAGAATAGGGATGAGAAAAGAGCGCACAGTCCACCTGATGGTAAGTGGATGCAGTAACCCATACACATCTAAGGATTACGATGCCTCGTTTCCAGTAAAAGAGTTTCAGGTTCTCTACACTTGCCATACGAAACACAGCTGCATTAAGGGGAAATATAACTTCAAATGGCTCAGCAAGATCCTCCGTTATGCCGAAAATATTGCAGCATTAATTTTGAAATAAATATATGGTAAAGTTGAGGATTAATGTTAAGGATTATGTTAGACGAAAACACGATTCCGTAAAATTTTGTCGATGGAAAAAAATCCAAATTTACCTCCAAAATAAACAATAAACCGCTGTTATTCATAAAATACTTTAAATAAGATCATGAAACTTTGCATACTAACTGAACTAACTATAAAGCAGTGCTTATTTTATTTACTTTTTTTTTTAAAATACCATTATTTTCACTGTAAAAAGAAATTACCTAAATTATCGGCCTCTTGAAGCGTGATTCCTGTCGCCCGGTCAGTTTCGCTTCGGCTTTTGAAGGGGGAGGTTTTGTCGCTTACGATCAGAATACACATTACGCAACAGGACGACGTAAAATTAAAATGGAAAATAACCGTAATAAAAATAAGAAACGACACTTCCCCGCGCGTCGTATGCTATGTACCGACATGTTTGTAAGCACTAATACTGTAAGTAGATAGCAGTGGCGAAGCTAGAGCTCTAAGCTAGGGCAAGCTCAAGATATAAATTGATAAAAAATAGATTGTTGTTTTTAGCAGTTTTATAAAAATACACCAATCTTGATCTGTCTCCACGCTTCAGTTTCATTATCAGTGCTGTCAAGGACGTGTTTAACAAAGCACACAGAAGGCATACCACTGCTAGATAGATTGTATTACATATCAGCAATTGCATAGCTTCGGTGGCTTTGAAGAAAGCTGTTTGGGTTTGTTTAAGCGAAAGAAAAAAATATTTACATCCAATACAATACATGAACAAAAGTAAAACACGAACAAAGTACAAACAAACTATGTACAAAATTAAAAAAAATTATTTACATTCTAATGGATAAGAGATAAGATAAGTGGAATCGTCTCGCTTTCTTATGGAAAGATTTAATTACGTCCACGTAAAATGTTGGTGAACGTTTTAATTGTACCAATAACTGTTTTTAATTACGATAATTCATAAGTCTGAAATACACGCTTAACCTTGTGTATTATCTCAACAAAGTTTAAAGATTTCCTCTCCGATTATAACTTTAACACACTTCAATTCATCAAAAGGAACACTATTGTCCTCCATTTTCATTAAAAATCTTTAAAAAAGCATAAATTTTGAACTCGTAATAGTAAATCGCTTAAGATAAGCACACGGAGTAAATAAACATTGAAACGTGAAATGAACTTGCAAACGTATTGCCCGCGCGCCTCTGCTTTTAACAAATTTATTCCCAAAAGCCTGACTTTAAATCTCTATACTAATTGCTATATATACAATCATAGTTATATTTCATTATAGAATATTTTGCCATAGGTTAGAAAGACAGTGATCGTCTTCTCGAAAGCCCAGTAAAAAGCCCACGCGAGCGAGGGAGACAACTATTAGCTCTATTAAAACTCATTTTTTATGACAGCAGCAGTATCGCTAAGGCAATTCGAGGTCATCGGTCGACATGTGTCGAACAGTGGAGTGCGCGGGAAATTTGAAATAGCTTGAAACATTGAAATAATACTAGTTTTTACGGAATTTCTCGCGTATATTTAACTTTTTAAATACCCAACGTTTCGGAGGCGATCCTGTATGTGTTCACAGGACTGCAGACTTCTGAACACGTACAGGATCGCCCCGTCACTACATCAGATTTGAAAGACCACAAATCCTCGCTAAAGAACACCGATTCGTTCCAAGGATGATTCGCGAGGCTATTGAAATCAACAAACATCCTAATTTCAATAGAGAAGATGGCTGGGTGCTACCATTCTGCTTGGGATCCTATAATAAATAAAATTAAATCCCAACCCAAGCATACAACTGCAAGACTTCATGATACCATAAGTTCATACTGTGTAGATCGGAACAATAGTTAAATTTTAATCTGTGGTAACCGCGGTTAACTATGACATCTGGACGTTGAACATCTGAGTCCTTCCCGTGACCATGGGTGCTGTAAAGCTCTCGAAACGTCGGGTATTTAAAAAGTTAAATATACGCGATAAGTTCTGTAAAAACTGGTATTATTTCAATGTGTAGTGTTCGCGTAAATATAAGAAATCATTATAGCTAGAAACATTTTACGAGTTATTTTATTAGTTGATATTATTGATTGATTCAGGTTTAATAAGGCAAGCCCGGATTTTCGGCTTTAATGGAAGCTTCGCCATAGATAGATAGGTCGTTAGACACTTATTTCATTAGGTTTATCATATTTATGCCTGTTTCTTAACGTCAAGCCAGTCGCTTCTTATTTTTTTACGGTTATTTCCCATTTTAATTTTACGTCGTCCTGTTGCGTAATGTGTATTCTGATCGTAAGCGACAAAACCTCTCCCTTCAAAATCCGAAGCGAAACTGACCGGGCGGCAGGAATCACGCTTCAAGAGGCCGATAATTTAGGTAATTTCTTTTTACAGTGAAAATAATGGTATTTTAAAAAAAGTAAATAACAGAAGCACTGCTTTATAGTTAGTTCAGTTAGTATGCTAAGTTTCATGATCTTATTTAAAGTATTTTATTAATAACAGCGGTTTATTGTTTATTTTGGAGGTAACTTTGGATTTTTTTTCTATCGAGAAAATTTTACGGAATCGTGCTTTCGTCTAACATAATCCTTAACATTAATCCTCAACTTTGCCATATATTTATTTCAAAATTAATGTTGCAATATTTTCGGCATAACGGAGGATCTTGCTAAGCCATTTGAGGTTATATTTCCCCTTAATACATGGTTATTAACCAATTATGCGATATCCCATGTTCCTTTAAACTTCGTGCCGTAATTTTTGCATTCTTTTACCAAACAGCTTGACATATTTATGACAGACAAATCTGTCCTGCGCGCGCACTACTGTCGACCGATTCGCGTTGGCCCTAAACTGTAATTTTAGGGCCAGCGCACTGGTCCGTTTTAGTAGTTCGATCGGCCCGGTCCTTACGCTAGTAATATATAAGTCAATGCAATTGAGTTCAGTTTTTAATCAAATATAGCTTTACTTTATTCTGTAAGTTTTGTTAAAATATTTAGAGAAACTGTATGTATGATTGCATAATTAACTTAGTTACTTTGACTTATTTATATCACACTTCATGTACACTTCATAAAACGCAACGGAAACTCAAGGGTGCGAAAGGGGTCAATACAGCTGAACGATCATAATTTCTCATCTCATTTACTGCGGGTGGTGCCATCGTCGCTTACACTGGAAGGGCTTTAAGCCTCATTAGTCGTTCTTTACTGAAGTTAGTTGCGGAAAGTTAAAATTAAACCACAAAGTAGTGATAATAATTTTCCTCATAATTTTTAAATTCACGTTAAAACTTAAATTAGTCTGACCATATTCTTTTAAGATTTCTTTCGATTTTGTTCGTAATATAATATGGAAAATTATGTAACAACATTTGACCATGTAGTTTCGGTGTAAGTACGGGTATATTTACAACTACCCTACATCTTCCCGTGCGCCTAATAAGAGGCAACAGAGGGTAACAGACTAGGAGATATGCAGATATGCAAATCTCGACTACTTGGATTAATTAAAACAGATCTGTGACGTTTGGTATTCCAATTAGCTGAAAAAAATAATTTAATAAGTAAACTGTACCCGTTGGTTTGTGGTTGAGTTAGTGGATTTCTAAAGTAATATTCTGAATGGTCGTTAAGATCACCTGAAGCTACGAGTACATTAGCTGCAAGAGCTATAGGATTTAATAAATCTGTAGTGTCATTGGTTTTTGATGTTATAGATACGCTTTATGTTAAGCATGGTTTTAATTTCATTATTATTCGCGGATTTTTAACATGAATGAAATTGGATTGACCTCTGTACCACAAAAAAAACATGAGAAAAGTTGTACCGGTCACTTGTTAAAGACAAATTTGTGCACTAGATTTATCTATTGGCATTGCTTTTTTGCAGCTGAACATTATGTTCCACCTTTTAGGATTTTTCCTCGAACACAAATGAAGAGGAAACTTTTGGAAAGTGCACCACCAGGTACAATATCTGTATGCAGTCCAAGAAGTTGGATGCAATAACATATATTCATCGAATGGATGCGTCACTTTACCGGCTATATAAAACCTGGCAAAGAAGATACTTTGCTCTTGTCTTAGATGTCACGCCACTCACGCTAAAAACCTAAAAGCTATTGAGTAAGCTCGTGTTCTTGGTGTCATAATGCTCTACTTACCACCTCACTGCACAAACGTTTTAAAGTTCTTGTGTTCCCGAAAGATATCATGCCGATTTCTCATTTTAAAAAGAGCATGCGGCTATCGACGCGTCGAGGGATAACGCTTGCCAAGCGTGGCAGCTATGACAAATATCCCCCTTATGAGGCAATCTATGGGGAAGACCTATGTTCAGCAGTGGACTTCAATATGCTGTAACGGTAACGGTAGTATGCAAGTGTTTCACGTAAAATAAGGAATAAATTAATTTGATTGATTAACTTTTTTTCATAAAACTGAGGTGACACATGAACTTCCTTCCACCTCTTAGGCCCCTTACGCACTAGCCGCCCCCGCGGTTAACCGCTAGGATGTAGAAGTGCTTAAGTCCACCTGATAAGTGGCTACTTATCACCTGCAATAAACTTCAAAGAAAAGTCTACAGATGCGTTCTCCCCTCTGAAGACTAAGATGGAATGCCTGAATTTGAGATTTGAAACCTGTACACAGTATATTAACAAGTAAATGCAATAAACTTTAGAAAGCATTAGGTGAAAAAAAATATTTCCTACAAAAAAACGTTAAGAATATTTAAAGCGTCCAGCAAAGGGTAACATGTAATTAAATTAGCACACTTTTGACTAAATAAATCTACCCGCGCTCGTCAAGGTAATAAAGCTACATATTTACTTCCCAAATATTAATGTTTATTTTTTAAATTACAAAGGTCTTTGTTTTGTGACACATTCTAAGTAAATAGAAGCACAATTTTGTTGTGATTAATGTACTAAATAAATTTAATAACCACTTAACACAAGTATTTGTAAGCGTATTTGATATGTAAAGGCAGTGTAACTGAACTAAACATAACATATTACCACTTTTAGTCATAATAATATGTTATGTTTAGCAGTTTAGTTAACATATCATGTTATAAGTCAATCTGTTTCTTTAGCTAAAGAAAATACGGCATCTTAAATTCTCGTAAGAGAATCCGTTACGTCACAAAGTTTCATAAACTTCATATAGAAAATTAAAATAAATCCAATATTCAAATAAATTGCAAAATATCCATTTTTTTTTCAACACGTTTAATTAGTTTCGCGTGTATCTATCTATGTAACGGAATCCTTTAATATAATTTTTACCAACATAAAGACAACCGATTGATTTGAGAAGCAAGGACCAATGACGGTACAATAATTTCATAACCTTGTCCTAGTACGCTGATTAGCATCAGCAGGATAATTATCTCTAGAATCATCACAACTGATGATCAATATATGTTTAAGGTTTTTCTTTTAATTTTTACGTAGTTTAGTAGATACTTAATAGAATGAAATAAAACTTTTAAACAAACCCTTTTTATAACCATTGACATCAGTCTGTAACAATCTACTGATTGACTCGTTTACTTTCTCCCTCAAGTGTAGCGATCATGTATGTACAAGATGATTATATCGTTGTTCTGCGGAGGCTACGAGTGCAAGCGATTTACATAGTCACTTCTTGTGACATTCAAATTACGATATGGTTGAGTCTTTGTCATTTATATATTTTAATTGTATATTGCACAACTTTAAAATTTGTTAGATCTTAAATGGTTTTATTTTGGGTACAAAGATCAAGCGAGTTTTTCTTGGCACAGAGCCTAATGATAATATGTAATTGTCTTACTTAAAATAATTATATCCAATATTCTAATATATAACTAATGTCCATCAACACTTGGTTCCAATTTCAGGGCCACTTACGGTATTAGCACAGTGGGTGTTTACTTAGGGTGCTTATCAAAACATTATCGAAATCAAGTAACTTCGATGCTTTTGCTTTATCACATTTTAGAATTCAATATTGTATATAATAGTATAGATTTAAAATGTATATAAACGCACCACATTCCTACTTTGATGTACCGGTGGCAAGCATAAAAATGCAAGTTAAAAAATTACATCATAAGATGTAACCACCACACTTTAAAATTAAGGAAGAAAAAAAACGCTGATATATGCAATAATTAATACACTTATTTAACATTCGAAAATGAATAACAATTTAACTATATCAATTTAAGTATGATGATGATTATTGCAGATCTAAGATACGTGAACATATTTAACTAAATATGATATCTATATATTTATTACAATTATAAATAAAGTTTATTCTAGGGTGATAAAAGGGGAAAGCAGTGTAGCGAGCATATTAATATCACGCTTGGTTGTTCTCAATCACCCTGGCTACGTTTTAAGCTTCATTAGTTGTGCAGTAATGTAACCACTCACCTGTAACTAAAAATGCCTATGGTTGAAAAAAAACTGATGGTGTCGAAAGCTATTATTGAAAGTATTCAGAACATAAACATAACATAAGCACTCACGCCTGTCACCCAGAGGGGTAGGCAGAGACGACACACTTCCATTTGGCACGATCCTTACACACCTCTCTCGCCTCTTCCACATCCATATACATACGCTCGTCGGTTAAGGGTACTATTACCTTAGCCCCTTTTCAATGGATCGCCAATTTGGTCGGCAAACTTTCGCCTAGGGCGTCTCTTTATGACTCTGCAAGATGAATTTGCTTTGTCACTCTTTCCTCATTCATTATTTCTACATGACCAAACCACCGAAGCATTAATTTCTTAATCCTCGTCACAACATCATCTTGCATACCAACATCTTCTCTTATTACACAATTTCTCACCCCATCCCTCAGATTCAGCCCTAATATACCCCTTAACGACTGCATTTCCACTGCATTTATTCTACTCTCGTGCTTCTTCTGCCATACCCCACTTTCACTACCATACATTAATACATTAAAGTAGGAACTAACACAGCATTGTGAATTGCAAAACGTGCTATTTTTGACACATTCTGACTCCCCAAAATAGAGTGTCCATTCTTTATCATATCTCCCATTCCTGCTAAATTAATAAAAGTATTCAGCTGAATATTAATAAGTATATTTTATTTAATACACTAACAGAATTAATAACTGTCCTCCAGTTCGAATTTTTTTCACGGATGTCAGTCTCAACAAAGACTAGCCATCGGGCAGTACACAATTAATAGTGCCCGTGTGTATGGTGTATGCGCAAGCTCAGGTGCATTCTCTATTCATTCACTTTTATAATCCGATGGGATTCGACACGATTGGAGAGATCAGTTGCAAGACCAAAGCCTTTTATGCTTTCCGTGGCACGGATGTGAAACACCACTAATATTCTAAATCCGAGCTTCTACTGAGAATTTCGTGATAGAAAAATTCAATATAATGTTAGTAACTACTTTGGGTTCGACTCGGAATTCAAACCTGGGATCTAATGATCGCGATTACGACCACACACCAATGAGGCAGTCATTAACAGAATTACATATTTTATACCAATTTCGAAGCAGCATTTCAAACACATGTTTATACATTTCAGTCACTTTATACACCCACGCAATACAATACTCTTTAACCTTATTTTTATACATATCTTTAGTAATTTTTAACCGAGTTCAAAAAGAATGAGAAGCTTATATTTCGAAGCGTATATTTTTTATGTTCTCCTTCGTACATCGTTTTCTTGGAAAATGCTTGACCAGTCTAAATGATTCAGTTTTATTAAAGTTAAAGTTACAGCCTATATAGATCCTACAGCTGGGCACAGGCGTCCCCTCATTTCTGAGAGGGTTAATAGGGCTAGGAAGTGTCCGCCGCGCTGTGCCAATGCGTGATGGCGAACTTCACATGTCTTCAATTTTATTTTCTTATTTCTCAAACTCAGAGTTTTTGTTCACCGCCGTGCACGTGATAAATCAATACTTAAAATTACAATTTACAATTTCATTGGTGCCGGCGAGGATCGAACCCGGTTTGCTCGCGTACTGTGAAATTTACGGCGAGCACTAACTATCTAAGCTACCATGGCTCTTTATTATTAATTCGGCTCAGTTTTATTAATTACGTTAAATCTCAGGGGTAGCCCTTAATAAATTTAAAGAAACAAAAATCCAAATTTGAGGGTGGAAAATATGAATTTAACGTACAGCCTATTTAAACGAAATTTTAGTTTTTATTTTGAACTTTTGATCTTAGACCACTCAAAAAGGTCAAGATAAATCAAAGTACTTTCAATAAAAAGTAGACAGAAGTACTTTCAATTATGTTTTTGTTCTATTTGATGATAATAATCATTTTTATCTACAAAAAGATTTCTAAGCAATCTTAAGACGATATCGACTTTACCGTTGTGCTCTTTTAATCACGTCACATGAAATAATAACTAACAATAAAGATGCAGCTTATTTACGTTCTATTGCTGCATACTAACATACATGTAGTTCATAGCTTTTCGCATTATCATAGTCTGAAGCTGAACGCACATTTGTCCGCACCGTACGCGCCTCATTTTCGGATGGCCTCGCACATGCCGTACGCGCCGTACGTAATTATGCAATTATTTTGTATTGCCTATTATTGTTATAATAATAAATAATAATAAACACTCACGCCTGTCACCCAGAGGGGTAGGCAGAGACTACAGACTTCCATTTGGCACGATCCTGACACACCTCTCTCGCCTCTTTCACATCCATACACCTACGCATACATGCTCGTCGGTTAAGGGTACTCCTAATTTGGCCCGTTTTCAATAAATTGCCAATTTGGTCGATAAATTTTCGCCTAGGACGTCCCTTTCCGACTCTGCCATTCACTTCTGCAACATAAATTTTCTTTGTCACTCTTTCCTCATTCATTCTTTCCACATGACCAAACCACTGAAGCATTCCTTTCTTAATCCTGGTCACAACAACATCTTGCAAACCACACTCTTCTCTTATTACACAATTTCTTACCCTGTAGTTCGGATTCAGCCCTAACATACTCCTATTATTGTTTTTTTTTTACATAGTTCGTATTGATTTTTTTTAAATAGCCCGCTCTTATAACATTTCTGACAGAAGAAGAAGAAAATAAAATTCGAAGAAAAGAAGATTCTGGATTCATAGTATTAATTTAAAAAGAGTGACGATTTTTCAAATATTTGCATTTAATTAATAGTTTCTACATATACTGGAAAACTCAAGATTTAAAAGGCCAATGGAACCAGAGGAAAGACTCGTTCTATGTTTGAGGTTAGTTATTATATTGATCATTAAGTAATCAGGTAAAATTGGTTTTTGAATGAAAATTAATTATCATTTCTTATTGTATTTAAATTATTTTGTCGCTAAGTATTCATATTAAAAATTGATGCAATTTTTTTAATTATTTATAATTAATTGCGTATTAAGAGCGTATATTCAAGCGCAAGTCAAAATCGCTCTGGAACGGCGTAATATTGAAGCACACTACAATGTTCTCTGTGTGACTGCTCGAGGTGGGGCGAGCGCAGTGGCATCTAGCACAAATCATCTTGATACTTTTGAAACTAAAAGAAATAAAAAAAACACGGAACAATTATTAGTAGGTATACAAATTTTTGTTCCGTGCGAGAATCGAACCCGCGGCCCTTAAAGTTAAACTCATTCCTAAGCCACTCCGACACTCTGCCGTCAAATATATCTTTTACGGGGATAAATATTTTAGTTATAAATTGCATACTATTAAATAAACTTAAAAAGTTATTAATAAATAAATTAAATAATATAATTTAACAAAGTATCATCGTTGCGTTGTGTTGAGTGAACTATTATTTAATCTGTAGAGCGCCTTCATCGTTTCCGATAGTGTGTCCAGGTAAATTCATTAATTTGGTTCTAAATCGGGATAGTTACAATAGCTACAAAAAAATTGTGTAGCCATTGTGTTCGCTATTAGTTTTACTAGTTATTTTGACACAATTCGCTGTATGTTTTATAACTATTATTTAGAACTGATCAAATGAACGAATAATGTTTCGTCCCAATATCGTTGCAGACTGAACTTTCTAAATAATATAATTGTGAAAATAGTATTCAATCTCTTGAACTCAAAACTCATGCACTTCAAAAAACCCTTTCAAAAACGGCATAATTCAAACGGTTTCGATACCTAACACCTTGATAGCCTAGATAAAATCCTTGCATCGGACCTACAAACAATTGAAGAAATTGACTTTTGGAAAAACTTTTCCACATGCCTTTTGCATTTTACTATATGTACTTATCTAAACCGCAGCAAGTCAGTTAGATACTGTACTGATTATTAGTAATAGAATGAAATAATAAATGATAGCGCAAACCGGCGATGGATACATGATTGATATCTGTATCTTACCTTGCCAACACATTACACGCAAAGCAAACTTTTATGTTGTCTATTTAGTCCGAGTTTGGAGCAGCTTACAGATATATTCAATTTTAGCATATAATAATGGTTGTATTCAACCTGAAAGATAAATCTGTCACATATTTTCGTAAAACACTTTGTTGGTTGGAATGATGATTGGATTGGCTTTCTTCTAAAAAACCGTCATTAAAAATCATGATTTTGCATTGCACTGCACTAACTAAAGACTATATCTTTCTAAAGCCGTAATTTCCTGCAGATAACCTGCTCACATCGTTACGATATCGCCCTTTAAAAAACCTAAAACATGAAGTTTTCTATGCAAATCATATATGCCTTCTTAATTAAAAGTTATTAAGTATTTCGAGATGACTCATTGTTGCCTACACAGTAAAGCAAAATGCTCCTGAAATGAAGTAAAAATTTATTTATCGAAACAAAATTCGAAACCACCAGTTTAAGTGGAAAATTTACTAAGTTGAACACATTAGACAACACTGAGTATCAGCACGAGCCGAACGCATCGCATTATATGATGCCATCAGCATGCGTCCTTCAATATTCGCATACTTACCGCATTTTGTAAAATGCGGCGCGTACAGGCTGTAATGTGCGAGGTTTCATATGATTTCATACAAAGAATTCTAAAATACGGCGCCGCGTACGGAACGTACGTTGCTGACAAATGTGAAACATTTACTTTACTCAATTACGCAAGATAATGTATGTAAAAGGCAAAACATCACACTATAAAAAGAAAATTTACCATGTAAGCGGTGGAAGAAACATCACTTATATTAAAAATTTATTCCTTTTTGTAAAAATTTGTAATTTTATTCAATATATTAAGTGTATGATTGTTATCATAAGATAATCGATTACTCGATGTACCATGTTAGAGGCTATTATAGGAAAGGACAGAAAGTCCTTCTGGCCGATAGTTAGGCGGAAAACCATCCCATACACCATATTTTAAATACCCAAAACGGTGACGGAGAATAGTATTGAAGGCGCAAAACGTATAATAAGCCTGGTGTTCATGGGAAATACTTCCTAGTAATAGAGATCTATCTCCATAATTGATTTTTTGTTGAATAACAAAGTTATACAAAGGTTAAACGTGTATAATTAGTTTGTTGGATATGATAAAAGACGTACTAATTTTAAAATATACGTTTTCATATTTCTCCACATTCCAATAAACTTTAGGCAGACGCGTCTTAACCAAGTTATCTTACTAAATAAACCACAATTCTTAGGCATACATGGGGAATAACTCAGGTGGATTAAATCTTATTTGAGTAACAGGTCTCAGCCTGTTTATAAATTTGGTTATAAATCGGACTTTATCGAAATACCAACAGGCATTCCTCATCTCATCTAGTACCTTTACTGTATAACGCCTATATCCATGATATTACAACTTGTTTTAAGTTTTCATAACATGTAATGTACGCCGATGAAAAAAAAATTTCACAACATCCGTACTGAACAAGACTGTCATCAAATGCAAACTGATTCAAACGTTTTGTTAACTTACTATTCTGCTAAAACATAACGTATTAGCATTACACGTAAAAGAAAACCTATTTCTACTCTTACAATTTTAAGGGTATTCCAATACAAAGAACATCTATTGTTAGAGGTTTGGGAGTTCACTTTGACAATAAAATGCTTTTATCAGACCATGTTGATAAAACAATTCAAGGCTTTTAAAAATCTCGGATTTGTAACGAGAACTTGCAAGCCTTTTAAAGATATTAATACGCTTAAAATTACGTATAATGCTTATGTTCGTAGTGAACTAAAATATGCCAGTCCAATTGAATCATCTCAATACGCTACCGATAATGGTATTCTTGGTAAAAGAACATATCGTTAATGTGAAGAACCGGAGCTTCGGGAAGTCTGAAGTCAACATGTTCAATATCGTTGAAACCATTATATCAGATCTGATAGACCACAAATCCTTGCAATAAAACGCTGATTCCTACTAAGGCTGATTCGCAAGGTTATTAAATTTAAAAAACCTCCTAATTTTAATAGGGAAGATGGCTGGTTGCTACCATCTGCTTGCACTGTGGTGTAACGGTAACTCTATATTTATGAACTTTAAATCAAACCCAAGTATACTACTGCAAGACTTCAATATACTGTAGACTCGTTCTGCATAGATTGGAGCAAAATTATTAATTACGAGTTGAGGGTAACCTACGTTAACTATGACATCAGCACGTCAAACACTTCAGTCCTTTCCGTGACCATGAGTGTTGTAAAATGTCCAAAATTTCGGGTATTAAAAAAATTAAAAGTAAACCAGAAAAGTACTTAAAATATATTCCTTATTATCTTTTCTAAATAAATTTTATTCACAGTGAAAATGGAAAGAAAAAATGTTCGCCTTGTTGTGGCGATGAAAGAGAATCCGCCACCTTATACTCGTATTGTCCAACGTGTGTCGTAAAAGGCGACAGAAAACAACAAACAGGAGATGGGCAGCGTCTTCTTCCTGACAACAGATCAAAATACTAATAGCTGCGGTTGCCAACCCCCTTACCAAGCGTGACAACTGTAGCAAATATGCAGCCTCTTTGAAAATTTATAGGAGAGGCCTATATTTATTTCAGTGGATTTTAATAGGCTTTAGTGAAAGCAATGATTTCTACTCATATTTGCTACTCTTAATATTTACGGTTGAGAAAACAAAAAATTAACATCTCCGATAATATGAATGAAATAAAAGTAGTAAATCGACACAAATTGCAATTAAAATATATAATAATGCTTACGTACTATGAAATTTAAGTTTGAATCAGTTTGATTACCGCTTTTGACAAATAAAATAAAATAAGCCTTTGTGTAAGTAAAATCTGCTTTCTTTGAAAATTAAAGAGCGTGCATCTTTCTTTGAAAATACTCATGTGGGCTTTAAAACCAGAACAGTCACAAAATCCGAATAAGTCTGAAAATATCAAAGCTATCTTAAATGACAAACTAAATGAAGGTAAAAAAAAAACAAATAACATATAACAGAAACACTCACGCCTGTCAGTGTTTCTGTTATATGTTATTTAGAGGTGTAGGCGGAGACTACGGACTTGCATTTGGTACGATCCAGACAAACGATACTTTACATCCATATACCTACGCATACACGTTCATCCGTTAAGGAGACTCTTAATCTGGCCATTTTCACACAATTTCAATAAAAAGGAAAGTAGCAGCTAATATAGGTACGTCTCACCACTGTGCAAAGGGTTCCTCACTACCTATAGTGTTTTGTTAGATAAATAAAGTATACCACGATGCTCAATACGTATTAACGTTTTCATATTTCTACGACTACTTTAATTAATCAGACATAAAGTTTTCCCCACAAAGTTATTCTTAACCATTTTAACAGACAGTTGGTAAGTCAACGCGTAAAATTTTCTATGAGAGATTTATTTGTCCTTGTGGGAATCGTACACGTTTTATTCCAGTGCCATGATGAAATCTCACGTTGAGCTACACAGCTCTCGTATTTGTTTAAATAAAATTCATAAAAACTGAACGTAAGCTCTTGCATGATTATTGATGAACCTAGAAATTAGACATTCAACGATACGACAAACTAATCCATCAAATAGAGATAAAAATTTTACCGTGCACCTAATTTTCAATTATTTTGATCATATATTCAGTAGCACTCTATTATTTAATTTTATCAGTGACTTATCATTTTATTTTATTTAGAAATAAGAAGATGGTGCCATTATTAGATGAAATAATGAAAACCTATACTATTTAGTAACAGAAGTGATAGATTTATTTATCAATAGGGCGTAAATTGATGTCAATTCTGTTAAAAGTTCAGTTTTTGTTAAAAAATATGCTATTAGCGCCGCTTGTGGTGGAAAACGAATTGACGATATGAACATATCTTAAAATTGAATGTTGTGTTTAGTTATTAATATCGTCATGCGATCTCTTTTCATTGATTTGGTCCGGGTATATCATGACATCATCAACAAGCAGTTAAATATCATGAAATATCACAATTTCACAAAATTATATACTACTTTATGTTATATGATCAATTCTACGATATGGTCACTAAATATATAAATACATTAAATCTCTTTGATAAAATAATATATATAATTATAATGAAAATTTCGCAATAAATGCAGGCCTATCAGTTTTAATCAGTCAACATATGGATTATTAATTGAAATAAAACCATATCAATTTTTGATATTTTTGATAGACGTCGCTATAGTCTATTTAAATTATTAAACTTTTAAAATGTAATAACGAAAACCTAAAAAAATTAGGGTTTTTAAATAATTTTAAAATTCTAATTACTTAAATATGTAAATGTTTTATTTATATTATTTAATTTATTAGTAACTGTTTTGCAAAATATACTACTTTTTCCACTTCATAATAGATGACACTGTTTTGATAATTAAAACGTAAATCGTCAGCCTAGTTTTTTTGCAAATTTATGCTTTTACCGAGGTTACGTATGTATTGTTGGTGTTAAACTTTATATATCAATAAGGTATATTTATTTGAAAAGAACACCCGTCATTCCGCTTGTAACAAACATAAACATTTATAATATAAAATTAACATCTAAAGGAAGGAAAATGCTTAACCTTCGTTTTATTGAACTACATAATCGGATAGAAAGTAGTATATAAGTTGCCTCGGGTTACTAACTACCTGCATAAAAATCATGTACATCGGTCCAGTAGTTTTTGCGTGAATCCTGAAGGCACAGGCAGGCAGACAAACAAAAAAATCTAAAAACCACCAATTTGGCTTCAGTACCCTTTATTTAGTCCGCTGGATTTTTTTCAAGAAAATATTATAATTACAGTCACGACTATACACTAAATTTACTACTACATTTTTTTTATAAACCTTTACATCGATCTCAATCATACATATTTGATTCTCTTTCTCTTTTCTTTAAAAAAACATTACCTCCACACTAGGATTTTCTCCAATATCGCGGGGTCGGGGGGGGGGGATAGTTTACATACATAAATTACACAAGGACAAACATCCAGCCTCGGAACAATTATTTGTAGGCCATACAAATACTGTTTCCGTGCGGGATTCAAACCCGCGGCCCTCAGCGCTGCAACAACGTTGCTTATCCACTGCGCTATGGATCCATGGAAGAACAATGACCCATTCGATGAAAAACTTTCTTCTTTTTTATCCATAAATATTATAAAATGATTTAAATTATACTTATACTCAGGTAGCCAATAATATAAAATTTATGTCATATTTATAATCAGTTCCAATGCATAGCAATTTAATCATATTTAAAGCAGCGAAGATAGAAATGCAGTATCATTAAGCATTGCTTGTTTACGCGCAATGCTGTTGCTGTACCGTTAAATTACAACGTATATCAAATCAACATCTGAATAGAGGCTCAAATTTAAAACAAATTTATAGAAAATAAATGACCCCAAAGTGAGAATGTTATTCAACGTGTTTTATTTATACTTAAAACAGAGACGATTGATAAGTTGATTGCTGTGCTATAAAATATTGATAGCTGTTAATGCGTTTTATGTAAGGGCCTTAATTTTTACTTTACATTTATTTTAACATTTTCTTCAAAGCTGTATGGCCATCTCATATTGATAGCACTATTCTATTCCTAGTTTTGGTAATTTTATACTATCGCGGTCACCTCGTTTTTCGGCTCTAGAAAATCGAAAAATCATCCGATTTCGATGATTTTTTTGAAATATTCGTCTTAATGGCAGATTTATTGAAAACAATATGGAAAATATCTCACCTCAAGATTTCATATAGTTTTATGACTTTAAATGTAATCATAAACGCACATCTTCAAATATAATCATTCACAACTTTTTTGCAAAGCATTAGTTTATATAAAAAATGAACATTTATAAAAAGAACCGTTAAAAAAATATTAATTTTTTATCTTACTTAAAGTTTTCATATGGTTTTCTGACTTAAAATGTTATCATAAACGCTCTAAAAATCGAATTGATTATAAAAAATAATATTTTGGTGTTTTATTTAATTTAAGATCGAACGAAGCGAGCTCGGGACTTAGGGCATGTCGACTCGGACAGTTTTGGCTAGAAGGAGACCGTGCTACGTTGAGTAGTGTGGTGCTTCCCTCCTCACTCGCTCGCCCACAAGACCCCGCTATCTCCTTCGTGGTTATTATACACCTCTCAAAAGTAGGAGCACCGCGAAGCAGGTCTCTGTCAACCGGGCTTCCCTCGACTGCGCTACGGGGGAGAGTTGGGGGAGGGAAGCACCACACCACTCAACGTAATGCAGTCTCCTTCTAACCTAAACTGTTCGAGTCGTGATGCCATAAGTCCTGAGTTAGCATCTCTCGATCTTACACTCAATAAAAACGAAAATAAAAAATTAATAAACAAACATTTTTTAATTTTTCTCCGAGTCGGGATGCCCTAAATCCCAAGCCCGCATCGCTCGATTTTACACTCAATAAAAACCAAAATAAAAAAATAATAAACAAATTTTTTAAATTTTTTAAATGTTTGTTTTTTGTGTAGATTGTGAAAAAAAATATAACAACTATTAATTTGATTATTTTTAAAAAAAGTTATCAACAATTATACGTGAATTTTTTCAATGCTTATGATTTTAATTAAGATTAAATCACATATCATAAGTGATATGTTATTTCTAGAATGGATTTCAAAAGGAAATGTAACTCATTCGATATGACTTTTCGAATATTCTTGTGTGATCTTGAATTGATAGTAGCATAAAAGAAATTTAAAGAGTTCGAATCTACCACTAGACTAAATTATTAATATGTCCAAGATATTTGATAAAGTCGCTGGGTCAGATTCAGATTCGCTTAGACCTTTTTCATCAAAAGTTTCTGCTAAATATGTTGTTTAACTAGTCATTAAACAATCATGTACATCTGTAAAACAATATAATTCAACTGTTGGCAAATGAAAGGTCGTAACACGGGTGACTTTGATAAATTACTCACCGTTTCACATTTTCTAGCTATGGTCATTAAGCAACTTAAAGTTTGAAAAGGGTATGCATAGCCAACGATCACAGGCATGTGATATTACATGAAGGTAATTTGCACAGTACGTGAGCCACGTAAGTTACGTAAACCACTCAGAAAGTTTTAAAGAAAAAGTTTAATGGTTAAAGTTTTTATTATTAAATATTTTCAAAGAACTCCCTATAGTTATCTATACAAAGTTTAAGTTGTATTTATCTGAATTTATTTGCAAAACACTTTTTCCAGTCCGCCAAAATACCTTTTCTCCCCATGCTGGAACGCTGCTATTGTATCTTCCGGCGCTGAAGACCATATGTTTTTCGTTTTTTTTTTAAGTTTATTTCTCCGATTTTTTATTATATTTCTTAATAAAACGAAGTCACACGGGACCAAATCTTGTCCACGAAGTCAGAAAAATAGTGTAGTCGCGTTGTCATGGTGAAAAATTAGCCCACAGAGCCATAAACACTTCTGGCAAGCATTTGGTAGTGCACAATTTGGAATTGATGCTACTTCAATTTTGTATCAAATATTTAATTCCTATGGTACTAAAGCCTTTTTGGAGCAGCCACTTTGCCTGGCGTATATGGACTGTAAGAAGGCCTTTGATTCCGTCGAAATTTGGGCGGTGCTACAGCCTCTTCAGCGGTGCCAATTTGACCATCGATATATCAAAGTGCTGAAGTGTTTGTACAGTAGGGCTACGATGGCTATCCGAGGATAGAACCAGAGTACGAAACCTATCTAACTGCAGAGAGGTGTAAGACAGGGTAACGTTATTTCCCCGAAACTCTTCACCGCTGCATTGGAAGACGTTTTCAAGCTACTGGACTGGAAAGGATATGGTATTAATATCAATGGCGAATACATTACTCACCTTCGATTTGCCGACGATATAGTCCTTATGGCAGAATCGCTGGAGGATTTAAGCACTATGCTCAATGACTTCAATAGTGTCTCTCAACGGATAGGTGTTAAGATGAATATGGACAAAACAAAGATCATGTTTAATGTCCATGTCACACCTATGCCCGTAGTTGTTGGGAGCACTAAGCTCGAAGTTTTTGACGAGTACGTTTACCTGGGACAAATAGTCCGATTGGGTAAGTCGGTTTCGACCGAGAGATCAATCGACGGATTCAACTCGGCTGGGCAGCGTTCGGGAAATTACAACACATCTTCTCGTCAGGTATACCTCTAATCCTGAAAACTACATTGTACAACCAGTGCATGTTGCCAGTTATGACCTACGGAAACGAGACGTGGTCCTTCACTGCTGGCCGTATGAGGACGCTCAAAGTCGCTCAGCGAGCTATGAAGAGGGCTATGCTCGGGGTTTATCTGCGTGATAAACCTAGAAATGAGGATATCCACAGTAGAGCCAGAGTGACCGACATAACCCAACGGATTAGAAAGCTGAAGTGGCAATGGGCCGGCCATATAGCTCGAAGAACCGATAACCGTTGCGGAAAAAAGGTTCTCGAGTGGCAGCCTCGTCCCGGTAGTCTAGGGTGACCCCCCACTAGATGGAGTGATGACCCGGTAAGACATGCAGGAAGTCGATGGATGCAGGTGGCTCAGGACCGTGCTTTGTGGCATACCTTGGGGGAGGCCTATATTCAGCAGTGGACTTTTAAAGGGCGGTAATGATGATGATGACTTAATTCCTACAGTTGGATTATTGTAACCTAATTAAAAATTCACTTCTGAAATATTTTTATCTCTTAAATAGAACATACTTATCAAGAAGAAGCAGTGTCGTCGGTTATGTCTATGAACGCTATCTACGCGCACATAGCTGAAATGAAAAGAATTTTATAATTATTATATAAAACTGATCAAATGAACTGAAGACTGACTTTTCTGAATAATATAACTGTGAAAATAGTAATAAATCTTATGAACTCACAACTCATACACTTCACTAAAAACCTGCATAGTTCAAACGGTTTTAACACCTAACATCTTTATAGCCTAGATAAAATCATTGCATCGGACATAATATAATGTTACTTTATTTATTGAAAACAACAAGTACCTGCAATCGATTGAAGAAATTTACTAGTGGAAGAACTTTTCCACAAGCCTTTTGCATTTTACTAAATGTACTTATATAAGCAGCAGCATGTAAGTTATATACTGTACTAATTATTATTATGATGCAGAGCGCAAACCGGTGATATGCATCAGGCAGTGAGAAAAAAAAACAAGTAAACATGATTGATATCAGCATCTTGCCATGCCATCACATTACGCGCAAAGCAAACTTTGATTTAGTCCGAGTTTAGTGGGAAAATACGCAAAGCAAAAGTATTTTAATGTATTAGCAGCTTGCAGATATATTCGATCAATCGAAATATAGACTAGTTAGTGAAAATTTGGAACATTTGGCGTCCCGATCAATGCTTAATTGGGACGTTCCGCACAAATCAGGACACTTGACAACACTAGCTTACGCTATCGGTGTGAATCAACACGAACGCAGGCTGTGGTGAATGATAATGAAATATAAGAATAAAAAATATTTAGCATTATTCACGAAAATATAGAAATGTCATTGATATAATATGGTTAGACTTTTACTGGGACTATCAAAACAAATTCTCATTGCAGCTATTATTAAATTTCTTCCTCCTTTATACAAGGTTCTTCATTAAGAGCACTCGAACATTGAAATGAAAAAAAATGACCTGTGTTAAGTGATATTGCGACAATTTTATTTTAGTTTAATAAACATTCGATGACATTATGTATAGAATATAATATCAGCCAAATGACCGCCACGATTCCGTTGTATATCGTGTATCTTAGTAGACTAATTTTGGATGACATCATCGCATAAATCGGGCTCGATTTTAATAAGAACGCGAGTAATGTTGGCCTTCAGGGCAGCAATCGTCTGCTGTTTGTCTTCATATACCAGAGATTTGCGTAGTCCCCCGAAAAGTAGTCGAGCGGTGTTAGGTCACACGATCTCGTTGGCCGCTTGATGTTGCCACCACGCGAGGTAACGAAACCCTCAAACTTGTCATCCAATAAATTCAATGTTTATCGTGCAGTATGGCAAGTGGCGCCGTCCTGTCGAAACCACATGTTTGAGAAGTCTATGCAATCTATCACAGGCCACAAAAATATTATGATCGTCCGATATCATGTGCCATTGATAGTTAACGGAGCTTCTTGCGCATCATTGAAGAAATAAGGGTTGATGATACCGCCGGACCAAAATCCACACCAAACAGTAACTGTTTCGGTGCCTCGGCGGGGGATTGGGGACTCTGCAGTACGGTCATGAATGACATACATTGGATGCAATGCATGGAATGTTAGGTAAACAGACCACTGATTTTGATGATAAATTTTAACAATTTCAATATTATAAATAATTAGTAATCTATAAAACTTTAAAAAAATATGTTAAATAGAAGAACAACCAAATTTTCGAGGTATCGCCTTAATTGCAATTAAAATACCTTTTAAACTATTGAGACATCTAGGTTTTCCTACGAAGTTATTGTTCACCACTTGAACGGAGACGTGATAATTCAGCACGTAAAACTTCTTATAACAGATTAATTTGTCCTCGAGAGAACCGGACCCGTTTTGCTCCCATGCTATTATGAATTCTCACGGCCTGCTACACAGCTCCCGTATGTGTTTATATAAAATTCATAAAAACTGACATAAAGCTTTTGCACGATTGGTTACCACATTTACCTAATAATTAGACATCCATAGATACGACTAACTATTCCATGAAATAGAGTTAAAAATCTCACAGTGCACATAATCTTCAATTATTTACGCCAGATAACTTGATAGTAAGTAAAGTTGTTGAATTTAAAGCTATGCCTATAGACACCCAACCTAAAGAACTTCTCTCATAATCAGTTTTATTTACACATTATTAAATATAACAGTGATGTTATTCATTTTGGCAAACGTGGTAATTGCTGTAAATCATCGCGATAATGGCCATCGATGTGGTACCTATTTAAAGTTTTGATTCTAAACGAATAAGAATTCAGTAGTCTCTATCATTTAACTTTATCAGCGATGACTTAGATTTATTCATTTAGTTTATTTAGCAGTAAGTAGATAGTGCTATCTTTAGATGACACAATGAAAGCCAAAACTATGATATCAAGTAATACAGCAATAGAGGGTTGGGGTGCGACTGGAAAACCGCAAACATTTATTTATTTCATAAATGAAGCATAAATTTGCGTTGATTCTGCTAAAAATTTAAGAATACGCCATCAGCGCTGCATGCCGCAAAAACTATTCGACGATATGACAATAATATCGTAAAATAGCATTGTTGTTTAGTTATTAATATCGTCAAACAATCTTTATTCATTTATTCAAACAAGCTGTACTATGACATAGTTAAAAAAAAGGTTTTAAATTACTACTATTATTGACGAATGATAAACTACTTTAAAGTATAATCAGTCTACGACCTGACCACGACATATATATATAATATATATATATATATATATATATATATATATATATAAAATGTCTTTGAACCAACTATAAGGATATTAAAAATTTTGCAATAATTTCAGGCAGACCAGTTTAAATCAATTCACATATGCATTAGTAATTGAACTAAAAATCATATCCATTTTCATATTTTTCATAGACGTCACTAAACACACAAACTTCGATTATTATTAAAATACCCCGCGTTACTATCTACCTACATAGAAAATATAATGGAAATCGGTCCCGACAGACAGACAGAAAGTCAGGCAGATAGGCAAACAGACAGACAGATTAATATTCTAAAAACCACTAATTTAAATTAAAAACTATAAATTAAAATTAAAGAATATATTAGAATTATAGACACAGCTTTTCTGCAGATTTATTATATGTAAAAGATTAATTTTAAGTTTCATTGTTGAAGCGTGTAGCGTTCCATGCTGAAATGCCTAAAAAAGTATTCTTGTCAAATTTTTCGCTGTTCGAAGATGGTCGCTATACGCTATCAAAATTTGAGCGTTCCTATTGAAAAACCCTTTACACGAGTTTTCCCATTGTTGTTTTTTTTTTAAATTGGAATGAATTTAAGATTTTTTTTTACATTTAAGCCTCCCCAATAGAAACTAGGTTGGCAGCGAAGCCATAAACCGGATTTCCTGCTGAGGTTAGGATTGCTGTTGCATTCCAGTCCATATTTATTCTGGCCCCGTGGCCTTCGCTCCGCGCATCGTACTCGAGTAATTCATTGCGCAGGTAGCCATGTACTGAATGAAACGTTTATTTCGATACTATTTTTATTTCGATGATGTCAACCGCAGATCAAAATTATAACTCTATATTTTTTTTATATATGTAAGTCGTGTAAGTTTTATACGTGGTAGAGGCATGCTGCAGTTATATTAGTAGTATAGTTGTAGCACAAATGGGTAGGGCCGACTGGGAAAGGACCAGGCTCTCACAGAATACCAACGTAAAATAATAGCTTAATGCTGCTGTGTTTCATACGGTGAGTATAGGGGACCGGAGATCCTTTTTACTGGAAACAAGGCATTTCATCTTAGTCCTCAGGGGTGACAACGCATCTGCATTTTGATTCGTAATCGAGGATAGATGTAGACGCCTATGGTCCACAGCAACTACTTACCATCAGGTGGACTGTGTGCTCGTTTGTCACCCTATACTACATAAAAGAGTAAAAAATTAGTACCTGGCAGTGCAATAAATGACCAGAATTTTTTTTATAATCTATATTGTACTTGAACAATTCTATCTCTCAATTTTAACAATTCAGACATACATTATTTTCAATAACCCTTTTTTATCTATTGCTGCCGCGACACAGTGCGTGCACTGCCATGTTCGGGTCTGCAGGAACCAAAGAGTCAGTACAGTTATAGGTTGTGAGACATTCCAACTTAGTTCTCAGAGGTCAAAACGCATCCAAATGTGAGAACGGATTACAGATGCTGTTCAAAAACTTCGATCTCGGACCTGAGAAAATTATGCCTCAGTCGAGCGTGTTTGAAGGAGTGTACGTCTTGGCGTCATGATGTTCACTTGCCGTTGTATTGCAGTCTATAGAGTAGCGACTGCTCGAATCGTATGTGAAATCTGCCACCATTTCCTTTATGATTTCCTAAAATCACGATTAACAAGAATCATCTATAAGCATCACTGCTAGCTAGGCCATCACAAAATTATTTGACACGACTCTCTTAAATACTTTGTTAAATAGTTTCCGTGGGTAAAAATGTGTTAAGAAATACAGTATTAATGGAGTGTTCATAACGAGTATTACTACAACGAAATTTGAACATTTCCAAGAAGTATTTATTGTTACAGTTTAGTGTTACAAATTACCTACTTTCATTAATGAAATGCTTTGTATCAGGCTGAAACAAAATAGCGCCGCGCTCCTTTTACTGTGGTGTTAGATTAACAGGAAGCGTGCTGCTGTTGGGAACGTGGACTGGGTTTAAATGAAGCGTTACGATAACATTTTGGCAAGAGAACACATAGCTTCTTTCTAACGAACGTTCTGCGACCGCTTTGTAAGTTATAAAAATTATTTCATGTTTGCTTCAACTACCTATAATATTAAAAAATAGTTCTTTTAAATGTTATTTTTAATAATTACTTATTATTAAGGCGCATTCTCATTTGCACTATCAACTTGCTAGGGAACTGGTATACTTTTACACAAATATATTTTAATACATATATAAATATATTTATTTTTGAACAACTATATTTTTTCCATTTTTGTGATTTGGATATACGCATGTACTTACATCATTATGCGTGTTGTAGTAGTAGTAGTAAGAGTATATAAAAGTACACACACACACAAGTGTAATAATAATCCTATATAATCAAATTTATTAATACAATAAAGAGAGTCTTATATCATCATTCGTTTGTTTAAATCCTTTCCTAACATTCGCCCTACATGGCGACCCTGCCGAAGTAATTCGCGACGCGAATATGACACCCTTCGCCGTATTTGGAGTGGAACATATTTTCTGTGTGCAACTGATGAACTAAATCAAGCTATGGCGTTCTATATAGGCGACTGTGTACACGTGTTTAACAAAAAGTTAACGAAAAATAACATCCAAGATGGACGGTAAACAGACTAAAGAAGAGACCGAAATTGTGCAAAACGCAGTGGGAATCAATAAGGCAGTAGTTGAACAATTGCAATTTCACCTGACTACGAGTAATATTTTGCTATCATTGTGCTAGTACTTCTACTGGGGTCCCTATATTGCTTGTATCGGACATATAGGCGATGTCATATAAAGTGGATTAACACAGAGATAAACAGAAATACGCTAAGAAGGTCTATTTTTCGGCAACCACAACCCCCCACAAAAGTGGAAGAGGCAAGTCAACCAAGGGCGTATTATAAAGAATGACCGCTGATCGAAGTTTAAAAGTGGCGTTTACGTGCATATAAAATGAGTAAAAAGTGCGCGTCTATTAATAGTGCAAAATAGGGTATTGTGTTTATAAATCAACTACATTAATCTGGGACTCTGGTCTATATTAGTGAACTTTATGTACTATTTTAATTAAATCATGTATTCGTTGTACTGTCTTTAATCGTCATTTAACCGTATTATTATTATATTAAATATTTCGTAAAATTATTTATAGTATAAGTACTCTATTCTACGTATTAGTGGTAAGTTGTGAATATTTCTTTAGAACATTTATATGAGAAATTAAAAGAAGTGAGAACATATTTAATTAAAATTGGACCGAGTAGACGTGAAGGAAAAGTTTTAGATAGGTACTAAACTTAAAGAGGCCAATGAAATATTTAGTGACTATTCTAAGTTGTTAATAAATTTTAATAGTAAAGTAAAGGAATCATATATAAATATCTACTGATATTCCATCTTATCAAACGTATTGTAAGAATTTTTAATCATTATATCAGTATATTATAGAATTGTGTAAGCCCGAGTGTGTACAATCTGAAAATCCGAGCAATATGGATACTTTCGATTTGAAAACGGCATGATGATTGAACCTGTATGTGCAGATTATGACAATATTTAGTATTATAATTCTTTATTAACAAAACAGGAATGCAAAAAGAATTTAATTAAATTAATATTAAAAAGTAGAAGTAAATTACGTCTTCAAGACGATTACTCTAATGTTGAAGACTTGGTTAGTGACATGCAGAAAGAGTTGTTTCCAAGAAAAAAAGCAGCAGCAATACAAAATAAATTGCAAAAATTACGCCAAAATGATATGTCAATTGCTGATTATGGAAAACAAATAACATAGTTATTTGTGGACCTTACGATATCGCAAGCCAACGGTAATACCGAATATTACAATATTTTTAAAACTGTTAATAAAAACAAGCGATCAAGTAATTTTCCGATGGCTTACGAAATCGTCGAATCAGCACAATAATTTCTGCTAGAAATTACAGCTCTCTGAAAGATGCCATTCAAGCAGCTCAAGATGAAGAGACTTCATCATCATCGGCCGCAGGAGAGGTGATGGGTATGTCCAGTAAGAAATTTTATTATCCTAGGAATTTTCATCATAATTCTAGGTACCCACGCGGCAACGGGCGTAATCGGCAAATGTTTTCACAGCGAGGACTCTACCATGGAAACTCGCAGCAATCGAGTTCATGGAACTACTCGAACTCACGTGGCCAAGGACAGCGAAGACGATATAATCGAGGTACGTTTCGTATTTATCGCGAAAATCAAGGGATAAAAAGAAATATAGTCAATATAATTAATGAAAACCAGGAATCAACTTCAAATGAACCCCGACTAGAAAAGTTTTTTCTAGAATAAACAATATCATTTAATTTTGGCTAGTAGTAATAGCAATTGTTTTATTCATTTACCAGTTTCATCATGTAAGAAAACTTATTCTTTCTTAGTCGACACGAGCGCATCTTTATCCGCGAACATTAACATGCTATCGAATTAAGTGTTTCATTACATAAAGAGAATGTATATGTAATTATAAACTGTCTAGGCACGGTAATATTATCTATACAGTATTGTAACTCGGCCGTATCTTTGAAATAAATGCCTACAGCAGCGCGGTACGTAAACATGCAATAGGGCTGTCTGCCTTCAGGATTACATTTACCTACTTTGTGTTTCCATCTAGTTTTATGATTGTAAATATACTTTTTTTACATAATCAAATATAATAGGTACTTTGAAAATTCAATAGGAAGTGTTCAATAAAAATGCGTATCGTTTTTTGATTGGTAGATTTAATTAAAAAACCATGTTTATGTATGAATAACAAATCGGTCTTATGAATTTGCGACCGAAAAATATTTGCGCCTCGGCTGAGACGTACGAATTACTTTATTATTAAATTTTTAAGTATAAAAAATCCGCATTATAATATAAAGCTTAATTAAAAATTATTTTGGGAAACATGGACAAGGTGGAGAAAAGTAATGTCTTTTACTTGGATAAAGAGGTATCTATAACCAAGTAAAAGATATTTTATAATTTATATGTTTGGTTTTAAATGAAGTTCGCATTTATTATTTCTTTATTTTTAGTCTATTATTTATTTCCTCCATTTTTATATATATTCCACAAAATCATCACTGTGGCACTCACGACTGTCTGCATGCCGAGCGCATGCCGAGATCGAGGCGCGTAGGCATAGCTCTCGCTTCGTCCGTTTATATGAAGTTGGAATACTGTATAGATAAAATTACCGTGGTCTAGGTGGCGAGGTGCAAACAATCGGATTCGGATTTGAGTTCACCGCATCATTATTCCAAGAGGTATGTAAATTGCTTCAAATAAATAACACAATTAAATTCGACTGCTTACCACCACCAATCACTACACATAAAAATTTAAATGCCTTTCTTCGCATTCAAATTGATAATCACCCTGAAATATGGAGCGACTGGTTACAATTTTGGTAGTTTGCCTATAATTATACGACTTGGTAAAAAATGTTCACTTCCTAGTAATTTGACAGTAGATTTAGAGCCACTCTATAACTACGATCATTATCCATGTGAGCTCAAATACAGGTTACAATTGTCACAAAGAGAGGCAAGAAATAATTTGATAAAGTCTAAAGAAAAGAGAAAAATTATATTTGATAAATATACCAAGCCTATAAAATACAATGTAAATGATTTAGTACTCTTAAAAAATGACTCAGGTAATAAACTAAGTGATCTATACTCTGGTCCTCATAAAGTTGTTAAAAATGTAGCACCAAACGTAGAAATAATTAAGAATGGTAAAAATGAATTAGTACATAAAAACCGCACGAAATTGTATATCCAATAATAAATAAAACATATTTTATATGCTTTGTCTAAGTACATTTATTGTTATTATTATTATTTCTTTTCGTAGATTACTTAATATATAAATTAAAATTATAAATATAAATACTGTAAATTAAATAATCATTTAAAATAATGTTCTTAAAATAAATACCCTATATATTATTTTATAATGAAACTGTTCCTAATATTTACAAAAATAAAATGTTTTTAATGTATCGATGCCTAAAAAAAATGTATCCTTGTATGGTCACATTTTTTTTTCTTTTGGATAGAAGGTGTAGTAGTAGTAGCAAGAGTATATAAAAATGCACACACAAGTGTAATAATAATCCTATATAATAAAATTTATTAATACAATAAAGAGAGTCTTATATCACCATTCGTTTGTTTAACTCCTCTCCTAACATTAATTTGCCCTACAATGTATTTGTTATAAATAACTATAGAAAATTATATAAAATATAATATTATATAAATTATAATATTATATGAAATATAATATTAAGGAATAAATATCACATTAAACCCCTTGTATTTAGCACTATAAACAGTGTTTACATTTATGTAACCAATGAGACTTCAACCTTTTCTTCAGTTCTGCCGTATTCACACCTAAGACCATATAATTAGAGCCACGCTGCAGCTATATTAAGATTGTAGGCATGAATGGGTCCGCTCGGCCGAGGAAGGACCACGCTCTCACAGAATACCAGCGTGAAATAGCAGCTTAATACTGCTGTGTTTCGTATGGTGGGTGTAGAGATACGGAGACCCTTTTTTTACTGGCAACGAGGAATTCCATCTTAGTCCTCAGGGGTGACAACGCATCTGCGTTTTGATTCCTAATCGACGATAAATGTAGATTTCTAAGGACCACAGCTTCCACTTACCATCAGGTGGACTGTGTGCTCGTTTGTCATCCTTATTCAATAAAAAAAAAACGTTTACAACAACAAAATCGTGTACAACTTCGTTTTTGATGCGCACAATAATGATGATGATGAGCCTGTTATGATCGTGAGTTTTCTGGAAGTTTGCAAAAATGTCTTATGTCTGACTCTGCGTTGCACCTTCGTCGTTATCGACAGAGCATGAGATCGCTTTCGCATACATCCGTGGCTCGAAAAGTATCAGTCGCTACTTGGTCACCTTTTCTTGGGAGATGGCAAACCTCTTTCCCTTCCTTCTAAGACAAGATTTACCTGAACAGAAGACGCACTTATTTTAGTGTACCTAACTATCTGAAAAAAATTTTATATACTACAATATAATTTATATACTCCATACTTTGCTCAAAATTATTAGGAGTATACGCCTATTTAGGGAAGTTACAAAATCCCATATTACCTATATAATTTTATTGCAATCAAGATGATTATATCAAATATAGTTTGGAGAACCTACCTATACACTACATTCAAATTATTCAAGTTATTCCTATCGGACCGTAGATGCACGGTTGAGCTCAACACGACTTCAGAGCTTTTTATATTATCGGAATAAAAATTAATACAATTCAAGGTATGTATTTCTACATATCTTGAATTTGTACAGATCCTATTGCTTCGTCTGCTCTCGTTCGCGTACGTAGCGAATGAAATTCCTTAAACTTGGTGCAATATATTATGCTTTTCAAGACAAAAAGACAGCTCGTTTTATAACCTTTATAAAATAGATTTACAAGGGCCCCCTTTCTAACTTAAGATGACAATAAACTTAGTAATTGTCACAAATATTTAAAAGAATATTCAAATTAAAAATAAAAATAACGTTAAGAAAATGTATAAATAAGAGTATGTAGGCGATCTAGTGTCAACAACTCGACCTATCTGTAGAATAAAGTAACATTTGCAAAACCTTTACTTTACAGGAGAGCGTTTTGAAGACAGTCTTGCACAATTTTCACTCTAACTTTTTTGTTATTTAAACTAGACGATTAGTTTTTTGGTATGTACTATAGACTATGATAAGGCGTGGATATTCATTAAAATCGTTAATTAAAGAACTGTATTTTAAAATCTAGCCTGTCCTATATGCATATGTGACGTTTTATTTTGTTCTTGGAAAATTGTTGGTTAAATGCGCACATATGTCTTTATTATAAGTAAATACACAACCATAAGGTCTTCATGATAAAAAGGTATATGCGAATTAAGTAAATTTCAAAGGTTTTTTGTCGTTAGGGTTTTATTAATCAATAGTTCACAGTGTGTAACTAAATGTAACTTATTTCTATAATGTTTACTGTGTATTAGACTTATAAACTTTAATATCAACAAATAGGAACAAAATAATCAAAAATTATAAAATCAACAAACTAAGTACTGGGCGTCTAACCTATTTTAAAGGAACTATAAGAAATAGTAACAAAAATAAAAAAATCGGTAATAATAATATCAGTAACTAATACGAGAGAATGACGTATAACTTTTAACTAAAGTTTAAAGTTTTTTATTTATATTAGAACGTAAAACTTAGACGTGACAGTTTCACAATGCACAAACATATAAAATTAAATTATATCCAAAGATGAAATAGTGTAAATACTAATTAATTAATGAAAATAAAAACAATAAGCGCATTCTTCTTTTATAATTAAATTCCAACCGCAGCATTAGGGTTCATTATTGAATAAAAAACCATTAATTTAAAAAAATAAAAATAAACATTGAGCATTAAAAATATTAAATCAGTCATCTTCACTATCGCTATTGACAATGCTAACATTATTTGTGCTCACTGGCAGAGATGTAAAAAAATCTGCGTATTGGGAAGGTATTATTCCAGAATGAATATTTTCAAAGAACGAACCTACTACGTCGACCCAACTCAAATGTTTATGTACCTAATGGCTTAATATTGACATGTAATTTTGTTAGAACCATAAAACCTGTGATATGACGAAATACTTAAAAGTGCGTAAAATTATAAATAAAAATGATTCAGATAAACATTGTGTGTTTATTGATATTATAAATAATTCGTTATTTTAGACTTATTTCAACTAATTTATATGTATAAAATTTACAACACAAAATTTTAAAAATCTGAATATCAAAGAGTTATTAAATAGGGAAGTACTAAGCCCTGTTCATTTCAATGTTGTTCTTGGTATCACTCTCGATGAAAAGCTTCAGTGGCTCCCGTATATCTAAAGTAGCACACAGACAAAATTTTGCAGCTTATGCTGTAAAAAATATAAGAAGTTCCACTGTGGTCGAGACATCCAAATTAGTTTATTAAAGTTATTTCCATAGCACAATGTCTTGTGAGATTTTAGAATGAGGAAATGAAACTGATTTAGAAACTATTTTTATATTGTAGAAGGGGAACATAAGAGCTGTTTACAAACTAAAACCAAGAGACTACTAGAATTTAGGGAAAAATTGAAAGAAACAAATATATTTACTTTAGCCCCTCAATATATTCACGAAAATTCGCAATTACAAAAGTTACAGCCTATGTACGTCCCACAGCTGGGGCACAGCCCTCCTCTCATTTCTGAGAGGGTTTTAGAGCAAGGAAATTTTTGCAGCGCTACTCATGTGTTTGGTGCCTTACAATTTTTTTTGTTATTTCTCAGGCATGCAGATTTTCTCACAACCTTTTCCTTCACCCCCGCGCACGTGGTAAATATGCACTTAAAATTGCAATTAACAATTTCATTGGTGTTCACGGGGATCAAACCCGCGACTGTGCTCAAGTACTGTGAAATTAAGAGCGAGCGCCTAGCCGCTGAGTTACCACGGCTCTTACAACAGTTAAAAAATGGCAATCACAAAAGTAAGTAATAAGAAAGTGAAATACTTTCTGTAGACCATTTCTCAACTCCACAGAGTCAGTAATTCATTTATTGGACAATGTACACGCTATTACATCAAAGTCCTAGAAAAAATTAAAAGGTCTTTACAAGGCTTAAATACTTTGTTAAACAAAAACTGTTTATAATAATTACTATTATAATAATGAATACATGGTTGTATAAAAAGGTTTCCTAAAATATGAATAAATACATAGTTGACAATAAACCCTGGGAATGGGGTGGTCACTTCCAAGCTGTTTCTTAAATAAGTTTCTTTAGTAGATTGTACAACCTGTGTTCGTAATGTAGAAGATATTTTCAGAACCAGTAATAAAATAAAAAAAACCTCTCAATGGGAATTGCTGTTAATCTGCGTTTTATAAAAAGATATTTTATTCTATTCTTTCTTTATATAGAATAAGGGTGACAAACGAGAACACGGTCCACCTAATTATAAGTAGAATCTGTGACCCATAGACATCTACAATTTATCCTAAATTAAGAAACAAATTGCAGATGCGTTGTCACCTCAGAGGACTAAGATGGTATGAGTCATTTCCAGTAAAAAGTTTCTTCGGTTCTCTACACTCACCATTCGATACACAGCAGCATTAAACTGCTATTTTGCGCTGATATTCTACGAGAACTAGGTGCTTACCCATTCGTGCTACAACCATAATATATGTGCAGCTCGGCCCTATCAGGTAGTAATAAGAATATTCTATTCTATTCTCCTTAGTAAATATTATTTTAACCGTAATTTTTATTGTTACATCATTTGTTATCATTCTAGTACACAATATTTCACTCAAATATAATTTTGCTGGTTAGATCTTTTAACCGAGTTCAAACTACAAAAACTTTTTATATATGACGCGTATTGTTTTGATTATAGTTTCAAATTATTATTTTTTTTTAATTAATTGGGTTATACATCAGAAGCGATTGGGTTTAAACTTAAAAATATAATTCACGATGTTATTCCATGTACTTAGACGACTGATCGTATGATTTCGTCATTCCATCTCAGATCTGAAGGGTGACAACTGACAACGTATCTGCACTTTAATTCACGGCCAAGAATGAATAGAATAGATGTATGTGTCTGTGTTAACTGTAGTAAGATTTTTTTCCTATAATTTTAATAAAATAAGTGTAGTGAAAGCGGGCTGCGTGTACGAAAGTTTAAGATCGTTCCAGAAAAGTGAGAGACGACTTCTTAGAGTACAAAATTTTGCTGTTTGAGTCTGAATCTAAACTGAAAGTATCTTAAAAATATTAGTCTTAAAATATTAATATTCATACAATTTTTGTTGAATATTATTTAACAAATTCGTCTTTATATAAAGTTAGAAATCACTACGCAAATATTAATATGAACATATAAAGATAAAATTACACTAAATACTTAAATTTCTGACCAATTAATAACTCGGAAGCAGATTAAAATTGATTAGTAATATATAATATATTACAAGTCAATTTTAAAGTGTACGTTACATAGAAAAAGCCTCTAAAAGAAACACAATAAATATACAAAAATTATTAATTGATTTTTAGAAATTCTACAAATCATTAAATGCATAAATGTATAATAATTAAGTAACTATAGAATTTTTTTTTTCATAAATGTTTTTTAAATGTGGTCTTAATGTATTAAAAATCAAATTTTGCGTAAATCTTACGTTTTAAAACATGAAAGTATCTTAGGCAAATTCATGAACCTTAAATACGCGGTAGGTCTCTAAATTGAATTTTCTAAAAACTTCTTTACAATTTCTTGGGTTTATAGCAGACACTTTAAGTTACTCGTAATGTTTCTTAATCTTCATTATTCTCATTTGAAGATCTCTACATAGTAATGTGCTAAAGTCCCTTTATTTAACTCAACTTTACTTAAATCTTGTGGTATATTAAATGCGGAAGATGCTTGTACAAAGAATGATAATAGAAAGATCAGACCTATCCGCGAAGTGTGACTGTCATCAAGACTAGATATAAACAATACACTGCTATCTAATATATCTTGGACTCAGTTGTATAGTACGGCGAGTTCATCACAATTGTCACGTTTGATAAACGAATAGGCGAAGGCGATACCAGACATTCACATATTTACTCAGTCCTACATCTGGGTGTATATATCTACATCTGATATACGAGATTGTTGCTTGCCGTCATTGGAGGTCACACGATCCACTTTTCCGAAATTAAGACGACTGATAACGACTGATTGGCGATCACGTGCCAATTGACATATTTTACACAGTTTTAAAAACGTGCGATCTTATATTATGTATTATTTAAGTGCCGACTGCCTCGTTGGTCTAGTGGTTGTAGCAGTGCGACTGCTGATCATGAGGACCTGGGTTCCAATCCCGACAAAAAATCAATTATTATATATTGATGATTTCTTATATTTACGCGAACACTATACATTGATTAAAACTACTTTTACGGATTTTATTGCGTTTTATTTATATTAATGTTAATTTTTGGTCCCGTGGTATGAAACGTTGCCGGGCCTGGGCTTCTCCCGTTAATTGACGCCCAGAAATGGATGATGGATAATAATAGGGAATGTATACGGCCGCTGCCTGGAGGTTGCCGGACGCCTCGAGCTGGCGCTGGACACGGCAGCATGCGGGCCGCCAGCCGAGCGCGAGGAGGTGCACGATCACCTAGCAGCCCCACGCATCTATCACCTCCACCATGTCTTGATGTCGGCAGGTTCTTCTCGGACTCGGCAAGCGGAATCCGCCGCTGGTGGAGTGCGCCGCATGCGTTCGACAATAATCGATTTATTTATTGTCGAACGCAAACGGTCCTTTGCACCCTCAGTACTGCCGAGGCACGGCGCTCACAACTCTTGCCAAGGCTCTGACCGACTGTACTGACGTAGCAGTTTTGTCACTTAACTGTTACGTCAGCGGGCGATGGGGGCGTCACTTCCCTACGCCTTATTATTATTATTATTTAAGTTTCATGCGCAATCAGAAATATTAGGTTTGATACAACTTCCTCGATGAATGTTGTCTAAATAAACATATATTGATGTATTGGACTATATGTATTAATTACATTTAAATTTTATTTTATTAAAGGATCCATACTTTTTTCAAATAATTATGTAATAAGTAATTACAACTTTAATAAAGTTTAAAACTCCCTAAGATATAAAGATGACGCCATATAAATAATCAGAAATAAAATTAGCTTAAAGTCAAGCAGGTGGTTTTTACACGTACGCTTTAGTGAAAAAAATTCTATTTCCCTTTGTCTAGCAAGAATCCGCTAGACTGACATTTTATTTCGATAAAACGTACGTTCCTCTAAGCGCTATTTCATTTGATTAGAGGATTGTCTTAACACGAATTTTTGCAAAGGTTATTTTGTACAGTACCAAAATAAATAAAAATGGAGATTTTACTTTAGTCAAGTTTCAAAAAGAAAACTAATTTCTTTAATAAGTTAATTCACTATAAGAAATTATTCCAAAAAAAAAATAACATACCGTATTTAGAAAATTTAATACTTAATACAATGACTATATAATATGAAGTCACCACAGATACTTTTCATGTGGTTTGTATATTTATATGGAGCAGTAACTCAAATCTATTACGGCCATACTCATGAAAATCGACATCTTGACTTAATACTTAAGTTAGCTATAACTAACGGTTTTAAATAGGGCCGAAAATACCTTGGTGCAACGCCAATAAGATTTTGATGATTTACCTGCATAATAATATGAAATAGTTTTAACAATATTACGATAATGGTTCTATATAAAGGAACTTAACAACTTTTTTTGCAGTTTAAATCCTCACCTGCCCGTAGTGCATCCTGTTATTTAAAGAACTAGACTGTTATTCGTTATCTACTCGTATACAGCTCATCCCTGGATACAAGCCTCGTGAAGATTTTCCAAGCGTGGCTTTTCGTGGCATTTATGGTTAAATGAAAAATCGAAAAATGACGATAATAATACATCATCTGCCCATTACCTACATGCACCGGTGTAACTTTAATGATTTTAGTGGACAGAAAAAGAAGTAAGCGCGTTATGTATTGCGCAGATATTGTAATGAATGCGATTTAAATTGCTATTAATAGCAATTTATAATTGATTTGATCACAGTTTGATTATGGAATTTAACACCCACACATAAACATAAAAAATGATAAACACTCACGCCTGTCTCCCAGAGGGGAAGGCAGAGACTACAGACTTCCATTTGGCACGATCCTGACACACCTCTCTCGCTTCCTCCACATTCATATACCTACGCATGCTCGTCGGTTAAGAGTAATAACACGTTGTAAAATATATGAATAATGGAGTACTACCTAATTATAACTACCCTCCATTCCAAGTAGTGGACTTTTGACATAATGAATGAATGCATACATGAATATATTACAAACAAGGTATTTTGCTAAGTTATATTTTAAGAAAAATCATACGTTTATATTATTTATTTATGGCATATTTTCATTTTTTCGAAGGTTGTAAGCACCAAACTACACCTTTATAGTTGCAAGACCAAGCTGACTTCTTGAACAATTAACTAGAATGCCTAAGTGTTAAGTTCAGTCCTTACCTATTTCTGTAGTTAGGCACTCTATAGAAAGAACTAACTGTCTCGTTGGTCTAGTGGTTGTAGTAGTGCGACCGCTGATCATGAGCTCCTGAGTTGAAATCCCGGGGTGGGGGGGGGGCAAAAAATAATTATTCAGTTTTTCCGTCAACAAATTCTCAGTAGTTGCCCGGAGTCAGGAAGTTGGCGATGTCTCACCCCCGTGTCTCGGAAAGCACGTAAAGCCGTTGGTCCTGCGCGTGACCTCTCTCCGGTCGTGTTGGTTTACCGTCCCATCGGATCATGAGAGTGAGGGATTAAAGAGCACGTGCAGTGATTGCGCATACACTTAGGCACTATAATCCTGTCCTGTGTCGATGGCTAGTCTCCGTTGAGAGTGACCGCCGTAATCGAAATTCGGTCTGGAGGATATTATTATTATTATTAGTTAGGCAACAGTACACGTACTGATGTGTTTCACTTTGCGGGGTATGTGGAGCTTAACAAAATTAAAAGCTTTGAGGTATTCCGTCGTCGTCATCAGGGTTCTTTTTCTTTAGGTTTCAGATGGCCATGGGTTAGAGTAGCTTACGATTTAGTAGTAATATACCATAGACTTTTAGTGCGGTAATCAACAGCACTCTCATATATTAGATCCATGTAGGCTAGCTATGTTGCTAGCTTTATATTGTCGCCTTGCTTACACAACATTTTCCAGATAACGTCCAGTGTAGAATCGTTCTCCAGGGGACATCCGGGCGGCGCTTAGTCCACGGTAACATGTTCTTTCTCCTTGTATAATGTATGTATAATACTAGGATATTTTTAATGATCCAGTCTATATCTAACACTGACAGGTTCCTATGTTTTATCTTTTTCTCCCGTAAACTAATTATTTACGAAAAACTAGAAATGCTCCAAAAATACCAAAACCGCCGTAATTATCAGACAATGAGCAAACAAATTTAAGAAACATAAAAAAAAGTGTTAAATGAAGCTGTTATTCTTTTATTTGTATGCATTTAAAAATCGGCACAGTTTGGAGGAGGTAACGGGGAAATATGACAGTCCAAACTTTACGTGGTAGTATATTAATGTAGTATAGTTGCAGCACGAATTGGTCGGTTCGACCGGGGAAGGACCTTGCTCTCACAGAATACCAGCGTCAAATAGTAGCTTAATGCTGCTGCGTTTCGTATGGTGAGTGCAGAGAACCGGAGACCCTTTTTACTGGAAACGAGGCATTCCATCTTAGTCCTCACGGGTGACAACGCATCTGCATTTTGATTCGTAATCGAGGTTAGATGTAGATGTCTATGGGCCACAGCAATCACTTACCATCAGGTGGACTGTGTGCTCGTTTGTCACCCTATCCTATAAAAAAAAACTGCAGTTTTCACTTGGTTAGTTAGACAACAATTGTTTTCTTAAAAACCAATTCTTTAATAAAGTATTAAACATACGGGTATTAAAATCCATTTAATACCCCTTAAGCTAATATATAAACATCTTTAATTAGCTTTGCGTGTATCTATCTCTTTATCTATCTATGTAACGGAATCTTTTAATGTAATTTTTACCAACTTGTAGACAGCCGATTGTCTTGAAAATATGCACTTGTATCAAGAATCGACGACAACACAATAATTAAATAACTTTATCTAAGTATCCTAGTCAGGATCACTAGAATAAAATAAAATATTTATCAAGAACATCACAGCTCATGATCAATGCGTATTATTTAAGTTTTTTTAACTCTTATTTATTTATTTATTTATTTATTGGGAGATTTTACAATACATACGTTACATACATTTCTTAAAGTATAATTAATATATTACTTGCACGGGTATGTAATATAGTTAAACATACATGCTATTTTTGCTAGTATTAGTGTATAAATCTGAAATTAGTTAATAACAGAAAAAGAAAACAAAATCAGAAACAAACAAAAAAAAACACAATAGTAATTTTGGTAAAAGCCTGTAAAACCTTTTCAATTTAAGCAACAAAAGAGATTTAATCAAACTAATAATTAGTCTTTCAATTAAAATTACAACTTAATTTAACAACTATCATAATCTAGCCCAACTAAATATATATATTTTTTTTTTTTTTTTTTTTTTTTTTTTTTTTTTATTAGAATTTAAAAGAAAAAATATACGTAATAATTAATATGAGAAAAAAATCACACTCAGGATGACTGGCTGACTAGGCTGCTGATAATTAATTTACGAAAGGTGTTAGACGAATTAATGTTGATGTCAATTAACTGACTGAAATCATTATATATTTTACATAAACGAGGGATTGTGGAGTTGGCGCCGAAGACCGTCCTGGTGCGTGGAGGCATGACTGGAGTAATAGCAGTACGCGGATATCTGCGTGGTACTCGAAAATTAATTTTACTTAGTAAACTGGGACAGTCTTACTTATTACCTACTTAGTAATTTGTATAAAAACATTAAATCTAACAAATCTCTTCTTTGGTAAAGAGTCATGATATTAAAGTATTTTAGCCTTTTTTTATAGGACACCACCGTTTTGTTAATCTTCGCTGAGTATGATAGATGCCACATGAATCTTTTCTGAACACGCTCCAGTCTTCTTAAGTACTGTGTAGCATAATGTGGACGCCATACAACGCTACAGTACTCTAAGTGACTGCGGACAAGGCTGTTGTAAAGACAGACTTTTGTTTTAGCTTCTTTAAAAGTTCGACCTTGTCGCATAATAAAACCTAATAATTTAGAAGCTTTGTTTATTGCACTTAATATATATATAATATATATATATATATATATATATATATATATATATATATCAGAATGCTCAATATATGCAATAATGAAAAGTAAACAGTAAATTAAAAATTTTGTGAATTTTAAAATAAATTATTGTTTATTTTTTTAATTGTTTATTTTTTATTGCATTAAAAATAATTTATATTTTGTCAACACAGGTGCGTTAACCGCTCCGATAATTTAAAAACATAATGAGAGAACATTTACTAACAATCGAATTTTGATGAATTACTACGGAGTATTTAATAAATGATTTATATTTGTACACAACAAAGTAATGTGAAATCAAAACAAATCATCATAATATTTATTTTAGGTAATTTTATTGATGTTGTAATTAGTTCTAGAGAGAGACAAATTATTAATCTTACTTAGTTGTGTCCAACAAAAATTTGTTGTGAACATTTAAACAAAGTATACATTTTTTGGAACTGTACATTACAAAATCTTATTCTTTCTTGATACTCATATACTATATACTTTTCTATCTACAAAAGTATTTTCTTTGAAAACCCTTACCGAAGATGAAGGAAAAAGTGAGATCAATTGGATTACTGCGTTAGCCTAGCCGCAAGTGATGTTCGGAGTGGTTCGTAATATTATTGAGGAAATATAAGAATAAAAGCGAAAGGCTACTTTAGTAAATTGAGCATTATTAATTATTATTTGACTTTTTATCATAAAATTTAAAAAAAACGTTAATTTAATTTTAATACATTAACTATTTTATTGCTACAGATAGAGGACAAAAAATTATGTATTTTTTTTTCTTTTTATAGAAAGCCAACAATACAAAGGGATTTACTCAATTATATTATTTACAAAGTCAGGTTATTGTTTATTACTGTTTATTACAACAAGACTTAACCAAGTAGTACCGTTTTACACAGACACACGCATGTACTACGCACGCAAATACGTCACGCTACAGTGTGTGGTTTCAGCACGCATAGGTTGACTCGACCTAAAACGGACCACAATCGCATAGAGTACCAGCGTGAAATAGTAGTATAATACTGATTTGTTTTGCGTTGTCAGTGACGAGAGCCAAATACTTTTTTCCCAAGTAACAAGCCATATAATAAGGAGCAATAAATATTTGCCCTCGCGGATAAAAATGCATCTGCATTTTGATTCCATTGCGGTGAACACTGCCACAGTATTCACTTATCGTGAGGTCGAACGTGTGTTCCTTTGTCACTTTTACTTCTAAACAGAGAAACTGAAATAGAAGATAGATAGATTTTGAGTTTTTATCAGGAAGATAGGTATTTTATAGGCGATGGAGTAAACGAGCTTGCGGCTCAACTGATAGTAAGCGACTACCACCCATTAACAATTGCAACACAACTGGAATTGCAGTTTTGTTTCCGGCCTTTTATAGTTCGCTCTTTTATTCAAGATTCCTAAGTCGTATCGGTACGGAGAACAAAGTAATCGTACGAGGAAGAAAACAGCAACTGGCAAACGCACAGTGGTGTTTTGTCGCGATGTGCATTCGTGATAGGGGACGATCATTTTTAAGCCCACTAGAAATTTTACCGAACCTTAATGGTAATGCACAAAAAAACCAATTTACTATAGTAAAGATTTATGAAAATCTAAACGGAATCTAGATCTCTGAAAAAAATGATTTGTTTTAATACTCGTGTTCTGGTTAATGTAATATCGGATAAATGCGTGTAATGAATCATCAACAGTTTGTATAAAAGGAGATATATATTTTACAAATATAATATATTATTTACATATTCGTTGTTTTGTATCATAAAATTATTACTAAAAAGAGATACCACTGAGAATTTAGTGTTTAATCCAATTTCTAAAAGTGATCGCGGAACGAAACGCTATTTTGTCATTGACTTTCGAGTCCGGGTAAAACTCGGCGGCCGGCGGACTATATGACATTCATCACTCTGCTGTTTTTTTTTTTTTGATTTTGATTTACTTGCGATTTAAAGAAATGACATCTGCAAGAACAGCATACACTGAAAAGATATGTGTAAATTGTGCAGTAAGATTTCAACGTATTTGCAGTAAGTTGTGCACCAAATTTTATGTATGTGGATTTCTCACGAGGTGACTATTATATCTTATGGGATACAAAGAACTCAACCGTACAAAACCTACAATCGATTTTAAGGTTCTAATTTTGTGAAGAATATATGTATCTCATTTTTCGCTTTTTATGGTATATACTGCGGAAACGAAAATTACGCATTTCCGTTTTTAATATATTACCTTCTCTCTGTGACACCTCTGACACTGACTAACTTAATATATGATATGGTACAATTTTTAAGAAATAATTAAAAATAACCAATTGACTCCAGAAACATTTTTAACAATCCAAACATGTTTTAGTACTTAATTATTATAAGTTTGTAAAAATATTAATAAAATTGATTAATTAATAAAAATATTATCAATATATCCTAATATACGAGTAAAATCGATATTTATCTTTTTGATTCTCATAATATCAGTGTAATTGAAAATATTTTGTGTTGTAGTTCAGAAACAATAATGTTCTGCATTAACCCTTCACCTATCTCACATCCCCTTCCTACCTCTCCAGGTTCAAAATCGATTCTAGATAATGTAAATTCCTTCTAAATTTAACATTTATTTACTTTTTTTATTCTTTATTTGAATTCCCGATTTTTTTATTTTCACCCACTAGATTCAGTTTGTTGTAACTGCCTAAGAATTTGCAAATTCTCATTCCATTAGAAATTTGCAGTAAAGAAATGTTTGAATTTCATGTGCATCTTCAATTTTAAGAGCACGCCGTACAAGGGCTGTGTCTATTGACTCTGCAAAAAGAGATAACATTTTTCAATGGATATCATCACACCAGGTACTTACTTTACAAAGTAAAGACTGCTGAAAGGTGGGAATGATAATGCTGGTACAGATTGTTATATGAAAAGTAAAGTTATCTTTCTTTACAGCCCATCAAAAGTCTACTGCAAAACATTGATAGTCTTCAATTTGGTTATAGGGGGATATTTGATGTTAAAAACCGAGTTATAATTTTTAGTTTTATTAGATAGTGCTACTTCTTACCTTACCTTACACCCATCTTTGTTACCTTGTAATTAATAAGCAAGTAATATTTTTTACCTTATAAATGGGTCAAATCTATACATACTCGTATAAAATGCTTTGCCTTGAATGACTGACTGACTGATCACCGCACAGCCTAAACTGCTGATCGTAGAGATCTGAAACTTAGAGAGTGGGTACTTTGTATGACGTATATCCGATAAAAAGGATTTTCTTAAATTCTACAGGAAAAGGGGTGAAAACGAGGGTAGTGCGTGTATGGGACAACGTGATACCTTGGTCCAGTCTACTTCAAATTTTGCATTAACATTATTCAGAATTGATGGAAGATGTGTATCGTACTTCATTGAAACTCATCGCTTTATGGGGTCGGAAGGGGTATAAAGTTATTGTGGGGTTGTTTTTCCACGAAAATGATATCAATATTTCTTAGTGCTTATGATTTATATTACATTTTATTTTGACACATGTTTGAAAACTCCAAACGTTGAACTCACATAAAAGCTTGGTGTAATACTCTTTAAAATTGGAATGTCAAATATAAAAGAATTTTTAAATTGGACTAGAATTCGAAATTTCAATTTTATTTCTTCTTGGATTATTTGAATGAAAAACTCGGGTTATACCTTGATTTTCCTTCGGAAATTCCTTGGAAATCTCTTTGATTACCTACTTAGCGAATATTTGCGATTGCTAAGTAATTTGTTTGAAAGTTCATTTTCACCATTTCGTTAGAATATTTTGAGTGTAGTTTTTTTTATTTCTTTTTTCATTTGCTGTTATAATAATTAAATTAACTCGTTTCTTAAATATCATTTATTTTATGGTCCGATCTATGCAGAATGAACTAACTCTATCTTGAAGTCTTGTAGTGGTTGGTATGTTTAGGTTTAGTTTTGATTTTATTAATTACAGGGTCCCAAGCAGGTGGTAGTACCCAGCCTACTTCTCTATTGAAATCAGAATGTTTTTTAATTTCAGTAGCCTCATTTATCATCCTTGGTAGGAATCGATGTCCTTTCGCGAGGATTTGTAATCTATCGAATCTGATGTAATGGTTGGGGCCACCTAGGATATGATCCTAAAATGCAGACTTCCAGGAACGTTGATGCTCCAAATCAGCTGTATGTTCTTTTACGCGGTTTTAATAGATCTTTTTGTTTGCCCTATGTATGAGAGACCACATTCACAATCAAGCTTGTACACTCCTGCATCTTGTAGAGGAATATGAGACTTGACGGATGGTAAGAACTGACTAATCTTCTACGGCGGCTTGTAGAATGTTCTAATAGAAGCTCCCTTCAAGATGTGGCCAATCTTGTCTGTGACACCTCTGACACATGGTAATACAGCAGACACACGCTCGACTGTGGTTGGCTTCACTCAGTCACTGTGACGTAGGCGCGGGACCCAAAGCTTATTATCGTGCAGAACCTGCTTGACGTGATGAAGCTCGGCGGCCAAAGATTTGCCCATGGTAGCTAACTGTGAAGGATGGTGGTGAGATACACCGTTTAAATATCGCTTCGTATGGATCTTTTTTCTATACACAGTGTGACCTATGGTGTTGTTAGGATTTCGGATGAATAACAAAAAGCTAAGGAATTATATGCCTCTACCTCAATAGAAAAGGCTGAGTACTACCACCTACTTGGCACCCTGTAATTAATAAAATTAAAACTAAACTCAAGCATACTACTACAAGACTTTAAGACAGAGTAAATTCATTCTGATATCATAGATCGGACCGTCAACAATAATTAAAAAGCTGAAGGTATTCCGGGTTAACATTGACATCGGGACGTCTGTCACCTAAGTCCCCCGTGACCATGGGTGCTGTAAAGCACCCGAAATGCCGGAAATAAAAAAAACATTTAAAATTCAACGCGATAAAATCCGTAAAAGTAGTTTTAATCAATACACTGTCAGACTTTTTTCATTTTTGTCAAAAATGATTTTGCTAGAACCCTTCGATATGGGGAAGTGCCTTCATATTTTATACAGCAAATATATTTATTAGAAGGAAAAGAGGAAATCCCGTAGATGGCTGGCCAGGAATAATGGAAGAATACGCTGTAGATTGACTGTACAGGGTTCACCTGAATAACACAGTGTTACCATCTTCGCTTACTTCTGCACGAGGTTAGAGGTCCATCATCCTTTGATGACTTGAAGACTGTCAACGGTGTCCACCAATCATTTTTTTAATTAGCTTGCATGAAACTTGGTTTGATAGAGGATGACAAACATTGGAATTCTGCCCTAGAGGGATGAGCCTTCTACGATTCGTCATTTAAAATGCGTAATTTTTTTTCTATAATGCTGGCACTCTTTCAGATTACAGACGTACTAAGTCCTTGGGTAAAATAAAAGGACAGCCAATTAGAAGGCGATAAACGACAAATGTAAAGTATCTCTGTCATTATAGATGAACATCTAGCAGATGAAATCTACAATAAATGTCTGGTTACAATAGGAGAATCTGTTTTAGCATTAGAAGGACAAAGCCTACAACAGTGCGGGTTGCTTCAACCTCAAACATCTGAAGGTTTGCATAATTGCTGAGACTATCTGAAGGAATTAAAATACGATGTCAACTCCTTAGCAGAACTGGTGTCAAGTAGTGAAGGCTCTCTCTCTCGCTCTCTCTCATTCTCTCTAACTAATGAACAAAAACTCATCTATTATGAAATACTTTCTAGTATCAATGCAGGTGTAGGTGATATCTTTTTTGGATGCATCTGGTGGAACAGGCAAGATTTTTCTATTAAATTTAATGTTGGCCAAAGTGAGAAGCAATCATTATATTGCCGTTGCATCGTCCGGAATTGCTGGCACTCTGCTGTAAGGAGGTAAACTGCACACTCGGCGTTTGAAATTCCTCTCGATTTGACACAAACTGAAACTCGAATCTGAAATATACCCAAACAAAGTAATATGGCAGAAGTATTCCACAAAACGACGGCGTGAGAGTACTATGACTCACAAAGAGGGTTTTGAAGCCCTAAATAGATCTTTACAATATATTAGAAATAATAATTGTCAACTGAGAGGAATCACTTTATTGTTAGCAGAGTAATTCTTGCAGACTTTACCAATAGTGCCCAGAGGAACACGAGCGGACGAAGTTGAAGCCTGCGTGAAACGGTCTCATTTGTGGCCTTCAGTGACAAAACTGAGCCTTACCAAAAATATAGTTGTAGCAAGAATGGGTCGGTTCGACCGGGGAAGGACCACGTTCTCACAGAATACCAGCGTCAAATAGTAGCTTAATGCTGCTGTATTTCGCTTGGTGAGTGTAGAGAACCGGAGACCCTTTTTACTGGAAACGAGGCATTCCATTTTAGTCCTCACGGGTGACAATGCATCTGAATTTTGATTTGTAATCGAGGATAGATGTAGATGTCTATGGGCCGCAGCAACCATTTACCATCAGGTGGACTGTGTGCTCATTTGTCACCCTATCCTATAAAAAAAAAGCTTCTCGATCTCCCACCTCACATAATAAATTTGAGAGTTGGCCCACCAATTACGTTGCTGCGCAATATAATTTCCACCAAAATTATGCAATGGCACCAGATTGCAAGTGAAAACATATTGCATCGCAATGTAATCGAGGCAATTATAATGACAGGTTGTTCTCAAGGAGAGTCTGTATTTATTCACACCATTCCCCTAACACCATCAAATTACCCCTTCGAATTCAAGAGAGTGCAGTTTCCTATCAAAGTCTGCTTCGCCATCTATAAACAACTCTCAAGGTCAAACTAAGCGACAGTAGCCTAATGGCAGGGCGCGGACCGCGAACTCATAAAGGTCGTGGGTTCGAATCCACCATTCGACTACTGGCGTGAACCACTCGTAACACAAGCAATTTAAGCTTACCACGAGTGGTTAAGGGGAATATTAGTAATGTTTGCACCATTGTTAATATTCTTTATAAAAAAGACTCTTTAGGTAGCGGGAGTAGTCTTGAGAGAAAGCTGCTTCCCCCATGGTCAGTTGTATGTGGCATGCTCTAGAGTAAGCGCACACAGTATCCTGGTGATTCGAGCACCTAAAGGAAAAACAAAAAAATGTTTACAAAAAATACTGCGGTAGATGTAGTATTTCGATTTCGTTGTAAATAGGTAATGTGTCACTTTCACCAGATCAAAGGCCGAGCTTGGTGTTCATAAAATATAACCAAATTTTATTTTATTTTTGTGTTTATTTATCCTTTAAACCTCTACACTATAATAAATATTGTTATATTTTATAAGTATTTAAATATTTAAACATAATAATATATATGTAAAACCAATTAAAAATCCTATTGGACGAGGTCGCGGGAAAAAGCTAGTAATGTTGCAATTCTAAAATAACTACTTCTTTACTTGTTTATCTGTCTGATATTTGATGTATTTTTTATACATTAGTGGAATCTGGTTTGCCACAAATTTCGTATGAAGAGAAACACATATTATTTATAATTTTAAAACTACAATTTAGTGTAATAAAGAATAAAATAAATAAAATAATAATAAGAACTATTATTTAGGATAGACACTTTGTAAAACTATAGTCCCTATAGTATATAGTTAAAAAACACTCTTTTTCAGGTGAATCGTATAGAACAGGTGTGCAGTCTTTGCTTACAGAATTATATGCAGACGGAAACAACAAAGTGATAACAAGGATATAGAATTACAACCCATGAATACTGAATACATCGGTAACATAACACAACCGCCCTATCAACAATTACTAATGCTAATTTTATTCTACTTTCCGTCCCCGTATTTTTAAGTTAAGTAATCATTTATCTAGATTCTTAGTAAGTATTACGAGATAATCTTAATACGTATTACGAGGTACGTAATTACTAAAAGTGAGATTACTGATTGATCACTCATTTTATACGCCACTGTGCGCTCTTATTACTGAATACGAATTAAATTAACGTCACAACGATCGGAATAATTTATACACAAGTAATAACTGTTCAGATTTCACTGCATCTCAAATAGATAACCTATGTTCACTACTGAAAAGTAGTTTTACTCAGATATATAATATTTTAAATATCATTGAATATAATTCAACATTATGCAAGTATTGGTTAGAATTTACGAACTACTGATTTTAAGAATTACTAATCGAAATTTTGTATATCAGTGAAGTTGTTAAATCACCTAAAAGAAATCTAGCTATGTTGTTATTTAAACTCCGTAATAAAGAGCAATGTACGCATAGGTCCTCTATTAAATGTAGCTTTATCGACTGTGTTCAAACACTTAAAAGTCAGTATTTGAAGAGCAATTCATTCAACTGCATTTAGAGGCGAATAAGCCTACGCGGCCTATGTAACATTTTATTTTTATTTTCGGGAGGCCTATGTTCAGCAATGGACTGTTGTAATGATAATGAATAATGATCATCGATTTGTAATTGTTGTTGCTTACTTGACCCATTTCAATTGTACTGCGTGCCTTATTTTCTCCTTCGACGATATCAAATATGGACAAGTAGGTAACAATGTTTTAATGATGTTTGGGATTAATCCTCACTTATCAATCAATACTTCAATCGACAAAGGCACCCGTCCTCTAGTGCTATTTTTAAGAATATACATTGTTTTTATCTTAATACAGCCATCTCAAAACATCTTATTTGCTATATATTTATACATATACAATATCTGGATATGTTATTAGCCATTCATTTTGGTTGTAATGTTGCATGTTGTAATGAAATGTATATTTACTAATTGGTTGGGCGGCGGGCCTTAGGGATGCCGAGTCTGATTCCTCGGTCGAGCCTTGACCCTATTACGCGAGATGTTATACTAGATGGACTGTATACGCGGTAAGCTTCTTCTGCCTCAACAAGATGGCACAGGTGTCACGCGGTTCCTTGACAATGCACTTGCTCTTCCGAAATCTATTATTTGCCAAGGCTATGAAGGAATCCTGCTTGAGCACATTAGGAGGAATGAAATGGGGCGGATTAACTAACAAACAAATACTCAAGCAGGCATTGAGTTATAGGAAAAAGAAACACACTTACTGGGGTGTGACTTCGATGCGGCTTGGATGCTTTCGTTGCTACAGTGCGACTTCTGGCTGATCTCCTGGGGCCCCAGGGATGCGGTCCTGTGTGTCCGAACACTAGGTGATGCGGTTATTCCTGGAGCGCGACTGCTCGGAATTAATAGGCTTGCAATTGGAGCTTGCACCGTCTACAACGACCTTGATGCTCCGATCTGCAAAAAAGCTGGTGATCCAATCGCACAATTTCTCGGGAAGCCCATAGGAAGGGAGCTTCGAAAGAAGCGCTTTGTTCCAAACCCGATCGAAGGCCTTCGCAATGTAAAAACTAACGGCCGATGCCTTCCCCTTGGACTCTACTGCCTCCGCCCATCTGTGAGTTAGGTAGACCAGAAGATCACCAGCTGACCGACCACGGCGAAAACCATATTGGCGGTCACTAATTAGCTGGTGATCCTCAAGGTACCTTATGAGCTGGCAGTTTACAATAGACTCCATTGTTTTGGAGAACAAGGAGGTGATGGCGATAGGCCGGTAGTTTTTTCGATTACAAAGAAAGAGCCTAGAAGATCGGCTTTCTCCTTTGCAGTATGGGCCAGTGAGTCGTCCTCCCTGTGCAGAGATGGAAGAGATGGCTGACAGAAATTCCCTTGGACAGCCTTGGTGAGAGACCAGAGTGCACGGGTTCCAGAAGGAAGGCGAACTAGTTTCTCACCAATTCTGCCTATGTGCTGACTTTGCCTTGGCAATGACTCCTTTGAAGGACCTAGAGGTGGAATTAAACTTCTTTTTTAGAGCGCTGGTGTCAGCCCAGGCTTGGTAGCACTCATGCTTATAGCATGATGCTATTTTACAGGAGCGGCCAAACCATGTCTGAGATTTTCCTCCAATGGGCACCACAGAGGACGGAAGAAAAAGTTCCATACTCTGAAGTACCACATCAGCGACAGAATCGCAACAAAGTTGGGATCGTCCGGCGAGAAGCAAACCCGCCCCCAAGGGTAGGATGCAAAGAAAGACCGCATCTCATCCCAATCGGCTGACCTATGGTGCCAAACACGGCGGCAGCCTGCAGAATGCAACTGCGATTTCAGCGTGAGTCAGGCACACTCCGGATAAGACAATGGTCTGAGGAGCCTAAAGGGGTGTCGACGGAAATCTGATATCCGTCCGGGTGAGTGGTCAGCAGAAGGTCCAACAGGGAAGGTGCATGATCCTCCACATCTGGAATCCGCGTAGGCGAAGTAACCAGTTGTGTCAGACCATATGCCAAGGCAAAATCATGAACAGATCTCCCCGCATGATTGGTTAAACGTGAACCACGCCATTCGGCGTGATTGAATGAATAGAACATTCATTTGTCTGAGAAACACAGGATTGACTTAAAATAGATAAATATGTTTACATCGAAACAAGTGCTTTAACGACATTATTTAATCATTGAGTAATCATAATTGTAAGAATATTGACATTACATTTTAAATTCCAACTAACATAAAATATAAAATAAAAATGTGGGTAAATAAAAAAACAATTACATCAACAGCAAACAATTTAAAACATTGCACATTATAGAATATTATTGTAACATCGAGTAGCAAATGCCTATGGTCTTACTACGTGTCGAAAATCGAAGCACATCTATTGCTGTCTTAAATTACTATCAATGCATATGTCTAGAACTTAACGTAAATCTAAAATGTAAAGATTTATTTTGTTGCGCATGCTTTAGACAATCTTATTTAGATTAGATTATACTGCATTTAAAACTTTATTATTGAATCCGTATAGTTAAGAATATAATTGCGTACATAGTTTAAAATAAAATTATTTATGTACTTAGATTATAAGGTAAATTATATTTATATTTTATCTAAAATTATTAATTTATCAGAATTACTAAATTGAAATATGATATAATTATGTAATATTATTAATTTCTTATAAGAGAATTATAAAATTACGTTATATTATATCATTAATTTTACATTAATAAATTGTTACGAGTCGTTGCCGGAATCACGCGAGCAATGCCGAGCGCGCTAGCGCCGCCAGGGCGCGCCGTGACACGAACGAAGTATCCGAGCGTCGGCGTGTGCGACGGGTCTTGTGAGAATAAACTTGAGTGTTAAAAAGTATTAAATGAAACTAAAGTGATTAAATGTATTGGGGTATAATGAACAGTTGATTGTACAAGAGAATTAAATGTATTGAAGCATAAGAAACTTTCATTTTACATTCAGAAGTGGGATATTAATAAAAAAACTTAAAATGAAGCGAACAAAAAAATATAGGAACATTGTCCTTTTAAACAGTAACTCAAAAATATCTAGACCTCATTTGGATATCACGACTAGTGCTGGGACGTTACACATAGATCAAATACATAATAAAGGGTCATCCAATCACGGTGATTCTGAAGAGGATATACATCCTAATGTGTTACTTGAGCAATTATTAACCGATAAATTAGAAAAGATGGTTGAAAAGTTTTGTGGTGATTTACGGCCGTTGCGGAATGTTTCGGGTGAGAAAATTATACCTACGTTTGATCCGGATAATTATGACACTAATATTAAAAATTGGTTGGCAAAAATTGATCAGTTAGGTATGGTTCACAAATGGGATGACTACTCTAAAATAGTTATAATGCAAACTCGTCTTGTAGGCCAAGCTGAGTTATGGTTTAGTCGTCTTGACGAATATAATTATACTTGGGATCAATGGACATCTTTATTGATCAAAGCATTTCCTAGAAGTTTCGAGTATGCTGACATGTTAGAAGAATTAGTATCCAGGAAAAAGTTGCATAATGAAACAATAACACATTATTATCATGATATATTAGCAACGCCGCAACGCAGACGACGCCCCCTCTCTTGTTTAATTAAAGGGCTGCCACACGATTTACAAAATAATACAAAAGCATTCAAATGTGAAACGCCTGAACAATTCCATTCAGGTTACTTGTCCGCTTTTGAGAATTATAAAAATAAACCGGATCTGAGAAAAGTAGAATCGACCAACATAAGTCATACACGTAATAATAGATTAGAAGCGGAGAAGCGAAATTCTGATTTAGCCATACCAACCACATCACGTCCCTGGCCACCTTCGACCTCCCGGCGAATGAATTGCTTTAGATGTAATTCTACTGAGCATATGGTTAAAGATTGCCCTGTTCCGGATAGGAGAGTCTGTAGATTTTGTTCTGAAACCGGACATGATATAAATCGTTGCCCCAGAATTGAAAATATGATGAATAAATCGAAGGGCCAATCCGTGTCAATAAATTTAGTGCAAAACTTAAATGATATTTATAAAAAAAGCGTGGAGGTAGGGGGGAAGAATTTTTTCTGGTTATTAAGATGCTGGAGCACAGTTAAATGTAATATCCTTAAGTGCAATTAAAATATTAAATTATGACGTACGACCAACAGATGCCATTCTAAAAGGATTTACTGGTAATACAGTACCGGCTATGGGTCGAATAAATCTAACAATATTATTGATGGTTTGAGTTTCAATACCACAGCAGTGGTGACGCATATGAAGCTGCCTGCCGAGGTTGATATACTGATCGGACAACCTGTAATTAACTCTGAAGGCATATCACTTGTCACAACTCAGAATTCAGCAACATTGCAAGAAAATAATGTATACGATGATAGTTTCTCTGGAAAATATAAAGTAACAAGCTGTTCAGATGTTAAAATTCAACCACAGGAATCCATATTTGTGGAAGTTAATATTGTGGGGAACAGCACTACTTGTGATGTTTGCACTTCACCGAGAGTCCATGACCTAAATAACAAATACTTTGCGGTACCTGCTGCCTTACTAACTGGACAAAATGGATATTTACGCATTTATAACATGGGACAAGAACAGTTAAAATGGAGAAAAGGTGACTCGGTTACACGAGCTGCGCCGTGTGAAATTATGCAAAACGAGTCGACGGAGAAGCGGGTGCGAGGTTGTGACAATGCGAAACTACATGCAAATAAAATGAAGGTGCGTAATTGTTTTTATATATTTAATCTGTCTGTGGCTTCGAGCCTTCTGTCTGTATTACAAATTCTGTCTGTTCTGTATAAGTCTGTTCTGTGCTGGTCTGTTCTGTATAGGTCTGATCTGCACCAAGTTTCTTTCTATTCCACACCTGTTTCTGTCTGTTGAGTGTATGCTCGAGTGTAATATTACTGCATATTCATAAACGACATGATTTCTGTGCTAGTTTATATGAATTAGCTTGATTGTTATACATTATTGTTTTTTTTACTGATACTGAACTTAAGCCGCGGTAACTCTGGGGCGGAACGCTCGTCGTGAACTTCACGGTGCGTGAGCGGCTCGATCAATCTGTCATCTCATATTCTGATTTTCAACAAAAAAAAAAAGGCTTGTGCCATCTGTGGGATATGTGTGAGCTGTAGCCTTACGTATACTGTAATTAACAAGATATTACAATTCTGACGGCTCCTGAAGTACTGTGTGTTATTATCTCCTGTTCAGTGGCCGCTACATAACTTAATTAAGGCATAATTATACAAATAAAACGGTCAGTCACAGTTTTCTAGACAGTAAGTTTAGGCGGCTCAAAACTCAACCTAACTATTGATGATTTTCTGTTGTTACGCTTAACTTTTATTACATAGTTGTTATCACTTGTGCACATAGCTGAAATGACTGACCAAAGTTTGCAGCGGTACTTATAGCTAGCATTTTAATTTTTTTACAATTATGAGAATTGGTACATGACGGCTTAAATCAATTTTGCTTATGTACTTCCACAGAGGTCTGAGTTGATACAAGTCAACAACATAACGACTTTTACATCATCTAACTCTCTTGAGCATTTACGTACCTTAAAACTTGCAAGTACACCAGTTCCTGACATAGCTGTAGGCGATTTATCTGACTATGACCAATGTCGATTGTTTGAGCTGTTACTGGACTATCAAGATTGTTTTGCTGCTAATTCACATGACCTCGGAGTGAAAAATTTATCTGACATGACTATTGAGTTGACTTCAAAGACTCCAGTGTTTCATAAACCATATAGGTTAGGGTATAATGAACTCGAAATTGTACGAGCCAAGGTTAAGGATTTACTGGATGCAGGAATCATTAGAGAGTCGCAGTCTAATTACGCATCACTAGTTGTCCTAGTAAAGAAAAATAATGGAGATAGTTGGCTTTGTATTGATTACCGAGCACTCAACGCTATTACCGTCAAAGATCGATTCCCTTTACCTCAAATCGACGATCAATTAAATAAGTTATCAGGCAAGTGCTTTTATACCAGTTTAGACTTGGCACAAGGCTATAAGAGTTTCGTTGCAATGGTACCAGCTGACTCATTGCGGCCGTACAAAAGTTCTATCGGGTATGAAACGGATTCTGCTGATAGCGATAAAGATGTGGTAGATACGCATGATCTGATTGATTTGTTAGAAAGTTAATCCGTTATAAACTGTAAGTAATCGATGTACCTACATCAGTCATTTCAGCTGTAGCAAATATTCTGAATGTTATCTAATGACTCTTCGTGAATACCTTATGGTATTCACTTTGCAGGATGGCCGATGTTACGAGTCGTTGCCGGAATCACGCGAGCAATGCCGAGCGCGCTAGCGCCGCCAGGGCGCGCCGTGACACGACACGAAGTATCCGAGCGTCGGCGTGTGCGACGGGTCTTGTGAGAATAAACTTGAGTGTTAAAAAGTATTAAATGAAACTAAAGTGATTAAATGTATTGGGGTATAATGAACAGTTGATTGTACAAGAGAATTAAATGTATTGAAGCATAAGAAACTTTCATTTTACAAAATGCAGTGACAATACAGTGTTTTTAGCCTAACAGAACTAGTTCAAAGCATCTGACATGCTATTTATTTTCCGTATTTGATATCTTAAGTTAATATTTCACGAACCAGTCAATTTGGTTTTAATTGTTATTAGGATGTAAGCTTGCTACTGAAACAATACATATTAAACAATTTCCCGACACTTTTTTCTTTTTTTCTTTAATACCCCGTTAAAGTTCACTGTTGAATGCACACATATGCACCTAAAACCATGTTGGTTGTTGTAAGTAAAACTTACAAATACTTAAATGTGTACGAATAATGCGATGCAAAATTTTTAACTATGTTATAATTGAAATATTTTGATCAGTCTGCTTTATTTCCTCATTGCCACCTCCAATAATCCTCCCAATTACAGAAGGCTACAATATGATTTGTACATTCATCATCTTTTTACTGAAGTGCAGCATCTATTTATAAATTTTCCTTAAATGTAAATTAAAATTCATTTTATTTGTGTGTGTGTTCAACAAAAATAGGTCATACTAAGTTACCTCAGAAAATATAGAGTACTTAATCATTATAACTGTTGAATGATTTATAGTTCTTGATGTTAGACTTTTATAAAATAATCCTTAGAGAAGTTGAAAGCTGCTTTCACAAAATTCATTGCCGTAGGAAAAAGCATTTTATAATTACTGCAATTAAAACCGTTGCAGCGTGTGCTTAGACCGTAAACGTTGCCAACAGAGAACGTGCTATGTTTTCAAATTCGTTTGGACTGACGATTTACATCCGTTTTCAGAAAAATACGTAAAATACCATAGTGCACGAATAAACACTTATAAAACGAAATTTTTATACATGTTTTGGAAAGTTATTTCTGTTTTTCAACACATTCGGTTTTCACATATGAGGAAAGAGTTTAATATGAATTTGTACCAAATTTTAACACTAGTTATGTGAAAATAAATTAAATTATTTTATGTTTATGTTTTATTAGGTTAATTACATTGTAACGCTATATAATAATCACTATGCACAAGTTTTTTTCTAAATTAGCAACCGCAAATGTCCGCAAGGAAGATATCTCAGCTGAACAAGAGTTAACAATACAGCCCACCGTATCAAAAAGTTAAAATGACATTGGGCCGGCTCGTAGATCGAATAAACGATGAGGGGTTCTTCTCAAAACGGTAACACCGCTCTATTAAATTTATCACTTTTAAAAATGTAATACCCTCGTGTAACGAATAATTTTCCATTACAGACTATCAAAAGACCACTGCTAACATAGACCTACCGCATAGAATGCTACACAATGTTTGTATTTGCCAAAACGGAATTGAATTGTTACATACACGATGATTTAAAGAATTATCGAATGGATAAATGAGAATAGAACTTTACCTAGTTAAACTTATGTCGATATATATCGAATTCCAGAACCATATTGTATAAATATTGGGAAATCAAAGCGTATTACAGAAAATAAATAGAGATATTAGAGTAAGCCTAAATTGAAAAAAGAGTTTTATACTGAGGAGACGCATTGTTTTATGAACTCAGATAATGCAGTGATAGACGTATATATCTTTAAATCACAAATAATTAAGTAGAAGAAAGTGAAAATATTCCACAAGATTGACTTAAAAATATTGTGTACATGATGATTTCTTATACTTATATGAAAACATTTATAACGCACTTAATCGCGTTTAATTTAACTTATTTTTGAACTCCCAACGTTTTGGGTGCTTTGTAGCACCCCTGATCATTATTATAGTTCTTAACATCTGTTCAGTGTAATATCCCTTTAAAATATATAGAAGTATACAAGCTTCATTGTGAATGTGGTCTCTCTTATATATGGCAACAAAAAGATCTATAAAAACCCGCGTAAAAGAACGTGTTATTACAGCGACGTCAGAAAGCAGGCGGCTCCCATCATTACATCATATCTATCAAGACTACAATTTACTCGCTAAATAACATCGATTCCTACATAGGATGTTACAAAATAAGTTAATTTAAGCGCGATAAAATCCTTAGAAACATTTTTACAAAAAACTGGTGTATAGTGTGCTGAATAGTATAAATTTCTTATCGATCATATGTAAAGGTAATAAAATAATTTAAATTAATTTAGAAATTCGTATTTTAAAACGTTAAAATCTCATATATTTTATATCCGTAACTTCTAATTTAATATGTACTCCATAACCTTACTATTGGTGGACTGTATGTTATATCATACTTTTCAAACTTTCATCTATAAAAAAGAAACTTTCGCTGAAACAAAACGGTTGCTTTTTAATTTTGTCGAAAAACATTCTCATAATTGTATAGACTACCTTAGTAAGAGAACTAAAAATCAGATCTCAGTAACAAACATAAAATGCATAAGGACAGAAATCCTGACCCTTACAATTATTTGTAGATCTTAAAAATACGTGTGAAATTGCAACCTACGGTTCTCGGTACCCTTAATGATAAAAATAATTTGCCACGGTACCGTTTAAAATGGCACTTACATTCTTTAAAATATTGCAAACCATATATGAGAGTCACTTTGTAATTTCGAATTAAACTAATTATTATCTACTATATGCTCCGTAATTATGGATGCTATAAAATACTCGATATGTAAAGAATTTAAAATTGGTTAAAGAAATGTGATATACTACTTTAAAAATGTATGATAATTAAGTGGTATTTGCATCATTATAAAAATCATTAATCGTTAATATTGATAATTTGAAGTTTATGTTTACAAGATGTTGTGAACAGGATTAACAATGGAATGTTTCAGTGGTTTTGGAAACATTTAGTGAATGTTATAGAAGTAAGAGTAAGTTGGAAAGGGAGTTAATCGACCAAATTGGCGATATATTGAAGATGGCCCAAATTTAAAGTATCCTTAACCGAAAAGCATGTACTCGTATGCCTAAAAGTGAGAAACGTGTCTCAGGTTCGTGCCAAATGTAAGCCCTAATTTCTGTTTATGTTATTTATTTAACGAAGAAATTATACCTATACAATAAACCTATATTTATTAATACTGTGTTTGTTTTATACCCTTATAAATTGTATTGTATAGACATACTTTATTAAAAAAAAGCATTCTAAATAAAAATTAAAAATTATAAATGTGTGAAAACTTATAGTCCATCTGATGGCAAGCAGCCCATTACAAACAAATAAGGCTACAGAGTCTCTGTAGCCTTATTTGTTTACCTCTGAAGACTAAGATTGCTAAGAAGCAAAAAGGAGTAACGGTAGCAAACTCCCCATAAAATATAACCTATTTAATAAAAAGAATCATGATTGAAATGAAAATAATCAATTTAGCTCACAACGAAGATATCGCGTACACACATACAAGAAAAGACATACAATTGATTCGTCAACCTTCTCCTTTTCATGCAGTTTGCAAAAAAATTGTGTGAAAACAGACTATTGGGAAATAAATTTTCTAGATCGTGTACGGTTCAAATGCATTAATGTCAACTTTAACGGATATATTGCCACCCTGCCTCGTCCTGCCAACTCGTGTAAAATATTTCCTTTAGTACCTATTGCAGCAACACTACAGTAGCTGCAAAAATACGGTTTTCTTGCAATAACTGTTCAATAGGATACCTTTTCTCTTTTCTCGGAATATCTTTGGGAATAAAAAAAATTCTGCTGAAAAGCCGGTTTGGCTTAATAGAATACAGGAAAACATTTAGGAATTAATGAGTATATCATGATTACTGAAATTTAGTATAAAACTGCTTCGTCACTGGGAATGACCGTTTTAAATTAAAATGGACAAATAAGCACGTTGCATATATAGTATTGATAACTAATATATGTTTAATAACTGTTCGTTTCCTAAAGTAATGGTTGTTTCACGTTTAAATTAAAAGCCGGTTTGGTTATATATTTTTAAGTAGAATATCAATTTTATATATATACCAATACCAACAATATAACAGATTTTATTATATATAATACCAACATTATAACAGCAAAGCTTATTACAAAAATAAAGGATGTTTTACAGTGCTTCAAATATGAGAACAAACATAAGTGCATATAAGAAATTATAATTCATGCAAATATGTAATAACCCAAAACTAAAATTGGAATATTTAATATAAGGCATAGGTGGCACGAGTTTTAGAACAAAACGAAGTTAAATTGACTCCAACGCGATACGACCTCAAAAATATAGCTAAAAATGATTACCGAAATATTATTTTTACTACTCAGAATATGCAGGTTTCTCGCAATGTTTGTCTTCACCACCGAGAACGCGGTAAATCGAAACTTCAAATTTGAAATAAAATATGACTATGAGGAGTCGGCGTGGATCAAATTTGGGTTCCATACGTTCTACGAAATTTACGTTTGGACCGGTTCGATTATCGGCTTTGACACATAACTATCAATATTGTATCAATACATTTCTACTTATAGTGAAAATAAAAATAAACTTGTGTTTAAAATTTGCTTCTCTTGAAATTTTAGTACGTTTTCGCAATAGACTGGTCATTTACTTATGTGAGCTATGAAACCGGAACTGTCACAAAAATTTTAATACGTATGTCTGAAAATATAAAAGTTATCTTAATATATTATATAATACGACACCCACGGGGAGACATGAGATAGTTGTTATATTTACACCGCCACTACACTGTATAATAAATATGTGATATTGCATAAAACAAAGAATAAGTTCTTAAAATCAATAACATTAAGCATTAATATATTTTAACGGGCTATAAAACCTCTTTATTTGTGAGAAAACACTTCGTTTCAATAATTTGTGCTCGATCGTTAGCAATAATGGAATTTTGCCAACTTTATGTCAAGAATTTATATTAGGAAGAATCTACGAGCCATCTAAATTTACAAGTGCACTTTTAAAAGTAATGGAGAGATTACATGAGTAAAATCCTTTTTTAACACATACGTAATATTTTTCTATATTGTATTTAGCAATTTCGAACACAGTCATCTAATTCGATTATGTTTTTTTTTCGATTATATTATGTATTTTTCTTTTTTGATAACCTCCATAAATCCACTACTGCAGGAGTAAACTCGTCAAGATCTGAAAAATGAACTGAGAATTACTTATGAAATGTAATAACCATGCTGTAATAATTACATATACGATAACTTTTTGGAATATTTTAAAAGTATGACTTTGGGTAGTTTGCCTCTATGTTCTTTATCAACTTAACTGACGAATGTCCATTGTTATTATTTCAATCAAACAATTTTTGGGCGAACTTTTTTGTGACTGACCTGTATGCGCCGCACCAGGTAGGGCGGGCAAATAGTCATATACCTGATTATTGAGTGGACTGATGTCCTAGAGACTTAATAAAGGGCACTAAAGCCAAATTAGAACTTTTTTCTGTCTTTCTGAGTATTCATGATTCACGCAAAATCTACTTAACAGATTTCCATGTAATTTTGTATGTATGTAGTATGAAAGCCGTAGCAACTTATAGGCTACTATTTATCCTATTGCAGACCTTCAAAAAGTAGGGTTAAGCATTTTCCTTCCTCAAGATGTTAATTTCTATTTTATGTAATTGGTGTATTTTTAAACAAATAAAATATTTTTAAGTAAAGCCTAAAATTTATTTAAACCGTTGCGTAATAAACTAATTATAACTATGCTGAAATCTACGTTTCAGTTTTTATTAAACAGTGCCATCTAACGTAAAAAACAAAAAGTAGTCAGTTTTCCTCCAACTACTAATAAATTAAATAATATAAATAACTTAATTCTATATGTTTAAATAATTAAATTCATAATTAATATAAAAATTCTAACTAAAATAAACAAATTCTATATTAACTAATTACTAATTAAATAGATAATAGTGAAACCTATGGAAAATCATAATGTTAAAAGATTTTTTATATTTATTTGGTCAGATCTTAGAATTTATAATATCAAGAATTAGTCAATCATTGCGTAAAATGACAGCATTTTATAAAATTCTACAATGTTTATCGACTACAACAAGATATTATAACTTGATCAAATCAATGAGTAGAGATCGTTTGAAAATATTAACAACTAAACACAGCATTGCTATTTCTAAATATTATTTATTGTTTGATATCGTAAAATAATTTCATTATACACCGCTAGCAGCGTTGATAGAGTACTTTTGACAGAAGCAGAATTGTGAATATGTTCTACATCACCTTATGCCTAATTTATGTATTATAAAAATGTTCGCAGCTTCGTTTTGGGATTGAGCCACCCCAGTCGCACCTCAATTTATTTTTGCTGATTACTAGGGGGTACAGTTTTGGTTTTCATAATTTTAATTTTAATTCAATAATAGCTTCATTTACTTAGTGCAAAATAAATTAATAACAAGTAACTGATCAAATTAAACGCAATTCTATTAAAGATTTATTGTTGAAGCATCAAAAATTGTCAGAATTAGCATATGCAAACCGTGGGTTACTGTTTGCATGACTTATGATAATTGTCCATTTTAACAAAATTATTAACAAAACTGTGTACACAAATCTGTGATTAAAATGTCATTAGTTAAATATGTTGTGCGTCTATCGATGTAGCAATATTTCACCAACTTCTTATTGATGTCAGAGTATCAGTGAGTTGGTTACCCATGATTGATGGAATATTTCATGACTCTGTTGACGCAGCCTTCTTTAATTTTAATTAGACTTATAAAAAAATTGTCTTATATTAAGATATCTTTCATGTTTTTTTTTTTTTTTTTTTTTTTTTTATAGAATAGGGTGACAAACGAGAACAGTCCACCTGATGGTAAGTGGTTGCTGCGGCCCATAGACATCTACATCTATCCTCCATTAAAAATCAAAATGCAGTGCGTTGTCACCCGTGAGGACTGAGATGGAATGCCTCGTTTCCAGTAAAAGGGTCTCCGGTTCTCTACACTCACATACGAAATACAGCAGCATTAAGTACTATTTGTTTTCTGTCCTTCCCCGTCGAGCACCCTTCGTGTTTATACTATATAACTGCAGCATGGCTCTACCAGTAAAAAACCTTTTACGTGGTACGTTTCAAACATACCTATTAAATTTTTTGTGACAGTCCTGGTTTCATAGGTCACATGAGTAAATTAACAGGCTCTTACGAATAAGTACTATAAATATTGAAGGAATCAATTTTAAAAAACAATTTTTTTATTATAACTATGAGTAGAATTATATTAATATAATCTTGAAAGTCACCTGTCAAAGCCGAGTATGTAGGGAACCCAAAATTGATCCGTGCCGAGTCCACTCATATTTTAATTGCAATTTGAAGTTTCCGATTTACCACGTTCTCGGTGGTGAAGGCAAACATAGCGAGGAACCTGCATATATATATATATATATATATATATATATATATATATATATATATATATATATATATATATACATTTCTTTAGAATTTTGAATAATACGACTTTGGGGTAATTTGCCCCTACGTCAAACCCCATCCGAAGTGTATTCCATTATTTCTTAATTCTTTATTAACTTAGCTGATGGTCATTATTATTATTTCAATCAACACTCTTTTATGGAAAACAGTGATATACCTACTTATTGAGTGGGCTGATACTTTTTAACAAAGTTTCATGATACATCAAAACACTTCATTAAAAATGCGTCATGAGCTTTTGGACCATAAACCAGCAATGTGTCCTTCAGTTGATAACATCATGTTAATAAGAACTTTTATATTAAAATTAGGTACCTACTTAAAAATTAAGAATAAAACATAATGAATATTATAGTCCGTCTGCTTGTCTTTAAGTGTACAAACATTATAATTATGTTATATGTAGTCTCTACGAAAAGTTTACATTCGTAGACACTTGAATCATAATGGAATAATCTTGAGAATAATATTACAAAATATTCTGACGAAAATTTTTCCTTGTCAAAAATGAAATTTTGGATATAACATACTATTTTATACGAAAACATTGACAATTAATTGGTTTTCAAAATTTTACTCAGTTACCTTTAGACCGATATAACTAGGCTAGTTAATTAAAAACTTCTGACCGAATTTCATATTTTTTGTTTTAATTTTATTTAATTAATTAATATTTTTCATCGGCATTCCAGTTCAGCATTCCATTGACATAGAAAACTCTTATGTAGGAATTTACCCCAGATATCAGCAACCATTTAATTTACTTTAAAATGCTGCAATTCAATAATATGCGAGATATATCATGCAATTGATTAATTATCACAAAATTTTAAATTTTAACTCTACGACTAAAAATGATTTTTAATATTGGCTGACCGAACCCACCTAATTCAATTATTATATTCTTTTGTTTACTTACTTTATTTACTCGATGTTAGTTACCTGTATAAATTAATCGTAACTCAATGATATACCTATTAACACCGTAGCACGATAGTATTTCATGATAAGTGAATCTGCAATTATATTAGTCCTGTAATGGGCCACTAACTACACTAAATGTTGACACATATTGTTCATTTTAATAAATATTTCATGCTAGCAATAATTACAAAAATCAATATTAAATTAAAAGTTTTTGCTGCCATAGATATTGTCAAATGCGCCTTCTTTTTTGAATCTACATTAATTTATTTTTAAATATTGAAATAGTGTAAAATTTTTGTAATGTTAATTGTACATTCTTGAAGTCGTTGAAATGCTTGTAATCTTTGCTTAAAACCTATTATTTATAACAAGAGTTCAACAAGTTTCGGCTGTCAAGAAAGTTTGAATTAACTTTCTGGAAGATGTATTGCTGTTCATTTATAGCGCTTCATGTTGAAATTCCTTTTCAGTAATATTTAATGTAAAAAAGCGAGTTTTGTATAACCCAAAATGTAAATTTCATAAAAAAGTAAAAACCGACTTAAAAACTAAAGAGAAATAAAATAATTTCCACATAATAACTTTTGAAGTCTGTGCTAAGACAAAGTGTAAATGAATAAATCCCAAACTTCAGAAGTTTTTTTATACGTGGTAGAGCTATGCTGTAGTTATATTAGTAGTATAGCTGTAGTACGAATGGGTCGACTCGACCGGGGAAGTACCACGCTCTCACAGAATACCAGCGTAAAATAGTAGCTTAATGCTGTTGTGTTACCCCCCACCCCTATGATATAACCCCCTATGGTGAGTGTAGAGTGTAAAGGGACTCCCCTTTTTACTGGGAACGAGGCATTCCATCTTAGTTCTCGCGGGTGACAACGCATCTACATTTTGATTTGCAATCGATGATATATGTAGATGTATATGGGCCACAGCAACCACTTACCATCAGGTGGAATGTGTGCTCGTTTGTCACCCAATCCTATAAAAAAGTTATTTAATGTAAATTATTTAATTACTTATTCTTTATTGTTTTTAAAGTTTTTACTTTTTATTAAAAAAAATATGTTTTTAACAGCTACAGTCGTCAAACATTAACCGTTTTATTGCAAAAAGTGGATTATATTGAGTCTCATAATTAAATTAGAATCTGTTTTAGGAAAGAAGTTCGTAGTAAATATTTATAATAATATGATTTATTGCTTTATTTATATAATACCAGCGACTCACCCCGGTTTCGCAAGGGTGATCTCAACAACAGGGCCACATACCGGGTCCAATTTTGATCTAAACCATCCAGGGACCCATTCAAACACATACAAATTTCGTCAGAATCAGTCAATAGAAAAGAGCAATCGATTTTGAGATAATTGAATCTGTTCAAATAAAACAAGCGTTTACGATATTGGAAACTAGGCATAAATTTCCAAACAATTTTAGAATCACTAACGAGATATTTATTTATTAATTGAAATCAAAATGTATAGAAGTTTAAGACTGCGTACATTAATGTTCGTTGTTTTAAATAGATGTACTTTATAGTTCTACTGCGGTAAAATGTCGCACGACATAACACTCTAATCCGAATCGGACTACTTATTCGAAACAAATATTAATATTGCTCAACGATACATATTCTTAATAGTGTATTTCTTTATTTTCCAGTGTGTGCGGCGGGTAAGCACATTTGAAATCGGAAATACAAATCTTTATGGGACCGTCATTGGCAATCCGACTCAGGACGCTAGTACAGCACTATAAAATTATGTTCGAGCTACTACGGCTTCTCAAATAAAATATGCTATAATATAAATTCACATTAACTTTATGTTATATCATAACTTCTTAAGTATTGTGACAGACTTGGGTATGTCCTGATTACTTAAAAGTGTCTATGGCGACATTAAACTGGGAACAGGAGCCGCTTGTGGATGCTGGTATGCTCCAATTCGCTACACAGGTAAGATCCAAATTTTTAATCCTTTTTTATTACAATATAGAATATACTTTAGTTACCGATTAGTCTCATATCGGTTTCCATTATATGCCATATATTTTAATTTTTTTAATAATAGTATCTTTTATAAGGGTCGTATGTCCCTTATAAAAGATACTATTATACATAAACTTAGCTGCAGAAGTGAGTACGGGTACCTACTGACCCGTGGGACAGATATTGACCTCGGACTTTTTAAATGACCCCTGCGTTGACTTAATGAACTTACTTTATATGGCGTATGTGAAAATTAAATATATACTTAAAGTTGATGGTTTTTTTCATTCCAATATTCACTGCAAGGGTGACTGTCATCTCGGCATGGTGCCAAATGGTGCGTTAATTCGTAGTTTTACTATTTATATCAAATTATTATGTATGTCGACCTGTATTTTGAGCTCTTCACCTGCAAATTTAAAAGTTTTAAAACAGAAAGGAATTGTAAATTTTTATTAGAGAATTTTAAAAGCGACAACAAAAAAGCCGTTTTAACTATCCTCCCTTCCCCTATCCAAGTGACGCCACTCAGATTGTGAATAGAAAATATGATTAAAAAAAGAATGAACAAAATTTCAGCAGTTCCAAGTTATTGAACCTATGCCTCTGCCAAAGAATATCATAAAGCACGGTTCTAAGTCACCTGCATACATTTATTGATTGCACGTAGCATTTCTTAACAGGTCATCATTCCATCTAGTTAAGGGTCGCTCTACGTTTTGCACGAGGTATTATTGGCACAAGGCTGCCACTTGGGAACCTTCTTTCCCATCAGTTATCACTTTGAGCTATATGCCGGTTCATTTTCACTTCAGCCTACTCATCCGTTAGGCTGTGACAGTCATTTTTGATGAGACACAATCAGTGAAAGATGACGTCTCAGATCCATATCTCATCACAGGCAACACGGACTCATTGTTAGGGTGAAGATGTGTCGTTTCCTGAACGCTGCCCAGTCAAGTTGAATCCGTCGATTGAACTTTCTGTCTATGTTGAACTTAATATAACAAGAATCGGCGTAGATGTGACGTGACAGATAAATTTATACGTGGTAGAGCCAAGCTGCAGCTATATTGTAGTTGTAGCATGATAGGTTGGCTTGACCGGGGCAGGACCACGCTCTCGCAGAAAACCAACGTAAAAAAGCAGCGTAATGCTGCTGTGTTTCGTATGGTGAGTGTAGATAACCAGAGACCAGTTTTACTTGAATCGAGGTATTCCATCTTAGTCCTCAGGGGTAACGACGCATTTGCATTTTGATTCTTAATTGAGTATAAATGTGGACGTCTATGGGCATAATAAATATTTTAATTTATTTATTTCTAAAAATTTTAGAATTGCAAATCTGGGTTTTACTCGTAAATATTCATTTAATATATATAAGCCTCTACTCTGTTGTTCTTAAGCTGAGCCGTATAAGCTTAAGGCTTGGGTGTTTGCCTTAAATTTTTAATTTGCAAAGATTTTATGTACATATTACGAAAGTCTTATCTACGCCAACTCAGTTTGAGGACCATTGTATTTTTCGTAACAATTTTATGTATATCTGTATTTAACAATTGCTCGTTGAAGAAAAGACACAATCAAAAATATGCATATTTGAGTAATTTAATAATAAGTAAAGTTCACTAATGCATTGAGTCAAGGGTGCAATAGAACTTTGTGTGCAAGACTCTTCCCTTTTCTGAAACCCTAACAGAAATAAGCAGTGGATAATTGCCCAGCAATGGAAATAATTGCAGCCGTTACTATTACTTACGCTTCTTTACTCAACAAAAACAGACATCTAAACTTTAATAGAATAAAAATATAACACAATCTACTGACACATCCTTAAGTAAACAAACAGAAGACTGTAGAGAATTTCGGTAATCACATTTTGGAAGACCGTGTTCGTAGCCCATCGACTTAACAGGCGCTTTCAGTTAAGTCGATTAGCACGAAGGATCTAAATGGATCTTCACAATCACGGGAAACAATACTGTTCATAAATATGTTCCTGATTTGTTTTGTTTTTTTTTTGTTTCTTACATGTACATCGTCTGATAAGAAACATATTTAAGAAAGACGAGTTAATATTATTGAAAGAAAAAGATTTGTCACAACTACAAAATACAATATAACAAGTAACAGTATAGCCAAAATGGTGTTATTGTTAATGGCGCACTTGTTAAATAAAATTGTTTCCGCAAAAAAATTAGAATATTTTTTCATGCGTTCGATAAATCCCTGTCAGCAAACAATTCCCACGTGACTTGGGTCGCGGACATACAAAGCTATTAACTATAACATTACGAAAGATTTAGTCCAAAACTTTGGGTTTAGATATATAAATGATATGCGTTTTCATCGAAAATCAATCAAAATATTATGGTTGATAATTTATATTCTCTAATTCATTATTTTATAAACACAATCAAAATTTTAAATTTAAGTGAAATAAATTATTTTATCAGTAGAATATTATAATGTATATATTAGATTATTTAGAAATGGGTGAGCCTTGATTTCGAATCTGGACTGGAACATGTACAAATCTTGATCCGGTTTTGAATGTTTGTTCATGAATGTGAAACGCTTCTATGATACAGTAGAAACTCTGACTAAATCTGAATGGCATCCGTTATTGCACAAACGTATACAAATACCCTATAAATGTTTATTCGTCGGGCTTCTTCGTTGTGTCAAATTAGTACTGAATTGTGCTAATGTACATTCATACAAACTTTACAACTTTTAACATAGGTAGAGTCACGCGATAGCTTCTGCTGTTACTCGGATAGGCCGACTCGAAACGGGTAAATACCACAAATACACCACCGAGGCCTCCCTCTCACCCCGTGAATTGGTAATAGAATTTAATAAAAAAATACGTGTGGCACTCGGTGACTGCCGCGGTAAAGCTATTGCATAGCATTTTTTATCAACTTATGCAATTATAATTATTTATTTATTTTATTTATGCAGTTAAGTCTTTGATATTAAATCATGTTACACTTTTTGAGAGTGGTGACCGATAAGAAAACAATTTTTTTTCTCTTGTTGAATAAATGAGAAGTTAATATTGTTTAAAATTAATATCTTACAATACATGGAGGTTATTCAGGAATTTTTTATCATTCAGTTAGTAGCTAGTGTACACGCATACGTCTAGTCGCACGCACACAAATACCGTGCCAAACTCTGCCGAGTGCCGAAGTCTGCCGAACTAAAACGACGTTAGACGATGCACGGCTTTCAACGCCACACCTCCGTGCCCGTCGGAGTGGGGAGCGTGAGGTTTTTTTCGTTACGGAATTTCTGGATTCGGTCCCCGCGCTCAAGGCCCGCGATAAAAGCTATAAGCTTAAAAATAAAAAACTACCTCAGGAGGGTTCCAGCACCTCTGGTAATGGAGAACCCCTCACTAAGGATCCACGCCCATGCTATACTCATTTCCTGAGCATGGTTGAAGGCTAAGTTCAGGCTGCCCCGAGTATTTGGGGGGTGGGAAGCCTAATCCCGCTCACTGCTAGCATTGCATGGAGCAAACAGAGCCATAAAACCTACTGGCGATCCTGGCATGCTAGCCGTGAACTTCTGCAACATCTAGGGACTTCACTCGAACATTAACGCCCTCAACTACGTATCATCTGGATACGGCGCAGCCGGTCATGCTCTCTTTGACCGAGACACAGGTGTCCTATCCGGCTAATACTTCGTAACTTTTCTACCCTGTGTACAAATTAGAACACTTTCTTGTACTCCGGGCTGGAGTTATAATGCATATATGTCAGAGAAGATATTATATGTCCTCGACGTCTCGGCACTTTTGAAAGTTCACTTTTTGGCGGCGCGTAGATAGCGACGACCATCCACACGTCTACGGATGCCTCTGTTTGCCGAAATAAACCAAATTTTCAAATGGCTACAATTCCTTGGTACAAACAGATCCCAGCTGTAGAGATCGTGATCCTTGAAGATTTTAACGCCCACCACGCCACATGGCTTGATTCACGTTTAACTGATCATGCGGAGACATCTGTTTATGACTTTGCCTTGGTATATGGTCTGACGCAACTGGTTCTTCGCCTACGCGGATTCCAGTGTGGAGTCACCTTGCCTGTAGGTCCTTTTTTGACGTCTCATCTGAACGGAATTCAGGTTTCCGTCGGCGCAACTCTCGGTTCTTCGGATCATTGTCTGATCCAAATATAGTGTCACCCACGCTTGCATCGTGATTGCGTTCTCCACGCTGCCGCTGTGTTTGGCATTACAGGTTGGCGGATTGGGACGAAATGCATTTTTTTTGTATCCTACCTATTGGGGCAGGTTTGATTCTCGCTGGATGATCTCAGCGCTGTTGTTGATTCTGTCACTGATGTGGTGCTTCAGGAAATGGAACAATCTACATGAAACAGGAGATTGGCAGCAGCATCATCATTATAAGAGACTTTGGCAAAAACCCCTTATAGAACAATCCATGGGGTGATATACTCAGCAGTAGACTTGAATAGGCTGATTGGATAGATGTAGTAAGAAATAGAATTTAAAGTAGGCGTAATAAGCAGTCTTATAAAATTGTAGTGATATTAAGAACGAAAACAAAAGAATTTTCTGAAATAGAGGAAAACTTCATGAAGTTTATGCTTTTAATAATACGTCAGTTATTTGTATATTCATAATGTAATAATTCTTTATTTATTCAGAAATCAGTAGAGTTGTAAAATAGTTATCTCAGAATAAGGTGAAGACACTCAACAGAATATAACCGATTCCCTTCTTTTGTGAGAAAATCTATTATTTCGAGCCCTTTTTTTAGTATTTTTTTAAAAATATGAAAATTTTAATTAAACTAATTTCATAAAAAAAATTAATTAAAACCGAGCAAAGCTCGGTCATCCAGGTACTTACTCTAAATCAAGATTCTACAAGACATTATGCTATGAAAATAGCTAATTACTGACATCATCCATAGTATAAACAGATTATTTATCGATATACCTACAGACATTTTTTAAAAACATACATGGTAAGCTTTTATTATTTCTTTAGTAGAAACAACATAAAAATTGGTGTAATCTAGCCAGAACAAATTTACTAATAAAGTCCAGATGTCGTGTTAACCGCATTCCACATGAGAAAATTACAAGATCGAGGCGACAACGCCGCTGGCCCCGATCCAAATAGCTGGTTGAATCAGCTACCGCATTTCTCGTCCGATAAATTCTTTTGATGCCACCAACATTTTAAAACTCTTACACCAGTTTTTGCTGAAATTACTTCAAAAAGTAGGGTTTATAACGTACGGTACGGTACGGTAAATTTTGGGTTTGTTGATTCCTTGAATTTTTTTAAATTTTCTCTTTTCTGTTTGAACAATATATAAGCACTGAAGGTAAGTCCTGGTCTGTTTTTATTATGAATATATTTTTTTCTGTTTTTTATTAATTGGTATTTTTTAAACAAATTTATTATTTATCATTAAGTAAGTAATAAAGTTATTAGTACTAAAAATAAAAAAATGGTTGACTACCCCAGTGCTTTGTATATTTTATAGTATTTAGTCTGGTATTAATAAGATGTTTATTAGGTCAATCTATCAGAAACTATAGAACAGAACCCATAGATCGCCTCGTAGGGGAGATATTTGTCATAGTTGCCACGCTTAGCAAGTGAGTTGGTAACCGCAGCTTCTTTTAGTCGTTATTAGGAAGACACTGCTCCCCACCTCCTGATTTGTTTTCATCTGTCGCCTCTTACAACACCCATGGGATGATATGGGGTAGTAGAGATTCTTACACCGATAGTACTCGGTTTATTATATGATATATAATACTATATATCATATATATATATATATATATATATATATATATATATATATATATTATATATATGTCTGTCTCGTTCGTCTAGTGGTAGTAGTAGTGCGACTGCTGATCATGACGCCCTGGGTTCGAATCTCAGGTCGGGCCAAAAAATCAATTATTAAGTTTTTCCGTCAAGAAATTCTCAGTAGTTGCTTGGAGTCAGAAAGTTGGCGGTGTCTCACCCCCGTACCTTGAAAAGCACGTAAAGCCGTTGGTCCTGCAACTGATCTCTCTCCGGTCGTATCGGTTTACCGTCTACTCGGATTATGAGAGTGAGGGAATAGAGAGTGCACCTGTGCTTGCGCATAGACTTGGGCACTATAATCCTGTCCTGCGCTGATGGCTAGCCTCCGTTGAGGCAGGCCGCCGTGGCCGAAAATTCGGTCTGTATTAATTATATGATTTTAGTATATATATATATAATTTAGAATACACACCCTAGCAACTATACCAAATCTATACATTTTAATAATTTTTATGTCGCTTTATGTAAACCTTTTCTATTATTTACATAAGTAATCGTGATTTGAGTGCACTCGATGTCGTACCCTTAGCTTTTTGTTACTCTCGTCAAACCGTTGTCAAGGACCTCCTTTTTAACTCTTCGTAAAAATATTTCACTAGCCTTTTTGCCATCAAATATTTTAATATATATTTATATAAATGTTACTGTACATAACATGGTATGAGTTAATGCTACTCGGAGGCTTAGTGGTTATATCCACATTTATATAGTTTTCTTAGTTTTCAAATGGTCGCAGGTTCCATTTGAGGCCAACATTTGTACAAATACACAAATTAATTTTTACATTGGTTTCGATCTTTTGTTTCCTTGGCTCAAGTATTAACCTTCGACATTGGATTGTATCACAAAGCCGATACGGCAAGAATGGCAAATATACCTACCCCATTAGATAACGTGGGGGTGGCTTATATTCAGTAGTAGACTTTTGAAAGGCTGTTGTGGACGGCACTGATATATATTTTGAAAGTAAAATCGTAATGTCAGTGAATAATCCGCTATAGAAATTAAATAAAAATAATAATAAAAAATATAATTTCTTTGGCGTACATAAGAAAATAAAAATGTTCGTTTGTAAAATGTAATTTTTTAATTTACTCTCGTTTCGAAATGATGTTCATATTGCCGGCGAAGAAACGGCATACACAGTGCCGCAGGCTACTGAAAATTCTCTGACTCTGAATTTTATTATTTTTATTCGTGTACTATTTATATTTTTTAAAGCATTGGGTGACAAACGAGCACCCATTCCACCTGATGGTAAATGGATGCTGTGGCCCATAGACATCGCATTTTATCCTCAATGAAGGATCAAAATGCAAACACGTTCTCACCCCTGAGGACTAAATTTTAACGCCTCGTTTCCAGTAAAAAGTATCTCCGGTTCTCTACACTCACCATACGAAACACAGCATTATTACGCTGCCAATTTACGTTGGTATTCCGTGAAGGCTGGTTCCAGCCTCCGTCGAGCCGACTCATTCGTACTACAACTAGAATATAGCTGCAGCGTGGTTCTACCGTGTAAATGTTTTATTATCTTTGCTAATTACCAAAAAAAATTTTAATATCCATTTTATTACTATTACCTTAATTACATTCATTTCGATCATTGTTCTTTGTGCAAATATATATGATATAGGTCTTTCTAAGAAAGTGTTTGTTGAAAAAATTGGTTTTACTTAACATCTTATGCAGCAGATTTGATAAGCGAATAGCCTATATTCTCATTATAATGCTGCTGCACGGACTTACATCCTACTACACATCACCGATGTTTAGGATGTGGGTCTGATATTTCGGATGGACCCTCTTCCATCATTTCGGCTACAGGATTTTCCATCGGTGTAGTGAAGTTTAATTAAAAAAATTGCTAATTCCCTCCCCATCACCGGCATTAAATTATTTTATGTTATTTCTACATATATACATATACACTCACGCCTGTCACTCAGAGGGGTAGGCAGAGACCACGGACTTCCATTTGGCATGATCCTGACAAACCTCTATCGCCTCCTTTACATCCATATATATACCTATACACGGTTATCGATTAAGGATACTATTAGTGTGGTCCATTTTTAAAATCTCGCCAATTTGGTTGATGAAACCTTCTTCTAGGGCATCCCTTCCAGACTCTGCCGTTCACATCTGCAATATAAATTTGCTTTGTTACTCTTCTCTCGTTCATTCTTTCTACGTGACTAAACCACCAAAAAGAAAGAGAAAGAAAGTAAAACGTTAGATGAAATAAGAATGGTAGGGTAGTTGATTAAGCATATGAATAAGTTCGTGTATTTGGGATGTGTGTATATACAACAACGAGTGAATGCAGAAAATAGATTTAATTGGGCTCTCACTCTATTGTGAAGAATCAGAATGTGTCAAAAAAGGCACGTATGGTAATTCATAGTGCTGTGTTAATCACTACTTTATGGTATGGTAGTGAAAGTTGGGTGTGGCGGAAAAAACACGAAAGTAGAATAAATGCAGTTGAAATGCGATCTTGAAGGAGTATGCTAGGGCTGAATCTGAATGACAGTGAGTGAGAAATTGCGTGATATGAGAAAAATGTGGTGTGCAGGATGAAGTTGCGACAATAGTTAAGAAATGAATGCTTCAGTTATTTCTTTGCGGTTTAATTTTTGATACGTAGGTAAAATAATAAAGCGATTGTCAGATGTTTACGTTAACGAGTTGTAAAATTCCAAACGTTATTTATTACACATTTTTTAAGACCCTACGATAATTCGTTCTAACTTCGTAGGTTACGAGCAACCATGCATTACATTACTTATACACTTACTCCCTTCATTATATTATTTTGATATATCTAAATATAAATGAATTTTGTTTAAATTTCCTAACTGCTATTACATTTTAAATAAATTTAAAAGTTAAATAAAAAGAAAAGTAGAAGATAAAATATATCTTGAAATGTAATATTATGTTGCTGTTTTTACAATCGACAAGGTAATAATAAATTTTCAATAACAAATAGTAAAAATAAGTTAATAATAGTGGGTATTGTCTTCTAATGTTAACTTCTTTGTTAACATAATCGGGTAACAGAAATGTCTCAACGGTTCCAAACTGACGTTGTTTGCAGCTTACTGTCAGCCACTCTACACTCCATAGCTGTAGATTTTAGATGAACTATATCCTAAAGAGGAGCGCCGCGGGCTGAAATCGTAGCACAACATAGTTCCGTCTACTGTACCATCAGCAACGATACTGTTGAGAGTGTTAAATGTTCGCACTATAGTTATAATTATTTCACACTAAACACGTCTAATAATTAATAGTCTCTAAAATTTTAAAAGTTAACATGAACAGAGAAGAATAAAATAGTGGACAATCAGATGTGAGAATATCAAATTCAAATTACCATGACTCATATTTTGCCAGTTATCGTTACACAATTCTCGTCGTGTCCATAGAACGGAGTCTTATAGTGATTTAGGCTGAAATTAGTATTTTTATTTTTGTCTAATCGAATTTAAAAAATGTAACTAAAGTAATTTATGAGATATTCAGTCGAACAAAGCTTGAGCTCATTTTATCACCAATGATGTACCCTATATCTAAATATAAGCAAATAAAATACGTCAACAATACCTCAACAAAAACTGTGCGCGCGCCCAGTCGATTCACCTACCGCGTCTGCACTCTACATTCTGCTGAAAGACAATCGCAGCACTATATTCCAACGATTTAACATGTTTAAAATAAATAATTGTATTTTATGCAATTTAAATAAGACCTACCTAAATTTAAATCTTAACTTACTCTAACTCGTAAACTATCTCATAAATTATAACAAGCGATATTAAAAAAATGTTTCGAACAAAACTTTTTAACACTAAAAGATTCATAGACTATCTTTTATTAAAGTTCAAATAAAAAAATCGATTTTTAACGTTTATTTTACTTTTTCATAATTTTACAATTCTGAGTGTTAAAGGATAAGGTGATAAAACGTTTTTTTACGTAAAATTAATAGATCTAATAAATCTATCTAAGATCACTACTATTCGAATGTATCTGCAGATTTTTGTGAAGATTTATGTTTTCCAACGCGGCGGACAACAAACTCAACAGAATCTAATCTGAGCGACACGTTGCAGTAACGCTTGGGAAATAACATTCACTTCCAGTACATCATTTTATTTTAATACTAATATAGCCCATGGGCTATAGGTATGATGGCTTAATATGAATATTTTACCTCGCGAATTTTTCAATACGTGATTTTATTAAAGCGAAATGTAAATTCACGACTTCAATTTTAGTTACCACAGCTGAAAAAAAACATTTGTGAAAATAACAATCGAAGGTGCTTGTATATATAATATCCAATAACAAATCAACAACAAATCCAATAAAAATATGTGGTAGAGCCATGGTGCAGTCATATTACTAGTGTAGTTGTAGCACGAATGGGTCGGCGCGACCGGGGAAGGACCACGCTCTCACAGAATACCAGCGTAAAATAGTATCTCAATGCTGCTGTGATTCGTATGGTGAGTGTAGAGAACCGAAGACCCTTTTTACTGGAGATGATTCCATCTTAGTCCTCACGGGTGACAACGCATCTGCATTTTGATTCGTAATCGAGGATAGATGTAGATTTTTATGGGCCACAACAACCACTTACCATCAGGTGCTCGTTTGTCACCTATCTTATAAAAAAAAAACAACTTTTAAAAATAATTTATATTCAAATTTTGCATTCAGCCTGCCTTTACATTAGTATATCACTTTACGGTCAGTTAGTAACGAGTCACTTATATAATAAAATAAAAATAATTTTAATTTATGAAAATATAAATAACCAGTAATAATATCGTAAAGTAGAGAGAAATATTTTAACCCACATAAAGTGAACAATGGTTTTAACATGATATTGTAGACGGATATTTTCCAAATACTTCTCTGCTTTCACAAGTAATTTTCAATATTCACAGGATGTCGATATAGGTAATGGAAACCACTCAGAGCTCTTGAAATTGTGTTACCGCCGACTAAGTGTGTGAGGGAGCTTTTTCGGCTTAATTTATAAATACTGTCGCAGTTGTTATTTATTGATTAGACTTATTATACTACTCGTTACGTAGTAGAAGTTTAAAATACTTATAAATGTTAGGTTGAAAATTAAAAATAAACTTTATGTTTAAAATAAAATAACTTTAATCTTTAGGAAGACAGTACCGTAGCAAAGCACTGGTAAACTTAAGGGTTTATGTAATTCAATTAAATAAAAACTTAAGCAAAGATATAATCGTATTAAAAATCAAAACCACGAGACGACATTTGACAAATTTACAAATAAATAGGCTTCGTAGCGCAGTAGCTTAGCAACGATTTACTGTGCTGAGAACCGCGGGTTCGAATCGAGTTTGTATTCAAGTACGGCCTTCAAATGTGTATGGCCTACAAGAATTGTTCCGCGTCTGAATGTTTGGCCTCGTCAGATTTATGTATGTAAACTGCCTCTATGATACAGGAGAAAATCTTAGTGTCGAGATTACTTTAAAAAAAGAACTTGCATTAATCTAGTCAGATTATTGGACCAGGTAAATATGCTGATCAACAACTTCGAGCTTAGTGCTCCCAACAACTACCGTCATAGGTGAAATGTAATACAAATGATATTGACCCCACTTTATTTAATCAAATTCACGTCTCTTTTGAAGGTGCTTACACTTAGTAATTAAATATTCTATTCTTCTCTATGAAATATATAAATACACTAAATATTTCATTCTCAGAAGAAATTAAATTTTTCAAGAATGGTATTATGAACCGAAAAAATGAACACTTATTTGTAACGCACTAATTTTTCATTCATTTTGTTGGTGCGATATTTTTAAAGACATTTTATTTTATTATTACCTACATATTACAAACATACCTATCCTATTAAAACTAATGAAATAGTGTTGACGATATTGGATTATGAAACAACAAAACAATTTAAAAGAACTGATAAACTGTATGCCTTACTTAATTTATTTTTTTCAACAATGTGGAGCCCCAGGCTTTATTAACCTAATAGTAGAATTGAATGTTAATTCAGTAAATTGGCAGAAATTTTATTGGAACGTATGATACTGTTTGACTGTCGAGTTCGTCGAAACTTATTCTATTAATTTATTCTCTCCTGGTGGCAATAGTGTATAAATTGAGTAAAGAGTGTGGTATTATGCACCCCAAGCACCGCAGGTGTCTGGTGTGCGTGATACCGTATAAAGTCACGGACAAAATGTAAATCTTCTGAAACGTTATATTCCGAAGTTTCCTGTACATTTATAATCAATTGGTAGTTATAAAAACTAAATCAAGTACTTTATTCTTATTATTATTAGTAAAACAAGTACCACTCATTACTTAATTCGTTGTTTTATTTTAAAAATAGAAAAAAATCATCTTGCGGATTGTTGATACATAAAACAGAATAGGGTGATGTGATTGTTAATAAATAGATAAAAATTAAAATAACGAACCAAATTTCGCCAAGTCAGAGAGAAGAAATGTGTTTTTATATAAATTATAAACGTAGTGGATTGGAGATGGGTATACTCCAGTAGTCATAAAACTCCTCAACCCGCTCTAAACCATAAAAATGTTCAAGAACTCTTCTTCCACGTTATTTGTTATTTGTTAAAGCAATGTGGCTGGACCAATGTCACTTCAGTATACGGATACATTTATTTTGTTTGTGTTAGGGTATAAATTTAAAATTTATTATTTCGTCTTCATCAATATTATTCTACATCATATTTATACTTACGATATATATAAGAACTTGATTAATTCATTGAGATTTAAAATATTCAATTTGTGCGAAATATTTAGTACAATATGTAAGGCTTTTAATATTCATTCCGATTACGAGTTGTAAGCGTCTTAACTGCAAGTCGTTCGAAACGGTGAAACTTAACGTCGAAATTACATAGGTAGCTCATAATCCGCCTTGGGAGAATCTTATATCTAATATATATGTAGTCATTTTCATAAACGCAGAGTGTAATGTGAATTTTGTATTTTTTATATAATATATTTACCATAAGGTGGCAAAGTTGATAAAAAATTCTTCGTCTTCGTCAATACTTTAAGGCTACTTCTGGAAAAACACTTCTTTAAGTGATAACAAGAGAAGCATGTATAGGCCCCTGAGTATTATTGCTCCCCATCATAATTTGATTTCTGAATTTTGTTGACGTTTTTCCGCCATCAGTACTCCAATTACTCGTTTATTAGTTAGGGTGTACTTATTTTTTACTATCTGCTAATGTGTACTGTATACCATGTACCATCACGTACATCATATGTGGTTGCTATATGAAGAATCAGATTCTAATTATATTCCCCGGACACTTCAGGATGATAATGAATTAAAAATATTATAATATCTAAATAATAATCAACAAACAAAAAAATTTGTACTTCAAATTAAACTTCAGCAATTAAAAATCGTCGATTAAGAACAAAATTGCTTAAAACACGGCAATTAAAGCTGACAAAACATGAAGCAGTCGTTTCGAGTCATACGTATATCAGTTATATTAATATATAAAGTAATATTCGTTATAACAGGGAAGTGAATTAGGGGTTCAATTCAAATTGAATATTTTGAAATTCCGGAAGCATCGCTTAACTAGAGTGATATTTTTTATTAAAAGAAGTCAGGTTTTGGTTTTTTATATATTTTTCTTACATTAAACAACCAAGAAGCTAACAGTCTAACTATTGATTAAAGATGACTTTAATCTTAAACCGAAAACGAAATATATTAAAAAAGGACGTTATCTGGATTATAATATCCTTCAGCCTAATTTTATTTTTCTCGTTACTCAGTAGACTGAAACCAAAAAAAGTCCTAACATATATATCATCATCATCATTACAGCCCATCACAAGTCCACTGCTGAACATAGGCCTCCCCCAAGCAATGCCACAAAGCACGGTCCTGAGCCACCTGCATCCATCGACTTCCTGCATGTCTTACCAGGACATCACTCCATCTAGTGGGGGGTCGCCCTACACTACACCTACCGGTACGAGGCTGCCACTCGAGAACATTTCTTCCGCATCGGTTATTGGTTCTTCGAGCTATATGGCCGGCCCATTGCCACTTCAGCTTACTAATTCGTTGGGTTATGTCGGTCACTCTGGTTTTACTGCGGATATCCTCATTTCTGAGTCTATCACGCAGAGAAACTCCGAGCATAGCCCTCTCCATAGCTCGCTGAGCGACGTTGAGCGTCCTCATACGGCCAGCAGTGAATAACCACGTCTCTGATCCGTAAGTCATCACTGGCAATACGCACTGGTTGTACACTTTAGTTTTCAGAGATTGAGGTATACCTGACGAGAAGATGTGTCGTAATTTCCCGAACGCTGCCCAGCCGAGTTGAATCCGTCGATTGACCTCTCGGTCGAAATTGGACTTACCTAGTCGGACTATTTGTCCCAGGTAAACGTACTCGTCAACAACTTCGAGCATAGTGCTCCCAACAACTATCGGCATATGTGTGACATTGTCCATGTTCATCTTAAGACCTATCCGTTGGGAGACACCATTGAGGTCATTGAGCATAGTGCTAAGGTTCTCCAGCGATTCTGCCATAAGGACTATATCGTCGGCAAATCGAAGGTGAGTGATGTACTCGCCATTGATGTTAGTACCGTCCTTTCCAGTCCAGTAGCTTGAAAACGTCTTCCAACGCAGCGGTGAAGAGTTTCGGGGATATAACGTCACCTTGTCTTACACCTCTCTGCAGTTGGATAGGATACGAACTCTGGTTCTGTACTCGGATAGCCATTGTAGCACTACTGTACAAACACTTCAGCACTTCGATATACCGACAGTCAACTAGGCACCGCTGAAGGGACTGTAGCACCGCCCAAATTTCGACGAAATCAAAGGCTTTCTCATAGTCCACATACGCCAGGCAAAGTGGCAGATTGTACTCTTCGGTCGGTCGGTATGTGGTCTATGGTACTGAAGCCTTTTCGGAATGATCAATTTAAAATACGATTAGCAACACTTTTTTAATTAACACTTTTTTAAATAGAAAAGGAACTGTGTAATATTTTAGAACATTTTTACACTATGTAACTAAAAAACCTAAGTAAGACAAAATGATTACCATATATTATTTATCCAATACAAACGAATAATGAAGTAACGTAAAATACTAAGAATACGGTTAAGTGTTCCTTTTACGAAGGTTTCTTGTTAGCAAGAAACGTACGCTGGGTTTAAACGAGAACTGGGTACAAATTAAGCATTAGTATGTATTGGCAAGGAAACCTAATTTCGTGGCCCAAGGAGCGAAAAATTTTACGAAATTATTTTAGGACACAATAATAAAATACATAAATAACATTCCATGGCTTAAGTTGAAATTCTATAAAAGATGTGCCAAAAATCATCGGGCATTACGTTGGAATTGGATCATCATCATCATCATCATTCATCAAGCTCACCGCTGATCATAGGCTACCCCCAAGAAATGCTACAAAGCAATGTCCTGAGCCACCTGTATACATAGACTTCCTGCATCTATCAGGTTGGTTTTAATGACAACTTTACTTTATTAAAGTCAATTCATAAATTTCTGCATCACTATTTTATATGTTTTAAGAAAAATACAATCAAATGTAGTTTTAACATACAATTAAGGAATAAGAAGTTTTAATTGCACATACTATTGTTAGGTTTTTTTACACAAATCACTTAATTTTAGTACATGTTGCGAAACGAAATGATATTTTAACAGTTTTTCCTTATGTAGTGCGCGTATTAATAACTCATATATAATCGTAAATAGGTAAAATCTTTTGTTTTCTACCGATCTCAATATTCCGATTTCGTAAATACTGTCCTGGTATGAAAAATTGTTTCATGGCTCTTTGTCTACACAACGGGAAGGCAGAAAATAGTTACCAATTTTTGAAAAAGCTTACTTCTGTATTAATTTTAAATGCAGAGGCTAAAGTTAATTAGCTGTAGATATAAACTATTTCTATGAATGCACAATTTTTTACACGTATTTAACATATACTATAAAATACGTTTAAATTACAACAAGGTTAACGCAGCTTGTATATTTGACATATTTTACTATACGTTTGATATTGTGCCAGTTATTGTAAAAATAAGGAAAATAAAAAAAAACTAATTTGGGGAATGTGGCTGCCTATTGATCATTAATTGTTATATATTTTAAATTACTAGTAACAATATGAATAAAATATATTATTCCATAAAAAATTTTCGTCTTACAAATAGAAGTGATTAACATAAGTGAATTCCCTACGCTAAGCGTATCCTCACTCAAATTTTTCTTATATTACTCTAAATATTGATATTCTTTTCATTTTTCTGTTTTTTTCTTCCTAGCCTTCCGAGACTAAATTCCCATATCACAACATTCATTTTATTCATAAATGAGAATTTATGAAAGCTATTTTAAACAATTTGGCAGCTTGCATAATACAACTGAAATATTATATACAAGTAGAAAAAAGAAGCAAATTCGGCGCAAGTGCTATTATTTTATACATCATCCGTACTTCAAAAACTCCAGACCCAATAGCGAAAAGAAAAACTAATTAAGTCAAAAAGTTCAGAAAATATTAAGCATGAACTACAGAGATTGCTACTTTTGGTAAGGCTAACTTAGGTTAGGTAGGAGTAGGTAACAAAACGTAGGTAGGAGTAGGTAACCACATCTTTATCTATATTATTTTTATGTCTTTATAGTGTTTGAAATAAACTTTATTCGGTCTACTGAATAGATGGTTAAAGGTAATAACCAAATTTAATTACACCATCATTAAATTTTAAACCTTGAAGCTTTGTATCATGATAATCTTTATTAAGTTGGAAGCAAAAGCCAATTTACGAAAAGGCTTTAGTACTATAGACAACATGCATATACAACACAATACAGTCATTATAGCAGAATTGCTGGAGAACCTTACCAATATGCTTGATAACATCAATAGTATATAAAAGGCTTACAAAAAAAGGCGCGTTCGTACACATTCTTCTCCGTTTAAATGTACCCCATTCAAACGGCAGTAGATTTGAAAAAATATAAAATTTCAAAAACATAATTTTCTTTTATCATGTAGAAAAAATAAATCTATTTAATTTCCAAAGTAGTTGTTGGGAAATTCACTAACCATACCTTTTTACATTGAACGATCGACGCGCTTCGTTGGTTATAACGGTAAGTTTATCTAAGTAGATTGTCAAGATCATCAAAGTGTTATGATGTGTTGTGGTACTAATAATTAGGATCAATTTTATGTAAATTTTTTGTAATATAAAAAAGTCTGGTTTTGGCTGAACGCGAGTAACCCGGGTTCGATCCCCGCCGGCACCAATGAAATTGTTAATTGCAATTTTAAGTGCTGATTTACCACTGCTCGGCGGTGAAGGAAACATCGTGAGGAAACTATTCTGAGGAATAAGAAATATTTCGAGATGGTTTACCATTTGGCGCGCGGCGGACTTCCTTGCCCTAAACCCTCTCATAAATGAGGGGTGGCCTGAGCCCAGCAGTGGTACGTATATAGGCTGTAACTTTTGGCTGTTTTATATTTTTATTACCTAAAACAACCAACAAGCTAACAGTCTAACCATTAGTGAAACATTAGTTCAGTATTAAACCATCCACGAAATAATTAAAAAAGGACGTTATCTCTTAATCTTCTCTGTGAAATTAGTCAGTCAGTCAGTCTGATGATAAATGGATGTTGTGGCATATACACATCTATAAAATTTAATGACAAGATAGAATGCGTTGTTACAAATAAGACTATTACGTTCTACCCTTCTAACGACTAGCAAAGTCTACGAGTGAGTGATGTATTTAATAGCAGTTGAACAGTTTTATAGTGATGAGTTTAAGTTTCCAAGTTCGTGACCAAGCTGACATAAAAAAATTTTAGAAGTGCCTATTTATTGTTTAAACTACTTTTGTAAAGACATTAATTTTTTTTATAAAACTAGCGACTAACGCTGGCTTCGCTTGGGTGGGATCTATTATCGTAATGTTATTTGTATCGTCAAAGACAATTATTTTATTATTTACAAAAATCTGAGTTCTTTTCCTTAACACGTTGACCGCTAAACCCAAAAACTATGTTTTTTCAATTTTTGAACCTGCCTTTTTTGTCTTAAATTTCATTGTTATACTAATCTTACAGTAAAATTATGTTAAATTATTTTGGTTTTCCATGATATTCCATGATTTTTCATGTGTGCCAAAAAGAAACACGGGGCCCATGATAAAGTTTTTACTTAAAAATTTCTTTAGAGTATATTTTCGAAACACGCAAACCAGCGATGGAATTGTCGTTATGAAGTGCAGGGATAAGAGGATTTCAGTGCTGAATGTTTTTTAAAACATTTAAAACTGAAAACCGTTGCCATAAAACGCAGGAAAATCTAGCATCGACTTGAATGATCAGACGGCGTCGTAGAACTTAGCGTTGAGACGTTGTACAAAATAGTAAAAAAATATTTTTTTGAAGTATTGTAGGGTATCAGCATCGTGAATGCTCACTTTTTGTACTCTGAGAATACTCGCAGAAAGGCTCTCAAAAACACAGAATTTAGGGAGGCAGTTATCAGAGGAATGTCTCACAAATACTCACGTCAAGAAGACAAAAGCCCACTAAACACCACGACCAACATCAAACAAGCGACACAGACAGGTTTTCAATATCAAGGAAAACCCTCCGATAAAGATAAAAGGACGTTGTGTTGAAGGCTATAAGATGTATGGAAGGCAAGGAAAACTTGCTGAAGTAAAACACAAATTTTTCAAACAAACTAAGAGAATTTGCTCTATTTGCCAAGTTTCTTAGTTAGTAGAGCTTGTCAAGATCACTTTGACAAGCTATACTAACTACTCTTTCGTAAAAAAAACTACTAATTATACCAGCCTGTTATATTCTATCTATCTATCTACTGTTGATTTTGTGTTTCTAAAAGAAATGAGAATAATACAAATAAATGTAATTTCTAAAAATAGGTGTTTTTTATTTTTGTCAAAATTTTTTTACCTAAAAGACATAATATAAAAAACCCACTCGGACCGAAAACTTCGTGGAGGCCAGAAGTAAAAGATTCCGTAGTAAAATGTATGAAAACGTGTTTCCTAGTGAATACACTGGCCTTGAAATAAAGGGTCGACCGTGTATTCTAAAGGCGCCTCAGAAGTAAACGCGGCCTCAGAAGGTAGAATTTTTTGTTTCCAAAAAGAAACACATGGCGCTCAACGTGTTAATATAGCCTAACATCACTCTAGGAATTGCTCTTTATCTATTCCTTAAGTTTCAATACATTCGATTCGGTCATTCCAAAGAATTACTCGAGGAGATAGATAAATTAAAAATTAACCATTTTTCACTCGTGTCTTAATGGCATACAAATAATGCCCTCATCCTCATAAGAAGTAGTTACTTTGATATAACAGATAGATACTTCAACTTCATTCATATCTTTGTATATATAATGCCCTGTACGTGTGTTTGTTATTGAAGACTTTCTACACAGCTCAACCAATTTTGATGAATTTTCTTATGTGTGTTTGAATGGGTCCCTGGATTGTTTAAATTCACAACTGAGCGGTATATTGTGCTGTTGTGAAAATCCAGAAGTCAACAGAGCCAAGCTGAGTCGGATCGCTAGTGTAAAGATAAAATAGGTTAATAAAGGCAACTTAACTTTCCTATTAAATTTAGAATATGAGGTGGTAGGCAAAGTAGGAAAATGCTATAACCAATATTATAATAAATAAACTACATAAGACGTAGCTACGTTTGCCATCAAGCTACCCTACAGTATAGTAGACTACTGTGCGATAATTTAAATAGTCGCCTAAAGGAGACAATCATTTTTGGGCCCACTAGAAATATTAACGTCGTTTAATGGTATTTACACCAAAAAAAGACACCAAATTATAATAGTAAATGGCCTATAGATTTTTCGAAAATGTAAACGGAAACAAGAAATCTGAAAAAAAATTAGTTGTTTTGACATTCGTGTTCTAATCATTGGCTAAGGTAATGTAATATTAAATTATTGTCTTAGAGATGTGCCGTGATAACTAGGAAAAAATCGAATCGAGTTGAAATTCAGGTAACTCGATTTTGAGCTCGAGTTAAACAATTCAAATTAGATGAACGAAGCTGTGTCAATATGTCACAAATTATTTTTATAGTTGTTCTTCCATACAACACTATTATTATTACTACACTTAATAGGTAGTTATATATTATTTTTGGTATGCGTATCGATATCTTCATAAAATAATATCACTCTAACGTTATGACGTAAGTCTTAATGTTATTAATAATTTGACTATCCAAAGTATATATAATCAATTTATATTATGTATAACATAAATTGATACAACATTATATACATATTACCTAATATCAATTTATTTACTACCTAATATATCAATAAATTGCTCGAATTAGTAAGTCGATTTAATCACTAAATTGTAGACAAACACTGCATTGGCCGTAAGATAAAGATGCAATTCGAGTAGAGTTTTGTGACTCGAGCCACTCGGGTTAATTTACGAGTATGTATGTATGTCATTCTAGTTGTACACTAGTTTTTGAGTAAATCAACTATTTACAGAAAAGTTTATCACTAGAGTTGAAAGTAGCGATTACTTTAGTTAAACAATGCTTAAATATGTACCTTTATAAATAAGTAATATGTGAAATTAAAACTATAAATCAATATCATAAATAAAACTAAATTCAGGTTTGTTTACAACATGCCAGATGCAAGTTTGAATTTGGATGCAACTTGTGATGTCACCTGCAGCGACTTATTATATATACAAGTAAATTAGTGAAGTAATATCTATATAGCACCCTCTGAATCTATACGATGCGCCGAGTTAACTCGGTAACTCGGTAAAATTTATTTTCTATCGATTATCGAGTTGGACAAATTCACTCGATTCACTCGGGTGAAATAAAACATAGTTGGAGTCGCATCATTATGGTAAGAACAAAATGGAGTTTTTATTTACAAGCATTATTAAACTAATGTTTAAGAAAATATGGATATTATCAATTATCAGAAAGGTTAGCCAAATATTAATTGACACAAGTACGTATGTTTTTCTCTTTATAGTTTTTGTGGTAAAATTCGCAAATAGAATACTTATAAGAGTTTATTAATTTACACCTATTCTAGGTTGTGAATATCTATTATTAAGTTTGTATATTTTACCTAAAACAAAATAAATACAAATAATAAACAGGTCTTAGAACCTTATTAGTTTGTTAAAAGTGACAAAGTATTAAGTTTATTTTATTAGTAAAATCTAAATTAAATACATAATAAATAGAATAAATGCACAAAATAATTTATTATAATGTTAAAAGAAAATTAGAATCTTTGGGTCGAGGGACTTAAAGAGGGGTTTGATGAGCAAATTCATATAACTACATTTGTGTACAAATAGGTACCATATGTATTCAGCAAGTTGCTTATTACTAAATGGCTTTTTCGTTAAGCCAGACACAGATCCTGGATTTATACCAGCCATAGTAGATAGGCAATATAAAAGTTACATAATATATTTATGTGTAAAAAATGTAGTAATTATTTGTACTAGAAGCAAATATAAATATAAGAATAATAATAATTTGCGTAAAAAAGTGTAATGGTTGTATCTATTATGCTTAGACAGCTGTGTTGTTCACTGTGCAGAAAGGAATATTATTTTGTCATCTAGAATCAGATATACTTAATATAACAATAATATCTTTGTCTCCTATGTACATGAAACCAGTAAAAATAAAATGTGAGACAACTTTTACATGGTTGAATATCATAGATGTTGATCAGTAATTACTGCTCCTGTATTTGATCAGCTGGAGCTGATTAATGCTGTATAGTTTATAATAATTTCTTTATTATTTAACATATGAAAAGGCAGATATAAGAAAATGCTTACAGAAATATGTAAATACAGTTTATTGACATTGAAGGCATAGTCTTATCTCATATCTCTTATTATTAAAAATGTCCTTTTAATTCCTATATAATATAGAAAAAAATAATATATTGATAAGAATTATTATTTAGTTAAGACACCTTTACAATTATAAACTTCTTTTCAGGTGGATAGCTTAGAACAAATCTGTATGCCGTGCAGGCTGAAAGCTTGCAGACACAAAAAGTGTATGGATATTGAAGACAACAGTCTTATATCATATCTCTTATAATTGAAAATTCCTTCTGATTGCTTACAATATCATAAATGTACATGTTACCATCAAGTTATTTTCAAAAAACCTTCAGAAATATATCTAACACTAAAATGTTTCTACCTATGTCCGTTATAGACAAAACATAAGAAACCATCCAGCCAATTTTCATGAAAATGTTTGTGTGTGAGGATCCCTAGATGATTTATATTTACATTTCGACCCGGTAGATGGCGCTGTTGTCGAGATCCATAATTCACCAGTGCTGCAGCTGAGCCGCATCGCTCGTAATAAATACATTTAAATTAAGCCTGTGTTTTTGTAATCCTTACACAAACAGTTTGAAACATCTTACTTCCTCACTATTTATCATTGTGTAATAACATAGATAAGGCATGTTAATTCCTAGTCATTTTATTATGATGTATACTACTTACTAATCAACCAAAACATATTAAAACAATGTCTTGACACCACTCCTGTCTATATGTGTCAGTCAATCATCAAAGTTCAAAAAATTTATTAAATTAAGTTTGTATAAAAGGGGTTATTATAGTATAAAGGAATTTATGGCTGACAATAACCCGTGGGTAAGGTGATCGCTACCAAGCTATTTCTAATTTGCTGTGTTGTTAATTATGACATACATGATTGTAAGCTGCCTTTTTTTTTAAAAGACCCACTGGGTATTTTGCTGGTTCTCTTCAAGTCAGAGGTTTTTTCCGAACCAGTGGTAAATTAAAAAAAGTGACTTTCAATAAGTATTATTTATAATCTAAATTGAATAAAAGGTTTCTGTTTCTGTGCCTACTACTGTTAATAGAATACTTAAATAAATTATGATTTACAATAATAAATAGAATTAACTACATTATATTTTGTTTTTTGTAATACAACCAATTTAAAACATCTTACTGTGTGTTGGTAATATCATAAATATAAATAGACATTATCCCTTAGCCATCTTGGTATTTAGAATTACACTCACAATCAATCAATACATGTCAAACTTAGAATCCATACGACTTTTGTGCATAGACAGGCACTATGTTTTGCCGGAACTAGTGAAAGGTTTTTTACATCGATTTTAAAATATTTATAAATGCTGAATATATCTACAGCTTAGTTTTATATGTACTATTATTCAAGTGTGCACTATTTTAACTTATAATACCGATGAATACTACCAGAAAATCGCTTTCAATTTGTTTTTAGGTTATTGTTAGATTCATATTTTATTTGTTAATTTCTCAGGACTCCGTTTAGATGCAGTAAAACTAATAATTTTATTGTAATCTATGGATTATAAGGAATAAATCGACATGCATTTCATTGATAATCTTTAAAATTTGTAGTGGGCCCATTCTCCATAGAAAAATTGATTGTCTCCTTTTTAAACGCAATATTATTATTAGATTTTAAAAAAAGAATTTACTAATTATGTTATAGTTCCTAGATTTCATAGTAACTAGACACTTTGTTTTACGGAAAGCATATAATGTAAATAAGACTATGCTTAACAGAAAAATACAACCTCGATATGCACCATAAAAATCAATTTACAGCTCGATGACTTTTTATTGGTTTTTCCAACGTTTGAGTAACACGAGAATGGGATTGGAACATTGCATTAAATTCGAAGCTTGGAAAGATGAGACAGGTATTGCAATAACTATTCCTGATATTGCACGATATAAAAGCTCATGTAGCTCGTAGCTTCTCTAATCGCACCTTTGTACTTGTGATCTAGAGAATGCGTTTAAGTTTTTACGTTAAAAAAAAACATTGCTGTTGTTTATAAATTACTTCATGTGTGATCTAAATAACTAACTTTCTTATTCTTAACTTTATACTAAAAATAAGTCAATGAAATCCGTACTTCTCATCCGGGTTCGTTTCAATTCAAAACAAAAACACTGTAACTACATAGAAAGCGGTGAATGAAAAGAGTAACTTTTTCCTTCATAAAAATTGCTAGAGTTATTTATGTTTTCGGCCCCATCTATAAAAGGGATTTGCTTCGGGCCAAGTATTAACGAGCGATTGGGTTTTACTCGTATAATAATATTTCTTTGAACCAAAATTTCTTATAATCTTTTGTAAAATATACTATGTTACTTGTACGCAAACTTCAATAATTCTATTACGTTGTAGCAGCCAGGCTAATCAGCCCTAAACGGCAATAAATAATATATACCCTGCTTCTACCATAATACAGAAGGCGGAGAAAACATTTATTTCCTAATTATCCCCGGCTACTGAGATACTGCGGGCTGCATATCGATGCGAGATAATTTGACCTATATATTTAACGTTCTAATAAAGAAACAAGAAACAGCCGCAAATATCATTCAGCGCCACATCGTCTTCACACGCCGCTATCGTCATGTACGACCATATTTAAGCCATTTCTTCAACGCCGCAGCTCGCTTCTTCTTGCTGTTCCGGAGCTGTGTCCCACGCCGCCGCCGCTTGCCGACTACGCGCGCGCGCGCCGGCCTGCAAATTTTTTATAGCTCAGTCCAGCAACGCAGCTACGAGAAGATATACACGAGTCTCACTCCGGCAAATGGAGCGCACATAATGGTTGTATTTTGATTAATTTTTATTGGTCATAATGTATGAATGGTAATTGGCTAGGCAAATAAAAATAGTTACTATTGGTAAACTAACGACGTAGCCGGACATATAAATATAGGCAGGGTTGACGTAAAAATATATTCCATATTCCATACTCCACACTCCATTCGTCTGCACATCAAAAGTAGTTTAATTTCTCCGCCACTAAACCACTCGGAGTCTGTTAATAGTGGACCTCATATCACCACTATTACGTCATAATAAGAGTATTACATATATGAAAAATTTAACTTTGGTCTTCAATAAATAAATAATAAATAGACAATACAAAAAAGCTTTCGTAATTTTATTTAAAGTTTTTTGAGTTTATTGAAGTTTACTGCTTAAGATGCGTTTTACATATAGCGCATCACATGAAACTAAATAGGTGGTAAAATCGAGCGTTAACAAAAAATGAAGCCAAGCTGTATGTATGTATGTGTATGGGCATACATGGGCTGTATGTATGTATGTTTATAGGCTGTGACTAACTTTTAACTACCTTAATCTATTGTATATATTTTAAGAAAATCGTTTTTCAGGAGTAAACTTCAGTCACGTGTCGAAGCTGACATCGACATTTTTTTATATCATGATATAGATGCCTGCCATTGGTTTGCCTTTCCCTGAATTCGTCCTAGATTGAAAGCAAAACTATTATTTGAGGTATTATTACTATTATATTAAGGTATATTATATGGTATTACACAAAAAATATAACAATTTATTATTGTAAATAGCCTAAATATTTTTTTTAAATCTAAACGAATTCAAAAATCTAAAAAAGAAAGAGCTGTTTAGATGTTTGCGTTCAGGTCAATTTTCTGATAATGTAATATTAAAAAAAATATTTTAGTAGAGGTGTGCCAACTCAGAAGAAATCCGACTCAAATTAACTTGAACTGAAATTCAGTTACGAGTCGAGTTCAATTCGAGTTATGTAACTCAAATTGGCTGAACGAAGCTGAGTCAATTTGTCACAAATTATTTTTATGTTCGTTGTTCTATCCACCACAATTATATTTACTAAACTTAATAGGTAAGTATATATTTTTGTTTTGCGTATAGACAATCTTCATAAAATAATATCACTCTAACTTCATGACGTAGGTATTAACGCTATAAATAATTTAACTAACATAACAATATTAATATATTGCTCGAATTAGTAAGTCCAGTACATCACTAAAATGGAAGTTAAACACTACATTGACCGTAAAATGAAGATGCGACTTGAGTAGAATTTTGACTCGACTGACTGACTCGAGTCACTCGGATTGATTTATCATGTCACTCTAGTTGTACTCATTGGGGCAGCGCGGTGGACACTACCTTGCCCTAAAACCCTCTCAGAAATGAGGGGAGGCCTGTGCCCAGCAGTGGGACGTATATAGGCTGTAACTTTACTTTTACTTTTTTTCAAGTCAAGAGTCGCAATTACTTTAGTTAAAATATTTTTAAATACACGCCTTAATATATGTGGCAATGATTTCTTATATTTTCGCGAGCACTACATATTTAAATAATATTAGTTTTTACCGATTTTATCATGTATATTAACTTTTTATATACCCGAGGTTTCGAGTACTTTACTGCACCCATGGTCACAGGGGGGACTGAGATGTTCAACATCCAGATGTCATAGTTAACCGCGATTACCACAGATTAAAATTATTAATTTTTGTTCCGATCTGCACAGTATGAACTTATACGAGTTGTATTCTGAAGTTTTGCAGTTGTATACTTGGATTGGGATTTAATTTTATTAATTATAGGATCCCAAGCAGGTAGTACCCAGCCTCCTTCTCTATCGAAATTAGGATGTTTTTTTAATTTCAATAGCCTCTCGTATCGTCCGTGGTAGGAATCGGTATTCTTTCGCAAGGATTTGTGGTCTATCAAATCTGATGAAATGGTTTAGGCCGTCTAAGATATGATCGCAAACTGCAGACATCCCGGAACGTCGATGCTTCACATCAGCTATATGTACTTTAACGCGATTTTTTATTGATCTTTTAGTTTGTCCTATGTAAGAGAGACCAAACAATCAAGCTTGTACACTCTGCATCGTGCAGAGGGACATTACACTTGACTGATGGTAAAAACTGACCAATCTTCGTGGCAGCTTGAGGTATGTTTTGATGAAAGCGCGCTTCAAGATGTAGCCAATCTTGTCAGTGACTCCTCTGAGACATCGCAGTACGGCAGGTACACGCTCGACTGTTGCTGGCTTAACTCGTGCACTGTTTCGTAGGCCCCGCAGGACCCGAAGCTTGTTGTTAGGCAAAACTTTGCTTTACGTGTTATGGCTCGGCAGCCAGGTTTTTACTGTCACAGATCCTTCTTATTCTCTGAAACTAAGATTTACCCACCGAAGCTAACTGTGAAAGATAATGAGCCAAATTGATTCACCAACTTACAGGCCCAACACTTAGGAAAAATACTTTCACCGCTCAGGGGACACACCATGCCATTGCATAGATAACATTCAGAGAGTGAATATTGTTACGAGCTTGAGGTTCGTGACAATAAAAATTGCCGATAAAATTACCTAAATTAACACTTTAATTTACTTTACACAAATTAAAATTTAAAACACTAATAATTAAACACACTAATTCACTTTATTCCGCTCCGAAGCTTCGCTTGTCTCGCCAAATCTAATACTGCCCCGATCGCATCTTGCAGCGCCTATATATACAAATTAGCAATGAAGCATCCAGAATATTCAAGTAAATACGCGCAAAGCGACGAGTGTTCGAGTGTAGATTTTCTTGAAACTTAGTTCTTCGGTTTGAGACTAGATGGCGCTGTCAGTTGAAAGATTTGTGATGTCATTTTCTGCAAAGCTCCCCTCGCTCTCGTTCCTGACACTAGATGGCGCTAGTGTATGACGTTGACTTATTCACGCAACACTGCCCCCTCCCAAGACATGCTCGTCCCGAGCATTATCGGTCCCATAATAACGCGCCAAGCGATCCACATGGACGATCTTAGGAGTCCCTCTTGCGCCTTTCTGTATCCGGTAGGTCACATCGTTGATCCTGGTTACAATCCGGTACGGACCGTCACATTTAGCTTGAAGCTTAGGAGATTTCCCTTTGCTGCGGACTGGATTGTGCAACCACACTAATGAACCTTCGTTGAACCCTTTATTGTTCATTTTGCGGTCGTACCGGGTTTTCATTTTCTCAGACATTTGCTGGCCCGATTGTCTAACCTGCTCATAAATGTCATTCATTTTGTTCCGCAAGTCATTTGCATAATCGGTTATACTGCGTGGGGCATCAGGTGGTATCCCGGTCTGCCGGCAGCCGTAATTCTCTTCCAAAGTTTGCGAAAGCTGGTGTCACTCCTGTACTTTCGTGAACAGAACTTCGATATGACAACAAAAACGGTTGTATGTGCTTGTCCCAATCTCGTTGCCGATTGTCTACAACTTTTGCTAGGTACCTCTCCAATGTCTGATTAAATCGTTCCACCATTCCATCAGATTGCGGGTGATAAGAAGTCGTTCTTGTTTTATGAGTACCCATAACTCGGCAAGTTTCCTGGAATATTTGAGACTCAAAATTCCTTCCTTGATCGCTGTGAATCTCTAAAGGTACTCCAAAACGACAGAAGACTTCATGAACTAGTTTATCTGCAACTGTTGAAGCTTCTTGATTTGGAATGGCGAAAACTTCTGGCCACTTTGTGAAGTAATCCATCACAACCATGAAATACTTGTTACCGCTTTCACTCTCCGGAAACGGCCCCGCCACGTCAATGGCTATTCTCTCACATGGTGCACCAACATTGTACAACTTCAATGCACCTCTACTACGAGTCTGAGGTCCCTTTACAGCCGCACAACTTGTACATTTGCGACACAAGTCCTCAACATCGTTTCGACAGTGGACCAAATAAAACCGTTCTCGGATCTTCAGTAGAGTTCGTTTAACTCCCAGATGGCCTCCGGAACAATCATTATGGTACAGCTGTAGAACATCCGGTACTTTAGCTTTAGGGACAACCATTTGCAAATGACAGCTGTCTCCCCTAACATTTTCCCATTTACGGCACAGAACTCCATCTTGAAGCAGCAAGCTGTCCCACTGGGCCCAATGTCGTTCACATTAAAATCTTAAATATTAGTCTTTATTACAACTTATATCAACAAATATTGTTCAATTTACACATGTCTTATCATAATGAAAACTTATCTTAAACAAATAGACAGCTAAGATAGAAAATAGCTTTATGCATTTTTAACAAAGTTAGAGATTTGTAAATAAACCCAGAAAAATATATGATATTGTCCAGGATAAATGCTAATTAGATAGTGTATTGAAAACATGATACCACTAATAAATTAGTTAGTTTTCTGTCATATTAAAATATGACAGAAAAAAATCACAAACAAACCTCTAAAAATTCATTTTAACTAGTAAAACCTACCAGTATGGTTTACTTATCATACCTAACAAAAAGAGCCCAAACTCGTCACACCTAGTAGTACTCGGAGACCAGATCCAATAGTGATTACCAAATATACCTTCAGGTCATTCCGTCAAGTACGGAGGTAAGAACTCACTATACCTAACAAAACGAGCCCAAACTCGGCACACCTAGTAGTACTCGGCGACCAGATCCAATAGTGATTACCAAATACACCTTCAGGTCACTCCATCAAGTCCGGAGGTAAGGTAAAACAAAACAGTAAAATTAATTTGAATTTTCATGTGGTTTTATTTGAAACTATTCTTTTTCACTTATTTTAGATATTTTGTCAACGAAACTTGGGTTTTTTAGAATTTGTGAGTTGGCATTTTAACTGTAAGCTCTGACACCGACAACCTAGTATTATATTAATAACTCGACACACCTAGTAGTACTCGGCGACCAGTTCCAATACTGATTACGAAAGTACACCTTCAGGTCACTCAGTCATGTCCGGAGGTAAGGACTCATCATACCTAACAAAACGAGCCCAAACTCGACACACCTAGTAGTACTCGGCGACCAGATCCAATAGTGATTACCAAATACACCTTCAGGTCACTCCATCAAGTCCGGAGGTAAGGTAAAACAAAACAGTAAAATAAATTTGAATTTTCATGTGGTTTTATTTGAAACTATTCTTTTTCACTTATTTTAGATATTTTGTCAACGAAACTTGGGTTTTTTAGAATTTGTGAGTTGGCATTTTAAATGTATATGTATGTAAATAGTTGACTAAGTTCCTGCTCATATTATAAAACTTAATTTAAAAAAAATATTGATAATTAAAATGTAGTATGATGTCCAAACTCCAGATCTCGTAAACAGTTTTGATATTAGTGAGTAGGTACTCAAAATATTAATACTAAAATACCTAGTAGTGTTGCAGGAGACCTCACGGAAAAGTGTTTGTTTGGAGGTGAATTGTCTGCTTGCTTTGCGCATACTGTGTTCACGCTGCGCTCTCCGACTGCCGGTTGCGCTCCACCCACTGCGGGACGCGCGGGTGAAAAACGAATTTGAAATCGTGCTAAGACCTCGTCTTAAGCAATTTTTATCTACAAAATGTGATAAGAGGCTATCGCGCTCTCACTATAGCAATGGCTGTCCTTGTTTTTCTTTTAACACACATGTTTGCTACTCTAGCATTTTATTATCTCTTTCTTTCTTTAACTACAGCGGAAATTTCCCAGAACTAATAATAGCAAACAATATTTTGAACTATTCTAATCATTTCTACCCTTAATCATTTAATATTTCGGTTCGTGTTGCGTAACCATTTGTTACGTAACACATGGCTTTAAATTAGAAACAATATACATGCATCCATCACTACATTCACATGACATTCATACATTCACACACTGTCTTAAGGTTCAGGAATTAGCCTTTCTATAAAAACATTGATTTTAAAACTGATTTAATGCTTGCGACGCTAACAGTAATTGTACATCAAATTAATTGCGTAGATATTTCCTTTACTACATATGTATTAATACGACTGTTCCAAAACGTTTATCTGTATATAATAATTTAGCTCGAAATTTCAATCACTAAACGCGATCATCGTTTTTTGATTATACGTTGTTTAAAATGTATTATATTTGTTGCCGCTTCCTCTGTGTTTGTATACTATTTAGTCCTTAATTGAAGGACCGAATCAAACGAGTCTTAACCTTCCGGGGGAAAGTAATATTTTTACTGGTATGAACTATAGAATTCTCTGGCAAATCACCTCATGTCATTGGTGGAGTCACATCTACAAATTAAAATGTTTAAAATTGGTTTTTAAGTGGAAGTTCTTAATTTTATTATTAGCAACATAAGAAAACTTACTTACTTAACACTCATAAACGTTTTGGATGATTGCAATGTATGTAATTTTTGCATTTAAATAATTTGTTGGGTAGATTAACTAGAACGTGAAATGTGAAAACTATATTAGAAACAGAACGAGCATCTGTAAGTACATAATTTTTCAATAAACTTAATATATATATATATATATATATATATATATATATATATATATATATATATATATATATATATATATATATATTGTATTTATATATTAAATACGTATACTGTATAGGTATTTAAAAAAATCCTTTAGGGTAGATTAATAAAATAGCAGTATAAAATCAATGTATAGGACAGAGCAAAAGTCTGTACATTACATATTATCTGTCTTGCGGTGCCACGATACACTGAATTGATATCATTGGTATCTATTTTACATGTATATTCATATGTTCATATTTACTACCAAAGTGTATATAATAGCATTGATTATAGCGTAACAAAACGTAATATAAATATATGTATGAGACAGAATGAGAGTCTGTATATTACATATGCGCCTTGCGGTACCACGAGGGGGTATACGAGGCATTGAATTTCATTTTATATGAATATTAATACGTTCATATTTACTACCAAAAATGTACATAATATTATTGCTATGAGTCTAATAAAAACGCAATATGAAATCTATGTTTGAGACAGAATGAGTCTATACATTACATATCTGCCTTGCGGTGCCACGAGGGGTTACATAAGGCATTGGATTCAATTTCACATGAATATTCGTGTTGTTTTTTTTCTAGAAAAATGTATGCAAGGGTTATTAACTTGCGGTAACACTGGCGTGTACACGAGGATATTTTCACAATTGATCTTACTCACTTTCGGGACAAAAGAGGAGAAAAATTATTTGCTCAAGTGATGAAGAAGATAAAGATGCTGTTGCATACAGCATTCTCAACCCAAAAACTTATCAGTAAATCTTTTTTATTTTTTTTTTATTCCTGTTTTATTTAGGGAGTTTTTTTTTCGTTAAAATGTCAATCCCATTAAAGCTAACTTAAAATCTATACATATGATATTAATCTGCACATACTTAATGCAATATCCGAGGACAAGGCATGTAGGATGCCCTGAGAAATACCTATATCGTACACATTTATATTATATGTCCTTACAAATAATTCCCTTGCCCCTCGGTTCTGCTCACATTCCATTAAAAATGATGTACGTCTTCAAATATTACTCCACAAATTTCACAGTTAGGTGAATCAGCTCTTTTCATCAAATAAGATTTTTTTGATGGAATGTGACCTGTTCTTATTCTACAACAGTAAATCTTGTATTAAGGGAAAAATTGCTTTCAAATTCTCCAAATTCCATTCTTTTTTAACAAGTGATCGGAGATAAACGGTTATGTGAAAAATGAGCCATATACTTTCAAATTTCAAAATTGTATGTACAGGTAGTCAAGAAGACTGGTGAAGAAAATAATGATGCTGTAAATAACTGCATTAGACTGTTATGTACCTTATACAATTGAAAGGCTTCTTTAAAAACAGCGTTACTGCTATCAGAGCTAACCAATGATTATAAAGAAAGCTCTTAAGGAAACCGAAGTGACTTCTTATTTGGTACAGAATTTTGTTTTAAAAAGATCAAAGTATCTTCATAAATCTAAAACAAACATTCAGAAACCTTTAAGATATTGGGACCTGCCTCCATCAGTAATAACTCACTAGACTTGCAATAGCCCCCAGCAGTTACTTTATACCAGCAGAGGTGATACTATCAAGTAATATATGGCGGGCGCCAAGCCCAACCATCAAGAAAAAAAATACAGAGGTAAACACATTTTGATACCTGAAGTGAAACACAAATATTTCACATGAATGATAAGTCAATTATTCAATTACTACCTACTACAATCATATAAGAAATTTGCTAATTTAATAGACAAATTAATATATGTTTGTCCAGCTATATTTTATGGGTAAATATATACAAAACAAATAAAATGTATCAAAAGAGAATAATTTTGAATCTAAATTAATACTGAAAAATCATATTCAGATTTCAAGTAATCCAATTACAGGGGGTGCTTATAAAATGAAAATCCTTTCAGTACATAATGAATATGATATTGTTTTTTGGTCAAAAAGCTACATATTCTTAAGTAAGACATAATATATTGAACATATTTTCGTTTTTACTTTGGATCATAATGTTTTGTTATAATCCCCATAGCTAAAATTTCTTATAACACTACAGCTATATCATATATAAACCACATGGGTGGCAGATAATAACCACATCAAGTGACATAGTTTGTAAAATTGACTTTGTGAAATATATGTATTTTTTTGCCTTATTAATAACATCTTAATATGTTAGTTATAGTTATGAAAGTTATCGTATACAAAGAATCCAGAAAAACAAAGGCGAAATAAAATAGGAATCAAATTCCTAAACCTATAAAAAGATTGGCTATAAGATTTTAACCAAAATTAAAAGGTAAACTTAAGTTCATACATTTTCTATTAGAAAAAACATAAATGCATGAAATTCATGGGTCAACCTTATGTTTTATGCACTATTCTCCACAATGTTCAAACGGAATACCGAAGAAGGAATAACCTTCTAGTCTTCATAAGCCTGTTACTAAATCATTGTTAAAAAAAAACGACTTATTAAAATTCTTACCCTGGTCAACAACTATTATGTAAGATCTCCTTTGATCTAATTTTACCATGCTGTATTAGTGCTGTTAATGAGATATTTATGAACTGACTAATCTTCTTCGATGGCTTGTAAAATATTCTACTAGAAGCTCGCTTCAAGATGTGTGATGTGATGGCCAATCTTGTCTGTGACACCTCTGACATATAGTACTGTACAGCAGGTACACGCTCGTCTGTGACCGGCTTCACTCGGTCACTGTGACGTAGGCGCGGGACCCGAAGCTTGTTGTCGTGCAGAACTTGCTTGATGTGCTGAAGCTCGGCGGAAGCTAAACATCGGTATGTATGGGTCTTTCTTCTGGTGTATAGGTATTATTATAAATGAACATATCAACTCTTAGTCATCTTTGCTTTAATCATATTAATTTAATGGTATTTGGGATATGTACTCTCAATCAATCAATACATGTAAATAGTACAAGTAAAGTACCCAACCTCATTTGTGCATAGACAGGCACTATATTTTGCCGGAACTACTAAAAGATTTTCCATCGATCTTAAAGTACCTATAAATACTGAATGTAACCATAAATTTGTTTTAAAAATATTAATTATTCAACAATGCACTATTTTAACTAATAATACCGTTGAAAACTACTAGAGCATGTGTTTAGTTTATTTTTAGGTAAAACTAATATTACTATTGTAATATATAGATTAATAGCTTGTCAGACAGATGTTCTTCTGCCCTTTTCGACGACAATTTGTCCTCTTAAAAATCCTTAAATTCGCAGAAAAAATTGTGGGTCACTCATGGGCAAAAAAACTATCCTATCTCACAAGTTGAACCAAATTGCACACAGTGTGCAAATTTGATTGAAATCGGTTAAGTAGTTAGGAGTCCATCGCGGACAAACGACGTGACACCTAATTTATGTGTATTAAGATAAGGAATAAATTGACATGCATTTTATTAAGTGTCGCTTAAATTTGTGGTAATCCCAATCTTCATACAAAAAGAAATAGCCTTCTTTCATTTATCTTTCCTATAATAATAATGTTGTAAAAGCAATTAAGATACATGACGTCTACCAACTCTCTCAAAAATGATAGAGAGCTTAAACCCAATGGTGGGAAGTATAATTCTACGTTAAAAATAATCCTGTTAGAATTTAACAACAATAATCAAACAAAAATTCTTAAACCTAAACAATTTTTCCTCGATTTTGTTTATGAATACTAAGTATGTAATTTGTGTTATTACTTAAATAAATTAAATTTGAAATAATTGTTACATTATCATAAATAGTTATAAGACTTACTCATTATTATTATTATTTAATTTGTATTTGTATTCAGAAAGTATATAATAAAATGGTTGACTTTATCACGATAAAGCTCAGCCTCCGTTTTAAAACTTTGGTAAAAATCCTACTATACTTTATCCGTTATGAGTACTTTCGGTAAAAAGTTTTTGTAGAAAATTTTAGAGTAGCGGTGTTGCTGATTACGGCTTTTAAAACGGGCACAGCTTTTATTCTGTTTTCATTTACATTGAAATATTTAATTAGATGCGATAAAATCTGTACAAAATAGTTTCATTCAATGTATAGTTGTATAGTTCGCATAAGCGTAAATTATTTTATTTAAATATTAAAACAAATTGAATATATTTTTGAATTCTACAGGAAAGTCTTTACTGGTAAATTTATAGTTTAAAGAATAACAGAAATACTAATAAATGAAATAATATGTTGTGTTCTAATGAGTGTTAATAATTTGGTAAAAATATTTTTTGTTATTAAAACATGTTTAGATTAAAACTAATTGATAAACCCGATAAAAAAGTGAGATGTCGTGATACAACTAACATAGCATCATGGAATTAATTTATACTATAATTTAATTTCGGTATAGTAGTAATTTCTAATTTGGACATTTTTAAGATACCTAATACAAATAATTATTTTTATTTCTCAAACCAAAACAATATTGAAATAGATCATCGACATCATTGGATTTTATTTCCCAAAAATAAGAGACGAAATTGTTACAGTATTTTCTAATATAACTAAAAAAGTACAGTGTTACAATACCCGTCTCTATTACTCTCTATTCACTCACATAAGACATTATATGGTCTTTTTGAGCTAATCGCCAATCAATAAAGTGCGTTTAAAAGCTTCTCCTTAAAAGAAAAGAGTGATTTCTTTGTTTTTTTTTTTTAATAAAATGGGGCTGACAAACGAGCATACAGTCCACCCGACGGTAAGTGGAAACTAAGGCGCATAGATTTCTACATTTACATTAAGCCTAAATTAAGAATCAAAATGCAGATGCATTGTCATCGCTGAGGACTAAGACGGAATGTCTTGTTTTCAGTAAAAAGGGTTCCTCTTATTTATACTTAGGGACCATACGAAAAACACAACAGCGTTAGGCTGTTATTTTACGCTGGTATTCTGTGAAAACGTGGTCCTTCCACGGTCGAGTTGACCTTTCTTTACTACAACCATAATATAGTTGCAGCGTCGCCATATTGTGTGTAGAATACAGTCGTGTATTAATTCACACATTACAAGTTCAGTGCTGAACATTGGCATCCCACAAGTAATGCCACAAAGTATGATCCTAAGCCACCTGCATCTCTTCATGCATTTCTTACCGGGTCGTCACTGTATCTAATGGGGGCCCACCCTACATTTAGATCACCGGTATGGGGCTACCACTCCACAATCTTTCGTCCCCATATTTTGCCGATCCATTGCCACTTCGGCTTACATTTTAGTTAGGCTACGTGCGTTACTATGGTTCTACTGCGTAAGTAAATCACGCAGAGAAATTCGGAGTGTAGCCCTCTCCATAACTCGCTACTACGACCTTGAGCTTCCTCATATGGCCAACGGTGAAGGATCATGTCTCAGGTCCATATGTCACCACTGGCAACACGCACCGGTTTTGCAATCTTGTTTTTAAGATTCGAGATTTATATGACGATATGCCTGTAATCAAAAGCCCTGAAAGCATGTGTATCTTGGCAGATAATTTTATGGATTTTGACAAATTCCATATAGTGTAGAATACTACGCAGTGAAGGCCACATGGTGCTGTGGTTTGCCATTGAGTTGCCTGAAGGCCGTGGCTCCGAATCCCACACGGAACAAGTATTTGTATGAGAAAAAAGTAATTGTTCCAAGTCTAGATGTTGGTCCTTGTCTAATTTATGTTTGTAAGCTGTCTACACGATACGAATGTTCTAGTGTGGGGATAACGTTTTCTTTTTTAAAAAAGGGAATATTTTACAATGCCGTAAGTCACACACACTTGTAACTCACTCGCACAGTAGTTTGCGATGAGATTGAAGACAAGCCAAGATGTAGTGCCATAGACGCGACTACAATCACCTACAATTAGTATTTTTGTACATGTTTTTGCCTCTGCTGAGATATGAACCGCAGATTACCGCCAGCCACATCTATTAATAAAGCGTGTGAACATATATAGGTATATTGACAATTGCAGTATAAGACGTCTCGGCATCTATGACGCTCTCCTTTGCTGGTATGAGTTTACATCTAGGGTAAACGAGATGTTTATAGCCATATCTCGAAATCTATGAAATCTCTTTGAAAATTCCTGTAGTCGGCTCTTTTCTTACGTCTACACCTAAGGACTATTTATTCATCAAAATATATAATTTTCTATAAAATATAATTAATGTTTCCAATTATTATTGTTTTAAAAAACAAATTTACATAATACAGTACGTACTAAATCTGTGTTAATGAAATGGATTTGAGAAAAGTAATTAGATAATTAAAAAATGTATATATTTGTGTTTGAGATTTTCGTGGAACTACTGAAAAAAGTTATTAAAATAGGTTCAACTTAACCTTGGGAATATAAAAAAAATAATCACGTTTCTCTTTTCTCTGTTTTAAAAAAGAAACTTATCCCCAAACTAGGAAATCTTCCTGTATTGTAGAGGCAGTTTATCTATATATGAGTATATCTATTTATATATATTTATGTATATAAATTGCACAAGAATGAACATACAGACCCGGAAAAATTATTTGTAAGCCATAAAAATTCTTGTTCCGTGCCGGATTTGAACCCGCGGCTCTCAGCACCGCAACTGCGCCATGGAGTCCTTAAATTTGATTTCCCAGTTTGATCGTCTCTTTTTTAAAGGCAAATTAATTAATCTATGTCATACATAATATTTAGAGAATGCCACTTCGCTTACTATCATTCGGAAGTCGTTGCTATAATATAATGTAGAGAAGAATTAAAGTGGTCTATGGAATGTCACAATGTCAGTATTGTCTCAATAATCGATTAACAATGAAACTTCAGATGCGCTACTATCCCTGAGGACTAAGATAGAATGCCTTGTTTCCAGTAAAAAGGGTCTCCAGTTCTCTACACTCACCACACGAAAAACCGCAGTATTAAGCTGCTATTTTACGCTGGTAGTTTGTGAGAGCGTGGTATCACCCCGGTCGAGCCGACCCATTTATGCTAGGATAATATAGCTGCCACGTTCAATTATATTAATACCAATCTTTGGGATGAATTTTTTTCCTTTTGAAATACATACAGTCCAACATAGAACCTCCTCCTTTTTTGAATACAGGTAAAAACAATAAGATGAAGAAAAATTAATGTTATTTAATAAATAATGAGTAATGTTAAAGTATTATATAAACATTTAGAATGACATTTTAAGAAAATGTTAACGTGTTGCCCCATTTGTACTAATTTCTGTTGAAGTGTCCCATCTACAAATAAGGGGCAATGAATGACTTACAGAGGAACGTGTACAAGCTATTGTTACTTTACAAGTACCAAGTAAAATATTTAGAGATTATTTTGCTTGAACTCTATAATTAACAATGCAGATTTTATCATTATACGCGTTTTATTAGTTATAGTCTAAAATTTGCATTTCATAAAACCATAACATAAAATATGCAATTTTTTGTTCAAACTCAGAATATCAATTTACCATTTTTCCACCGAGGTAAGGTCAAGAACGTGAGCCAACAATATACTAAGGATTGTTAATCAAGTCACGTGGGCAAGCACGGCTGAAAATTGTTTCATGGATACAAATAGGTATGTCCACATGTGTCTCTCCATATCCGAAACGGAAAAAAAAGATTACCCTTGGGACGTGCTTTATAGAAACCAAATACGTATTCTTTAGTACTGTTTTTATTTTTGTTTGATCAAAGCTTAAAAATAACTGAAACATATTTAAAGTTTAATTTTAACACGAATCAATATAAATTTAATTCTTATCAAAACTATTATTTGTGCCACGCTTGGCGAGCGGGTTGGCAATTGCAGTTTTTATTATACTATTTCTATTCTGCCTGTTTCTCTCTGTCATCTCTTACGATACCCACGGGAAGATATGGGATAGTGGATATTATTAACCACCATTCCATACCCTTCGTGCTCTTATCCTAAATCCCAAAAAATTTCAGCTCGAGTTACAAAACTGTTTAAGTACCTATAAGACTGCAATATAGCGGACGATATAAATTGCAAGCTCGTTGAAACCATCCATGCAGTTGGAGCTAATTTCTGCAAGATCCGCCGTAGAAGAAAATAAAAGCTCTCCAATCATACTCTTAATCTCATGGGAAATCTGTTAGACGGGAAATGAAGCTGCAGTCTTAAACAGATTTGACAGCACACAGGCAACAAAACAGACAGATCTCAAAATGCATGAGCTCATATTGAACAAGCGATCGAGCAGAACTAAGACTCCAAAGCCTTTGCCTGAGATCTGTCTGCCAAAATAAGGCAACTATCGAAGCTAAAGTCTGAGTGTGGCAGCATCGTATCCGGTTTAAGAACTACTATAGACAGCATATATATTTTTGAGCTATACACGTCATCGTTGGAGTCACATGCATTGTGAGTAATGATCCAAGAGCAAGTCTTATTCAACACTATTCCGATGATATCCCGGACGTTAGTTTTAGAGATATTAGAATGGCTGATGAGTGATCTTCTAAAAACGGGTAGAATACCGGTACCAGAAGTCCTTTAGAAGCTCTATAATTCCTTTCTCCATGGTGGCACTACTGTGGAGGCGTGGAGCAGAGGTGTCGTTCTTCAAGAACGGCGATAAAGCTCTCTTGAAGAACTTTCTAAGCCGCGTCTACGTGCTGTTTATTTTAATGCTATAAATCGTCTCGCAAGAAGACTTGACGACTTCTAGCAACTTTAACAAGCAGGTTTTCCGAAAAGGCTTTATTACCACATACCACATACATTCCTTTCAGCAAATTGTACAGAAGACCGAAGGTTACAATTTGTCACTTTACCTAGCGTACGTGGAGTATGCGAAAGCCTTTGTTTCCGTAGAAATTTTGATTCAGTGCTCAGCACTACCACCACCACCACCGATACCATCCATACCATCTGGATGACTGGCGGTCCACCATGCGATTTAAAAGAAGTTTTCTTCCTCGCACAACTTCCTTGTGGAATCAACTACCACCAGAGACTCCCGACCCCTTTCAAAAAGAGCCTCCCTTTTTACAAGGCCGGCAACGCATCTGCAATTACCCTGGTGTTGCAGTTGTTCATGGGCGGCGGTAATCACTTACCACCAGGTGAGCCGTATGCTTATTTGCCCCCTCCCCTATAAAAAAAAACTGTGAAAATCGATTCGATTGAGAATCAACGAAATACTTTCTAGGTAAATTTGTGCTTTCATCGTTTTAATTTCTTATTTTATAAGACAATGTATTTATGGAGTTTCATATAATAGTAGCGGTGTGAGAATATCAGCTGATAAACGAGTTACCTACAACAGTTAAAGGCCAAATTACTAAAGTAAACATCAAAAATAAACTTAAACAGCACTACTTATCTTTAGCATTACTAGCGTAAAATATTAAAAAAAATTGTACAAAAATGTCACCCGTGTGAATCTACAAACCCAAACGAGTTACTGTGGTTTTTGGAGTGAGAGGTGCATAATATGTGTTATGCGTGTTGATCGGTCAAATAGCGTGCACAGTAATCACATCGCGCAATTAATGTGTAAGTAGGTAGTTAAGAATGAATAGTTCTGTTCGAGCGACAGATGTCGAATCGCAGTGTGCGGTAAAACCAATGCTGGTTTATGTCACACTGTCACTAAATGTATTTAGATTAAGTTTCACGTGTAAATTATTTAAATAAAAAAATTACACTATATTGTTTCGCTATAAGTACGTAGGATTTATATATAAATATATTTATACGTCTTGGACTTTATAGTGACCTGAAGATGCAAATCCATATATTTTATGTTTTTATTATACTGTGCTGGAACCCCTCGATGATTAGAAATAGGTGTGCCAAATATGGCTTCGTTTTGATAGTTATGATGAGATCTTACCTCTGGACTTGATATAGTGACCTAAAGGTATACTTTGGTGAATGCTAAATTAAAATACTGGTTAAGATTAGATGATTTTTTTTAAAAGTAATAAATTTGATAAGAAAAAAATTTACTATCTAGTCAAGTAAAAAGGACTAGTTTTTACGATAATGTCTCAGTACAAATTAAACCTTTTTTTTACCTAAAAAAAAGTAAAAATAAAGTTGATTTTTGATCGTTTTAGGTAATTCTCTAAAAAGTTTTTTTCAATTAACAGTAATAAATTCTATTGTAGATTGAGAATTTTTTTTACATTTTTTCCGATCATATTATGAGCATTATGAATCGTGCATTTTTGTATTTTCCAAACTTTTTTTTATTAACGTTTGACACAAAATTATTGGAAAATTAGAAGTAATAGTAATAAGGTTATTTGTGAAAACTTGTGTGTATTTAAAATACTTTAAAATATTGACGTATAACATGAGTGCTTAAGGCGCGCACATTTGGATTTAGCAAAAGTTTTTATTTTTTATTTCGATTAATCATAAAAAGTATTAAATATTAAGCTATTGAGAGACGATCGCGGTGGCACAATCATCAATAAAAAAACAAGGTAAAATAAGATTGATTCTTTGTAGCAATCAGTACAATTATCAAAAAACCACATTTAACTCAGGTTTTTGCAATCATTTCAAAATCTTTACCCGATATGTGAAAATGGTTCGAATTTAAGATCTAATTACACTCAAAATATTCCATTGGTGAGACTATTAAAATATCTCTGAAAATGTTAAAAATCGATTTTTCACTAAAACTAAAATAAACATAAGATACGATTTATAAAATAAAAAACTGATAGACTGACTGATAAAGAAAGATAAGATATGTAAAATAAAAGACTGAGGATTTATTTTCTGTACCATTAAAACAAAACAGTTTTGTTCAACATTTGTAACTCAGATGAAGTAAAATTTACTTCATCTGAGATTTGAAATTGAGACTTTAACACACGAGTAACCATTTTTAAAAGTTTCGTTTGTCTGCCTGTCTGAGTCTTCGGAATGGTTGAACCAATTGCAAATTAACTTCACAAGCAAATAGAGAGTAACACCAGGAGTGATTTAGACTAAATATTATCCGAAAAATTTAGATATTTTATTAAAATAGAAGTATTGATAAGTCAAAACAAATGGTCTTTAATGACTTAATAACGCCACATTAATTGTTACAAATTACCTTCTTGTGTTTATAGTTCTTTTTAAATATTAACCCATTAATAGAAAATTTCCATTCCATTATTAGCGGGTTTTGGCTAGGTACTTATTATGTTGACGGTACGTGCTCCATGAAACGCCATTTCTAATCCCATTCTTTATTCGTACGGACTGTAGATGTATGTGGATTTACCAAAATATATCGTTTGCCTTTATGTAAATATTGCGCATGTTGAAATGAAGATGCTTGAATTTGATTGTTCGAATCTGCTCTCTCGGAAAGTTATTATTTTCACATCTGCCGCTACTTATGAAGAGAGTGCGCGAACCTAAGTATACACTTAATTATTTTTCCTGAAGTTATGCGAGCAGTCAAATATTACATGGCAGTAAAATTAAGCTCATTTATATATATTCTTTTATATTGCCGTAATTATTCAAGAAATTAACTATTTGATAATTTTTATTGAGAAAATAATCCTAGATTTTCTTTCATCCTAGTTACTAGGTGGTAAGAATCCTGTTCTGCCTCTGTGCCCGTCCGGGTAGATTAGACTCTGCCGTGTTCCAGTCAAGAGTTAAAGAACCAGTATATTTACAGCCTGTGAAGTGATTGGTACAGTTCATTCCGTCTTAGTCCTCAGGGGTGACAACGCTTCAGTATCCTTTTTTCGAATGAAGTTAGCTGCATGTGTGTACATCCACTTTATATTTCGTGGAATGCAAGTTTATTTGTTACTTCATTTTATAAAAATTACGATATTACTATAGAGATTTTAACAACATTTTGTAGCTCTATACAGCCGTAATATTCAAAGTATTTTCGGACATTCTTCGAATCAAATTAAGGGATATCGCATAGTAGCACGTTTTACTGTAATAAAACGTCTGTCAGACGGCTTGCTGCAGGACAATGGGACAATAGCGGAATGTTTCGCAGTAGGGTACCGTAGATAAGAATTGCTTTGTAGGAAAAATACTTTTGTTTTGATTACACACTTGGCACGCTTTTTATATTGAGTTAAATTTTTAACAAATTTTAAAAGAATAACTACAGTATTACACCGATACTTATATTAGTTGTTCTTTATCTAATACAAGTTTCCAAATAATGTTATTGCCTAAAGATGTAATTAATTCACAAATAAATTATGTAAGATTAGAATAATAAATGGAGAGTTTTAAGTTAAACAAATAATGAAAACATAGATATATGACAACTACATATTTTTTGAAATAAAGTATTTTCATTGTTCACCATATATCACAGGGGTCACTCAAGGGTTTGTAACTAAAATGGAGTCCTTATAGATTTTATGTTAACATTATTTTGCTTACTTACTAATACAGGGTGAAATAATACACGAAATATCGATATTCCTATCCTTTTTATCTGTTTCCAGCTAATCAAGCCGGCCAGCACACATTATAGTGGTGTGCTTCACAACGTTATGTATTTATTTTCTTTTTTACGTTGAGTGTCGTTTTAATTTCATCTATTAAGTAAATCATGGCAAGTATTAAGTAACGTACGTTTAAAAATCGAAATCAAAACTATTTTATTCAATTTAAAGCTGTTTAAAAAACTTATGAACGTCAAATTCTACATTGTTTCACGAGAAAAAGAATCTCTTTCGGTTTAAAAAAAATTAAATGTTATATTATTACAATTTCTCATAGAATTTAAATACAATGTCAAATTTCTATCCATATTTTTATACAATAGTTAAATAAATCGTAGTTCCCATATATTGATGTATTTTATATAGTTGGATATTTTAAAGATATTTCTATAACAAAATATTAAAATATTATGTCTGATTGTTGTGTTTTTTTTTTTTTCATAGAATTAGTGACAAGTGAGCACTCAGCCTACCTGAGGCGACTACATCTATCCTCGATTAAGAATCAAAATACAAATTCGTTATTACCCCTGAAGACTAAGATGGAATGCTTCGTAACCAATAAAAAGGGTCTCCGATTTTCTACACTCTACTACTTTACTACTAGCTACTATTTTACGCTTATATTTTATGAGAGCGTAGTTCTTCAACGTTCGAACCTAACTATTAGTGCTACAATCATAAGATAGCTGCAGAATAGCTCTTCCACGGAAAATTCGGACTTCTAATTCTCCAAATTAATGAAGAAATTGTATCATATTTACTAGTAAAATATAAACAGTATTAGTAAGATAAGAATAAGGCCGCTAAGCTGACACATCTCATTGCATTGTGTACTAACTATAATTGAAAAAAATAGGTTTTATTTGGGTCTTAAACTTATTGGTCATTGATTTGTTGAATTTGAGATCAAACTTGAGATAGTCTCTGAATAACTACTGGCCTTAATGTTTGTTCATGTGCAATAAATATTTTTAAACTTCTCCTTGATATAGGAAAAGTACTAATGTGTAGATTACTTAATATGTCACAAATTCGAATATTTTGGTGCATTTTATTTGAAACTTACGACAAAACATAATTAATATTATAAAAGTATAAATAGTGTATACATATAAAAGACTATTAACAACTGACAGCAGAGAGTACTCATTTTTAAAAGGCTGGCAATGCATCTAGAATTTCCCTGGTTTTGCAGTTTTTCAGCGGTCGACACTTTCCACGAGGTAAGCTGCATGCTCGTTTGCCCCCGTCTTTCTATAAAAAGAAGAAAACGAAAAACTGAACTGTATTTTAAACTATTAATAAAGCTTTGCTTTCAGATTACGTATAAATTATAATAAAAACATTTATCAACTATTTATGTACTATTTAAGGGTAAAAAGTCAGTCTTTAGCCGACTTTAAAAAAGGAGAAGGTTATCAATTCTATTGTTAGTTTTCGTATGTATGTTATTCCATATCATCGTGAATTGTGAAACTATGGATGATCAAATACATATTAAATATCATACACATAATTTGGAGAAAAAATTTCTACCAACTACCTTAAGGGTAGGAAAATAAGGGATTCAGTTTGTAACACGGCAGTGAATTAATTTGTGAAATTCAATTAGTCCTTGTGAACAAAAAAAACTTAAACTAAAAGTATTTGGTATAACTAATATGACGACACTCTAGTTATAACCATGAGCTTGTGATATTCTTTAGCCTATTAAAATATCCAAATTCCAAACCAAACACGTATAGAGGCGTATAAAGGAAATATATTTTGATGATGTCCCGGTTAGAAATTTAATTTAAAACTATTAATTCCACATTCCTTGCGGTCTCAGGCAGCCCGATCGAGTGGAATGTCAATAGCGTACGCATTATGAATTACAACATGCAAGAACTTAATTAAAATACAAAATAACGCGATACAAGATAAGATGCAGTAATATTTGTTGTAATACAGAATTTTAATCATCATTCATTTCACATGAAAGTTATCTCAACTTTCATGTGTGCTTAAGTGGCTACTGTAAATCATAAAGCTTTTCAACCAGGTTTGAAAATACAATACTTAAGTTGAGGTGGTACAACCACGCTGCAACGTATTACGACTGTAGTAAGATTAGGTCGGCTTAACCACTTACAAACCAACCACTTACCGAAAGACCTGAAACAACCCAACGTGAAAATCCTATATGTATATCTGTTGCTATCTGTCATATAGTGAATAACAAGAATCAGATTATTTTTAATAGTTACGAGCCAGATGGAATACCTAAACAAGTATCTACATTTTGATTATTTGAGGATAGATATAGGAGCTTACATGTCACATCATCTACTTTCATCATGAGGGCTATGTGCTGGTGTATCAACCTTACTTCTTTAAAAAATAATACAGATGCATTGTTTACGGCTAAGATGGAATGAAACACGCACTCTGCTTGACGGCAGAAGAGCACGCCAGGAAATCGACCTAGCCATGACGTATGCGCAAACATGACGACAACGGACGCATAACCAGAACAGGAGTCGTAGTATTTAAAGATAATACGTTTTACTTCCGCGTTTTGAAATGAAATAAAACGACCTGTGTATATATGTAATATTGCTACAAGGTTTACATTATTTTAAAGAATATTCGATGACATTATGTACGGAATGTGATTTCAGACAAATGGCCGCCGCGAATCCACTGTGGTGTATCCTGGTGAACCAATTGGACGATATCTTCACATAAATGAGGCAAAATTTTATGAAGAACGCGGTTTATGTTTGCCTTCAGGGCGGCAATTGTCTGTGGTTTGTCTACATAGACCAGCGATTTCACGTAGCCTCACAGAAAGTAGTCGAGCGACGTTAAGTCGATCTCGGTGGACAGTTGATATATCAACCAATAAATTAAGGTTTTCCCTTGCTATAGGTAAGTGGCACCGTCCTGTTGACACCACGTTATTGTGAGATCCATACAATCTATCGCAGACCACGAAAAATTTGACATCATCGTTCAATATCGATCGCCACTGACAGTGAACGCGGCTTCTTACGCATTTTCGAAGAAATAAGGGTAGATGATACCGCCAGACCAAAATCCACACCAAACAGTGACTTTTTCGGAATGTCAAAATCGATAATTTTGTTTGTTAACAAAACCACTCAACCAGAAATAAGCCTCATCGCTGAAGATATTTTTTTAATGAAAGCAGGGTCAGCCACCAAATGCTCTGAAGACCAATTAGCAAATACACGGTGCTGTCTATGGTTGTTGGGATTTATCTCTTGAGTTAATTGATCTTTTATAAATTATATCCCAAGCCTTAACGCAAAATTCGTCAAGTTGATGTCGCAGAAAAACTCAGCTCTTGCGCACGACGTAGAATACACTGACTGAGGTTTTCTCGTAAACTGTCTCGAACGGCAATAATATTTTCCAACTATCTTGTGTTTCTTTGACCTACAAACACTCCTTTATCGACCACAGACCCAGAGGACGCCAGGCACGGAACGTTAGGCAAACTGCACTGATTTTTGATTATAAATTTTAACAGCAGTCCATGGTAAAATGCCACAACTAAATAAGTAATCTTGTCAAAATTGACAGCTATCGTTTTACGAATATGGCCGTTATAAACTGTCAAACTTCGATTGTCCCTACTGAAAAACCATTTATAATTTTCATATTTAAACCTAACGTAATATCCTTTATATTGAGTGTTAAGACTAATGTGAAAATTTTGGTCAGTTTTTTCCTTGTTCGAACACCTAAAATTTGACTTGAATATTATACTTCATATTCAGCTGAGCATTCATCGCAACCACAAACATCAGATTTAAAATTAATGCCATTTCTCATCAACTTCAAATATCTGAAGCCATTTTTATCTACGGCGAAATCACAAGTAAAACGCTGTAATTAGAATATGAAACCTTTTCAGTAGAATATTTTCATTGAATATTACATTAATCTCAATGATAAGATCATTCGAGTATATTACTTTAATATTCGCTTTGCAACTTAAGTAGTGATCGAACATTTATCGATTAATAAAAAATAATACTTACGCATCTCCCACGAGGAGTGCTCTGAGGAATCGTTCGAATTAATCCCAACCGCCAAATTTCATGAACGAACTACGCGGCAAAACTCCCGATCCATCCAACATCCCGATCTATCCTAGTGGTATGGATGGTCCACACCATTTGGATGCTTGGCGGTTCACCACTGTACGTTTTACTAGGAGTTTACTTCAGCTTACGACTTCTCTGTGAAATAGTTTACCACCGGCGATTTTTCCGGTCCGATACGACTCAGGGACCTTCAATAAAAGAACTTACTCCTTTCGAAAAGGCCCGCAACGCATCTGCAACTTCCCTGGTGTTGCAGTTGTTCATAGAGGGCGGTGGTCACTTAACATCAGGTGAACCGTACACTTAGTTGTACGGTTCACCTGATGTTAACCGTACAACTGAGTGAACCCCTTCTCTTATAAAAAATATAGGATATACAGAGGTGTAAAATATTCAAACCGGGGACGGGAAGTATCGTCAAATGTGCAAAACGTCTCGTGCTGCGATCATCAACCTGGATGCTAAGAGTAAAGGTAAAGGCAAAACTTTCTAACAATTGAAGAAATCCATGTCTAAAATTGTAGTTTTACAGGATAATGAAAAAATTGAAGAATAATTAGAATAATTAGGCTATTGTCAAATTACCATAATCAACATTATTATCACAGCTCTTCACAAGTATATTTGCTATTCAATACCTTTTCTCAAGGAACGCCACAAAACACCGTCCTGATCTCCTGAGATGCTTGCATTTATCTATTTTCTGCATATCTTACCAGGTTGCCACTTAATCTGATGCTAAATATTTACCTTATATCTGATATATTTATAAATAATAATATTCTAATTGCCAAACAGAAATATTATGGATATGACATATTATTTTTTAGGTATTGGTAAGTCTTCTGTAGCAAACACTGAATGATAAACATTACAAAAAATTTATAAAAAAAAATATAAAGTGGCAAATGCAGCTTCCTTTACGTGCACTTTTTATATAGTCGCTTAATTGTGGTACTTGTTTTTGTGAATAGAATCCAAACCACTCTGAAAATACTTTGTGCTTGTACGAGTTTCACCTAAAAGCGTACAGAAACATTTTAAGAATATTTATCCTTACATAATTTGAATATTTTAACTCTCTCAATAATTTATACTGCAGCATAGTGTAGTTTAAAATTGCAAAAGTTATTAGAATACATCTCATCATGTTAGCTATGTCAAGTTTTTTTTTGCCTTTCTTGAACAGAGATGTACATAGTTGGCGTGATGTTAAGCGAACGCCGTATGTTCCAGATACCGACGTCTATTACTAACATTAATATATCATCTCCATTATTACAGCCCTTTACGTCCCTGCAAGTCCATTGCTAAACATATGCCTCCCCCAAGGAATGTCACAAAGCACGGTCTTTAACTAGCTGTATCCATTAACTTGTCTTATCAGGTCATCACTGGTATATCTCAATCTCTGAAAACTAAAGTGTATAACCAGTGCGTGTTGCCAGTGATGACTTACGGATCTGAGACGTGGTCCTTCACCGCTGGCCGTATGAGGACGCTCAAGGTCGCTCAGCGAGCTATGGAGAGGGCTATGCTCGGAGTTTCACTGCGTGATAGACTCAGAAATGAGGATATCCGCAGTAAAACCAGAGTGACCGACATAGCCCAACGGATTAGTAAGCTGAAGTGGCAATGGGCCGGCCATATAGCTCGAAGAACCGATAACCGATGGGGAAGAATGGTTCTCGAGTGGCAGCCTCGTACCGGTAGGCGTAGTGTAGGGCGACCCCCCACTAGATGGAGTGACGAGCTGGTAAGACATGCAGGAAGTCGATGGATGCAGGTGGCTCAGGACCGTGCTTTGTGGCATTACTTGGGGGAGGCCTATGTTCAGCAGTGGACTTGTGAAGGGCTGTAATGATGATGATGATGATGACCAGGTCATCACAGCATCTAGAGGGGGCCCTCTATATTTCGTCTTCCGGTACGAGGCTGCCACTTGAGAACCTTTCTTCTTCCATCGGAGGTCCGTCCTTCGAGATATATGTTCGCTGCTAAACATTAGCCTTCGTTAAATTGTTTTTGTTCATACATTGCTATAAAGATGATACATGAGATAATTACAAGCTTTACGCCCTACGTCGCTAATAGAATGCTAATAGATAATATTACTTTCAAACGACTGTTGGTTCTTAGAACTATATTAGCGGTCTGTAGATATGTCCATTGTAAATACTACCACTCAAAGATATTTCAAACACAACCATGTTGTTGAGAAATTACATTCAGATTCAAAACCATTACTGTGGTTCATATTTACAACTACGTTTTCCCGTTGCAAGTATAAAATTGCGGTTTCAATATTTCCCATGTCGACAAGTAATGCAAATGGATTAGTGGTGAATACAGAGCTACTGCTAAGTAATGAAAGCGGGTTAGTTTATCCAATTTAAAACTTCTGTATTCAATTTTAATTTTATTTTATATAATATAACTGTGAATAAAGCAAATGAAATTAAACTTTCTCTAAAAAATGTGAGTGTATTACTAGAAATATAAAATATTATTTTACACAAAATATACAAAGAGAATTGTGGTCTATTTCTATTTGAATATTTCTTATTATATTTACAAGAAGTCCTGTTCTAATTCCGGACGAATTGAGATACAAAAACGAAACAGAAGGCATCACCTACGTGTACTGCATTTCAATATTTTTAATTGGTGATAAAAGCTCTCTTGGACTCACCACTCTGGGCAGGCGTAATGATTATCATAGTGGTAGTAACAAAATATCCTTATCGAAATTTTGTTAAAACTTAGAAACATCACATTTTGTTCGTGTTAGAGCCACGCTGCAGATATATTAGGGTTGTAGCATAAATGGGTCGGCTCGACCGGGGAAGGATCACGCTCTCGCGGAATACCAGCGTAAAATAGTAATATTGCAGTGTTTCGTGTGGTAGGTGTCATGATCCGGAGACCCTTTTTTGCTGGAAGCGAGGCATTTCATCTTAGTCCACAGGGGTGACAACGCATCTGCTTCTGATAATTAATCGAGGAATAATGTAAATGTCTATAGGCCACAGAGTCCACTTACCATCAGGAGTACTGTGTGCTCGTTTGTCGCCGTGTGTGTATAAAAAAACCCACAAAAACGAGGATAATTGCAGTAGAACCATAGTAATAGACAAATCTCAACGGATTAGTAAGCTGAAGTTGCAATGGGCCGGCCATATAGCTCGAAGAACCGACGACCGATGGGAAGGAAAGATTCTCGAGTGGCAGCCTTGTACCGACAGGCGAAGTGTAGGGTGTATCCCCACTAGATGGAGTGACGACTTGGTAAGACAAGCAGGAAGTCAATGGATGCAGGAGGCTCGGGGCCGCGCTTTGTGGCATTCTTTGGGGGAGGCCTATGTTCTGCGGTTGACTTCTATAGGGATGTAATGATGATGATGATAGAAACATGATGTAAGTAAATTAATTATTTTTATAATTATTACCGGACTGCCCCAGAAGGAGGGTAATGTTTTTTGAGTTTGTGGAGAGAGAGAGAGAGAAAATTAACTCACAAGATATGCGAGAAGTTGAAACATAAATAGCTAATGGCTCAGGACCGTGGTTAATGTGTTTGTTTGTGGGGGAGGTGAAGGTTTATGTAGGCCTATGGCTTTATTATAAATAAGCTTTAACTTTAACATGAGGTAATAATCAACGAACTTAACTTAAACATGTAAACTTAAATGAGTTTTTTTTTTTTTGGGTAAAGGTAAGGAGACTAAATCGCGTTCGTACCGCACAATGTAATTTTATCGAGTTTATTTCTTACTATTTTTCTCGTTTTCGTAGTTTCTGCGGATTTACATAGATTGAGGGGACGGGGAGTTCACCTGGGCTTTTGACGTTGTGCCTATCGCCGGTGTAGGTAGTTTATAGTAAAATAAGCGTAACAATATTAAATCTTGACAACTGCATGCAATGATATTTGAATTTTAAGTGTTTTAACTTCTGTATTTTTAAGGCAAAAGTGAAAACAGTATAAGAAAAATTGTGATAATTTTGTTTGTTGTAATATAAAAAGAATACATCAAAAAGAAACATTCGCATTATGGTAGGGGAAAAGTCGCTAACTTCGTTAGTACAGCGGACACAATTTTCTCCGCGCGCTCCCTCGACTATGTGATAACACCTTTTACAGCTTTTAGTTAAAAGTTACGTTATTGAGATTTTAATGGAAGGGCATGATTTTAACGCTATTTTGGTAACATTGTTTCGAATTCATGTTTGCGATTTGTCGCTTTTTGCATACCCTAAATATAAATTTCTGTGGTCTCGTTTTAAAATTAGTATTTAATTTAAATAAAATTAATAAGGGAAGTGCATTATTAAATATTTTTACCCGGTTTGAAAAGGAAAAGGTACCATATTAAACGCGTATATTTTTTTAAAGTTTATTGACTGATTACTCGAAAATGGTTTAACCGATTTACATATTTCTTTTTCATTTATTAGGTTGTATAATTATTTTGGTAAAATACTTTCAAAAATAAAGAGAAATCCATCCTAAAAGGTTAGGAAGATTTTAATTTACTTATTTAAATGAAATTCTTGTAGTTGCTCTTGTGTATTCCTTATATTTCTCAAAAGGGTAAAATGATTAAACTTTTAATGAAAAATAAAAATTATTAATAATTATAACAATGATAAGATATTTATGTGTAAAACTGATAAAACAAGAATCTTTATATCATACTACCGACTACAAAAGCAATTAGATATCTCTTAAATATAAAAGAATAAACTATTTTTCTTTGTCCAAAAGTCCTTTAATTAGTACGAGTTTTCAGTTTCACATGACCGATGTCATAATCTTCTGTAATGAAAACTCTTTTTATTATGTGTCAAACATTTTTAACTTTAAGCTTTTAAAACTTAATTAGATAAAAACTTAAGATCTTGTTTTCCTATATTAACTGATTAGGAACAAGACTTGATAATATATTTCCTTGAACCATGCGACAAGTATCTTTTGGCTGCCTGTCTCCAGAACCTTTGTCTTTTTTGATGTACTGGAGTATTATTTTCAGAGTTCTTAGCATGTCTAATGAGTTCTAAATATTAGTTTTATTTTGGGTGAAGACTGTTTCCTTTCATTTTAAAGTACGAACCCTACAGCCATCCTACTCCGGATACTCTGCATTCATCTCATTCTCTCGAAGTTTAGTTTACTAAAGGTTTCACTTCCACCAAATGTGAACTTAAATTTTTTTTATATATTATACGTTACGCGATATCTTTGTCATGTTTAAACCAATAAAAATATTTTGATAGGTTATACTTCAGGAGAGTCCTATATAAATTTCGAGGAAAAAAGAAAAAGTTTTCACCTGTGTTAAAAAATAAGGGACAAAGTTTTAATGTACCAATTTAGTCGAGCCAATCAGAAAGAAATCGGTCGCCAACCATTCGGGGACACAGCACTGTATGCAGTCAAATGGAAGGAGCTGGCACTAGGGAGGTCCGGTCAAAATAATAACAGTATTTCGTATGAAGCCAAATCAACGCCTTGTAAAGTTAACTTATAAGTTCGAGTAAAGGACAACGTGAAATGGCAGAAATTTTCCTGCCTACATACATGAGACTATGACCAATACTCTCCATTATGTCTCTAAAACGATGTCTAGCAGTAAACTCTTACAAGCTTATAAAGAAGAAGAAATTAGAATATTTTGTATTACAACAGATCGCCTTAATTTTCTTCTGTACAGAATTTCGGTAGATTCTCTTTTGATTTGATAAATTTACTGAAGGGAAGTTAAAAGGAAAAAAATATAAGAGAACAATTACAAAAAAGACGATCCACCAAATCTTAAAAATAAAACTGACCAAGGCAACTTAAAAACGGCAGGGCCCCCAGGCGTGGATGGAATTACAGCGGAACTTCTGAAAGTGGGTGGAACACCGGTACTTGAAGTCCTTCAGAAGCTCTTCAATTCCGTCCTCCATGGTGGCACTACTCCGGAGGTGTGGAAGCAGAAGTGCGGTGGTCTTGTTCTTTAAGAAAGGCGACAACGCTCTCTTGAAGAACTACAGACCGATTTCCCTTCTGCGCCGCGGCTACGTGATGTTTCCGAGAGTCATTACGAATCGTATCGCACGCGGACTCGACGACATCCAGCCTCCCGAACAAGCCGGTTTCCGAAAAGGCTTTAGTACCATAGACCACATACATACCCTGCGACAGATTGTACAGAATACCGATGAGTACAATCTGCCACTTTGCCTGGCGTATGTGGACTATGAGAAAGCCTTTGGTTCCGTCGAAATGTGGGCGGTGCTACAGTCCCTTCAGCGGTGCCAAGTTGACTGTCGGTATATCGAAGTGCTGAATTGTTTGCACAGTAGGGCTACGATGGCTATCCGAGTACAGAACCAGAGTTCGAAATCTATCCAACTGCAGACAGGTGTAAGACAGGGTGACGTTATAACCCCGAAACTCTTCACCGCTGCGTTGGAAGACGTTTTCAAGCTACTGGAGTGGAAAGGATACGGTATTAACATCAATGGCGAGTACAACACTCACCTTCAATTTTCCGACGATATAGTCCTTATGGCAGAATCGCTGGAGAACCTTAGCACTATGCTCAATGACCTCAATGGTGTCTCCCAACGGATAGGTCTTCAGGTCAAGACGCTCAAGGTCGCTCAGCGAGCTATGGAGAGAGCTATGCTCGGAGTTTCTCTGCGTGATAGACTCAGAAATGAGGATATCCGCAGTAAAACCAGAGTGACCGATATATCCCAACGGATTAGTAAGCTGAAGTGGCAATGGGCCGGCCATATAGCTCGAAGAACCGATAACCGATGGGGAAGAAAGGTTCTCGAGTCGCAGCCTCGTATCGGTAGGCGTAGTGTAGGGCGACCTCCCACTAGATGGAGTGACGACCTGGTAAGACATGCGGGAAGTCGATGGATGCAGGTGGCTCAGGACCGCGCTTTGTGGCATTACTTGAGGGAGGCCTACGTTCAGCAGTGGACTTGTGAAGGGCTGTAATGATGATGATGATGATGAAGGCAACTTGTTCTTATAACACCAGAAAGAGTCCTTACGACGTAAACACAATGCCTACTTTTTTGAGGATAATCTAGGTCTTGGTGGTATTGGGCTAATAGTAGCAGGAGTAACAAACTGTAAAGGGTCAACTAAAAATGAATATGACATTCGAAAGGAAAACTATTAGGTTTAAATTCTTCCTAATTTCCCTGTGAGCAATTTTAAATTTAAGTAATGGTTCGCAAAAAAAAAGGACGGTCACAACAATCAAATTACCGCATATACGAGTAACCTAGTCAGCAGAAGTGGTTTAAGATGACCCGGTTATTACATGAATAACGCTAAAGTTCTGACAGATATTATAGAATTGGATTAACATGATTGAATCCAAAACCCAGTTTAACTGAGACGCTCGGTACATGAGTTTAAGCAGGTGTGATCACCCCCGAATGCCGCAATCACGCCAATAATTGTATTTGATGTGTGCTTACGTAATTTTGTAAATAAGTAATAGTGATTTTGGATCTCGCCTCGGTACCTACAACTTAAAATAAACAAAGGTTATTTACTAAAACACGAAATAATAAGTTATTATTATAAAATTTAAGAAACTTTGGAACATATTTTTAGTTTTTTTTTTTCAAAATATTTAAATGTGTTGATAATTATATGAGTTACCTACCCTGGCTTTATAGTGGAAAAGCGTACACGGCAAAACGATTAAGTTACCTATTGTGATATTATGAAGTTACATAGTAAATAATTAATAAATCTAAAATTTATAAATATAATAGTTATATAGTTAATAAATCAAAAGCCTGATTTAATAAGTAATTATTTTTATTGATTACAAAAAGCAGGAGGTACTCAATTGGACTATACTTTTTTATTTGCGTTACCTCAAAACTTTCGCTACGTAAACCAATTTTGATGATTTTTTATCTGAAAGCTTGTGCTTCTCATGTGGTCTCATATAAATTTGATCAAAATAAGACCAATAATTTTTGAACTATCCTTGATAGTGCGTATTTAATTAACTACGAATACATTGATGATGTTCTCATTTTATTTATGTCGAAGTCGGTTGTACAAAGTTTTTAATTTTAGGACGTGTTCCCTATTCATCTCGTTGGACTACCTTGTCACTTCAAAATGTTTTAATAACAGCTTTTATATAAAACATGTAAGGCAAATCAACGTAGAAGTTAAAATTAGTGTTTAAAATGGTCAACCCATTTTAGGGTACGTTTTATTTTTCCAAAATGAAAAAACCTTTTTTTATTTTTAAACAAGGCGAAATATTATTAAATTGAGTTTATCACGTGCTCGGTGGTAAAGGAAAACGTGAGAAAACCTGCATATTATTTCAAAGCCATGTTAAGTGCAAAGCCATGTGCAGCGCCGCGAATTTCCTTTCCCTAAGAATCTCGCAGAAATGATACGAGGTCCAGTAGTAGGTTGGTATAGGATAATACTTTACTTTTGTATAAAATGATGCGATTTTGTAATATAAGGATAAAAAGGAAAACGCTGTATACTTTTTGCATTACAAACAGTGTTTTTCGTGTTACAACTTTCTTTATTTATATTCTTAAAATATCTTGACTAAAATTAATGATAGCAATGGCTAAAAGAATTATTAATATATTTTGGGGAAAAAGAAAACAATGGATTAAATTTGATTATTTTTTTTTCTTTATCACGTCCAACATAGTCTGAACATAGACTTCGGTTTCAGTTGTTATTAAGAAGATACTGCTGCCCATCTTCTATTTTAGTTTCCAACTGCCTCGTTGGTCTAGTGGTTGTATTAGTGCGACTGCCGATCGTAAGGTCCTAAGTTCGAATCTCAGGTCTGGCCGAAAAATCAATTATTGAGTTTTTCCGTCAAGAAATCCTCAGTAGCTGCCAGGAGACAGGAAATTGCCGGTGTCTCACCCCCGTGCCTCGGAAAGCACGTAAAGCCGTTGGTCCTGCGCCTGATCTGTCTCTGGTCGTATCTGTTTACCCTCCAATCGCATTATGAGAGTGAGGGAATAGAGAGTGCACCTGCACTTGGGCACTATAATCCTGTCCTGCGCCGATGCCTAGTCTCCGTTGAGGCAGGCCGTCGTGACCGAAATTCGGTCTGAAGGACGTTATTATTATTTTACTTTTCCTTTGTCGCCATTTTAACACTCACGACATGTTATTATGGATATATGTTATTTGATTAAAACTGTGTCACTGTGCTGGCTATTTCTTATATACTTAATATTTATTGACTTTTAAAACATACATACTCGTATTAAACAAACAATGCTTTAAAAATCTCTCACTGTTTGTTTAGGGTAGAATAACGAACAAGAAATCCTATTTATTTGGCTAGGCTGACCTTAATTATAGTTTTATTTACCTGCATGCTGTTTATTTACCGGATAAGTTAGAATACACGTACTTGATTAAAATTGCGCCACTTTGCTGGTAAATGAATGTTCACTCTAGTTTAACGCTTCGAACTAACTTTATGGACAGTAAATTATTGAAACAAAAGATATACCTCGGTCAACGATGCTTGGAACAAAGGTCAGACAAAACAAAGGTCAAAGCAAAGGGAAAACAAACCAAAAATTTCCTCTCGTTACAGGTAATTTCATTACTATAGACAGCCAAATGTACTTAATTAAATAGGAATAGAATAGAAACATAATACAAAAGGAATAGAATAGGTTAGTAGTAGACAGTAGTATTTTGTTGTTGTTATTCTTTGTGACATCGGGTGGAGTTAGCAGAAGTGGTAGAGTCACGCTGCAGCTATATGATGGTTGTAGCTGACTGGAGTAGGATCACGCCCTCGTAGAATACCTGCGTAATATAGCAGGTTAATGCTGCTGTGCTACATATGGTGAGTGTACCTTGTCGTACAAGTTGTTGGTTCTTCGAGCTGTGCAGGTAAATTAATGTTCACTCTAGTTTAACGCTTCGAACTAACTTTATGGACAGTAAATTATTGAAACAAAAGGTATACGTCCGTCAACGATGCTTGGAACAAAGGTCAGACAAAACAAAGGTCAAAGTAAAGGGAAAACAAACCAAAAATTTTCTCTCGTTAGAGGTAATTTCATTACTATAGACAGCCAAATGTACTTAATTAAATAGGAATAGAATAGAAACATAATAAAAAAGGAATAGAATAGGTTAGTAGTAGACAGTAGTATTTTGTTGTTGTTTTTCTTTGTGACTATGGATGGAGTTAGCAGACGTGGTAGAGTCACGCTGCAGCTATATGATGGTTGTAGCTGACTGGAGTAGGATCACGCCCTCGTAGAATACCTGCGTAATATAGCAGGTTAATGCTGCTGTGCTTCATATGGTGAGTGTACCTTGTCGGTCAAGTTGTTGGTTCTTCGAGCTATATGGCTGGATTATTATTCAGTTTACTGAACCTTCGAACAACGTCAAACAACATACTTCTAACGATATACCGAGCTGAAAGACAAATTTAAATTTAAAATGAAAAAAAAAATGTTCTTTTTTTCAACCATTCTTTATTATGATCGATGCTCCATCTGTTTATGTAAGTTTGTAATCGAAAATAATATTTTATGTGATATCATTAAAAAATAATATTTTTGGATGTTTCCCTTTAATTGTACCAAACAAGTACGGAACCTTGCTTCGTAGCAAATTTTATGATTCTAGGTCAACAGGAAGAACCCTGTAGGTAAAGATGAGTGAGTTTTGCGAGTGTAAAAATGCGATACATAACTGGCCGTATCTTTTTGCATTGAATTAGAAGTTTGAACGCTTACAATCCAAAGGAACGGCAAACCTTTATTATGATAATAATTTTTCAACTTGACACATCTACCCGTAGCTCAGAAACAGGGTTTTGCTAGTCGGAAAGACGTGCGGACAGCAAATTGATCTCCAGAGGTAGGTATTCCGTTTTTATCCTTTTGAGGTACGAAACCTCAAAATATAAAAACGTAATTCAAGCAATGAAAATTATTATAACTCTTATTGTATAAAAAGAGGTGGCATAGTGTAGTATTGAACTTATGGTAGGCTTTAGTAATGATGATGAAATACGACAATAATGATCATCGTCATTATAGCGTGACCGCTAATCACGCTAGGCCCAAACTAGGTTACCCTGTGCAATGGGTCTCCTAGTTCGCCCTCTTGGCTTTATTACAATCCGATGACAATGTACCTAGATATCGAATATAAAATTTCTAAAGTGCTTATAACAATAAAGTAGTAATAATATATGTACATAATAATAAAAAATGTAATGTATGTACATAAAAACATAAATAACTTTGATAAGAATATTAAACACTAGGAACAAATATAAGATTGTAATAGAAGTTATTAAAATTCACGAAATCAGTAATTAGTTTATGGGGCAACGTATAACGCTATTACAACAAAATCCAGGAAAATGTACAAAAATTGTCAATAAACAAGTTTAAATGTCTTATTCAAGAAAAAATGTACAAAAATAGAATGAGGTGATCACTACCGTGCTAGTTCTATTATTTTTTTTTAATAAAAAAAAATATTGTAATGTGAAATATGTTTAAAAACTAAATCCCGGTGGGTTCCTTTTTGGTTCTTCCCAGGAGGTAAATAAAAAATGACTTTCAATAAGTATTATGTAATAATTTATGCAAAATGTTAAAAGGTAAAGAATTTGAAATGGATAATTTATGATTTTCTGAGCTTAAGTGAGGATTAAATATCTCCAGTACTGTTTTATAAGTGGTCCACCTAAAATGCATAACAATTTGTAACTTGCATATTTTCTTATTTAAGCAAAGGTGACAAATGAGTTCTTCACATAACAGAACAACGCTGCAGCGTACAGTTGAAGTGCGAATGGGTGATCTAACCAGAGAAGGAAACATTCTTAAATAATACCAGCGTGAAATAGCAGATTACTGTATTTCGTGTGATGATTGACGAGAACTGGAGGCCTTTTTTACTTGTATGATATTTATCATGGTCATCATGGTTCGAAGCGTACATAGTATACAATAATATAATATATGTGTCTCGGCATCTAATTATCCTCATGAGGACATGTGACTGCAAAAGTTATGTCACAATATACTCAAATCATTAATTATGAGAATTAATTAATGATTTGAATATATAGAAATAGCAGTTAACAAGGGCACGGATCGTAAAAAATAAGTGCCGTCGCTAATGTCTTATTCCGTTACAGCTTGTTAAATTCCACTGCTGAACACAGCCTTCCCCCATAGAGTGCCGCATAAGGTGGATAGTTACCATAGCTGCCACGCTTGGCAAGTGAGTTTCTAACCTTAGATTTTTGTATTGTAAGTAGTTATTAGGAAGACACAGCTCCCCACCTCCTGATCTGTTTCTCTCTGTCGCCTCTTACGATACCCACGGGATGGCCTGCGGTAGTGGATATTTTTACGTCACCACGGTGCTCTATTTTAAGGCAGTTCTTAATTTATTATTAAAAATGTAATATATAGTTAATAGTTAACTAAAGTAAAAAAAGTAAAGTTACAGCCTATATACGTCCCACTGCTGGGCTCAGGCCTCCCCTCATTTCTGAGAGGATTTAGGGCAAGGAAGTGTCCGCCGCGCTGCCCAAATGCGTGTTGACGAACTTCACATGTCTTCGAAATATTTTTCTTATTCCTCAGACATGCAGGTTTCCTCACGATGTTTTCCTTCACCGCCGAGCACGTGGTAAATCAGCACTTAAAATTGCAATTAACAATTTCATTGGTGCCGGCGGGGATCGAACCCGGGTTACTCTCGCGTTCTGTTATATTTACAGCGAGCGTTAACCACTGAGCTACCACGGCTCCTAATATAATAATATAAAATAAATAATATTTAACTAATTCGAAATAAAATAACAGCACCGACTTATGAGTACCATCAATGCACTGTATTCTACTTTTTCATCCACATTTCGAAAAAAAAATGTTTAATGTACATGTGCTGTGTTACTGACTGTAAAGCCCGTACAGATTTAATTTCATCCTTACGCATGGATCAACGTTTAAGTTTAAATTAAATACAAAAATGTCTCATTATCAGTAACTGTATGTTAATAAACAGTCGGCGGGTGAGACACTTTACCCCTTAATATTAAACTGAAACTTTAAATATGTTTCAGTTATTTTTACAGGGGTGTAAATTTCAACTACTTGTCCAAATGTTAACAGGTAACTATCCCGTATTATAAACTTTTCCTATCATTTAACATGACGGTAACTCAAATTTTAAAACCGTTTATAGGTTCCGTTTATAATTTCTACCAAATGTTTCGTAATTTATCAAACTGAATTCTCCCCAAACTTCACCTTGTTCCATAAATGCACGGTATGGTGCTTGAAAACTTTATCCTAAAGTCCAATTAGAACATCATTAGAACACGGAGACGGATATAGTTTACTACATACATAAAAATAATATAATGAGAAAAGCTTAAAACGATTCTAGAAAAATTAAAATTTAACAAAAAGTAAAAGCCGACTTCCAGAAAATAAAAATATTTAAATAATTTCACATTCACACATATTGAAGTGGGTTATGGAATATCACAATATCAATATTGTCTAAATAGTCGATTAGGAATGAAAATGCAGATGCGTTGCAATCCCTGAGGACTAAGATGGAATGCCTTGTTTCCAGTAAAAGAGGGTCTTTAGTTCTTTACACTCACCATACGAAACAACATTAAGCTGCTTTTTTATGTTGGTACTCTGTGAGAGTATGGTACTACGCTGATCGAGCCAAACCATTGGTGCTGCATTGATACAGCTGCCGCTTCACTCTGTCAGGTATAATTACCATAAAAACTTCTTCCCTTATTTAACTACTCTCAGGGGTGGATTTTTTTTTCTTTCAGAAATACATACAGCGCAACATAGAACCTCCTCCTTTTTTTGAATACATCTAAAAACGATAAGATGAAAAAATAATGTTATTAAATAAAGAATGAGTAATGTTGAAGTATTTTATAAACATTGAGAATGACATTTTAAGAAAATGCTAACACGTTTCCCCATTTGTACTAATTTCTGTTAAAGTCACTCTTTCACAAATAAGAGGCAATGAATGTCTTACAGAGGGACGTGTACAGGCTATTGTAACTTTACAAGTATTAAGTAGAAAATTTAGGGAATATTTTGCTTAAAAATTATAATTAAAAATGTAGATTTTATCGTTATATGCGTTTTATTAATTATAGTCTAAAATTTGCATTTCACAAAGCCATAACATCACTATAAAATATGCAATTTTTGTTTAAACACAGAATATCAGTTTACAATTTTTCCAACGCTATAAGGTCAAGAACGTGAGCCAACAATATACGAAGGATTGTTAACCAAGTCACGTGGGGAAGCACGTCTGAAAATTGTTTCATGGATACAAATAGGTATGTCCACGTGTGTCTCTCCATATCCGAAACGAAAAAAAAAGATTACCCCTGGGACGTGCTTTATAGAAACCAAATACGTATTCTTCAGTACTGTTCTTATTTTTGTTTGATTTATTTTTGTTTGATAAAAATAATTGAAACAAATTTAAAATGTAATTTTAACACGAATCAATATGAATTTAATTCTTATCAAAACTATTATTTGTGCCACGCTTGGCGAGCGGGTTGGCAATTGCAGTTTTTATTGTACTATTTCTATTCTGCCTGTTTCTCTCTGTCATCTCTTACGATACCCACGGGAAGATATGGGATAGTGGATATTATTAACCACCATTCCATACCCTTCGTGCTCTTATCCTAATTCCCAAAAATTTTCAGCTCGAGTTACAAAACTGTTTAAGTACCTAGAAGACTGCAACATAGCGGACGATATAAATTGCAAGCTCGTTGAAACCATCTATGCAGTTGGAGCTAATTTCTGCAAGATCTGCCGTAGAAGAAAATAAAAGCTCTCCAATCATACTATTAATCTCATGGATGTTAAACGGGAAATGAAGCTGTAGTCTTAAACAGATTTGACAGCACACAGGCAACAGAACAGACAGATCTCCAAATGCATGAGCTCATATTGAACAAGCGATCGAGCAGAACTAGGACTCTAAAGTCTTTGCCTGAGATCTGTCTGCCAGAATAGGGGAACTTTCGAAGCTAAAAACTGAGTGTGGCAGATACATATCCAGTTTGAGAACTTCAATAGACAGCTATACACGTCATCTTTGGAGTCACATGCAATGTGAGTAATGATCCAAGAGCAAGTCTTATCAAACCTATTCCGATGATATCCCGGACTTTAGTTTTAGCGATATTAGAATAGCTGATGAGTGAGCTTCTAAAAACGGGTGGAATACCGGTATCTGAAGTCCTTTAGAAGCTCTTTAATTCCTTTCTCCATGGTGGCACTACTGCGGAGGCGTGGAGCAGAGGTGTGGTGGTCTCGTTGTTCAAGAACGGAGGTAAAGCTCTCTTGAAAATCTTTCTAAGCCGCGTCTACTTGCCGTTTATGTTTATGTATGTTTATGCTATAAATCGTCTCACAAGAAGACTTGACGACTTCTAGCCTCTTTAAAAAGCATATTTTCCGAAAAGGTTTAAGTACCACATACCATATTTCAGCAAATTGTACAGAATACCGAAGGGTAAAATTTTTCTTTTTGCCTAGCATACTAGGACTATGCGAAAGCCTTTGATTCCGTCGATATTTGGGCAGTTCTCCTCCCTACAGGGGAGTCAAGTTGACTGTATCGAAGTACTGAAGTGTTTGCACAGTAGAGCTACGATGGTTATCCGATTTCAGAACCAGAGTATGAAACCCAACCAACTGCATAGAGGTGTAAGACAGTGTGATATTATATGACCAAACTTCACCGCAGCATGGGAAGACGTTTTCAAGTTACTGGTCTGGAAAGTATACGCTATCAATGGCAAGTACATCACTAACCTTCGATTTGCCGACGACGACGACGACAAAGCTCAATGACTATATAGTGTCTCCCAAACGATAGGATTTGAGATGAACATAAACAAAACAAAAATCATGTTTAACCACCATGTCACACCTGCCGGTAATTGTTGTGAGCATTAAACTCGAAGTTGTTGACGAGTATATTTATTTGGGACAAATAATCCCATTAGGTCAGTTCAACTTCACCGAGAGGTCAATCGACGGATTCAACTCGACTGACTCTTCGTTCAACAAAACTCAAAAACGAGAAATTCACAACCAGTACGTGCTGCCAGTGATGATTTACGGATCTGAGTCCTTCACATGATCCTTCACTGCTCACCGCATGAGGAAGCTCAAGGCGAGCTACGAAATGGTCTGTGCTTGGGGTATATCTGCGTGGTAAACTTAGAAATTAAGTTACCCACTGTAGCACCAGAGAAACCGACATAGCTCAACGGAATAGTAAGCAGAAGTAGCAATGGGCCGGCCATATAGCTCAAAGAACCGACAGCCGATGGAAAAAAAGGTTCTCGAGTGGTAGCTTCTACTTTATAATCTAGCTTCGAACCAGTAGACGAAATGTAGGGTGACTACCTCCGTACACTAAATGGAGTGGAGAGCGACCTGGTGAGAAATGCAGGAAGTCTATGGATGCAGGTGGCTTAGAACCATGCTTCTGGAATTCCCTGGGGAGGTCTAAGTTCATTAGTGAATTTGTGAGGTAATGATAATGATGACAATTAATATTAATTTTACATCTTTTCAAAATATTCATTATCATGATCTTTACAAAGTTTCATTCGCTTAAACCAACTCTGGAAACACTTTTGCCAGTCTATCTGACAGGTCGGAATCGCTACTTCGTAGGCAGCCACGGCTTCTTTAGCGCTTAAAAAAACTTGCCTTTTATGTTTTCTTTGACTCTTGGGAACAAAAAGAAATCACAAGGAGCTAAGTCAGGGCTGTAAGGCGGGTGACTTTGAATTTCAACACCAAATTCCTCAATAAATTCTTTTGTTCTAAGGGAGGTATGCGAAGAGGCTTTATCGTGATGCAGCATGATTCCTCGAAGCCTGCTCTTTGGTCTTCTCTCCCGCACAGCTTGAAAATCTTTGGTTGATACAACTGCAGTATACCATTCACAGTTGAATGACCTACAATATTCCAGCATTGACGTCGATAAATGTCCGCTCCGTGAAAAAAACTAGCCACCATTTTTTTGCCGACGTTGCGAGAACTTTGCAGTTTTGTCGGTAACTGTCTTTCTGATGATTCCCGTACCGGTGATTGCCTTTTATTTTCCGGATCACATTGACAGATCCATGTCTCGTCACTAGTAACGATTTCTGAAACACACCTAGATGCCCCGTTTTCAAAACGTAGACGCATTTCATGGCACCAATCCATACGAGTCTGTTTTTTGCTTTCAGAGAGCAAAGAGGGAATCCATCAACAACAAAGCTTCCTCACTCTAAGATGTTGATGTAGGATGGTATGAATACTTCCCGAACTAATGCCTACAATCTTTTTCATCTCCTTATATGTGATTTGTGGGTCTTCTTGCACCAACATTTCAATAGTCCATATATTTTCTGCCGGTACTGCTGTTTGTGGGACCCCGGTTCTTTGGTCATCTTTGAGGTTAATTTTACCCTTTTTGAATTCAAAAAATCCATCTAAAAATTGTAGCTGCTATCTTAGTTGAGTCTCTTAAATACTGATTGTAACCGTTATAAACTTAATTGTACGGTTAAAACAAATTTAAAATCGTAATAGATCATAGCGCGCAAATATTCACGGTTAAGATTTAACGTTTTAAATGAAAAGCGCGGGAAGCGTTGCAGAAAAATTAATAGAACTTTGTTTCCTTGTTAATATTGATCAATTGGCTTATGGAGTTCATTTTTTTTAATAAATTTGCTTTTTAGAAACATATAACACGGGTGCGTTCCATTTTTAAATTTCGAGCATCTCAAAACTTATTGAGTTACCTACGTAAGCCATTTCTTAACTATTACGCCACAGATGGTAAATGTTGATTGTGTTCTGTAAAAGCTTGCTTTTGAAACTTATTTGCTTACGTGATAGAGACACGCTGCTGCTATACTAGTTGTAGCATGAATGAGTCAGCTTGACCAGGGTCTCACAGAATACCAGCGTAAAATAGCAGCGTGATACTGCTGTGTTTCAAATAGTGAGGTGTATAGAAGCGGATACCCTTTTTACTGGAAACGAGACATACCATCTTAGTCCTCAAGTCTGAAAACGCATCTGCATTTTTATTCCTAATAAAGGATAAATGTAGACGTCTATGGACAACATCATCTGCTTACCGTCAGTAAAATCCCTAAAATAGTTTTATTCAGTGTTATTTTAATTATTTGTGTTCTCGTAGAAATAAGAAATCATTATCATAAAGCACACTGAAACTAGCGAAAAATAAGAAATGTTATAACAAGTATTTTAGAACTTAACGCAACATGTTACAGATTGGTTAGTTACGCATCAGCAAATTGCGAGTAAGTAATCTATCACATTGCTTGACTCCTTGTTAAGGCAGTTCTTATGAATTATAACTTTCTTAATAAAAGAAAATTTTGCAGTTTCGTGGTCACTTGGAAGAGAAGGCCAAATTGGCCTCTAAAAAGCTTGGCGTGCTCAGCAGAGCGGGACAGTATTTCATGCCGGCACACCGCCTGCAACTTTACAAGGCGCAGGTTCGGCCGCACATGGAATACTGTTCCCATCTCTGGCTGGGGCTCCCCAGTACCAGCTCCTTCCACTTGACCACATCCAGCGCAAAGCGGCTCGAATCGTCGACAACCGAGTGCTTTCCGATCGGCTCGATTCACTGGCACTGCGAAGAGAAGTTGCATCTCTTTGCATTTTCTTTCGCATATACCATGGAGAGTGCTCTGAGGAATTGTTCGGATTAATCCCAGCCGCCAAATTTCGTGAACGCACTACGCGGCAAACGTCCTGATACCATCCACACCATCTGGATGCTTGGCGGTCCACCACTGTACGTTTCAAGAGGAGTTTTCTTCCGCGCACAACCTCTCTGTGATAGTTTACCACCAGCGATTTTTCCGGACTGATACGACCTGGGGACCTTCAAGAAAAGAGCGTACTCCTTTCTAAAGGGCCGGCAACGCCCCTGCAATTCCCCTGGTGTTGCGGTTGATCATGGGCGGCGGTAGTCACTTCACATCAGGTGAGCCGCATGCTCGTTTGCTCCCTCTTCTATAAAAAAAAAGTAAATCAAAACTCAAGTAGGTATTGTAGTATGAGTTGTTGCTATCATATTGGTCTGAATCATCTTTAGTTGTTGTCTTTTGCAAGGATTTGTGGTTTATTAAATCTTCAGACTTCTCGAAGCGTCAGTGCTTCACATCAACTATATGTTCTTTTACGCCCCTTTTTTATTAGTAAACGGCTTTGAGGCTCAGTAGCTTATCGAGTAGCGGCACTGAGAGGCACTAGTTTAATCCCGCAAAAAAAAAAGGTACTTTTACAGCCTACAAATAATTTTTTTGATTCTTAAAGTTTGTCTTTTTGCAATTTACGTATGAAAACTGCCCCCACGAATTACCCCATGATTCAGGAGAACGTAAAAAAACCGTTAACCTCCCCCCCCCCGTTAGGATTTCCTTCTGTGTCGTGCAGGCAGTTTACATACATAAATTACATAAGGACAAACATCCAAATAGATGTATGCCACATAAATACTCGTAATGCACGGAATTCTACACGCGGCACTTTGCGCCGCTTCTCAACGCTAAGTCATTAAGCTATGGAGCCGCCGAATAACGTGTCACGTTGTTTATCCGCGATGGACTCCTAAACTACTTAACCGATTTCAATCAAATTTGCACTCCGTGTGCAGTTTGGTCCAACTTGAGAGATACGATAGTTCATTTGCCCATGAGTGACCCACTATTTTTTTTGCGAATAAGTTTTTAGGAATAAAGAAAGGAGAATTTTTAGTTCGAGTTACTTATTTTTTGTGAGGGGTAGTGGGTATTCTTACTTCGCCACCATACGGTAAACAATGAAACTCGACGGAGTAGTATATGGCATCATTTGCCAAATTTTCAAAGAGTTTTTATATTATGTTCTAAAAGATCGATGGAGCAACTTTAAAGTAATAATCACGTTTAGGACGATACCTTCCGATGGTTCAATGGAGTTAGAATCTCGGTTTTGAATGAAATAATTTTATTCAATATGAAAAATAACATTAATTCAAAGACGTATATTGAGACCAAAATTCGATTACAAAAACAAATCTTGGTATGAATAGCTTAGCTTGATAAAAGTTAAATTTGTTTGCGTTTTACATTTATACTCAAGCAAGCCGCTATGAAAATCGATTAAGCATAAATATTCAGCATTAAGAGACGGATTTAAATCTCAATTTAATCTGGATCCAAAATTAATCTGATCATTGCATATTTATGCTTTTTAGGTAAATTTGTACTTTAATAATTTTAATTTCTTATTTTATAAGACAATGTCTTTATGGATTTTCATATACTAGTAGCGGTGTGAGAATATCAGCTAACCCATATCGTTGCGTGAGTGTCGTAAAATGCAACAGAGGAAAACAAACCAGGAGATGGCATCTTCCTACTAGAAAATAAGAAACCATGATTGCCAACCTGCCTGCCAAGCTTGGCAAATACGCGAAACTTCTTATGAGACAATCTAAGGGGATATCTATTATTTTCTAATGTCTATTATTACTATAAGCGAAGCCAGAGCACATCGCTAGTTATAAATATTATTTTAAAATTAATGTACCTTCTAGTGTATACAATTCTTTTTAAATATTTTCCCTTTAATAGAAAATTTCCAATTAACCAAATAATATAACGTTATAACGATATACCATTATTAGCAGGTTTTCACTATTTGTACTGAGCATGTTGCCAGTGATGACTTACGGATCAGAGACGTGGTCCTTCACTGCTGGCCTTATAAGGATGCTCAAGGTCACTCAGCGAGCTATGGAGAGGGCTATGCTCGGAGTTTCTCTGCGTGATAGACTCAGAAATGAGGATATCCGCAGTAAAACCAAAGTGACCGACATAGCCTAACAGATTAGTAAGCTGAAGTGGCAATGGGCCGGCCATATAGCTCGAAGAACCGATAACCGATGGGAAAGAAAGGTTCTCGAGTGGCAGCTTCGTACCGGTAGGCGTAGTGTAGGGTGACCCCCCACTAGATGGAGTGACGACCTGGTAAGACATGCAGGAAGTTGATGGATGCAGGTGGCTCAGGACCGTGCTTTGTGGCATTGCTTGGGGGAGGCCTATGTTCAACAGTGGACTTGTGAAGGGCTGTAATGATGATGATGATGATGTTGACAGTACGTGCTCGATAAGCGACCAATTCGAATTCCATTCTACCTACCATGCCACACATTTTGGTAAATCCACATCCCATCAAAAACATAAATGTGAAATGAGAGCCAAGTTCAATATTATGATATATGCCTTGGTTGTTGACTTCAACGACAAAAGAAGTGAGATCTAAATGGGTGCCAAGTTCAATAGTCAGTCCTGAAATTTATTTATAACAACATAAAATATCATTTCTTCTTATAACTTAGGATAATATATTATAGCCTAAGGTCTGACTTGGCTAGTTCTCATATACGAATTATCAGGTTCGATGCCTAGTTTTTAACAGCGAAGCCAAATTTTCGGAATAATAAAATTAGAACCGACAAGTAACAGGTTTAGAACTCGCGAAGGCTGTAATATAATTCGTATATGAAAACTAGTTAAAATACAACAAGGTTAACACACTTTATAGATATACTCAACAAATTTTATTATACTTTTGATATACTGCCGTTATTGCAAAAATTAAGGTAAATAAGAAAACTACTGTGAGGAAAGTGGCTGTCTATTGGACATAAATTTTTATATATACCAAATTCCTAGTAACAATATAAATAAAATATATACTTATTTAAAATATGTTCGTTTTACAAGTAGAGATTATTTAGATATGCGAATTCACTACGCTAAACTTATCCTCACTCAAAATTTTCTTACTTATCTTACTCTAAATATCGCTATTCTTTTCTTTTTCTTCCTTGCCTTTCTGGATTAAATTCCTATATATTTTGTCCATAAATGAGAATCATTTCTTAAAGCTATTTTAAACAATTTGGCAGGGTGCATGATACAACTGAAATATTATGTAGGTAAATCTGGTATAAATGTGAATGTTTAACTTCATACAAACCTTTCAGCATACTGCTCTAAACAAAAACAATCTTATTTTTTGTATGTTTTCTTATTATAATCACATAGCTACTAAAATATAGTTGCGCTTTGAAGCTTCAAAGTGGTATGTGTAAAGTATTTTTCGTTCGATTAGAAGGTTTTCACAGAGCTGGGCCAGCGCTATTCCTTTTAATCATAGCGTTGTTGGTATTTACCAAGACAATTATGTTCTTTTTATCAAATACTACTAGTAAAAGGAAGAACCTAACAACAAATGAACGGATACACTATATAATCGTCGAATATACGTATGTAGTTTGGCGCGTTGATAATCGCTTTAGAATACGTACCGCAACTGATTTGATTCTGCTACCATTATAGAACTGAGTTTTTTACTTAAGTCCAGTAAGTAGGAAGTTTTGGAATTTTCTTTACTCGATTCTTATGACCTCCAAAATACGAGACGAAATGAATTTTATACATCACCCTCCTACTGCGACCAGCCTTAATTCAATAAGCCAAAAAATAATTACAAGTAGAAAAAGAAATAAAATTCAGCGCAAGTGCTATTATTTTATACATCATTTTCGTACTTCACAAATTCCAGACCCAATAGTGAAAAGAAAAACTAATTTCAAAAAGTTCAGAAAATATTAAGCGTTAACTTTAGAGATTGCTACTTTTGGTAAGGCCAACTTACGAGTACGTGAACACACAACTTTTGTGTGTTCAACCACCGTAAACTTTATCTATATTATTTTTATATCTTTATATTGTTTTGAATAAACACCAAATTTAATTAAACCATCATTAAATTTTGAACTTGAAGCTTTGTATTATGATAATCCTTACCAAGTTGGAAGCAAAAGCCAATTTTCAAAAAGGCTTAGTACTATAGACACATAGCATGCACTTCGGCAAATTGTATACAAGACTGAAGAGTACAATCTGCCACTTTGTTTCTAGTATGTGGATTATGGAAAAGCCCATAGGCGGCGCTGCAGATCTGTCGGCGGTGTCTTGTTGTATCTATCTATATCTGACTATCCGACTACAGACCCAGAGTACGAAACCAGATGTGCAGAGAGGTGTGAGAGATGGTGACGTCACATCCCCGAAACTCTTTACTGCTGCATTGGAATACGTTTTAAAGCTTTTAGATTGGAAGGTCACCTTCAATTCCAACTATAATATAGTCATTATAGCAGAATCATTGGAGAATCTTAGCAATATGCTTAATAACATCAATAGTATCTACAAAGGCTGTACAAAACAAATGTCATGCACAATGTTCATTAGCGGCTGCCCCAGTAATTGACAAAAACAAATGCACCGGGAGAGAAGCAAAACACGAAAAACCATAATATCTAAAGACAAACCCCAACAATTACCCGCATTATATTTTGATGGTCGAAAAGATAAAACTCTCGTAATGATAAGAAAAGGAGAGAAATATTACAGAAGGACGATACGGGAGGAGCATATTTCACTTATTAAGGAACCAGGCTCTATTTACTTGGGTCACGTTACACCAAGCTCGGGAACTTCTAAAGATATAGTAAAGGCAATATCGGACTACTTTTTAAATGAAAACATATCTATGGGTGATTTACTGGCTATTGGATGTGATGGGACAAATGTAAACGTTGGAAACTATGGAGGTGTCATACGTTTAATAGAAAAACAATTAAAAAAGCCTCTGCAATGGATTGTTTGCTTGCTACATATGAACGAACTGCCACTGCGGCATTTATTCGAGCATATTGATGGCGCTACAACGGGACCGAATACTTTTGCGGGGAAAATCGTAAAACAGTTAGAAAACTGTGAAAAGAAACACGTTGTAAATTATCAGGCAATACCGTCGGAGTTACCACAATTGAAAGCCCAAGATCTCAGCACAGACCAGTCTCACCTGTACAGTATTACGTCTGCTGTCTCGACCGGCGTGCTTCCCGAAGATTTAGCAAACAAGTCACCTGGAAAGATGTCCCATGCTAGGTGGCTTACCCGGGCTAATCGGATTCTGCGGCTCTATATTTCGACAAAATCCCCGCCTAAAGAGTTGGTGATCTGAGCAACCTAAGTTGTTAAGGTTTACGCTCCGACTTGGTTCTCTATCAAGACTCACCCCAGCTGTAAGGATGGAGCGCGACATCTGTATAAGCTCATTTCTGCTTCTAGATACCTCACAGCAGAGCTAAAAGCTGTAATAGATCCAGTAATTATACGGAATGAATATTTCGCTCATCCAGAGAACTTATTACTGGCAATGTTGACAGACTCGCAACAACATATTCGCACGTCGTATCCTGAAAGCCCGTACCGTTCCTCAAACAAAATTAAGACTTTTTAAAGTTCCTGCCCTTAAATTAGAAAAAAAAATGCATCTATTTTACGTCGACTTGATTGACTGGCAGAATAACATTACCCAGCCCCCCATTCTCGAGAGTTTGAATGACGAAGACCTGCAGTTATTCATTTCATAGAGAGGTGAAAGTGAACTGCCTCTTCTACGCCTGCCATGTCATACGCAAGCCGTGGAACGATCAGTCAAGACAGTAACCCAAGCAGCAAATACATTATGTAGCAAAACTGCAAGAGAAGGCTTTATTAGAGCACAAATAGAGTCTCGCAAAAATATGCCAAAATTCGAGAGCAAACAAGATTTTAGGGTTAACTAAAAAAATAAGTAAATGTGTAATTTACTTTTTTACGCATTTCTTTGTAATAAATAATAAACAAATATGTTCCTAAAGCGTATGTTTTCAATTTAAAAAATATTTTTTAACATAATTTACATTTTATTTAGTACTTAGCTTAAAGTCAAATTTTCTTAATTTTACTTAATTTCAAAATCAATCCGGAGGCTAAAGATGATATCCAATCATACTGATTTTTTGCATGTGCAATAAGTACATAATAAGGCACCTTTTTGTGCTATTACGTAAAAAGAAAAGAACTTTTTTTTTCTTCATACATTGGTGGCCCACCCTAATGTTCATATCAAACCAAGGACACATTCTTCTCCGTTTAAAGGAAACCCAATAGAATAGCAGTAGATTTGAAAAAAATGAAATTTAACAAACGTAATTTTGCTTTACAGCACGTAGAAAAAAAAAAGATTTATTTAATTTCTTAAGGCGGTAGTTGTTGGGAAATTCACTAACGATACTTTTTTACATTGAACGATCGACGCGCTTCGTTGGTTATAACGGTAAGTTTATCTGAGTAGATTGTCAAGATCCTCAAGGTGTTATGATGTGTTATGGTACTAATAATTAGGACTAATCTTAGATAATAGCTTCTTTGTAAAATTAGTCAATCAGTCAACCAGCCTGATAACAAGTGGATGCTGTGGCACATAGATATTAACATTTATTCTCGATTAATAATCAAAATTCAGACGCCCTATGTAGCCCTGAGAAGTAAGATGGATTGCGTCGTTACAAATAAGACTATTTCGCTCTGCCCTGATATCGATTAGCTTTGTCTATGAGCGAGTGATGTTGTCAATAGCAGTTGTACCGTTTTGTAGTGATGAGTTTAAGTTTCTATAAAGTGACCAAGCTGATATAATAAAATTTTAGAAGTGCCCATTTATTGTCTATACTACTATTGCAAAGACTTTAATTTTTTTATAAAACTAGCGACGTACACTGACTTCGCTTGGGTTGGTTCTATTTACATAACGTTTTTTGAATTTCAGGTAATCGTCAAAGACAATTATTCTATTATTTCCAAAAATCTCTGAGTTTTATTTTAATAAAGTCTAACATCACTCTTGTCATTGCTCTCTATCTAATCGTTAAGTATCATTACAATCGACTCGGTCATTCCGAAGAATAACCCGAGCAGATAGACAAATTAACTATTTTTCAACTCGTTTCTTAATGGCATGCAAATAACCCCCTCATCCTCATAAGAAGCAGTTACTTCGATATTACAAATAGTAACTTTATTCATATATCTTAGGGCAACTTCCCACTAGATGGAGTGACGACCTGGTAAGACATGCACGAGGTCGGTGGATGCAGGTGGCTTAGGACCGTGCTTTGTAGTATTTCTTGGGGAGGCCTATGTTCAGCAGTGGACTTGTGAAGGGCTGTAATGATGATGATGATGATTATCTATATTATGAATAAGGTTTAACATTATTGTTGTTATTGTTAATAGATAGCTAAAAATTAAAATGAAGAAACGAATTTCGTTAAGTCAGACACGGTAATCCTTGAGTCCGGCAACTTGTTCTATCACCGGGAGGGTGACCATCTGTCCCTAGGAGGTATCGGATTTATCGTCCACAAGTCCCTCGTCAACAACGTTGTAAAGATTGAGAGTGTGTCGGCGAGGGTTGCGTCCCTGATACTCAGAATCACCAAACGGTTATCACTGAAGGCCATACAGGTTTACACACCAACCTCGACACATCCCGATGAGGAGGTGGAGGAAATGTGTAAAAGCTGGCAGCGATAACCGAATGGTTAGAGGCACACTAAACCTAAACGTTAAGTTGGAGAGTTCTCATCTAATAAAGTCAACGCTCCGTCCCCCTCGTGCTCTAATCCAGAATCCCGAAACTTTTCAGCTCGAGTTACGTAACCGCTTTCAGTGCCTATAATATTGCAATGCAGTGGATGATGTGAATGACAAGCTCGTGGAAACTGTCCATGCGGTCGGAACTAAGTTCTGCAAGACCCGCCGCAGAAGAACACAAAAACTCTCCGATCACACTCTTAATCTCATGGCTGTTAGACGGGAAATGAGGCTGCAATCGTCAACAGATTTTACAGCATACAGGCAACTGAACAGACAGATCTCCAAATGCATGCGGCGAGACTTGCGCAACTTTAATACTGCTCGTATTGAAGAAGTCTTTGCCAGAGATCTGTCTGCCAGTAAGAGCCAACTGTCAAAGCTGAAGACTGAGTGTGGCAGCATCGTTTCCGGGACACCTGAGATTTTGAGTGAGATTGAGAGGTTCTATGGGCAGCTGTACACATCATCGTTGGAGCCACACGCAAGTGTGAGTAACAATCCAAGAGCAAGTCTTATCCGACACTATTCCGATGATATCCCGGACGTCGGTCGGAGCGAGATTAGAATGGCTCTCCAGCACCTTAAAAACGGCAAGTCCCCGGGCGAGGATGGAATTACAGCGGAGATTTTGAAAGAGGGTGGAAAACCGGTACTTGAAGTCCTTCAGAGGCTCTTTAATTCCGTGCTCCATGTTGGCACTACTCCGAGGGTGTGGAGCAGACAGCAGTCCGAAGAGTACAATCTGCCACTTTGCATGGCGTATGTGGACTATGAGGAAGCCTTTGATTCCGTCGAAATTTGGACGGTGCTACAGTCTCTTCAGCGGTGCCAAGTTGTAGGTTGGTAGGTTGTAGTACTATAATCAGCTTGATAACATCAATAGTATCTACAAAGGCTGTACAAAACAAAGGTCATGCGCAACGTTCATATCACACCAAGGACACATTCTTCTCCGTTTAAAGGAACCCTATTGAAATTAGCAGTAGATTTGAAAAAAATAAAATTTCACAAACCGTAATTTTGGCTTGTTATGTAGAAAAATAGATTTATTTAATTTCCTGAGCCGGTAGTTGTTTGGAAATTCACTCACCATACCTTTTTACATTGAAAGATCGACGCGCTGCGTTGGTTATACGGCCCGTAAGGTTATCCAAGTAGATTGTCAAGATCATCAAAGTTTTATGATCTGTTATGGAATATAATATGAAATATTTGGATTTAAAGTAATCGTCAAAGACAATTATTTTATTATTTCCAAATATCTCTGAGTTTTTTTTTAATATAGCCTAACATCACTCTTGGCGTTTCTGTCTAGCTATTCGTTAAGTATCATTACAATCGATTTGCTCTTTCTGAAGAATAACCCTGGTAGATAGACAAATTAAAAATCAACCATTTTTTCAACTCGTGTCTTAATGGCATGCAAATAATCCCCTCATCCTCATAAGAAGCAGTTATTTTGATATTACAGATAGATACTTACACTTTATTCATATATTTATATATATATATATATATATATATATATATATATATATATATATTTATATATATATATATATATATATAATGCGCTGTACGTGTGTTTGTTTTTGAAGACTTTATAAACAGCTCGACCGATTTTAATGAATTTTCTTAAGTATGTTTGAATGGGTCCCTCGATTGTTTAAATTCACAACTGGACGGTATATAACGCTGTGGTCGAGATCCAGGTCACCAGAGCGAAGCTGAGCCAGATCGCTAGTGAATAGATAAAATGGATTTAAAAATGCAACTTAAAAACCTTCCCATTGAATTGAGAATATGAGATCGTAGGTAAGAAATACTATAACCAATAATATAACAAATAAACTACATAGAAGTAGCTACATTTACCATCAAGCTACTCTACAGTATAGTAGATTACTTTACGATAATTTGAATAGTCGCCTAAATTTTTACACGCAATATTGTATATTATTGGATTGCAAAAAAAAAAAAAAAGAATTTACTATTTATGTTGTAACTCCTAGATGTCGTAGTAACTATACACTTTGTTTTACGGAAAGCGTGTTGTGAACATGTAATATAAATAAGACTGCTTAACAGACAAATACAATATCAGTATGCACTATAAAAATCAACTTACAGCTCGATGACTTTTTATTGGTTTTTCCAACGTTTGAGTAACACGAGAATGGGATTGGAACGTTGCATTAAATTCGGAGCTTGGAGTATCGCAATAACTACTCCTAATATTGCACGACATAAAAACTCAAGTAGCTTGTAGCTTCTCTAATCGCACCTTTGTACTTGTAATCTAAAGAATGCGTTTAGGGTTTTACGTTCCAAGCACATTGCTGTTCTTAATACATTATTTCATGTGATAATCTAATTAACTTTCTGATTCTTATATTTGTTCTATAAATAAATCAACGAAATCCATAATTCTCATCCGGTTTCGTGTCAATTCAAAACAAAAATAATGTAGCTACATAGGAAGCAGTGAATGAAAAGAGTAATTTTTCCCTTCATAAAAATTGCTAAAGTTATTTATGTTTTCGGCCCCTTCAATACAGAATTTGCCTCAGGCCAAGTATTAACGAGCCATTTGGTTTTATACATATAATAATATTTCTTTGAACCAAAATTTCCTATAATCTTTGGTAAAATATACTTTGTTAATGTTACTCGAATGGAAACTTTAATAATTGTTATACGATCCAAAAAACTTTTGTAATTTTACTTAAAGTTTTTGCGTCTATTGAAGTTTATTCTTTAAGAAGCGTTTCATATACAGGGTTACTGGTAACTCGACGTATTCCCGCCAAGGCGTGATAGTTGGGGTCATAACCTATCAAATGAACCATAAAATGCATTATGCAAATGTGGACCAATTTCGAGATATTTAGGTTTAATTATTTTTTTCTAAAATCCCAAAAGTCTGGTGTCAAAAATTTCTAAAAAAAAACTTACAGTTGTATTATTTTCATTTTATTTTTTTTTACTTAATGAAAACCTGGATACTTATTTATCAATACTACAGTGTGCAAAAAGTCTCATCATTTTCGAAGTAACGCTACTAAAAGTACAACTTTTTTCCAAACAGAAGATAAGTAATTAAAAATAAAAATGATTTTGTGAAAAATAATTGTATGTGACCAATTGTGCAAATCATGTTAAAAACATCCCTACTTATCTAGCTACCTAACGAAGTATCAATTTAGCTTGTAACTTAAATGGTACAGAAAAAACTTGAAAAAAGGGTCAGGTAGACAAGTTCCGAGTAGAGCAATGTTTTGGGTAATCCCAAACATTCGTTTCTCGGAACCTTATCAACAGCTACGGGAATGCTCGTAAAAGATTGTGCGTTTGAACTTACGCTATTGTTTACATTTAGTGTGAAATTAGAAACAACGTGATGCTGGCAGGCCACGTGGCATATCCCGTATACCGCGAGCGGAAGATGAAGAAATTTTGAGTAAATTTCAAGAAGATCCAACCACTTCCACGAACATAGTTGCTCGTCGCTTAGGTGTATCGCAGTGGAAGGTCTGGTCTACTGTGCATACTGCGGGGCTTTATCCGTACCACTACACACCAGTGCATGTGATGGAAGAAGGAAATCCCGTTAGAAGATTGGATTTTTGTAGATTTATGTTGAACGCAGATGCAGAAGATCCAATGTTTTTTAGAAAAAATATTGTGGACTGATGAGTCGAAGTTCGATCAAGACGGTATTACAAATTACCATAATTTACATTTTTGGGCTCCAAAAAGAGCAAAGATATCCTGGAAAAAAGTGACCTTCTAAATCACAAAGATGATTTTCACTAAATGTTTGGATGGGAATTATTAACGACAATTTAATTGGGCCTTATTTTCTGCCAAACTATTTAAACGGCGAAAATTATGAAACATTTTTAAGGGAGGACTTATCCGGATTGTTACACGATGTTCCTCTCGCCACAAGGCAAAACATGTGGTATCAACATGATGGGTGTCCTGCGCACTATCGTGTAACTGTGCGACGATGGCTGGACGAAAATTATCGACGTCGGTGGATTGGCAGAGGAGGACCAATTCCATGGCCAGCAAGGAGTCCTGACATAATACCGATGGATCATTATGTCTGGGGGCACATAAAGAGCATCGTGTACTGCGACAATGTGCCAGTGCCGACCCTTGATCAACTGAGAGACCGCATTATGAACGCGACAAACGACATAAGACGAACATTAACCTCAATCGTTATTAAAAGCGAATTAAGAAAACGAATGCGTGTCTGTATACGGAATAGGGGGCTCCCATATTGAGCAAAATTTGTAAATCGTGTTAAAATAAATAAAGCTAATTTCAATCAAGTGCTTTGTTTCATTTCCTTAATTAATATTGGTTAAAAATAAAACACAAATTCCTTTGTCTGCTTAGAACTCGACTACCTGACCTCGTTCTTTAAATTTTTTTTCTGTTTCTACATAAGCAAACCAAAGTTGATACTTCATTACGTAGCTAGATAAATAGGGATATTTTTAACATGATTTGCAAAATTGATCACATACAATTATTTTTCACAAAATCATTTTTATTTTTAATTACTTATCTTCTGTTTGGAAAAAGTTGTACTTTTAGTAGCGTTACTTCGAAAATGATGAGACTTTTTGCACACTGTAAGTATTGATAAATAAGTATCCAGGTTTTCATTAAGTAAAAAAAATAAAATGAAAATAATACAGCTGTAAGTTTTTTTTTAGAAATTTTTGACACCAGACTTTTGGGATTTTTGAAAAAAAATAATTAAACCTAAATATCTCGAAATTGGTCCACATTTGCATAATGCATTTTATGGTTCATTTGATAGGTTATGACCCCAACTATCACGCCTTGGCGGGAATACGTCGAGTTACCAGTAACCCTGTATATATCACATATCTCACATATATCACATGAAAACTAAATGTGTAGTAAAATTGAGCGTTAACAAAAAATTAAGCCGTTATGGTTTTCCAGTGAATGAAAAGCAACATAGTACCTAACCTAACTAAACTAATTAGCTAACTTAAAAATTACCACTAAACCTAACTGAGCAACATACTAGCGCATCTCATAGCGCGATATGATTGATGTTTGATGACTTTACCAAATCAATATAAATAAAATACGGGTTCATTTAATTTCTTTACAACCCTGTTTTTTTCTCGTTTTACCACGTGCTTCGCGGTGAACGGAAACATCGTGAGGGAACCTGCATGTCGGAGAAATAAGAAAAAAAAATATTTCTAAGAGATGTGAAGTTCACCAACACGCAATGGAGCAGCGCGGCGAAAATTTCCTTGCCCTAAAAAATGAGAGGTGGCCTGTGCCCAGCAGTGGGATGTTTATAGACCTTAACTTTTAACTACCTTTATCTATTGTATATATTTTAAGAAAATCCTTTTTCAGGAGTAAACTTCAGTCACGTGTCGAAACGGACACGGACATTTTTTTATATCATGATATAGATGGCTGCTATTACTTTGGCTTTCCCTGAATTCGTCCCAGTTTGAAAGCCAAATTACTGTTTGAGGTATCATATGTATTATATTGATGTATATTATATGCTATTACACAAAAAATATAACAATTTATTATTGTAAATAGCCTAAATATTTAAATATTTTTTAAATCCAAACGGAATCAAGAAATCTAAAAAAAAAAGAGTTGTTTAGATAATTGTGTTTCTGATAATGTAATAATAAAAAATATTGTAGTAGAGATATGCCAACTCAGAAAAAATTCGACTCGGATTAACTTGAACTGAAATTCAGTTACGAGTCGAGTTATGCAACGCAAATTTGCTAAACGAAGCTGTGTCAATTTGTCACAAATTATTTTTATATTTGTTCTTTTTCAATACAATTATAATTAGTGAACTTAATAGGTAATTCTATTTTTATTTTGCGTATAGACAATCTTCATAAAATAATATCACTCTAACTTTATGACGCAGGTATTAACCTTATAAATAATTTAAGTATTCTAACAATATTATTAAATTGCTCGAATTAATAAGCCCAGTATATCACTAAATTGTAGACAGACACTACATTCACCGTAAAATGAAGATGAGAATTGAGTTGAATTTTGTGACTCGAGTCACTCGGATTGATTTATCATGTCACTCAAGTTGTACGCGAGTTTTCGAGTAATTTGAATTAATTATTTGAAGCCTCTGCATCGAGTAAAAGTTTATCAAGCGAGTCAAGAGTCGCGATTACTTTAGTCAAAACATTTTTAATATATACCAGGCGGTCCCATAATGAACTGGCCTGATATAGTTCAACGCGACATGTCGCTACATGTTGTGTTGCATTAAATAGTACGTTTATCGTGCACTTAATATAAGAAACATGCATCGACATGAAATGCTTAGTCTTAGTTTAACAGGCATTTGAATAACGAGAGTCGCGTATTTTTTCAAAATGTCGAAAACTGAGTATCGAAGTGTCATTAAGTTTCTGTTTAAAGAAGGTTTATCCCCTGCCCAAATAAAATAACGATTGGATGGCGTGTACAAGGAGTCTGCCCCCCTCCTATAGCACAGTGAAAAATTGGGTGAAAGAGTTTCGCCTCGGGAGAGGAACCGTCGAAGACTTTGGCCACGACGGTCGACCTGTGGAAGTGCTGACTCCCGAAACGATTGCTCTTATCGAAGAGGAGGTTCTGAGTGACTGCCGTTTGAAGATTAGAGAAATTGTAGCAAGGCTTGGGCTCTCTAAGAGTACCGTTCATCGCGCGATCCATGAACATCTTCACATGAAAAAAGTGAGTGCAAGATGGGTACCGAAACTTCTTTCAGCGGTACAGAGACAGGAAAGAGTGCGCTGCGCTTCGGAGTTTTTGGATCTTTGTGGCGAAAATCCAAAGACTGTGATCGAGCGGCTAGTGACTGGTGATGAAACTATGATCTTGTATTATGATCCACAAAGCAAGCGCGAGTCAATGGAATGGCGCTATAATTAAAAAAAATTACGAGACAAGGTAAAGGAAAAACGAAGAGGCAAGCTGTCTAAAGGTGTCCTGTTGCTCCATGACAACGCTCCTGTTCATACCGCTGGTGTTTCGAAGGATGCAGTTCGTCAATGCGGGTTCACAGAAGTTCAACATCCACCTTACAGTCCAGACATGGCCCCGTCCGACTATTATTTATTTCCAATTTTAAAGCGGGACTTAAGAGGAAGAAAATTTTCAAGCGATGAAGAGTTGCAGGCGGCCGTCTTCAGTCATTTTGAGGATAAAAAATGTGATTATTTCTATAAAGGTTTAGAGATGTTGATTCACAGATGTCAGAAGTGTGTTAGTATTCAAGGTGATTATATTGAAAAATAAAATTGGTTTCGTTTCATTTCCTTCATTGGTTCATAGTTAGGCCAATTCATTATGGGACCGCCTACCTTTATTAAATAAGTAATATGTGGCAATGATTTCTTATATTTATGCGAATACTACACATTTAAATAATACTAGTTTTATCGATTTTATCACGTATATTAACTTTTTTTATATACCCGACGTTTCGAGTACTTTACTGCACCCGTGGCCTTAGAGGGGACTGAGACGTTCAACATCCGGATGTCATAGGTAACCGCGTTTACCACAGATTAAAATTATTAATTTTTGTTCCGATCTACACAGTATGAACTTATAGTATCTTCAAGTCTTGCAGTTGTATGATTGGGGTTGGAATTTAATTTTATTAATTTCTGGATCCCAAGCAGATGGTAGTGCTAATCCATTTTTTCTATCGAAATTGGGATGTTTTTTGAGTTCAAGAGCCTCGCGAATCATCCTTGGTAGGAATCGGTGTTCTTTCGCGAGGATTTGTGGTCTATCAAATCTGATGTAATGGTTGGGGCCTTCTAGGACATGATCACAAAGTGCAGACTTCCCGGAACGTTGATGATTCACGTCAGCTATGTGTTCTTTTACGCGGGTTCTAATTGATCTTTTTGTTTGCCCTATTTATGAGAGACCATTCACAATCAAACTTGTACACTCCGGCATCTTGTAGAGGTATAAGACACTCGACTGATGGTAAGAACTGACTAATCTTCTTGGACGGCTTGTAAAATGTTCTAATAGAAGCTCGCTTCAAGATGTAGCCAATCTTGTCTATGACACCTGTGACATATTGTATGGTATTGGTGTTTTTTTATAGGACTGGTAGTGACAAACGAGCACACAGTCCACCTATTGGTAAGTGGTTACTTTAGCCCATAGAAATCTACATCTATCTTAAATTACTAATCACAATGCAGATGCGTTTTCACCCGTGATGACTGAGATGGAATGCCTCTTTTTCAGTAAAAGGCTCTCCGGTTCTTTACACTCACCATACGAAACACAGCAGTATTAATGTCCTCTAGACCGAATTTTGGTCAAGGCGGCCAGCCTCAACGTAGACTAGCCATCGGTGCAGGACAGGATATAGTGCCCAAGTGTATGCGCAAGCACAGGTGCACTCTCTATTCCCTCACTCTTATAATCCGATGGGACGGTAAACCGGTTGGGAAGTATAATCCCACGTTAAAAATAATGCTGTTAGAATTTAACAACAATATTAATTTTTAAACCAAAACTATTTTTCGTCGCTTTGATTTACGAATAATAAGTACGTAATTTGAGTTACTACTTAAATACAGTAAATTTGAAATAATTGTTACAATAACATTACTATTTAATTTATATTTTTAGTCAGAAAGTATATAATAAAATGGTTGACTTTATCACAATAAAGCTAAGCCTCCTTTTTAAAACTTTGGTAAAACTCCTTCGATACTTTACCTTTTATGAGTTTTTTCCGTAAAAAGTTTTTGTATAAAATTTCAGAGTTGTATAAGCTGATTGCGGCTTTTAAAACGGGCATAGCTTTTATTCTGTTTTCGTTTACATTGAAATATTTAATTCGATGCGATAAAATCCATATAAAATAGTTTCATTTAATGTGTAGTTCGCATAAACGTAACTTATTTTATTTAAATATTAAAACAAATAAATACGATGGTTGTAAAACATTCGAAAGAAACCTTTTTAATTTGATGTTTGTTCTGATGATTATTAATAATTTTGTGAAAATTACGTTGTTATTAAAATATGTTCAGATTGAAACCAATTAATAATCCTGATAATAAAAAGTGAGGTGTCGTAGTTCAACCAACATTGCAACTGGGAATTCAATTTTTAATTAATACTATAATTTTTTTTCCATAATTACTATTAAGATACCTATACAAATAAATATTTGTATTTTTCAAACCAAAATAATATTAAATAGATCACAGAAATCATTGGATTTCAGTTCTCAAAACTAAGAGACAAATTTTTTATAGTATTTTTAATACCTAGAAAAGTACAGTGTCGCAATTGCCATCTCTATTACTCTCTGCTCACTAACATAGGACACCATTTAGCTTTTTTGATTTAATTTCTTATCCTAAAAGTGCGTTAAAAAGCTTCTCTTCAAAAGTATTGAGTCTCTTCAAAAAAGCTGTTATTTTACGCTGGCATTCTGTAAGAGCGTTGTCTTTCCCCAGTCGAGCCGACCTTATAGTGCTATAACCATAATGTGGCTACAGCGTGGCCTTACTGTGTGGTAAATATAGTCCTGCAGTCATTCATTCATTACAAGTTCACTGCTGAACATAGGCATCCCCAAGGAATGCCACAAAGTATGAACCTGAGCCACCTGCATCTCTTCATGCATCTCTTACCGGGTGGTCACTCTATCTAATGGGGGGCCGCCTTACATTTAGCTCACCGGTATGAGGCTACCACTCGAGAACCTTACGTCCCCATAGTTTGACGATCCATTGCCACTTCGGCTTACATTTCCTTTAGGCTACATGGGTTACTCTAATTCTATTGCGGATATCCTCATTTCTATGTAAATCACGCAGAGAAACTCGGAGTATAGCCCTCTCCATAGCTCGCTGTTACGACCTTGAGCTTTCTCATTTGGCCAACGGTGAAGGATCATGACTCAGATCCATATTTCATCACTGACAACACGTACTGGTTTTGCAATCTTATTTTCAAGATTCGAGATTTACGTTACAAGATGCCTGTAATCGAAAGTCTGTATCTTGGCAGATAATTGAAGGGATTTTGACAACTTCCATATAGTTTCGGATTCTATTCTAAGAAGTGAAGGCTATATGACGCAGTGGCTTGCCATTGAGTTGCGTGAAGGCCGTGGTTTTGAATTCCGCATGGAACAAGTACTTGTATGCGAAACAAGTAATTGTTCCAAGTCTAGATGTTTGTCCATGTCTAATTTATGTTTGTAAGCTGCGTACTTTTTTTTATAAAAGAATATTAACAATGCTATAAACATTACTAATATTCCCCTTAACCACTTGTGGTAAGCTTAAATTGCTTGTGTTACGAGTGGTTCACGACAGTAGTAAAGTGGCGGATTCGAACCCACGACCTTTTTGAGTTCGCGGTCCGCGCCCTGCCATTAGGCTACTGTCGTTTTAAACATTCGATACGAACATTCTAGTGTGGGGTTAAAGTTTTAAAAAAAAGAGAATATTTTGTAATGCGATAAGTCACACACACTGTACACTGCACAGTGGTATACGATGAGATTGGAGACAGTTCAAGATGTAGTGCCATAGACACGAGGACAATTACCTATAATAAGTGTTTTGTACATGTTTTTGCTTCTGCTGAGATATGAACCGCAGATTTCTCCAGCCACATCCATTATTAAGAGTATGGTCATATAGTATTGCAATACCTCATTGCGAGGACTGCCTCTGCCGTTGTAAGGAGGATATGCCTTAGAAGCCTTCCTAGGTAGATTGACAATTACAGTAAAAAAACGTCTCGGTATCCATGACGCTCTCCTCTGCTGGCATGGGTTTACGTCTAGCGTAAACTATATGGTTGTAGCCATACCTCGAAAGCTATGAAATCTCTTTGGCAAGTCCCATTGTTGTCTCTTTTCTTACGTCTATATCTAAGAATCACATAATTAACAATTTTTATAATAATATTGAGAAAATAATAAGATAATCAAAAAAAATATTTGTTATTGAGATTTTCATGGAACGACTCAAAAAAAAGTTGTTTAAATAGGATTAGGAATACGATAAAAACAATCGCGTTTCTCTTTTTCTCTGTTTTGAAAAATAACGTTATTTCCACACTAGATAATTCTCCTGCGTTTAAGAGGCAGTTTATCTATATATGAGTGTATCTATTAATGTATATAAATTGCACAAGGACGAACATCCAGACCCGGAAAAATTATTTGTAAGCCATAAATTTTTATTATCTGGAGTAGGATCACGCCCTCGTAGAATACCTGCGTAATATAGCAGCTTAATGCTGCTGTGCTTCGTATGACGAGTGTAACTTGTCGGCTAAATTGCACTCGTCATACGAAGCACAGAGCTATATAGCTAGCCTATTATTCAATTTACTGAACCTTCGAACAACATCAAACAACATAGTTCTAACAAAAAGATATATCGCACTGAAGGAAAAATTTTAATCAGAAGTGAAAAAATTTTTTTTTTCAACCATTCTATATTACGATCGATACTCCATCTGTTTATGTAAGTTTGTAATCGAAAATTATATTTATGTGATATTAATATAAAATAAATATTTTTGGATTTTTCCCTTTAATTGTACAGAAGAAGTACGAGACCTTGTTTCTTAGCAAATTTTACGATTCTAGGTCAACACTAAGAACCCTGTAGGTTAAGATGAGTGAGGTTTGCGAATATAAAAATGCGAGACATAAATGGCCGTATCTTTTTGCAATGACTTAGAAGCTTGTATGCTTACAATCCCAAGGAACCGTAAACCTTTGTTATGATAATAATTTTTCTATTTGATACATCTACCCGTTACTGTGAAAGAGGATTTTGCTAGTCGGGAAGACGGGCGGACAGCAAATTGATCTTTTGGGGGTAGGGATTCTGGTTTTTTTCCTTTTAAGGTACGGAAACTTAAAATATAAAAATGTAATTCAAGCAATGAAGATTATTATTACTCTTATTGTTTAAAATGAAGAGCCATAGTGTAGTACTGAACTTATGGTGGGCTACAGTATTGATGATGAAATAAAACGACAGTAATGATCATCGTCATTATAACGTGATCACTTGTCACCATAAAATGATGGCAAAAAGAGAGCCGTACGGATGATTTATAACTTAAATTCTAAACGGGGACTCTTTCATCGTCATCAGAGAAAAATTAAAAGAAATGAACATATTAACTTATAAAATGAAACTTATAAAATGTAATATATGTACGTAAAACATAAATAGCTTTGATAAGAATAAAAAAGTTCATACTTTAAACACTAGGAACAAACATAAGCTTGTAATACCAGTTATTAGACTCCACAAAATTAGTAATCAATACACGGGACAGAAAATGTACAATATTTGTCAATAAACAAGTTTAAATGTTTTATTAAAGAAAATTTGTACAAAAAGAGTTATTATAATATCAAAAAAAAACATAACTGAAAATAGACTCCCGGGAATGAGGTGATCACCACAATGCTAGTCCTAATAATTTTTTTTTAATTAAAAAATTAGTGTAAGGTAAAATATGTTTACAAAAATTAATCCCGCTAGGTTTCTTGCTGGTTCTTCCCAGGACAGAGGTATTTTCCAAACTAACCTAAATTTCAATAAGGAACAGCAGTATTACTAAGCAGTTGTAACGTTTTACAAATGAAAGTAAATTACATAAGTGAATTCATTACGCTAAGCTTATCCTCACTCAAATTTTTCTTACTTATCGTATTCTACTCTAAGTATTGCTATTCTTTTATTTTAAACAATTAGCCAGCTTGCATAATACAACTGAAATATTATTTAGGTAAATCTCGCATACTTGTGTCCGCTTAGCTTCATACAAACCTTGTCATCTTTCAACATATTGCTCTAAACAATAAAAACCTTATATAATGTTGTTTTTTTCTTATTATAATCATATACCTACCTAAATATGGGTGTAATTTGACGCTTCAGTGATATGTGTAAAGTATTCTTGCGAAAAATATGTACGTTCGAATATTAAGGTTTTCACAGAGCTGGGCCAGCGCTATTCTTTTAAATCATAGCGCTGTTAGTATTTACAAAAACAATTATGTTATCTTTATCGCATATTACTAGTAAAAGGAAGAACCTTTACACAAATGAAAGGATTCGCTATATATTGGCCGAATTTACGTATGTAGTTTGGTGCGTTGATAATCGCTTTAGAATACGCATTGCAATAGATTTGATTCTGCTTCAATAATAGAAATGCTTTTTTTTTTGCTTAAGTCCAGTAAGTAGGAAGTTTTGGAATTTTCTGTAGTCGATTCTTACGACCTCTGAAATACGAGACCGAAAGAATTTTTACACCACCCTCCTACTGCGACCAGCCTAAATTCAATAAGCCAAAAAAGATTATTTTTGGCTTATTGAATTTAGGCTGGTCAAGTAGAAAAAGAAATAAAATTCGGCGCAAATGCTAATTTTATACATCATACTCGTACTTCACAAATTTCAGACCCAGTAGTGAAAAGAATAACTAATAAAGTCAAAAATTTCAGAAAATATTAAGCGTGAACTTCAGAGAATGCTACTTTTGGTAAGGCTAACTTACGAGTACGAGTAGTTTATATAATTTTGTATGTCCAACCACCGTAATCCTTATCCATATTATTTTTATATTGTTTTTAATAAACTTTATTCGGTCAACTGAAAGGATGGTAAAATAACAAACACAAATTTACCAAACCATCATTAAATTTTGAAGCTTGAAACTTGTATCATGATTATCTTTACCAAGTTGGAAGCAAAAGCCAATTTTCGAAAAGGCTTTACTACTATAGACCACATGCATGCAATTCGCCACATTGTACACAAGGCTAAAGAGTACAATCTGCCACTTTGTTTCTTGTATATGGATTATGGTAAAGGGTCCTCGAGCTGTATAAGATTGACTGTACAGTTCGAGACTTCCTCGGGCAATGTATGGGACAGTGGAGTACGATCCTCTGTCATCTAGGTGAGCTGATGACGTCTGCGGGAAGCTGCATAAGTATAAGAAGGGGTATATTCCAGGGCGACTGGCTGAGTCCAATCTGGTTCTGCCTCTCTTTGAACCCTCTCAGTACTTTTCTGGAGAGCTCCGGGAGGGGACTTCAGCTTCGGAAAGTAGGTACAAAAGTGACCCACCTTTTTATGTGGATGGACCTCAAGTCATTCGCCTCCAGTCGCTCCCAACTTGTGGAATTGCTAAACATCACTTGTGAATTTAGCAATTCTATTGGAATGAAGCTGGGGACGGATAAGTGTGCGGTCCTCCATTTTGAAAGCGTAAGGGTTGCTAACTCTGAGGGCATAGATTTATCTATGCCCATCAACTTAAGGACCCTTTCCGAGGCTGAAACATACTGATACCTGGGTATGTCACAGAACATTGGTATTCATGAGGCTGGTATGACAGTCAGTTTGCGACGTGTTTTATGCACGCTTGACCAAAGTGCTTAACAGCCTTTTATTCGGTGTGAATAAGACGCACGCATATAACGGTTGGGTCATGCCTGTCTTCATGTATACTTAGGTGGACTCAGACTGAACTTAACGCCTTGGATAGAAAAGTCCGCACTACCATGACGTCCCTTGGATGCATCTTCCAAGATCGTAGGTAATGAGGCTGTCCTTGCCGCGAAAGCATGGTGGGCGTGGCTTTCTGAGCGCGCTCACCATGCATAATCGCGAAGTGTGCAGCCTCCGTCATTACTTTCTGGCGAGATCGGATGATCCATTCTATAGGTACGTCATTTCTAGTGATAAAAGGCTTACCCCTCTATCCTTAGTCAACGAGCAATGGCAGGACCCGGCAGTACAGAGAATTTCCGACTGGGAGATTGTATGGAAGAAGAAGGAGCTCCATGGGAGGTACTACAGGGCTCTACATGAGTCCTTCGTAGATTCAGTCGCCTCCCTTCACTGGCTACGTTTCGGTGACCTCTTCGGAGAAACCGAGGGTTTTGTCTGTGCAATACAGGACCAGGTTTTAAGACCAACAATTATCGGAGATACATCATAAAGGATGGCAACGCCGACATCTGTCGAGCTTGTCACCATCCCGATGAATCACTTAGGCACGTCATCTCCGGTTTTTCCGCGCTTTCTAACTCTTAGTACTTGCACAGGCACAACCTAGTAGCCAGGATTCTACACCAGGAGCTCGCTCTGAAATACGGTCTCGTGGATCGGAAACTGCCTTATTATAAGTACTTACCGGAAGCCGTGCTCGAAAATGACCGCGCCAGGCTCTACTGGGACCGGGCCATCTTCACAGACAGGACTATTCTTGCGAATAAATCTGATATTGTGCTGATGGACTGGGCACAGTCTAGGATATTTTTGGTTGACATTACCATTCCATATGACGAGAACCTAGTGAAAGCCGAATCAGATAAGAAAACAAAATACCTTGAACTGGCTCACGAGGTGACCGACATGTGGGGTCGTCTGCCGACCGAAATTACTCCTGTAGTCGTCTCTGCGAATGGGCTAGTCCCAATTAGCCTCTCGGGTCATCTGAGGCGACTGGGACTCCGTGACGGATCGCTCCGGGCTCAAATGCAGAAGGTGGTGCTCCTCGATACCGCCCGCATCGTCCGCCGGTTTCTTTCCCTTTTCCCCTAACTCTCGGCCGTTTGGTCTGCCCTGCCGAGGGTTTCCATCTGGTTGGGCTTTTATTTATGTATTTTTGTATCTATTTTACTTTATTGATATTTATGTACATTTATCTTTTCATTTTCATTTATTATTATATATTTATAGAACCTAACCAGATGAGAAAACTATATAGATACCTTAGAGAAAATAATTATTTATTTGAAAGAAAGATGGTACTTACAGGATTAATAATTTGGTATGGTACAATCATATTTCGCCAGTGGCATGCAAATATTTAATTTTATAAGTGTCGGTCTAGTGCTATATAAATTTAAACCAAAATATTCTTAACAAGCCAGAGCGCCTTCTCAACAATTGCGTCAAATACATTTTCAATCTTCGTAAATTTGATTATATCTCTCACTGTCGCTCTCGCCTTAAATGGCTCACTATTAAACAGAGGCGTGACTCTAGAATTTTGCTTGTTCTCTACTCTATTCAAAATGGTCCATCCACTCCTTCTTATCTCAAGGAGAAATTTCAGTATATGTCCTTAATGCATGATCGAACTCTGCGTTCCTCATATTGGATTGGTACATAAGTACTTTATGAAGATATTAGATGACAGTTAATAAGGTCAATTAGGTTACTTTTGTTGTTATTTATGCTATATCTATTTGTATTTAAAATATGTATATATTTATTTATCTATTTATTTGTATGTAAATATAATATATTGCCTGTATTTAGAGCAGATTAATCGTGTAATTTTATAATCATTTTTTTTATTTAACAAAGAGACCAAGATAACAAAATGCTGATAGAAATACGGAAATAAAGTTTACTGACTTTGAAGGCATACGAATAGTCTTATCTCATATCTCTTATTATTACTATATAGATACCTTAGAGAAAATAATTATTTATTTGAAAGAAAGATGGTACTTACAGGATTAATAATTTGGTATGGTACAATCATATTTCGCCAGTGGCATGCAAATATTTAATTTTATAAGTGTCGGTCTAGTGCTATATAAATTTTCTATGAATATCTATGGTTAATTACAATTTCGTGATAAACCTAAGAATAAAATGTCACAAGATAAATAACACACATATACATAAACGTTAACAATAATTAGGAATCAGACGCAACAATACAAAATCACAATAAAAATCAAAAAAATAAAAAATATCGTCAATTTAAGGTATACATGTCAACAGTTATTAAGTTAAGGCAAGATTATATGAAATATCACTTTGGTCTATAACAATAAAGTTCATCTAGGGAATAAAAACAATCTTGAATAAACCATTGATTCAATTACATTTGCCATCAAGCTACCCTACAGTATAGTAGATTACTTTGCGAAAATTTAAATATTCGCCTAAATTTTTACACGCAATATTATTTTTGGATTGTAAAAAAAATAATTTACTATTTATGTTGTAATTTCTAGATGTCATAGTAACTAGACACTTTGTTTTACGGAAAGCGTGTTGTGAACATATAATATAAATAAGACTACGCTTTACAGAAAAAATAAAACTTCGGTATGCACTATAAAATCATCAATTTACAGCTCGACAACTTTTTATTGGTTTTTCCAACGTTTGAGTAACACGAGAATGGGATTGGAATTTTGCATTAAATAGCTTGGAAAGAGGAGACAGGTATCGCAATAACTATTCCTGGTATTGGACGACATAAAAGCTCAAGTAGCTAGTAGCTTCTCTAATCGCACCTTTGTATTTGTAACCTAAAGAATGCGTTTAAGTTTTTACGTTAAAAAAATTGCTGTTATTTATAAAATCCTTCATGTGATAATCTAAATAACTAACTAACTGACTTTTTTATTCTTAACTTTATACAATATAAATCAATGAAATCCATAAAACTCATCCGGGCTCGTTTCAATTCAAAACGAAACACTGTAGCTTCATAGAAAGCGGTGAATGAAAAGAGTAATTTTTTCCTTCATAAAAATTGGTAGAGTTTTTTATGTTTTCGGCCCCATCTATATAAGGGATTTTCCCAAAACACCGATTTATTCATAGCAATATAAGTGATTCTTCGCCAGCTAATGTGTAGAAATTCCTTAGTTCTCTAGGTGTGGGTAAACACCTTCTTTGTGGTTTATCTCTTTCTCACGATGCTTTAAATCTTCATTTTGCTTCTACTTCTGCAATGGACCTTTCAATCCGATCCCAAACAGTCGCTTACTCGTCTTTTTTTAACCCTGTAGATCAGGATGAAGTTAAAAAGACTCTTCTGGCAATAAAATCCAAGGCTATCGGTTGCGATGATATTAGTAGAGCCATGATTATATTAATATTCTAGAACACATTCTCCCCGTAATCATATATATATAGTAAATTTTTCGCTTGACTCTGTTCAGTTTCCGAATCAGTGGAAAAATGCTTTTGTAAGACCTTTTCCTAAAGTATCCAATCCTACACTTCCAAATCATTCCGTCCCATATCAGTTTTATCTTTCCTATCTAAAATTTTGGAAGCCTGTGTTCATAAGCAAATTTCCAATTTCATATATAAACATAACCTGCTGAGTACTTTTCAGTCCGGGTTCCGTCTTGGTCACAGCACTATAACTGCTTTACTTAAAATAACTGAAGACATTAGAGAAGGAATGGAAAACAAGAAAGTTACAGTTGTGGTGCTCGTTGACTTTTCTAACGCTTTTAACACATTTGACCATGATATCCTCCTTTCTATCCTTTCTTATTATGGGTTTGCACCGTCAGTCTTGGAATGGCTCTCATCTTATCTTCACGGACGTCAATAGTCTGTTCACGTGGGGCAAATGACTTCACAGTGGGTTGACCTGATTTCTGGCGTATCGCAAGGCGGTATACTTTATCCATTAATCTTTTTTGTACCATCTGTATGCTAATTACCTACAAATGTATGTACAGTCTGACATTTGTGACATCCATAATGCGATTAACAAATTAAATTCCAATCTCAAGTCAGTATGTCATTGGTCCATGCGCTTTGGAATGTCTGTCAACCTTACGAAATGCCAAGCGGTGATTATGGGTAGCTCAAGGATGCTTGCAAAAATAGATGCCACTAGCCTATGTCCCATCTATTATAATGATCGCCTGATACCGTTCTCTTCCTCAGTTAAAAATCTTGGTCTCTATATTGACAGTACTCTGTCTTGGGGGGTTCATATCTCCGAAACATGTCGTAGTCTCTGGTTCTTTACGTTCTCTTTATCGCTTGAAAAATTTTCTCTTCTTTATGGCTAAAATTTTGCTTGTACAGTTACTTATACTACCAATCATTGCATAAATCTGGGTAACAAACTATTTAATTATTTTGTTATAGGATATTAAGCTAGATTGCAAGCTCTAATTTTAAAATTTAAATTGACTAAGTTTGACTTTTTTGTAGTTTTAATGTAACGTTATCAATACACGACTTAGTTCAGAATATCTAATATGTTTATATTAATGTATATTTTATGAGCAACTGGGGACCTGGGAAGCTGCTGGGTCGATGGTTGTCTTATGAAATCCTTAGGTGATTTCAGGTGCGAGAGAATGTTGTGGCTTCGAAACAGTCCCGATAAAATATACTTTGCCTAAGTATTTTCTATCCTCCCGCCTCTCTTAATACGCACTACTCAAGAATGGTGCGCCACAAATTTGCAATTATGCAGACGTGTGTTACCCGGATTTAAACCAAAATATTCTTAACAAGCCAAAGCGCCTTCTCAACAATTGCGTCAAATACATTTTCAATCTTCGTAAATTTGATTATATCTCTCACTGTCGCTCTCGCCTTAAATGGCTCACTATTAAACAGAGGCGTGACTCTAGAATTTTGCTTGTTCTCTACTCTATTCAAAATGGTCCATCCACTCCTTCTTATCTCAAGGAGAAAATTCAGTATATATCCTTAACGCATGATCGAACTCTGCGTTCCTCATATTGGATTGGTACATAAGTACTTTATGAAGATATTAGATGACAGTTAATAAGGTCAATTAGGTTACTTTTGTTGTTATTTATGCTATATCTATTTGTATTTAAAATATGTATATATTTATTTATCTATTTATTTGTATGTAAATATAATATATTGCCTGTATTTTAATAGAGCAGATTAATCGAGTAATTTTATAATCATTTATTTTTTATTTAACAAAGAGACCAAGATAACAAAATGCTGATAGAAATACGGAAATAAAGTTTACTGACATTGAAGGCATACGAATAGTCTTATCTCATATCTCTTATTATTAAAATGTCCTTCTGATTCTTAACAATATCATAAACGCACGTGTTTTTTTTTGCTTTATACTGTTTGAAATGTAAATCAATACATATAGTATATAAGGCACTCTTTACAATATTCATTTACCTTTTTTACAGGTGGATCGCTTGAAACAAATCTGTACGTCTTGGAGACTGAAAACTTATAGATCTACTCGTAGGTTATAGACAACAATATCAGTCTTATATTATATGTCTTATCATTGAAAATTCCCTTCTGATTCCTAACAATATCGTAAATGTGAATGTTGCCTTGAAGTTGTTTTGAAATAAATTTTTGAAATGATGATGATTGACAATTTGTCTATATAAAACACAAATATGTTTCCACCATTGTCCGTTACAAATTTTGAAACCACCCAACCGATTTTGATGAATTTTGTGGTGTGTATTTGAGTGGATTCTTAAATAGTTTACATTCAGATATAAACCCAATAGGTGTCGCTACTGTCGAGATCCAGATATCATCCTTGCAAAGCCGGAGCGGATTGTAAGTAATAAATACAATTAGTTATAGTACCTGTTTTGTTTGTAACCTTACACAACCAGCTTAAAACACCTTATTTCCCCACTGTTTAATAACTTTAATAAATAGATAAACATGATATTATTTTGTTATTTTGGTATGTTATTGCTTAGTCATTTTGGGTTTAATGTTATTTACTTGGCTGAGGCAACAAGGGGAGTGCCTTGAATCTGAGGAGATACGACAAAGGGGTTCTTTTTAGCGGTTAACGCATGCGTCTTCTGAGTTAAACATGTGTCTTCTGGGGGTCAAACTGGACTAGATTTAGTCGCGCCCAATCCGAGACTCTGTTCAGCAAAGAATCGACTTCAGACACAAGTTTGTCCCGGCACTCGGAGACGTTTTCCTGAGAAATATTGGCTCGGCCGGTGTAAAGAGCATCACCGTAACACCATCTGCATAGCAATGAATGTTACGGGTTTGCAATACATCATTGATATGCAGAAGAAACAGCGTTGGCGATAACACGCAGCCTTGTGGAACACCAGCATTAATGGGCTTGCAATCGGAGCTCGCACCGTCTACAACGATCTTGATGCTCCGATCTGCAAGAAAGCTGGTGATCCAATCGCACAATTTCTCGGGAAGCCCGTAGAATGGGAGCTTCGAAAAAAGCGCTTTGTGCCAAACCCGATCGAAGGCCTTCGCAATGTAAAAACTAACGGCCAATGCCTCCCCCTTGGACTCTACTGCCTCAGCCCATCTGTGAGTTAGGTAGACCAGAAGATCACCATCTGACCGACCACGGCGAAAATCGTATTGGCGGTCACTAATCAGCTGGTGATCATCAAGGTACCTCATGAGCTGGCAGTTTACAATGGACTCCATTGTTTTGGAGAACAAGGAGGTGATGGGATAAGGAGGTGATGGCCGGTAGTTGGACGGGTCTGAGCGGTTGCCTTTTTTAGGGATCGGGTGGACGAAAGCCGGTGGTGCTGGGTTGAAGAGCGTAAATTCCCCTGGATAGCCTTGGCGAGAGACCAGAATGCACGGGTTCCAGAAGTAAGGCGAACTAGTTTCTCGCCAATTCTGCCTGTGTGCTCTGACTTGGCAATGACTCTTTTGAAGGACCTAGAGGTGGAATTAGACTTCTTTTTTAGAGCGCTGGTGTTTACATCCCGGGACGCTGATGCGTCAGCCCAGGCTTAATAGCACTCCTGCTTATAGCATGATGTTATTTTACAGGAGCGACGAAACCATGGCTGAGATTTGCCTCCAATGGGCACCACAGAGGAAGGAATAAAAAGTTCCATACCCTGAAGTACCACGTCAGCGACAGAATCCGCAACAACGTTGTGATCGTCTGGTGAGAAGCAAACCCGCCCCCATCGGTAGGATGCTAAGAAAGACCGCATCCCATCCCAATTGGCTGACCTATATTGCCAAACACGGCGGCAGCCTGCAGAATGCAACTGCGATTTCAGCGTGAGTGGCACCACACTCCGAACAAGACAATGGTCCGAGGAGCCTAAAGAGGTGTCGACAGAAATCTGATATCCGTCCTGGTGAGAGGTCAGCAGAAGGGTCAACAGGGAAGGTGCATGATCCTCCATATCTGGAATCCGCGTAGGCGAAGTAACCAGTTGAGTCAGACCATATGCCAAGGCAAAATCATGAACAGAGCTCCCCGCAAGATCGGTTAAACGTGAACCAAGCCATTCGGCGTGATGGGCGTTAAATTCGCCGAGGATCACGATCTCTGCAGAGGGGATCTGCTGTAGCAACGAATCTGTAGCCATTTGTACGTGGTCGAAGAGTCGGTCTGTTTCGACATTACCGCTATGGGTCCTATAGAGGTACCCGTAGACGCACGGATGGTCATCGCTGTCTACGCGTAGCCAAAGGATGGACAGGTCCGAACCTTCAAGTCTGCCGAGACGTCGAGAACAGATGTCCTCTCTGACGTAAACGCAAACTCCAGCCCGAGTCACAAAGGAATGTTCCAGTTTGTACCCCGGGTAGGAGAGATACGAGACATCAGCCGGAGAGGACACCTGCGTCTCGGTAAGAAAGAGCAGAGCCAGCCTCACCTTCTCGAGTTGGTAGTGGACGGCATTTAGGTTAGAGTGAAGTCCCCTGATATTGCAGAAATTCACGGACAGCGTGGCAGGGGTCGCCTTGGTCTTGTTGCTCCGTTTGCCCCGAGCAGTTGTAGTCTTGAGCGGAATTTCGCCCCCCCCCCCCCCCCAGAATACGTGGGGCAGCCTGAGCACCCACGCTCAGAAGTGGAGAAACATGGTCGTGGGTGCTCAGCGAGGGATTCTCCTGGGGTGCTGGTACCTTCCTAGTCTATCATCATTTAATTCCGCTACCATGTTGATGGGGGGGGGGTATTTGGGCCTCCGGCCACCTGCACTCACCAGACGAAACGCGGAAGCAGAGCTTCCACTTCACGCCGGTATTCTGTGAGGTCGTGGTACCACCCCGGTTTGAGCCGGCCCATACGTGCAACAGCAAAGCTGCCGCGTGGGTCTACCACTGTTAAAAAGGTAATTTCATTACTATAGACAGCCAAATGTACTTCACGAAATAGGAATAGAATAAAATAGGAGACTGTAGTAATTTTGTGGTTGTTTTTCTTTGTGGCTATCAGGTGGAGTTAGCAGACGTGGTAGAGTCACGCTGCAGATGTATGATGGTTTTAACTGACTGGAGTAGGATCACGCCCTCGTAGAATACCTGCGTAATATAGCAGCTTATTTCCACTGTGCCTCGTATGGTGAGTGTACCTTGTTGGTTAAGTTGTTAGTTCTTCGAGCTATATGGCTAGTCCATTATTCAGTTTACTGAACCTTCGAACAACATCAATCAACATAGCTCTAAGAAAAAGATATACCGCACTGAAGGAAAAAAAATTAGTTAGAAGTGAAAAAAGAATTCTTTTGTCAACCATTCTATATTACGATCGATGCTCCATCTGTTTATGTAAGTTTGTAATCGAAAATAATATTTTATGTGATATTACCAAAAAATTAATATTTTTTTATTTTTCCCTTTAAATTGTACAGAACAAGTACGAGACCTTGCTTGCTAGCAAATATTATGATTCTAGGTCAACAGTAAGAACCCTGTAGGTTAAGATGAGTGAAGTTTGCGAATATAAAAATGCGAGACATAAATGGCCGTATCTTTTTGACTTAGAAGCTCGAATGCTTACAATCCTAAGGAACCGTAAACCTTTGTTATGATAATAATTTTTCTATTTGATACATCAACCCGTTACTGTGAAAGAGGTTTTTGCTAGTCGGAAAGACGGCCGAACAGCAAATTAATCTTGGGGGTAGGGATTCTGTTTTTCTTTACTTTATGAGGTACAGAACCCTAAAATATAAAAATGTAATTCAAGCAATGAAGATTATTATTACTCTTATTGCTTAAAATGGGGAGCCATAGTGTAGTACAAAACTTATGGTGGGCTGTAGTATTGATGATGAAATGAAACGACAGTAATGATCATCGTCATTATAGCGTGATCGCTTGTCACGCTAAATTGGTGGCAAAAGAGAGTCGTACGGGCGATTTACAACTTAAATTGTAAAGAGTCCCTCACAGAAAAATTTTAAGAAAAAAACATATTAACTTTGGCATCCCAATATATTTATGAAAATTTAATATATGCACATAAAAACATAAATAGCTTTGATAAAAATAAAAATGCTTATACTTTAAATACTAGGAACAAATACTAGCTTGTAATACCAGTTGTTAGATTCCACAAATTAAGTACCTAGTTAATACATGGGACAAAACATGTACAATATTTGCCAATAAAGAAGTTTAAATGTTTTATTAAAGAAAATTTGTACAAAAAAAGTCATTATAACATCAAAGAAGATATAAAAAAATTGAACCCCGGGAATGAGGTGATCACCACCATGCTAGTTCTATTGTTTTTTTTAAATTACAAAATCATTGTAAGGTAAAATATGTTCAAAAAAATTAATCCCGCTGGGTTTCTTGCTGGTTCTTCCCAGGACAGAAGTATTTTCCAAACCAGGGATAAATAAAAAAAGTTGTTTAATAAGTATTATGTCATGAGAATAAAAATTATCCATTCTCGTTCCCATTCTCATACATCTGAGTTTAATGCAAAATTTTAAAGGTTTATAAATTTGTAATAGATAATTTGTAATTTTCTGAGTCTAGGTGAGTGATTTTTTTCCTTTTGGAAACGCATACAGTCCAACATAGAACCTCTTCCTTTTTTGAATACAGCAAAAACGATAAGATGAAGAAAACTTAACGTTATGTAATAAAGAAGGAGTAATGTTGAAGTATTTTATAAACATTGAGAATGACATTTTAAGAAAACGTTAACGTCTTGCCCCATTTGAACTCATTTCTGTTGAAGTGTCCTTTTTACAAATAAGAGGCAATGAATGACTTACACAGGGACGTTTACAAGCTATTGTTACTTTACCAAGTATCAAGTAAAATATTTAGAGATTATTTTACTTGAACCCCATAATTAAAAATGCACATTTTATCGTTATATACGTTTTATTAGTTATAGTCTGAAATTTGCATTCACAAAACCATAACATAAAATATGCAATTTTTTATTCAAACCCAGAATATCAATTTACCATTTTTTCAACGGGATAAGGTCAAGAACGCGAGCAAACAATATACTAAGGATTGTTAATCAAGTCACGTGGGGAAGCACGGAAACGGCACTGAAAATTGTTTCATGGGTACAAATAGGTATGTCCACATGTGTCTCTCTATATCCGAAACGAAAAAAAAGGTTACCCCTGGGGCGTGCTTTATAGAAACCAAATATGTATTCTTTTGTACTGATCTTATTTTTGTTTCATCAAAACTAACATATTTAAAGTTTAATTTTAACATGAATCAATATGAATTTTATTCTTATTAAAACCATTATTTGTCGCTTGGCGAGTGGGCTGGCAATTGCAGTTTTTATTGTACTATTTCTATTCTGCTTGTTTCTCTCTGTCATCTCTTACGACACTCACGGGAAGATATGGGATAGTGGATATTCTTAACCACCATTCCGTCTCCTTCGTGCTCTAATCCTAAATCCCGAAAAATTTCAACTCGAGTTACAAAACTGTTTAAGTACCTAGAAGACTGTAATATAGTGGACGATATGAATGGCAACCTCGTTGAAACCATCCATGTAGTTGGAGCTAATTTCTGCAAGATCTGCCGTAGAATAACATAAAAGCTCTCCGATCATACTCTTAATCTCTTAATCTCATGGGAAATGAAGCTGCAATCTTAAACAGATTTGAAAGCACACAGGCAGCTATTAAGAACAGACAGATCTCCAAATGAATGAGCTCATACTGAACCAGCGATCGAGCTGAACTAGGACTCCAAAGTCTTTGCGTGAGGTCTGCTAGAATAAGCAGAAGCTAAAGACCTCACATTCGGTTTGAGAACTTCTATAGACAGCTGTACACGTCATCGTTGATGTCACATGCAGTGTAAGTAACGATCCAAGAGCAAGTCTTATCCAACACTATTGCGATGATATCCTGGACGTTAGTTTGAGCTATATTAGAATGGCTGATGAGTGAGTTTCTAAAAATACGTGGAATACCGGTACCTAAAGTCCTTTAGAAGCTCTTTAATTCCTTTCACCATGGTGGCACTACTGCGGAGGCATGGAGCAGAGGTGTGGTGGTCCCTTTCTTCAAGAACGCCAATAAAGCTCTCTTGAAGAACTTTCTAAGCCGCGTCCACTGTTTATATTTATGTATGTTTATGCTATGAATCGTATCGTACGCAGATTTGACGACTTACAGCCTCTTTATCAAACCGGTTTTTGAAAAGGCTTTAGTGTCAGATACCACACGCATTAATTGTACAGAAGACCAAAGAGTACAATTTGCCATTTTGCACGATGTGTATGTATGTAGACTATGAGAAAACCTTTTATTCCGAAATTTGGGCAGTGCTTCTTCCCTACAGCGGAGCCAAATGCAACGTTGGCTATCCCAGTTCAGAACCAGAGTATCAAACCCATCCAACTGCAGAGAGATGTAAGACAGTGTGATGTTATATCGCCGAAACTTCACCGCTGCATTGGAAGTATTTTCGGACATTCTTCGAATCAAATTAAGGGATATCGCATAGCAGCACGTTTTAGTGTAATAAAACGTCTGACAGACGGCTTGCTGCAAGACAATGGGACTATAGCGGAATGTTTCGTGGAAGGGTACCGTAGATAAGAATTGCTTGTAGGTAAAAAATACTTTTGTTTTGATTACACACTTGGCACGCTTTTTATATTGAGCTAAATTTTTAACACATTTTAAAAGTTAAATAAATCGTAGTTCCCATATATTGATGTATTTTATATAATTGGATATTTTAAAGATATTTCTATAACAAAATATTAAAATTTTATATCTGATTGTTGTGTTTTTTTTTTTCATAGAATTAGTGACAAGTGAGCACTCAGCCTACCTGAGGCGACTACATCTATCCTCGATTAGGAATCAAAATACAAATTCGTTATTACCCCTGAAGACTAAGATGGAATGCTTCATAAAGCATTGAAGCGACAGTAGCCTAATGGCAGGGCGCGGACCGCGAACTCAAAAAGGTCGTGTGTTCCAATCCGCCATTCGACTACTGGCGTGAACCACTCGTAACACAAGCAATTTAAGCTTACCACGAGTGGTTAAGGGGAATATTAGTAATGTTTATAGCATTGTGAATATACTTTTTTTTAATCATTAAAAAGGGTCTCCGATTTTCTACCTTCACCATATGAAACACAACAGCATTGAGCTACTATTTTACGCTTATATTCTGTGAGAGTGTGGTTCTTCGACGGTCGAGCCTAACTAAATATTAGTACTACAATCATAAGATAGCTGCAGAATAGCTCTTTCACGTAAAATTCGGACTTCTAATTCTCCGTATTAATGAAGAAATTGTATCATATTTACTAGTAAAATATAAACAGTATTATTAAGATAAGAATAAGGCCGCTAAGCTGACACATCTCATCGCATTGTGTACTAACTATAATTGGAACAAATATGTTTTATTTGGGTCTTAAACTTATTTGTCATTAATTTGTTGAATTTGAGATCAAACTTGAGATAGTCTCTGAATAACTACTGGCCTTAATGTAACATGTGAATAATATATTTTAAATATATAAGAAAAGCACTAATGTGTAGATTACTTAATATGTCACAAATTCTAAAATATTGGTGCATTTTATTTGAAACTTACGACGAAACATAATTAGTATTATAAAAGTATAAATAGTGTATACATATAAAAGACTATTGACAACCGACACCAGAGAGTACTCCTTTTTAAAAGGCTGGCAATGCATCTTGAATTTTCCTGGTTTTGCAGTTTTTCAGCGGTCAACACTTTCCACGAGGTGAGCTGCATGCTCGTTTGCCCCCGCCTATATAAAAAGAAGAAAACGAAAAAACTGAACTGTATTTTAGACTATTAATAAAACTTTGCCTTCGGATTACGTATAAATTATAACAAAAACGTTTATCAACTGTTTATGTACTATTTAAGGGTAAAAAGGCAGTCTTTAGCCGACTTTAAAAATGAGAGGGTTATCGTTTCTATTGTTAGTTTTCTTATACATGTTATTCGATATCGTCGTCAATTATGAAACTATTTTAATTGCTGTTTTTATATTGAATAGTTTATATATCAAGGATGATCAAATATATATTTAATATAATATACATAATTTGGAGAAAAAAAATCCAACCTTAAGAATTAGTTTGTAGCACGGAAGTGAAATAATTTGTATAATATAGTCCTTGTGAAAAAAGCTTAAGCTAAAAGTTTTTGAAATAACTAATATGACGACATTCTAGTTATTAACATGAGCTTGTGATATTCTTTAGCCTACTACAATGTCGAAATTCCAAACCAAATAAGTATAGAGGCGTATAAAGGAAATATATTTTGATGATGTCCCGGTTAGAAATTTAATTTAAAACTATTAATTCCACATTCCTTCCGGTCTCAGGCAGCAAGATCGAGTGGAATGTCAATAGCGTACGCATTATGAATTACAACATGCAAGAACTTATTAAAATACAAAATAACGCAATACAAGATAAGGTGCAGTAATATTTGTTGCAATATAGAGTTTTAAATGGAAAAATATAAAATTAAAATGATAAACGACCATCATACCAATGTGAAATACCAATATGTATATCTGTTGCTACCTATCGTATAGTGAATATCAAGAATCAGATCCTTTTTAATAGTTACGAGCCATTCCATACATACACACACAAACACAAGCACACACGCACACACGCACACACGCACACACGCACACACGCACACACGCACACTCGCACACACGCACACACGCACACACGCACATACACACACACACACACACACACACACACACAACACAAAAGTAACTAATAATACAATATCTCTCAATTGTTAATCAAACAAATAACTTGTTAAGTTATGTTGATAATATCCTGAGGGGGGAGACCCTGGTGATCCGTAACACAGGCTTCCGTCTAGTATAGACACCAGACTCTCAGCCCATAGTGTACACTGTTTATACTCTAACTTGTTAATTTAAATTGTGAGAGTAAATAAAAAAATATTATTATTATTTGGGGTATCTATATAGTTTTCTCATCTGGTTGGGTTCTATAAATATATAATTATAAATGAAAATGAAAAGATAAATATACATAAATATCAATAACATAAAATAAATATAAAAGTACATAAATAAGTAAATGCCCAACCAGATGGAGGCCCTCGGCAGGGGGAGACCAAACGGCCAAGGGTTAGGGGGAAAGGGAAAAAAACCGGCGGACGATGCGGGCGGTATCGAGGAGCACCGCCTTCTGCATTTGAACCTGGAGCGGTCCGCCACGTAGTCCCAGCCGCCTCAGATGACCCGAGAGGCTGACTGGGATTAGCCCGTTTGCAGAGACGACTACAGGAATAATTTCGGTCGGCAGACCACCCCACATGTCGGTCACCTCGTGAGCCAGGTCCAGATATTTTGTTTGCTTGTCTGTTTCGGCTTTCACGAGGTTCTCGTCATACGGAATGGTAATGTCGACCAAAAATATCCTTGACTGTGCCCGGTCCATCAGCACAATATCAGGCTTATTCGCAAGAATAGTCCTGTCTGTGATGATGGCCCGGTCCCAATAGAGCCTGGCGCGATCATTTTCGAGCACGGCTTCCGGCAAGTACTTGTAATACGGCAATTTCCGATCCACGAGACCGTATTTCAGAGCGAGCTCCTGGTGTAGAATTCTGGCTACTAGGTTGTGCCTGTGCAAGTACTCAGAGTTAGAAAGCGCCGAACAACCGGAGATAACATGCCTAAGTGACTCACCGGGATGGCGACAAGCTCGACAGATGTCAACGGTGCCATCCTTTAGGATGTATCTCCGATAGTTGTTGGTCTTAATAACCTGATCCTGTATTGCACAGACAAAACCCTCGGTTTCCCCCGAAGAGATCACCAAAGCGTAGCCAGTGGAGGGAGGCTACTGTGTCTACGAAAGGCTCATGTAGAGCCTTGTAGAACCTCCCGTGGAGCTCCTTCTCCTTCCATACGGTCTCCCGGTCGGAAATGCTCTGCACTGCCAGGTCTTGCCGTTGCCCGTTGGCTAAGGATAGAGGGGTAAGTCCTTTATCACAAGAAATGATGTCCTTATAGAATGGATCATCCGATCTCGCAAGGAAGTAATCACGGAGGCTGCACACTTCGCGATTATGCATGGTGAGCGCGCTCAAGAAGCCACGACCACCATGCTTCCGCGGCAAGTACAGCCTCATTACCGACGATCTCGGATGATGCATCCTATGGGACGTCATGGTAGTGCGGACTTTTCTATCCAGGGCGTTAAGTTCAGTCTGAGTCCACCTGAGTATGCCAAAGGTATACATGAGGACAGGCATGACCCAACCGTTATATGCGTGTGCCTTATTCACACCGGACAAAAGGCTGTTAAGCACTTTGGTCAAGCGTGCATAAAACACGTCGCAAACTGACTGTTTCATACCAGCCTCATCGATACCGATGTTCTGTGACATACCCAGGTATCGGTATGTTTCAGCCTCGGAAAGGGTTCTCAAGTTGACGGGCATAGATAAGTCTATGCCCTCAGAGTTAGCAACCCTTCCCCTTTCAACATGGAGGACCGCACACTTATCCGTCCCTAGCTCCATTCTAATAGAATTGCTAAATTCACACGTGATGTTTAGCAATTCCATAAGATGGGAGCGACTGGAGGCGAATAATTTGAGGTCATCCATATAGAAAAGGTGGGTCACTTTTGTACCTCCTTTCCGAAGCTGAAATCCCCTCCCGGAGCCCTCCAGTAAAGTACTGAGAGGGTTCAAAGAGAGGCAGAACCAGATTGGACTCAGACAGTCGCCCTGGAATATACCCCTTCTTATCCTTATGCGGCTTTCCGCAGCCGTCATCCGCTCGCCTAGATGACAGAGGATCGTACTCCACTGCCCCATACACTGCTCGAGGAAGTCTCGAACTGTACAGTCAATCTTGTACAGCTCGAGGACCCTCTTTAGCCATGTATGGGGCACCGAGTCAAATGCCTTTCTGTAATCTATCCAGGCGGCGGAGAAGTTCCGACGGTTGCGTTTCACCACTTTGCCAATGACCGCATCAATGAGGAGTGGTTCCTTGGTTCCACGACCGCCGCCCCGACATCCATTTTGAGCGCGCGACATCACCTGATTTAAGTCCAGGTGACGAGCGATTCTTGCGCTCAAAATGGATGTTAGTGTCTTGTATATGGTCGGTAGACACGTGATGGGGCGGTATTTGCTCGGGTCTGTGGCACCCTGATCTTTAGGAACCAAATGAGTGATCCCAGTAGTGAAGAGGCTTGGGAGCGACTTCTGGTTGAGAGCCTCTTGAAACTGTCGGGCGAGCACAGAGTGACACACCATGAACCCCTTCAGCCAGTAGTGATGCAGCCCGTCAAGCCCCGGACTTTTCCAGTTCGGGGCCCTACGGACCGCCTCAGCTACGTCATCCGGCGTTATGATGACGGGGTCCATGGGCGTAATACTCGCACACTGACTCGCCACAACTTCCGTCCAAGGGCCCTCGTTGTGGTTTACGGGCTCTGACCACAGGCTGCGCCAGAATGCGACCATGTCGGCCTGATTTGGTGCAGGGCCCGTTCCACTTACTATTGGTCGCTCCAATGATTTATAGAGCCTCTTCTGATCACTCTGGAAGAGACGATTCTGGTTGAACCGTGTCGACCTCTCGGTATATCGCCGAATCCGCTTTCCCCAAGCAGCTATTCTTTGCTTCAGGTCGTCTATGCGCTCCGTCAGTTTTTGCATTATATCCGGCTGGGACAAACTAACATTTGTCCCAGCAAACGCCATCCTGACGGTGCGCACAATCCTTGGCCTGGTATTGCCTGACCTGAAGCATATCAGTCTGCCGATGAGGGCCCTAGCCTTTGCGATACGTTCTTCAATTCTTATTCTCCAGGCTGGAATAGCACTACTTTGTCCAGTAGCGCGTCCAGCCGTGGAAAGTTTGGCACCTATAATACGGCAGACTGCCAGTGCGGCGCCAAAAAGAATTGAGTCCGTATCGCAAAGGTCCCGGCTGGCTTCCAAATAGGTAACCAGCATTGGGTTCAGAGCCCTCACGACAGCCCGATTCCGCTTGCTTAGGGCTAAACGGGGAAGTCGCGGTCGATTTTCGAGAGTCGTACTGCGCGTTTCCACAATCGCCTCTTCCAATGTACTCCTCATTTGCTCTAGTTCCAGTTCCTGGGCGACTGTTCCATCATCGTCATCAACCACAACTGGCGTATTCACGGCGGCATCCACATTTGCCGTTTGCTCAGCAAGTTGTGGCGCCGCATCCTCAGCCGCAGCATTTTCACCCGATGAAGGAACAGCCTCACGTCGTAGCCGTTCGAGTTCGGTGACATCAAATGTATTTGAGCGCAAGATATACCGAACTCGGTCTGCCAGGTTTTGCTCGGTGACGGTTACAGATGGCTCCAGCTCAGCAAAAAGTCGATGCATCCTTGCCCGATACGCAAAACCTCCAGTTTCTCCCCCCTTTCGCCCTAAAATACGCCCGCAATGCGTTGCTGTTCATCTGGGTTGTCCAACGCATGCGGCGTACTCCACCAGTGGCGGGTGCCGATTGCTGAGCCCGCGAGGACCCTGCCGACGTCAAGCCAGATGGTGGGGATGATGGATGCGAGGAGCTGCTGGGTGGTCGTGCAGCACCTCGCGCTCGGCTGGCGGTTCGCATGCTGTCGCGTCCAGCGCCAGCTCCAGACGCGCCCTGGCGACCTCCAGGCAGCGGCCCTTTGCGCGTTCCATTTGATTCCATCATCCATTTTAGGGCGTCATTTAGCGGGAGACGCCCAGACCCGGCGCCGTTTCATGGTTAGGCCATGTGCACAAGCGGGCCTTGGCACCTTCAATTTTTGCCGAGGCACGGCACTAACACCTCTTGGCAAGGTGCTGACTGACTGCGCCGACGTAGCGGTTTTGTCACATAACCGTTATATCAGCGGGCGATGGGGTCGTCACTTCCCTACGCCTTATAATTATTATTATTATTATTATTATTATTATTCCATTCTTATACTTGGGGGTGTCGCCTGAATATGAAAATGGAATACCTAAAAAGTATATACATTTTAATTATTTGGGGGTAGATATAGGTGCTTATATGTCACATCATCAACTTTCATCACAAGGATGCTGGTTCATCAACCTTACTTCTATAAAAAAGTATATCCGTTGTTTATGGCTAAGATGGAATGAAACACGCACTCTGCTTGGCGGCAGAAGTGCGCGCCCAGGAGTAACCAGGAGTCTTACCATTTAAAGACAACTTAATATAAGTTTTATTAGAATTATCAATAGACAGGGATTTTCATTACGGGCGCTCGAAGTTTGAAATGAAATAAAACAACCTGCGTAAGTAGCATTGCTACAAGTTTATGTTATTTTAAAGGATATTAGATGACATTATGTATGGAATATAATTTCAGGCTGTAGGCGGTTTATCCTGGTGGACCAATTGTGGACGATATCTTCGCATAAATGGACAATTTTATGAAGAACGCGAGTTATAATTGCCTTCAGGGCGGCTATTGTCTATGGTTTGTCTACATACGACCGCGTTCGACCAGCGATTTCACGTAACCTCACAGAAACTAGTCGAGTATGTCGATCTCGGTGGATAGTTGATATTGGCAAGATGACAAAGCACTCGAACTTATCAACCAATAAATTAAATTTTTCCCTTGCAGTAGGTAAGTGGCACCGTCCTGTTGGTACCACGTTATTGTGAGATCCATACCATCTATCGTAGACCACGAAAAATTTGACATAATCGTCCCATATCGGTCGTCACAGACAGTGAACGCGGCTCCTTACGTATTTTAGAAGAAATAGGGGTATATGATACCGCCAGACTAAAATCAACACCAAACAGTGACTTTTCGGAGTGTCAAAACCGAATAATTTTGTTTGTTAACAAAACCACTCAAGCAGAAATAATTATCATCGCTGAAGATGATTTTTTTTATTGAAAGCAGGGTCAGACACCTCATGCATTGAAGCCCACTCAGCAAATACACGGTGCTGTCTATGGTCGTTGGCATTTAGCTCTTGAGTTAATTGATCTTTTATAAATTATATACCAAGTCTCAACGCAAAATTCGTCAAGTTGATGTCGCAGAAAAACCCAGCTCTTGCGCACAACGCAGAATACACTGACTGAGGGTTTCTCGTAAACTATCTCGAACGGCAATAATATTTTCTAACGATCTTGTGTTTCTTTGACCTACAAACACTACTTTATCGACCATCGACCCAGAGGACGCTAGGCACGGAACGTTAGGCAAACTGCACTTATTTTGATGATAAGTTTTAACCGCGGTCCATGGTAAAATGCCAAAACTAAATAAGTAATCTTGTCGAAATTGACAGATATCGATTTACAAATATGGCCGTTATAAACTGTCGAACTTCGACCGCCCCTACTGAAAAACCCTTTATAATTTTCATATTAAAACCTAAAAAACATAATATTTCTTATATTGAGTGTTAAGACTAATGCGAAAATTTAAGTCAGTTTGTTCCTTAATCGAACACCTAAAATTTGACTTGAATATTATACCAGACTTCATATTCAGCTGAGCATTAAATCACACACATCAAATTTAAAATTAATTCCATTTCTCATCAACTCCAAATATCTGAAGCCATTTTTATCTACGGTGAAATCACAAGTAAAACGCTGTAATTAGAAAATAAACCCCTTTAAGTAGATTTTTTTCATTGAATATTACATTAATCTCAATGATTAGATCAGTCAATTATATATTATATTAATGTTCGCTTTGCTTCCTTAGAAAATAATGCGAGGTATGGATGTACCACACCATCTGAATGCTTGACGGTCCACCACTGTACGTTTCAAAAGGAGTTTTCTTCCGCGTACGACTTCTCTGTGTAATAGTTTACCACCCGGCGATTTTTCCGGATCGATACTACTAAGGGCCTTCAAGAAAAGAGCTTACTCCTTTCTAAAAGGCCGGCAACGCAAGTGCAATTACCCCGGTGTTGAAGTTGATCATGGGCGGCGGTAGTCTTTTAACATCAGGTGAACCGTACACTCGTTTGCCTCCTCTTCTAAAAAAGAATTTGGATGTACAGAGGTGAGAAATATCCAGGCCGGCGACGGGAAGTATCGTCAAATGTGTGAACCGTCTCGTGCTGCGATCATCAACCTGGTTGCTAAGAGTGAAGGTTAAGGCAAAACCTTCTAACAATTGAAGAAATCCATGTCTAAAATTGTACTTTTACAGGATGATGAAAAAGTTGAAGAATAAATAGGCTAATGTCAAATTACCATAATTAACAATATTTTCTCAGTTCTACACAAGTATATTTGATATACAATACCTTCTCTCAAGGAACGCCACAAAACACCGTCATGATCTCCTAAGCTGCTTGCATTTATCTATTTCTGCATTTCTTACCAGGTTGCCACTTAACCTTATGCTAAATATTTTATATTACCTTATAACTATTATATTTATAAATAATGATATTCTAATTGCCAAACAGAAATATTATGGATATAACTTAATATTTTTTTTATTGGTAAGTCTTCTGTAGTAAACACAGAATGATAAACATTACAAAAAATTTATAAAAAAATATAAAGTGGCAAATGCAGCTTCCTTTACGTGCACTTTTTATATCGTCGCTTATTTGTGGTACTTGTCTTTTGTGAATAGAATCCAAACTACTCTGAAAATACTTTGTACTTATACGAGTTTCACCCAAAAGCGTACAGAAACATTTCAGGAATATTTATCCTTAATTTGAATATTTTAACTCTCTAAATAATTAATACTGAAGCATAGTATAGTTTGAAATTGCAAAAGTTATTAGAATACATCCCATCATTTCAGCTATGTCAAGTTTTTTTTTTGCCTTTCTTGAACAGAGATGTACATAGTTCGCGTGATGTTAAGCGAAAGTCGTAGGTTCCAGATACACGACGTATATTTTCAATATTAATACATCATCTCCATTATTACAGCCTTTTACAAGTCCATTGCTAAACACAGGCCTTCCCCAAGGAACGTCACAAAGCACGGTCTTTAACTAGCTGTATCCATTAACTTGTCTCACCAGGTCGTCACAGCGTCTAGAGGGGGTCCTCTACATTTCGTTTTCCAGTACGAGGCTCCCACTTGAGAATCTTTCTTCTCCCATTGATAGTCAGTCCTTCAAACTGTTCAGTGATGAACGTTGGCCTTTGTTAGATTGTTTTTGTTCATACATTGCTATAAAGATGATTCCTGAGATAACTGCAAGCTTGCGCCCTACGTCGCTAATAGAATGCTAATAGAGAATAATACTTTCAAACGATTGTTGGTTCTTAGAACTAAATAAGCGGTTTGTAGATATGTCCATTGTAAATACTACCACTCAAAGAAATTTCAAACATAACCATGTTGTTGAGAAATTATATTCAGATTCAAAACCATTACTGTGGTTCATATGTACAACGACGTTTTCCCATTGCAAGTATAAAACTGCGGTTTCAATATTTCTCATGTCGACAAGTAATGCAAATGGATTAGTGGTGAATACAGAGCTACTGCTAAGTAATGAAAGCGGGTTAGTTTATCCAATTTAAAACTTCTGCATTCAATTTTACTTTCATTTTATATAATATAACTGTGAATAAAGCAAATGAAATTAAACTTACTCTAAAAAATGTGAGTACATTACTAGAAATATAAAATATTATAATTTCACACAAAATATAAAAAGAGAATTGAAGTCTTTATATCTAAAGTTCTTATGTTATCAAAGAGATACTCTCTGAAGATCGTACAAGTTTATGCCCCGACCTCGGCACATTCGGATGACGAAGTAGAAACTGTCTATGAGGACATTTCTAGGGCTTTACGTAACAACACAAAGGCCCACTACAATGTTGTTATGGGAGATTTAAATGTCAAGGTGGGTAAACACACGGGCGTCGAATCGATTTTGGGACACCAAGGTTTTGGAAGCAGGAATCAGAGGGGGCAAATGCTGGTCAACTTCCTCGAGAAAGAGGGGCTATTTCTGATAAATACGTTTTTCGCGAAGAAGCCACAAAGGTAGTGGACCTGGCGCAGTCCCGATAACACTACAAAAAAAAAATGAGAATGACTTCAACATGACGGACAAAAGTCACATATTCAGAGACATCTCAGTGATCAACAAATTCAATACCGGACGCGATCACTGACTTGTTCGAGGCACTCTGAGTATCAATTTTACGCTTGAAAGGTCCCGATTGGTGAAGTCTACGATTTGACCAAATCTGTTTCAAACCGTAACTGGCTCCCAACGCTTCCATCTAGAACTTAAAAATCGATTCGAATCCCTGAGACCCACTTCGGATATTGCCGAAGAACTGAACAGCGTGATTAATATCTTAAGGGATCAGGGCAACAGGTTTTGTGGCAAACAACATACCGGGGGCCGAAAGTCGAAGTTCTCAGATAAGAGACTTCAGCTTATGAAAAGAAGGCGTGAGCTAACAACAGAATCACCATCGGAACAGGTGACACTAACCAAGGTTGTGAGGAAAGCTGTGAGGCGAGACCTGCGTCGCTCTAATTCAATTGCTATACAAGTGGAAATAGAGCAAAACAAGGGATCCAAAATCTTTGTTCGGGAGCTTGGAAGAAGTCACATCACAAAACTCCAGACGCATGATGGCAAAGTCCTCACGTCAAAGCCTGAGGTTCTCTCTGAGATCAAACACTATTATGGCAAACTATATGCCTTACATAAGCCACAACCTGACCCTAAATGCGATGATCCCAGAGGCACGCTGACCCGCCACTAACCCGACGAGCTGCCAGACATCTGCCTTGGGGAGATTGAGCTGGCCTTCGGTCAACTTAAAAATGGATAAGCCCCAGGAGAAGATGGAGTTACAACAGAGCTCTTAAAAGCTGGGAGTCAACCCTTGCTAAAGAGCTCTGTCGAGTTTTTAACTGCATCTTACGAGATGGGAGAACTCCAAAGGCGTGGAGTAAAAGCATTACAGTCTTGTTTCACAAGAAAGGTGACAAAACTATGCTAAAAAATTATCGACCCATCTCGCTTCTGAGCCACGCCTATAAGTTGTTTTCGAGGGTCATCACAAATTGACTCGCGCAAAGACTCGACGACTTTCAGCCTGCGGAACAGGCTGGGTTTCAAGGACGATTTATCACTATAGACCACATTCACACAGTGCAGCAAATAATACAGAAGACAACTCCCCCTGTGTTTTGATTTTGTATGAAAAGCCTTTGACTCCATTGAAACTTGGGCTATTCTCGATTCTTTGCAGCTGTGCCAAATTGACTGGCGGTACATTGAAGTGCTGAGATGCCTTTATAACACCAGTACTATGTCCGTCCAAGTACAGGACAGTCAAACAAAACCAATTCAGTTGCAGCGCGGAGTGAGACAGGGGGATGTTATATCCCCTAAACTGTTTACAAATGCACTGGAAGATGTTTTTAAGACGTTAGACTGGAAAGGACGTGGTATTAACGTAAACGGTGAGTACATCTCACACTTTCGCTTTGCTGATGATATCGGTCGTCATGGAAGAATTGCTGCAGGAACTTCAGGATATGCTGAACAGACTAAATGAATCCTCCCAACGTGTTGGTCTGTGCATGAATCTGAACAAGACAAAAGTTATGTTCAACGATTACGTCATGCCAGCTCCAATTACTGTTGATGGTGAAATTCTCGAAGTTGTGCAGGAATATGCCTACCTCGGGCAGATATTGCAATAAAGTAAGAATAACTTCGAGAAAGAAGTCGATCGGAGGATTCAGTTGGGCTTGGCAGCATTTAGAAAGCTCCATCGAGTTTTCACGTCGCCCACACCGCAAAGTCTGAAGACAAAAGTCTTCAACCAGTGCGTTCTGCCCGTACTCACTTATGGTGCCGAAAAGTGGACACTGACGATATGTCTGCTCCAAAAGCTTAAAGTCGCTCAGCAAGCAAAGGAAAGAGCTATGCTTGGAGTTTCTATGGTAGACAAAATTCGAAACGAAGAAATCCGCCGGAGAACCAAGGTTACTGACATAGCTTTCCGTTTTTGTAAGCTGAAGTGGCAATGGGCTGGTCATGTCTGTCACAGAGGTGACAACCGGTGGAGTAGACGTGTTATGGAGTGGAGACCGCGTCTAGGCAAACGTAGTGTGGGACGCCCCCTGGCCAGATGGAGCGACGATATGCGCAAGGTGGCTGGTAAAAACTGGATGCGTATAGCCGAAGATCGGGCTAAGTGGCGCGCCTTGGGAGAGGCTTATGTCCAGCAGTGGACTGCCGCAGTCTGATGATGATGATGATAATGATGCGGTAAAAATAGAAAATGAAAAAGCAAAGAGAGAGAGAGAGAGAGAGAATTAACTCATAAGATATAATAGCTCAGGCTCAGGACTGAGGTTATTGTGTTTGTATGTGAGGGATTTGAAAGTTTATGTAGGTAGGCCTATGGCTTTATTATAAATAAGCTTTAACTTTACTATGAGGTAATAATCAACGAAATTAACTTAAACAAGTAAACCTAAATTAGGTTTTATTTTTTGGGAAAGGTAAGGTGACTAAATCGCGTTCGTACCACACATTGTAATTTTATCGCGTTTATTTCCAATTTTTTTCTCGACGTTCCTGGGTATTTATATAGATTGAGGTGACGGGGAGGTTATCTCGGTTTTTGACGTTGTGCCTATCGCCGGTCTAGGTAGTTTATAGTAAAATAAGTGTAACAATTTTAAAATCTTGACAACAATGATACTTGCATTTTAAGTGCTTTAATTTCTGCGTTATCAAGGCAAAAAAGAAAACAGTACAAGAAAAATTGCGATAATTTTGTTTGTTGTAATATAAAAAGAATACATCAAAAAGAAAAATTCGCATTATGGTAGGGGAAAAGTCGCTAACTTAGTACAGCGGAGACAATTTTATCCGCGCGCTCCCTCGACAATGTGATAACACCTTTTACAGCTTTAAGTTAAAAGTTACGTTATTGAGATTTTAATGGAAGGGCATGATTTTAACGTCATTTTAGTAACATTTTTTTGATTTCATGATTGTGAATTGTCGCTTTTTGCGTATCCTAAATATAAATTTCTGTGGTCTCGTTTTAATATTAGTACCTAATTTAAATAAAGTTAATAAGGGAAGTGCATTATTAAATATGTTTACCCGGTTTGAGAAAGAAAAGGTACCGTATTAAACGCGTATATTTTTTTTAAGTATATAGACTGATTCCTCGAAAACGTTTTAACCGATTTACATATTTCTTCTTCATTTATTAGGTTGTATAAATCTTTGGCTATAATACTTTTAAAAATAAAGAGAAATGCATCCAAAAAGGTTAGAATGATTTTAATTTACCTATTTAAATGAAACTCTTGTATCTAGTTGCTCTTGCGTATTTCTTATATTTCTCAAAACGGTAAAATGATTAAACTTTTAATGAAAATTAAAAATAATTAATAATTATAATAATGATAAAATATTTACGTGTAAAACTGACAAAAGAAGAATCTTTATATCATAGTACCGACTCCAAAAGCAATTCTATATCTCGTAAATATAAAAGAATAAACTATTTTTCTTTGCCCAAAAGCCCTTTAATTAATACGAGTTTTCGAGTCTGTGACACATAACACATGACCGATGTCATAATCTTCTGTAATGAAAACTCTTTTTATTATGTGTCAAACCTTTTTAACTTCAAGCTTTTAAAACTTAATTAGATAAAAACTTAAAATCTTGTTTTCCTATATTAACTGATTAAAAAACAAGCACTTGATAATATTATATTTCCTTGAACCATGCAACAAGTATCTTTTGGCTGCCTGTCTCCAGAACCTTTGTCTTTTTTGATGTACTGGAGTATTATTTTCAGTCTTCTTAGCATGTCTCATAAGTTCTAAATATTAGTTTTATTTAAGGTGAAGAGTGTTTCCTTTCATTTTAAAGTACGAACCCTACAGTCATCCTACTCCTGATACACTGCATTCGTCTCATTCTCTCGAAGTTTAGTTTACTAAAGATTTCACATCTACCAAACGTGAACTAAAATTTTTTGCATATATTATACGTTACGCGATATCTTTGTCAAGTTTAAACCAATTAAAATATTTTAATAGGTTATACTTCAAGAGAGTCAAAAAAAGAAAGAAGTTATCACCTGTGTGAAAAAATAAGGGACAAAGTTTTAATGTACCAATTTAGACGACATTCTACTTGTTACTTTGAGATTATGTATTCCTTAAAGGTTAGTTACATTCAGTTTCTCGTTATATCTGTACTATCGTTATACTGTACGTTGTCACCTCTGAAGACTAAGGTGGAATGCTTTACATCCTTTAGTTAACTGGCTCTCTATATCCTTCAGATAGCGACACAACAGTTCAAGCGCTACTGTTTTGGTGGTAGATATAGGTATGAGCGTGGACCCACCCCGACGGACTCCTGGACAGAGAACTCACCTGCTGAAACATATTGTGTACGAGATAAAATTGTATTGTCATTTATTTTTGTCGAGCGAAAACGTTTATATTGATCCTTACTTTACTTTGTAAGATATCTTACACAATGATATAAAACACTATTCACACTTCACCTATCTTGACAAGGGTGAACCCTCTTAGATGACAATGGGAAAGTTGTAAGAAAATTAATAAGCGATTCTAATTATAATTTAAATGTATTACTTACGAGTAGCCTAGCTACAGTTATACTTTCTACTCTTTGATACATATATCAGTAGAAGAAACATATTAATAAGATTACGTGTTAATTATTTTAAATCGATATTTTGATTTCAATTCAAAGTCCACTTCCAAACAAAACTAAACTTGTAATATTAAATAACAATACTAGCGTGCTGTTAACTCTAACACTCCGTTTAAGGGTACACTAGTCGCTCATTCTTCCATACAAACGTAGTCTGGCGATTACTCCACTGTTTGATGATGTACGTACAAAATAAAAAAATGATTTCAATTTTTCTCATAATTATCTAGCCCTGTATGGAAACAAAATAGTAAATAAGCGTCGAAAATTCCGAATTTCAACACTATTTTTAACACATCTTTGGGCGGAAATAAATACCATAAGAAGAACGAAAATTGCAAAACAGTTATCATACAGGGATAGATTTGTTGTTCAAAAATGCAAATAATTTTATTTTGAACAGATACATTCAATAGATTTTTCATGACATCCAGACTCCCAAAGGTCTGTTTATAAAATTTCGCGCGCTCCGTTTCGTTGTAAATCATCTTGCCTTTCGCTACAAATTGTTTCCCCGATCAGTGGGACGGACGGAGGGGGGGCGCAGCGCGCACCAACACATGCTCACTAGGTTAGCCGCTGCTATATATTTATGGTTGTAATACTAAATAAACATGTAGATATGTAGGTAACATATCTACATCTTTATTTAGAAAAATTGCTTCCTTTTGTTCGTGTCCACTTGCTGAAGCCGGGATGAATATAGCTGGTAAAATGTACCCATAAGCTTGTTGAAGCACATGTAGTTAAAATTGAAAACAGGTAGGTACATAATAATGAACTTTCGATACAGGTAGTACATTAGGTACTTAACTACTTTAATTTGCCAACTAACGAAAACATCTCATTGATAAGCACGATTGTCGAAAATCTTAAAATTATCTATAAATTTAATTAGAATAGGTAATTTTTAGATTTTCGATAATCGTGCTTACGTATAGGAATCTCATATCCTAATATACCTAATGTAATTTATGTAAGTACATAAGAATTAAGAGCCGTGGTAGCTCAGATGGTTAGCGTGCGCTTTAAATTTCACAGTACGCGAGCAAACCGGGTTCGATCTCCGCCGGCACCAATGAAATTGTTAATTGCAATTTTAAGTGCTGATTTACCACGTGCTCGGCGGTGAAGGGAAACATCGTGAGGAAACCTGCATGTCAGAGAAATAAAAAAATATATTTCGAAGACATGTGAAGTTCGCCAACTCGCATTGGGGCAGCGCGGCGGACAATTACTTGCCCTAAAACCCTCTCAGAAATAAGCGGAGGCCTGTGCCCAGCAGTGGGACGTGTATATAGGCTGTAACTTTACTTTACTTTACTTTTACATAAGAATCTAAGAAGGACAGTCAATGATAAATAAAATTTGTTTTGTAAGTTGTTTTTTTTTTAAAACACTAACACAACAAAACCATGAAACTGAGAAGAAGCACCCGATCTGCCGAAACAAACTCAGAGAGGTCAGTCCAGGTATTACATTGGTCATGTCATACGAGAACCAGGCAGGTGACTAATGGTCCTTTTGAAGAAAGAACCATACAGATGTGAGTGGACAACTAAGTACTTTTTAGGAATTCCGTACCCGAAGGGTAACCGGCAGGGCCGTATTACGAAGCCTCCGCTGTCCGTGTGTCTTTCTGTCAGCGGGCTGTATGTCATGATCCGTAACAGGTAGATGGTTGTAATTTTCACAGAACGTGTATTTCTGTTGCCGCTATAACAGCAAGTGGTAAAAATAAATTTGAAATTAAAGGGTTTCCTACTAGAAAAAGAAACGTGTATTTTTGGCTTTTTTTGTTCGATAGTAATATGTATATTTAAATCTTGTAAGATGGTACGGAAGCTCGGAAGTCGGATTCGCACTTGGCAAATATTTGTTTACCTTACCTTAGACATACTCATATTTTTTATATATAATTTACTATGCTACTATATAAGATACTACTAAATAAAATAGTAGTGGTTTTGCTATGGTGTTATAGATTTTGGTTTAGATTTAATTTACCTATTACAGAATAATACGAACTATATAAAAATTAAGGAGTGCATCAACCTACCTCAGATATTGGGTTATGAATACATATAAGTACACAGAGGATTTAGTTTCTAATTTGTACATATTTTATAGCCTTCGTTATCAATAACATAAACAGGCAAATCCCCCTAGCCTACAAACGTTTCGTAACGAATCTCTTTCTACAATCGCGCCTTTTATTTGTTTGGACTGACCACCTGACTAGTTCAGTGATGGCAATCCCATACAGTGTTTAGTTTTCAACTAGCGTTATCTACTACCATAAAATAATTCAAAATTTTATTTATATTACGCTAATTGTACAGACGTACTGTGAATTTGATTTACAATCGATCTGTAAATTGTAGTTTTCTTCTAATTACTTACCTTGTCTAGACGTCTTCTTTGGACTTCTGTAAGGAAGTCTGTGCTGTTAGTCCTATTCCGTTTAGGTACGTTACTATTTTGATAGACGTTTGTGCTTGTCCCCGCAGTGACACAATTCCTATTGTTGATAACTTTCTAAGTAGTAAGAGAATATTGCAAACCGCTATTGAACACAAAGATCAATAAACATTTTACAAACTAACATTTTTATTTATTTAATTAACCTACATATAAGCCCCACTCACATCAGTCGCGCTGTCGAAAAAGCAGTTATCATGACACTGGCTGGCATATATATACTTCGGGGAGTTGCCTGTGCCCTGTGGGCTATTATAGCTAACAAGCTATGGTAAGTAAATACCTATTTAGAATACATAGTACCTACAGTAATGTTTGCATAACCTACAATAAAATATATCTTGACAGTCAGAGTGACAGTACTCCATCTAGTGGGGGGGTCGCCCTACACTACGCCTACCGGTACGAGGCTGCCACTCGAGAACCTTTCTTCCCCATCGGTTATCGGTTCTTCGAGCTATATGGGCGGCCCATTGCCACTTCAGCTTACTAATCCGTTGGGCTATGTCGGTCACTCTGGTTTTACTGCGGATAACCTCATTTCTGATTCTATCACGCAGAGAAACTCCGAGCCTCTCCATAGCTCGCTGAGCGACCTTGAGCGTCCTCATACGGCCAACAGTGAAGGACCACGTCTCAGATCCATAAGTCATCACTGTCAACGCGCACTGGTTGTAAAATCTAGTTTTTAGAGATTGAGGTATACCTGACGAGAAGATATGTCGTAATTTCCCGAACGCTGCCCAGCCGAATTGAATCCGACGATTGACCTCTCGGTCGAACTTGGACTTACCTAGTCGGACTAGGTAAGTCCAACTGTACGACAAAAAAAACTGCGGTTGCCAACCCACTCGCCAAGTGTGGCAACTATGGCAATTACCCCATGAACAGAACATACACAACCAAAAAACAACGAATTGAGAACCGCCTCCTTTTTTCGAAGTCGGTTAAAAAGTAGGTAAATATAATAATATACATAATACATAAACATTCACGCCTGTCACCCAGAGGGGTAGGCAGAGACTACAGACTTCCATTTAGCACGATCCTGACATACCTTTCTCGCCTCTTCCACATCCATATACCTACGCATACATGCTCGTCGGTTAAGGGTACTCTTAATTTGGCCCATTTTTTAGTATATCGCCAATTTGGTCGACAAACTTCCGCCTAAGACGTCCCTTTCCGACTCTTCCATTCACTTCTGCAACATATATTTGCTTTGTCAGTCATTCCGCATTCATTCTTTCTACATGACCAAACCACCGAAGCATTTCTTTCTTAATCCTGGTCACCGCATCATCTTGCAAACCACACTCTTCTTTTATCACACAGTTTCTCAACCTGTCACTCAGATTCAGCCATAACATACTCCTTAGCGACCGCATTTCTACTGCATTTATTCTACTCTCGTGCTTCTTCTGCCACACCCAACTTTCACTACCATACGTTAAAGTAGGGACTAATACAGCACTGTGAATTGCCATACGTGCCTTTTTTGACACATTCTGACTTTTCACAATAGAGTGTAGAGCCTCATTTACTTTATTTCCTGCATTCATTCATTAAACAAGGTGTACAGTAGGCCTGCCACCACGTCCTCTCCAGCCCTTAGCATTTCGAGTGAAACTCTATCATATTCGGCTGCCTTACCTACTTTCATGCTTTTCATTGCTTTCATTATTTCATCTATACTTATCTCCCTATCTCTTTCATCTTCTTTCGGAATTTCTATTTCATTTAGTTCACACTTCTCCTCACTCATAAATACGCTTTCAAAATATTCCTTCCATCTCTTTAGACTCAACACTTCATCATTCAGGATACAGCCATTCTCGTCTCGTATTGCATTCAATCTAGGCTGTTTTGAAAGTTCCCTGGTATTTCTTACGAGTTTCCAGAACATTTTAATATTTGCCTGGAAGTTATCCGATATTCTTCTATCATTTTTATCCGTTCTTCCTTGCTTTTTCCTTTCAACTAATTCTTTTACTCTCTTATTTAAACGTTTAAACTCTGCCTTTTTTCTTTCATTCTCATCATTCTTACCGCCAGAATTACCAGCTTTGGTCGCTAGTAAATCTAGCCATGCTCTCTTCTTCGCTTCAACTTCCATACGTACCTCATCATCCCACCATAATGTATTGTCTTTCCTTTCATTCGTTCTCTTACTAACACCAGATACTTCGGTAGCTGCATCCACTAAACCTTTCTTAACATTATGCCACACATTCTGCAAGTCTAACTCGTTCACACACAACTTATCCAAATTACTTATATTTTCTCTCAGTTTGCATTTGTACTTGTCTTTCACATCTTCATCTTGTAACTTCTCAATTCTTATACGCCGTAACGCAGTGGTAGACACAGATGTCCTATGCCGCCAACGTCTGAATAAACCCCTAATTCGGCATAAGACCAGGTAGTGGTCCGTCCCTACGTTGGACCCCCGGTAAACCCTTGTATCCACCACTGCGCTCCTCATTCTTTCATCCACAGTTATGAAATCTATCATGCTTCTATCATCACCTCTTTCCCAAGTATACATGTGAATCTTCTTATGACGAAAGAAAGTGTTCGTCACAAAAAGATTCCTTTCCACACATACGGTGAGGAGGCTTTCACCATTCTTATTTATACTTTCATCACCAAACGTTCCCAGTATCCTTTCAAAGCCAAGCCTCCTCACCCCAACCCTTCCATTAAAATCTCCTAGCATAATAATATTTTCATATCCCTTACACTTCATTAACACCATCCTTACCTTTTCCCAAAACTGCTCCCGGATATAAGTGGGCTTAGACATGTCTGGGGCTAAACCCAACACAAACAACTTCTTTAAGCCCACTTTCATTGGTATCCATAGCAGTCTTGGGCTTACACATTCATATTCTTTCACACATTGGCCCATTCTTTCTGAAAGGATGATACCTACTCCCTGGCATGCCTGCTCGATCTCGTCTACACGAGACCAGTATGCGGTATACATGCCATGTGCAGTGACATCCTTCCCCTTCCTTTTCGTCTCATTTACACATAATACATCTATTCCTCTATCATACATCATATCGCATACTTCATCCATTTTATCATTCATTGCCCCACATACATTCAACGTAGCCAGACGGGCCTCTGCAATCCACTTTTCGCCTCTCTGGGAGACAGAACGTGACGGGTGGCGAACCTCGTCGCCGTTTTTCCTCCCGGAGATTCTTCGTACCTCTGCCCCATTAAAGGAGCGCCGGGAACTCAGGGCTATTTATTTTAATTTTTGACTCATGGTGCGAAAACTAGGGTGTGGCATATTTTACGCCGCTACCACACGGCGAGTAGCCGAGTCTATTCTTTCGGCTTTTTCGCTCTTTTAGCAGCACCCGGGGGAAACGTGTAGGGTGGGCCTAGGATTAGGTGGTCGAAGCCTACGGACGCGAGCGACTTATCCCCCTTATAGGTAAAAACTAATCAATCAAATTATTATATAATAACAACATCTACTTAAATTCACACAAGAACTTTCATAATAACAACTAAATTGGGTTCATAATAATAACACCAATTTGTTTCCTCTCTCTTTTTTCTTTTTAAAATACGTTACCCCCACAGTAGGATTTTCTCCTGCATAGTGGAGGCAGTTTACAAACATAAATTGCACAAGGAAAAACATCCAGACCCGGAACAACTATTTGTAGGCCATACAAATATTTGTTCCGTGTGGGATTCGAAACCGCAGCCCCCAGCGCAGTCTCATTGCTAAGCCACTGCGACAAGGAGCTTTCAATTGCGGTTTGAGTTTATGTTGTCATTCAAAAAAGAATCGCAATATGTAGGTACGCGATAACGCCGTCGCTTTGCGTCACTCAGGAGTGTGTATGTGTGTGCGCACTAGCTTCTTACTGCTCATCACAGCGTCTATTTCTTTCGCACGTGATGTCGGCTGAGATAGCATGCATTTTAACCCCGCCCACCATTTATTTCGAACTATCGACTAGGGCAACCTTAAGCTCACCAGCTACACTACATCATGAACGACAGTTATCAAATTGTGCGTCCTTATCCACGACCGTTGAATTTCTTAGTCTTAACTTTTAACCATTATGGTATTGTCACTTGAATTTAATAAAAAGAATAATAAAATCTTAAATATTTTATTTTGTTTTATAACTAACTTTACAGAATATTCTTGCTGTCAGGTAACGAAGTAAAAGATTCTTTTTTGATAAAAGAGAGGTAAACGAGAAAAATTTCAAATGTAAACGATTCTACAAAGATCTCATGCGAGGAAAAAAACTGCCAGTAAATGGCATAGTAATGAACCGCCAAGTATACAGATGATGTAGATGGTAACGTGAATTTTGTCACGCTGCACGTTGGGTAAATTTGGCGGCTGAAATTCTTCCGAACAATTCTTCAGACCACTCCCTGTGGTAAATGCGATAGAAAATTCAAAGGGACGCAATATCTCTTCACAGCGCTAGTGAATCGAGCCGATCAGAAAGAAATAAGTTGTCAACCATTCGAGCCGTACTGCGCTGTATGCAGTCAAATGGAAGGAGCTGGCACTAGGAAGGCCGGGCCCAAATAATAACAGTATTTCGTGTGAAGCCGAATCTGCGCCTTAGTAAAGTTAACTCATAAGTTCGAGTAAAGGACAACGTGAAATGGCAGAAATTTTTCATGACTACATACATGAGACTATGACCAATACACTCCATTGTGTCTCTAAAACGATATCTAGCAGTAAACTCTTAGAAGCCTCAATTTTCTTCTGTACAGAATTTCGGTAGATTCTCTTTTGATTTGATAAATTTACTGAAGGGAATTACAAAAAAGACGATCCACTAAAACTTAAAAATAAAACTGACCAAGTAATTGTAACTTGTTCTTATAACATCAGAAAATTTCCTCACGACGTTATCACAATGCCGGTATTTTTGAGGATAATCTAGGTCTTGGTGGTATTAGGCTAATAGAAGCAAGAGTAACGAACAGTGAAGGGTCAAATTAAAATCAATATGCCATTGGAAAGGAAGGTTTTAATTCTTCCTAATTTCCCTTTGAGAAATTTTGAATTTAAGTAGCGGCTCGCAAAAAAAGAACAGCCACAACATTGAGCTATTATGTACTACGTACTAGAGGCGACACTGCATTCAGCTACTCTGTTCCACTCAACTGCTGTGCATACACCGCACTTTAATCAGTCACACGCTAGGCGGTTGTAGAGTTGTCACGTGTTGTGTTTTGTTTTAAAAAATCTCTTGATAAAAATATACCATCGTGTGTACTTAGATATTGCACAAATACTTCAAGAAATATCAGTAAAACCAAGGAATTACTTTTCATCGGTTAATAAGATACTTAATCAATAAAAAGTATTATATATTAATAATAAAACAAATAATTCTTAAGACGCCATCTTGTGTCATAAAATATAGATTATGAAATTAATATGTTCAGGTGCGACATTTCTGTAGGTACTTAAGTATAAGACGAATATATTATTATACACATTTTATATATTTTTATAAGACGAATATATTATTATTACATTTTTGTATAAACATATATAAGTTATTATAATTAGGCAAAATTTTTCATGTTTAAATCTGCTTATTATTCTTTTATTTTATTTTTAGGTTTCCACTTCAAAGTCAAAGTGGAATAAATTCGTCCATTTTTAACTCTCGCGTGCCCAGCATTTATGAACGACTCTTATTCTAATTTAAATAAATATATTTGTAATTTTAATAATGTGATGTTAATTAGTTTTGTTAAACATACATTTAGTATGTTTTTATATTTGACGTAGATACCTTTTAAAATATTCAGATAAAAATACCATTACAATGTAACTGTGATAAAATATTATGTAATATTATGTTAAATAACCAAATATAATATACAAAATACATGACAAAATTTAAATTTTGTTCTCAATTTATTTACCTATTTAACAATACAATCTACTTTTACCTACAGGTCATTCCACCTATGTTTATTCTATGATAAAAAAACCAACTGCGCGAACAAAGAGTAGCGCACATTTTTGTTTGAGATAGCTGTTCTATTACGTAAGTACATATTACTTCAATGAGCCCACAGAGTACTTTTTGTATACCTGAAAAATGAGCCCCAACAATCAAACTACCGCATATACGCGTAACGTAATCAGCGGAAGTGGTTTAAGACGACCCGGTTATTATGTGAATAACGCTAAAATTCTGACAGATATTATAGAATTGGATTAACATGTTTGAATCCAAAGCCCAGTTTAACTGAGACGCTCGGTACATGAGTTTAAGCAGGTGTGATCAGTCCCGAATCCCGCAATCAGGCTTATAATTGTATTTCAATGTGCTTACGTAATATTATAAATAAGTAATAATGATTTTTGATCTCCCCTCGGTACTTACAACTTAAAATATCAAAGGGTTGTTTACCAAAACCAAAAGTTAGTATTATAAAATTTAAGAAACTTTGGAACATTTTTATTTTTTCTCAAAATATTTAAATGTGTATTTACCTACCCTGACTTTATAGTTTGAAAGCGTACACAGCAAAATAATTAAGGTACGTATTGTGATATTATTACGGTATCATCATCATCATCATCATCATTACAGCCCTTCACAAGTCCACTGCTGAACATAGGCCTCCCCCAAGTAATGCCACAAAGCACGGTCCTGAGCCACCTGCATCCATCGACTTCCTGCATGTCTTACCAGGTCGTCACTCCATCTAGTGGGGGGTCGCCCTACAATACTCCTACCGGTACGAGGCTGCCACTCGAGAACCTTTCTTCCCCATCGGTTATCGGTTCTTCGAGCTATATGGCCGGCCCATTGCCACTTCAGCTTACTAATCCGTTGGGCTATGTCGGTCACTCTGGTTTTACTGCGGATATCCTCATTTCTGAGTCTATCATGCAGTGAAACTCCGAGCATAGCCCTCTCCATAGCTCGCTGAGCGACCTTGAGCGTCCTCATACGGCCAGCGGTGAAGGACCACGTCTCAGATCCGTAAGTCATCACATTATTAAGGTATATAGATAATTAATTAAAAAGCCTGATTTAATAAGTAATTATTTTTATTGATTACAATTCTAATGTTGACATGTTTTCTTTTATTTGACGCACAACTCCCATACCTGCGTATTACAACAAAAGCAAGTTTGCCAACCATAGCCTTTTTAAGCGACTTCAATAAGGAAGAGGTACTCACTTCGACTGTCCTTTTTTAAATGTGTTACCTCAGAACTTTTCACTACGTAAACCGTAAACCAATTTTGATAATTTTTTGTTTGAAAGCTGGTGCTTCTTATGTTATACCATATAAATTTGATCAAAATGTGACCTGTACTTTTTGAGTTATCCTTGATAATGTGTATTTAATTAACTACCTACTGATCCTGATACCTGATGATCTTCTCTTTTTATTTATGTAGAAGTCGGTTGTACAAAGTTTTTAATTTTATGATTTGCTCCCTATTCACCTCCTTGACCTACCTGGTTACTACACCCAAACGTTTTAATAACAACTTGTATATAAAACACGTAAGGCAAATCAATGTAGAAGTTAAAGTTTGTGTTTAAAATAGGGTGACCATTATAGGGTACGTTTTATTTTTCAGACGTGCAACCCACTCTCAATTTGTAAACTAAGAAAACCTTAATTTTTTATTTTTAAATAAGGAGAAGTATTATTAAATTGAGTTTATCATGTGCTCGGTGCGAAAGGAAAACGTGAGAAAACCTGCATATTATTTCAAATGCATGTTAAGTGCAAAGCCATGTGCAGCGCAGCGAATTTCCTTTCCCTAAGAATCTCGCAGAAATGATACGAGTTCCAGTAGTAGGTTGGTATAGGATAATACTTTACTTTTGTATAAAATAATATAAATTTTTAATATAAGGGAAAAAAAGGAAAACGCTGTATATTGTTTGCATTACAAACAGTATTTTTCTTGTTACAACTTTATTCATAAAATATCTTGACTAAAATCTAAAGAAACATGAATATTAGAAAATAAAATTTAATAAAGCAATTTGAATGCAAGTAATGAAGCTGTTTCGTAAGTAAGAAAATAAAGCCATAGAAATTAAGCTCTGAAAGCTTTTCGAAGGCGGCTGAATGAATTATTAATATGTTTTGGGAAAAAAGAAAACAATAGATTAAATTTGATAATATTTTTCTTTATTATGTCCAACATAGTCTGAACATAGAGTTCGGTTTCAGTTGTTATTAAGAAGATACTGCTGCCCATCTTCCATTTTAGTTTCCGACTGTCTCGTTGGTCTAGTGGTTGTAGTAGTGCGACTGCTGATCATGAGGTCCTGAGTTCGAATCTCGGGTCGAGCCAAAAAATCAATTATTGAGTTTACCCGTCAAGAAATTCTCAGTAGCTGCCAGGCGTCAGGAAGTTGGCGGTGTCTTACTTCCGTGCAACGGAAAGCACGTAAAGCCGTATTGGTCCTGCGCCTGATCTCTCTCTGGTCGTATCTGTTTACCATCCCATCGCATTATGTAAGTAAGGAAATAGAGAGTGCACCTGTACTTGGGCACTATAATCCTGTCCTGCGTCGATGGCTAGTCTCCGTTGAGGCAGGCCGCCGTGTCCAAAATTCGGTCTGGAGGACGTTATTATTATTTTACTTTTCCTTTGTCGCCACTTGACTGACACTGACACGACATATTATTATTGAGTAGTATGCATCCCTACACCACTAATACACAGTGATATACAGTTAATCATATCGACAATGCATATTATATCCTATTTTTAATTTGTTTATTTTGCATAGAACAGAAAATAATACTTATAGTGGGTTACTCATAAAATATTTTAATGAGATTATTATTTAAATATTCAAAAATTGTAGCATCAAAACTTTTTTAAGTACATTATTATACTAGTTGTTGAAAAATATGATAAATTACTTGTTTATCTGTAAAGCGCACAATTCTTAATAAATCTTTGTTATTAAATGGCTTCTGGTATAAAATATAATAAATTTTACCTTGGTTTGAGTTCGTTATACTCTTCTATAAGAGTACAAATTAGAGTTATTAAATTATAAATTAGTACTCTATGGTACTAATTTAGTTTTGTGTAAATATTAATAATACAGTCAATATTCCAGAAACAAATTAACAAATAGATATAGGTATTAAAATTACGATATAATAAGTTGCCATCGTTTAATTTGCTATTAAAGTTTCCAATCCTATTCACGCTATTCATTCGTATAAAAGAGGACTGATGTATATCAAACTCCCTTCTGTGCCGTGCAGAGGTGGTTTAAAATAAATCGCTATCTCATAATATCATTTTATGTATGCTGTAAGAGGCGGACAGAGGGAAACTGAAAAAAGAGGTGAGCAGCAGAATTTTCCTGATATAGCTTCAAAACAATAAAAAATTCGGTTGCCAGCCCGCTAGCTCAGCGTAGCCACTGTGACAAATTTTAAGTTTATGTATTTAGTTTAGTAACAGAAACAGAAAGTTTTTCATTCAATATGGATTGTAAATAATACGTGATGAAAGTCACTTTTATTCTGGTTCGCAAAAAAACCTCTGTCTTCAATCAACAATCTCTTTCCCTGGGAAGAACCAGCAAGAATCAAGCGGGAATATTTTTTAAATAGGAGCTTACAATCATGTTTGTTACAATTAACAAACAGAAAAAAATTAGAAGTAGCCTAGATCATCCTTCCCAGGGGTTATTATCATCCATAAATTCCTTAATATTATAATAACCCTTTTTATACAAACTTAGATTAATAGAGTTTTTGAACTTTGTATATGTCTTTAGTTAATTTTATTATAATTAGTTTTGTAAATAAATAAAAGGCTTTGTTTTTCTTAATATTTGCACTGAAAAGAGAAAAATTATACTGGAATTGTATGAAGTAGAATTTATTCAAAACCTTAGTAATACAACACGTCGCAACTAAGCTGAGAAACGTATTTTTTATATATAGAAGTAAGAATGACATGCGATCACATAGTCTACATGATAGTATGTATGTACATAGTTGTTGTGTCACGTAGACATCTGCATTTATTATCAATTAAGAATTAAAATGCGGTTTTGTTGTCACTCCTGAGGACTTAGATGAATTGCTTCGTAACCAGTAATAAAATGTTTTCGGTTCTCTGCCCTCACGATATAAAACACAAAATGCTGGTATTCTGTAAGAGCGTGATCCTGTACTGGTTGCAGCTATAATATAGCAGGAGCTTTGCTATCCGATATTTTTATAAATAGTATAGGGTGACAAGCGAGCACACAGTCCACCTGATGGTAAGTGTTGTGGTCCATAGACATCAACATTTATCCTCAATTAACCCTAGAAAACTAATTAACGCCTGTGAGGCCGCGCGCGGTCCGTTTTTTCCGTCATTTTAAAACTAGCCCGCGAATCAAGTTGTGCTTTTGCGTCAATTCAGTATACCTCGGGCCGCGGTGGGAAGCAGTTGCAGGCTCGTCGGTCTCTGGTATATAGGTATTATCTATGCTCGCCGGAGTCTCTCCATTATCAAAATATAAGCTATTGGATCGCCTGGGAGGCGATCATTAGCATTAATGGTAAGTTTATTTTATGTTGCTTACTTTGATTTTTGCTTTTTTTTCTATTTAGCCTTATTATAACTTAGAAAATGTTTATTTTCTTTTTAGATGAGTCTCAACGAAGAACAAACAGCGGATGTTCTACAAAATGTGGTTGAACAGCTGCTTGCTTTCAGAGGTCGATGTCCATTCATTTAGATGTATATACAGAATAAACCAGCCAAGTACGGCATAAAGATAGTTTTGGCTTGTGATGTCAACAGTAAGTACATGTTTGATGCTTGTCCCTACTTAGGAAGCAACGCTGAAACTGCCCTGGTCGAGCCTCTTGGTACTCATTACTGCAAACTGCTTACAAAGACTATTTATGGGAGCAATCGTAACGTCACGGTAGACAATTGGTTTGGTACATCGGTACCTCTAGCTTAGCAACTACTGCAAGATTCGTACAATCTGACATTCATTGAAACAATAAAAGCGAATCGAAAAGCTTTTTATAGGATGAGATGACAAATGAGCACACAGTCCACCTGATAGTAAGTGGGAGCTGTGGCCCATAGACATCTACATCTATCCTCGATTACGAATCAAAATGCAGATGCGTTCTCATCTGTGAGTACTAAGATGGAATACCATCCGAGTTCAAACACAATCCATCATCACGTCGTGTAGGAACATCTATGTTTGGTTTTCTCAATAAACTCACGCTAGTTAATTTCAAACTGAAATCCCAAAAAACATTTCTTCTATTGTCTACCATGCACAATGAACCGGTAATAGATTCATAACGAAAAAGCCTGAAATCATTTTGTCTTACAAAAAACTAAAGACGCTGTGGATACATGCGATCAAATGTGTGGTCATTTGAGTTGTAATCGCAAAACAAGACGTTGATGTGCCTATTCTATCGGAAGATCATCATGCCTGTATTAAATAGCTACATATTGCATGTATCCAATTCGAAGAATCGCAGGACTAAGTTAATGAACAGAAGAAAGTTCATCAAAGAACTGAGTACTGAGTTATGTCGACCATGGTGTGAATTGAGAGGTGAGGAGTGACTGAAAATGAGAAAACGAGTTAGAGACGCTACACAAGACGTTTTGGCTCCAGGTATAAAAACCAGGTATAAAAAAGGCAAGAGAAGTATGTGTAGATATTTCAAGCTAAAAACGACGTGTGACTGTTTATTACTGCGCTAAATGTAAAAAAAACTCTTGCTTGGAGCATCGATCCACAAACTGCAGTTCTTGTGACAAAAAATGAAAGGCTGACTTCAAATTAGTCTATAGACAAAAATGTGATGTTTCCCTAAGTTTGATTTAGTGTTTTATAAAGTTTATATATTGGATAATAATATTTATACCAAAAAGAGCAAAAATATGATAGTAATTTTTTTTTTATCAGACTGATATAAGAGTGTTATGTTACAAAAAATGTTTATTATTGTAAGATTTAAGTCTTATTTTAAGACTAATGTTGATTTTAAAAAATAATTTTGATTTTATTTTTTAAAAGGTTTGCCAAATAATTTATGTTATTTTTATAAAAATTTAATAAGTAGCTAATATAATAAATTTGTGTTTTTCTAAAAAGTAGCCTCCCGAGGGATCATTAGTATTAAGCTGTAGTAAATTTATATTAGTATTCTGGGGTTAATAATCGAGATGCAAATGCGTTGTCACCCCTTTTTTTTTTTTTTTTTTTTGCGAATTCAAAATCATCTAATGACCCCTTTCGCTCTGGGTGGAGCGTAAGGGAGTGTCAGACTTTTATTGACTAAAAACCATCCGTGTTCCTTCAGTGCCCTTACGTTCCGGAGCCGCGGTATCTCTTTCGAACAGCCCGCAGCCCCGGCAGGCGTCGGCCCTTGAGGGCCCCTTCACGCTGCTGACAGCTCTTTGAGGCGCGCGTGGAACAAAACGCGCCGTCGACACGGCCTGTCGTCATTAGACGGACGGACGACGAGCTACCCATTGCTCGCCGTCCACAGGCCCGCGCCTACGGTGGCCGGGGCCACGACGTAGCCCCCGACGCCCGGGGCGTCTCCCGCGGCGGCCGGGGAGGAAAGCTGCTGCTCTCTCCTTCTCCCGCTCCGCCACCTCCTTCGCTAGCATCACTGCTTCGTAGAAGGTGGTGACGGCATCCCATTCCGTCTCGCTCCGGACCATGGCTTCGACCAGGGCTGGACGCGAGAGGTCGTCGCCGCCTATCGCCGCTACGAGGACACGGCGGTGCTCCGCCCAAGCAGGGCACACCTCCACGGTGTGTTCCACCGTGTCCTCTGGTCCATCCTCGCAGTGGGAGCACCCGGGCGTTTCCTCCCGCCCGATTCGGTGCAGGAACCTCCCGAACACACCGTGTCCGGTGAGGACCTGCGTCAGGCGGAAGGTGAGGATGCCGTGGCGTCTCTCAAGCCACTCCTCAAAGAGGGGTCTTACCGCCGCTATAGTGGCGTGCCCAGCACGGGGTTGCGACAGTCGCTGTCTCCATGTCGCCATGAGATCGTGCCGGAAGTCTGTCCGCTGCGCGACAACTTGCCGCGGCAGCGGGGTTTCCCCACGGCACAGTGCCTCCGCACGCCATTCGTGCAGGCGCGCGAGGACTATCGCCTCCAGATCCCATGGCGGCAATCCGGCAAGGAGGCTCGCCGCCTCGCGGGAGATCGTGCGGTAGCCGCGAACCATTTTCACGGCTATCACCCTTTGGGGCGCGTTCAGGTGGTGGACGGCAAGCCGCGCCAAACCACGCGCCCACACCGGGGCCCCGTAAAGGGCCATGGACCGCACGATCCCCGCGTAGAGCCTCCGGCAGGAGGCGTTTGGCCCTCCCAGGTTCGGCAGGAGCCGCCTGAAGGCAGCCCCGGTCCGTTCCAGTTTGGGAGCCAAACGTCGGAAGTGCTCAACGAAGTTCCATCGGCCGTCGAGGACGAGTCCTAGGTACTTCAGCGTCAAATCGACGCCGATGGATACCCCTCCTACCATCACTGAGGATCCCGGTGGTGGCCTGTTCCGAGGACCATGGAAGTGCATGGCCTCGGACTTGTGCAGAGCCACCTCGAGAGCCAGTTGCCGAATCCCCTCAACGACTATCGCAACCCCGCGTGTCATATTTTCCGCCGCCGCCTCGTACGACCCCCCTTGTGCCATTACCAGCGTGTCGGCAGCGTAGCAAACTACGCTGACGCCGGTAGGGAGGTCGGCGCGCAGCACCCAGTCGTAACCGATGTTCCACAGAGGTGGCCCCAGAACCGAACCCTGTGGGACACCGCACGACATCTCTCGCCGGTTCCACTCACCGTTGCGACCGGGGTAGATGACGGCCCTGTCCGTCAGGTAGTCCCCGACTATACGACGGAGATAGGTCGGCACCCGGTGATACCGGAGTGCCTCCCTAATGCAGCTCCAGGGCATGGAGTTGAAGGCGTTGGCGATGTCGAGAGACACCGCCAAGACAACCCCCCTCTGGTCACTGCATCCCCCGTCGTGAGGGCTCTCACGCGCATGATGGCGTCCACCGTAGAGCGCCCCTTGCGGAAACCAAACTGGTGTTCCGCAAGATCCGGCCCCGTCCCCGCAAGGTGCTCGGCGAGGCGGTTTGCAATGACTCTTTCAAAGAGCTTCCCTTCCGGGAAGCTCTTTGAAAGAGGGTCCCTTCCGGGATGTCGTCGTCGTCGTCCTGGTGGTCCACTTCCGGCACCGCAGGTGGCTATGAAATGCCTCGATTGCAGTAAAACGGGTGTTTGGTTCTCTACATTCATAATACAAAACACAGCACCATTACGCTACTATTTTACGCTGGTATTCTGTGACAGCGTGATCCTGCCTGGGCCGAGCCGAACTATTGGCGCTACAACTATAATACAGCTGCAGCGTGGCTCTGCCACGTAATATAAATAAATACCCAATCATATGAATCACCTTGGGTTGAACTTTGAATGTCTTCACTCCGTCTAGTGAAGAAGTAGCTCAACCTTGCTTGTATAGGGCCGCAATTCAATAAACATATCTATGAGTTTTTCGAGATATTAAGCCGTCTCGTAATCTGTTGCCCTATGCCAGTTACTCTTGTTCTTATTACTTTTTGCAGTCGGATAGGGAGAGCCGTGTGCTCGTTAATCATCTATTTCTAAAAAAAGGTCAAACTGTAATTGCTGTGCGCTATGAGTTATGTACCAGGAATTCAGCAGTGAAGGGGAACATTGTCAGCAAACCTAATTGCTAATTGTGAAAACTTCTTTAAAATCGTTGTGAATTAAAAATATCCAAACACTTACATACATACATACACATACTTGCATCTATAGGATTTAACCTGCGAGAGACTGAGATAGGATACTATGTAAACCAAAAACTCAAAAGTTTGTGGGTTTGAATCCACCATTCTACGTACTATCCTATTGTTTTTTTAAATATTACATATTTTTATTTCATTTAACAAATTTATCAAATAAATAAAATTAACCATATTGAATAAAAATATCTTAATATATTAAGAAATCTTCATATATTAAGTTGATTGGCATAAATGGATTGGTATACCAATCCATTTATGCCAATCAACTATTTTATAACTTCAGGCCATCGTCTATTTTGTTTATCACCTTGAGAATCAATCATTTTTTGTTCGATAAAATGACTTTACCTATAAAATTAAGGAGATGGCGTTATTACAAAGCAATCTTACATGAAAAATAATATTCTTTTGATTTATTACACTAAATATCAGTATATTGTAACATTTATTTGATATAAAATTAAACTCGTAACTAATATTTTATTTATCATGTTAAAGAAATCCTTTGCTGTGAAATATTTTTATTTTACGTTTCATTTCAAGATTTCACTTCTAACGCGTGTGAATTGTACACATGTTTTTTTTTATTTGACTATGTCATAACTAACTAATAGTAGTAGTAGTAGTCAAACTCTTGTACATATATATTATTTAGTAAAAATGATTGACATGGGATTGTGACAAAAAATTCTATAAAATTTTTTTATAGCATTTTCCAACATAGGGATGCATGAAGACAGTGCACAACAGTAACAGCAACTTTACTGTTACTGTAGTGCAACAAAGTACAACATAATCTTTTATTTGTTTATTTATTACCGTGAGCTCGTGCAAAGGTTCAACTTATTCCATAATTTACTAAAATATCTCCCAGTGGGCTCATAGAAGAAAATATATTAAAAAGTGCGTACATTACTGTTCCTACCGATGTATAATAAATGATATACATAATATTAAATAAATTATAATAAATAGTAATAATATATACGATCATTACACGTTGTGTAATATAAATAAACTAATACTAATATAGTACAATCTTTAAATATAAATATAATAATGTGTGTGTGTGTGTGTGTGTGTGTGTCTGTGTGTGTGTGTGTGTGTGTGTGTGTGTGTGTGTGTGTGTGTGTGTGTGTGTGTGTGTGTGTGTGTGTGTGTGTGTGTGTGTGTGTGTGTGTGTGTGTGTGTGTGTGTGTGTGTGTGTGTGTGTGTGTGTGTGTGTGTGTGTGTGTGTGTGTGTGTGTGTGTGTGTGTGTGTGTGTGTGTGTGTGTGTGTGTGTGTGTGTGTGTGTGTGTGTGTGTGTGTGTGTGTGTGTGTGTGTGTGTGTGTGTGTGTGTGTGTGTGTGTGTGTGTGTGTGTGTGTGTGTGTGTGTGTGTGTGTGTGTGTGTGTGTGTGTGTGTGTGTGTGTGTGTGTGTGTGTGTGTGTGTTGTGTGTGTGTGTGTGTGTGTGTGTGTGTGTGTGTGTGTGTGTGGTGTGTGTGTGTGTGTGTGTGTGTGTGTGTGTGTGTGTGTGTGTGTGTGTGTGTGTGTGTGTGTGTGTGTGTGTGTGTGTGTGTGTGTGTGTGTGTGTGTGTGTATTTATTATTATTTTATATTTTTTATATTTTATTATATATTAATTTATATTATTATTTATTATTTTATATTTTATGTGTGTGTGTTGTGTGTGTGTGTGTGTGTGTGTGTGTGTGTGTGTGTGTGTGTGTGTGTGTGTGTATGTGTGTGTGTGTGTGTGTGTGTGTGTGTGTGTGTGTGTGTGTGTGTGTGTGTGTGTGTGTGTGTGTGTGTGTGTGTGTGTGTGTGTGTGTGTGTGTGTGTGTGTGTGTGTGTGTGTGTGTGTGTGTGTGTGTGTGTGTGTGTGTGTGTGTGTGTGTGTGTGTGTGTGTGTGTGTGTGTGTGTGTGTGTGTGTGTGTGTGTGTGTGTGTGTGTGTGTGTGTGTGTGTGTGTGTGTGTGTGTGTGTGTGTGTGTGTGTGTGTGTGTGTGTGTGTGTGTGTGTGTGTGTGTGTGTGTGTGTGTGTGTGTGTGTGTGTGTGTGTGTGTGTGTGTGTGTGTGTGTGTGTGTGTGTGTGTGTGTGTGTGTGTGTGTGTGTGTGTGTGTGTGTGTGTGTGTGTGTGTGTGTGTGTGTGTGTGTGTGTGTGTGTGTGTGTGTGTGTGTGTGTGTGTGTGTGTGTGTGTGTGTGTGTGTGTGTGTGTGTGTGTGTGTGTGTGTGTGTGTGTGTGTGTGTGTGTGTGTGTGTGTGTGTGTGTGTGTGTGTGTGTGTGTGTGTGTGTGTGTGTGTGTGTGTGTGTGTGTGTGTGTGTGTGTGTGTGTGTGTGTGTGTGTGTGTGTGTGTGTCAGAATTTCTTATGTTAGGCCGGGTAGTGAGTTCCATAACCTAATCGTATGGACAGGAAAATTAAGAAGAGTTTTAGAAAGGTATCTGCATGGTTCATCAGGAGGATCGGAGAAGGAAAATTGGCTACAAAGAAATGAAGGAGAGGATGGATTGTACATGATGCTATTGGGGAGACATAATAATCGAATGTTCCTTAAAAAGAAAAATTGGGAACCTCATAAGCTGTTTACGAAACTAAGATATTTGGTGAAATTTACTGAGCCCATATATAAAACGGATACACTGATATTGAAAACGCTCTAGTTTATTAAGGAGCTCCTTTTTAGCATCCAAATAACAGGCGTCAATATAATCAAGCAAAGGTTGAATAAGACTGAGCGCGAGTGCTATCTTAGCTTTTAGGAATAAGACATTTTGAACACATTTAAGTAAATGCAAGGTAAAGTTGACTTATGATCTTAAAGTGGACGTATGATATGATTATGATAATGAAGATCAAATATAACGAAGTTTTTGACAATATTGGCAAAGGCTTTTGGAACGCCGTTAAAACAAACGAGAGATTGTGATGAAAATTCGTATTTATTTTGCAAATGCTTGCTGGCTATTATGATGGTATGCAATTTGGTGAGATTAACTAATAGTCCCAAAGACGCAGATCGTTTTAGAATTTTTGAACCTTAGTTCTAAAAACTCAAAAAAAATCGTAGAGTATTTGACTTAGCATATAGTGGCGGCGTTATGAGCCGCGGGCTTGAAACTCGCACGCAACACTTATAAATATGACCTAAAAGTAATTGTTCCGGGTCTAGATGTGTAATGGATGAGACTGTCTTCACGATACAGAAAAAAATCCTAGTGTGGAGTAAAAATATAATAACGAACATTATTTCATCTCTATAGGAGGAGTAAATAACGAATACTTTGTACATTAGTAGGGGCCAAAGTGCTTTCATTACTTCCTCGACGAAGACAATTTTCTTCCCGTGCTACAATCTCTCTAGCATTTCACGGCTAAACTTATGAAATCTTATTTTGGAAACCTTTGCTTTACAATATCTCATTTACTAGATGGCGTTAGAATTTAATTTTCTATTATCAAAGACAAATTATAATAGGATATGTGTGTAAGACAACTATTGTTTTTTTTTTACTTTATTTAATTTCGTACACTTATTACTGTAGCCAGTAATATCTTATATTGTTAAAAAAACATAAGATGGAAAGGTTAATAAAAAAAATCACTAACACAGTGAACAGTGAAGACAGGTGTCAGTCTATTTATCTGCTTCGAAGTCATTAATTTAACAACACATTTGATATTAACAGAGAAGTGACGACCCCGGTAGGAGATGAAGGAAGTCAATCGATGCTGGTGGTCCAGTACCGTGCTCAGTGACATTCCTTAGGTAAAGCCTGTGTTCAGCAGTGGACTGGCGATGGGCGGTAATGTTGTTGATGATGATGATTAGAAAAAGTGATATCTGTGCAGGAAAAAGGGAAACAAAAAAGTTCCCTTTACTTTTTCAGCATATAACTGTAAATGATAAAGATCATTAGTTAGTTAAGTTAAGTTACAGCCTATATACGTCCCACTGCTGGGCTCAGGCCTCCCCTCATTTCTGAGAGGGTTTAGGGCAAGGAAGTGTCCGCCGCGCTGCCCAAATGCGTGTTGACGAACTTCACATGTCTTCGAAATATTCTTTTTCTTACTCCTCAGACATGCAGGTTTCCTCACGATGTTTACCTTCACCGCCGAGCACGTGGTAAATCAGCACTTAAAATTGTAATTAACAATTGCCGGCGGGGATCGAACCCGGGTTACTCGCGTTCTGTTATATTTACAGCGAGCGTTAATCACTGAGCTACCACGGCTCTTCTCATCGCAAACAAGATCAAGATCATTATGCAAGAAAAAATTGTTATTGTCTAATGTTATTGTAAAATTAAAAAAAAAACTACAAAATTACTATACTTATCAGCGCGTCTATAAAATTACCGATGGTGAGAGGTTTCAAGAGTGAGCTAGAGGTTGCATTACTCTAGTGGAGTGTCATGTCGCTGATGGCCTGGTAGAATTGAGGGTATATCGAGAAACCACCCACTAGTTCGTGCAGTATAAAGTTCACTGCAGGTGCCCAACCATGCCTCAGATCCATAAGTCATCACTGGGCCGTGGGGTATGATAGTAGATGCCACGCTTGTCGAGCAGATTGCCAACCGCTGTTTTTGTGGTCCTTAACCGCTGACCGTATGAGGAAGCTCAAGGTAGCTCAGCGAGCTATGGAAAGCCCTATGCTCAGGGTTTCTCTGCGTGATTAATTAATAATGAGGTTATCCGCAATAGAACCAGAGAAACCGACATAGCTCAACAGGTTAGTAAGCTGAAGTGGCAATGGGCCGGCCATATAGTTAGAACAACTAACATCCGAAGGGGAAGCAAGGTTCTCGAGTGGAAGCCTCGTACCGGGCGTAGTGTGAAGGGCGCCCCGCTCAGTGTGAAATAGGTCGTTACATAGATTTGTAGAATTCGTAAGTCCTTAGGATGATTGACTATTGAAATCACAAAACATCCTAATTTTAGAGAAGATTATGGACCAAAATTTGTCCGCCTCTCTGCACCATGCTCTAAGTTTACTGTGTAAGGGTATTTTATCGTAACGGGTTAACTATGACAGCTGGAGTTGACATCTAGTTTGTGATATGTATCTTCGGGTAATTGATACGATACCAAAATAACAATAATATGTCTGTTAGTACTTTATTTTTTATTTATAAATTAACAATATGCGGTACAATAATAAGATTCCGCTGAACTCAGTTGTTTATCGTGACTCGTCACTCGATAAAATTGCACGAGTGCTGAGAACTACAAAGTAATTTTTACCTTCAAATAGCAAGTAATAAATTAAAAGAAATGTGTTCGGATTGCACATTTTATTTTTTTACTTGTTATGAGTACTCATACGATGCGTAAATACAATAACACCAGTAGGTTGCTTGAATTATACAGGTTGTACAAAATTTATTTTAAATAAAATTGATTTGTTAGCACTAATTTGTGTTTAAAGCATTTATATATACGTGTTTTTCTACATATAAAATACATGTAGGAATCTACGAAATTACATGTACATATATACACATATACACATAGTTATAGATTATTATATTATGTGTGTTCTGTTTACCATGAAGCTTGCACTATAATTACTATATACTAATTCCGACTTATATATTACTTACTACGTTAACGTTTAACGTTACGTTAATCTTATGACGTAGCTTAATAGTTAAGTGGTTAATTAATCTAAGTATCATGTATTTCGTGGTTCTCTGTCTATATATTATATATTATTAGATTTAATAGTAGCTAACGTACTGTTTACAGCCTTTCTTGTTTATACATTAGAGCAGTCTCATGAAGCTTACTTTTGTTAAAATGTTCTACTTAAAGTGAATAGCACACTTTTTCATTATGTTGAGCAATCTGTTGCAGCTGAATTGTTAAATTGTTCTACTAGAAGTGAATGGCATACTTTTTCATGTAGCGGTATAATTTTATACTTTTTCAATAGTCCGCGGCAATTATCTTTGTGTCAGTATTTCTTTCCTGGATGATTTCCTGATAGTTTTTAAAATGTTCTAAGTTGTGGTGTGTATATCCGGTCCAGCGTCTGCCCGTAGATTGTTACTACATATGAAATTAAGGAGTCCACAAGGATTTATACATATTCACTAATATACAGTATTTTATACATTATGAGAAAAAATGTTAGAATAGCTCTAAGCTTGTCACAAATTCCATCAATATGAGTTCCACAATTAAATCTCTCTAATTTTAAGCCTTGCTATGCTATGTAGCTTTGTTGACTTGATTGATAGTTTCGCAGTTCATTATGTCATTTTTTAACGTGGTAGAGCCATGCTGCAGGTACATTAGTAGTATAGTTGTAGCACGAATGGGTCGGCTCGACCGGAAAGGGACCACGCTCTCACAGAATACTAGCGTCAAATGGTAGCTTAATGCTGCTGTGTTTCGTATGGTGAGTGTAGAGAACCGGAGACCCTTTTAACTGGAAACGAGGCATTCCATCTTAGTCCTAACGGGTGACAACGAATCTGCATTTTCATTCGTAATCGAGGATAGATGTAGATGTCTATAGGTCACAGCGGCCACTTGCCATCAGGTGGACTGTGTGCTCGTTTGTCACCCTATCCTATAAAAAAAATCTTATACGCAGTAAAGCCAGGCTGCAGTTTTATTATGGCCAAAAAGTTAACAGGTAACTAAACCATATTATAACCTTTTCCTATCATGTAGCATGACAGCAACTCACATTTTAAAATCGTTTAGGGGTTCTTTATGTAAATATCATTTCTCCTAAGTATTTCACAATTTATCAAACTGATTTCCCAAACTTCTCCTTGTTTTATTAATGCACGGTATGGTGCTTGAAAACTTTCTCCTAAGGTCCAATTAGAACATCATTTAGAACAGGGAGATGGATAGAGTTTACTAAATACATAAAAATAACATAATGAGAAAAGATTTACACGATTCTACAAAAAATAACATTTAACAAAATTAAAAGCCGACCTCCAGGGAACTAACGTAACCTAACCTATAGATTGCAAATAAACTTGTTGATTATTGAATAGTTTTTTACCACTTTATACTTATAAATATAAACCTATAGCAGATCAAGGGCCACTCGATATAATTTGCTACGAGTCCCGCGCTTGCTAAATCCGGTAACTGATACCACTTATATATTACTTACTACGTTAACGTTTAACGTTACGTTAATCTTATGACGTAGCTTAGTAGGTAATTTGTTAATTAATCAAGGCATCATGTATTTTGTGGTTCTGTGTCAATATATATTATTAGATTTAATTGTAGTTAACGTACTTTTTACAGCCTTTCTTATTTATACGTTTGTTGAGCAGTCTCTGGAAGCTTACTATTGTTAAATTATTCTACTAGAAGTGAATAGCATACTTTTTCGAACCGGAAATGGCGGTTGGCAAGGAAGGCTCTGATGATGTGAGTGAGCCTATTAGGCACGTTAAATTTAAATAGCTTGTAAAGCAAGCCGTCGTTCCAGACTTTATTGAACGCTTTGGCGATGTCGAAGAAGAGGGCACCGGTGTTGAAGGTTCGACGACCCTTACCTGTTGGTTGGAAGAACCCTTCTAGGATGTATTCCGTAAGGTGGTGAATCTGATTAGTGCACGAGTGCTCGAACTGTTCGTCAGGAAGAAGCTTATTTGTAAGGACGTGTTTACGGAGGCGGTTCAAAATTATACGCTCGTAAACTTTCCCCAAAGTGCTAAGGCGACAGATTGGTCTGTAACTAAAGCGTTGCGAGAGAGTTGATAATGCCTACAAGGAGGCAGACGAGTGGCGCTGAGAGGGATTCCAGCAGCCTGTTGCTAATGCCGTCGTAGCCGGGTGCTGGTTTCTTTTATAGATTTTAATGGATTGTGTGGCTTTGTCAATAGTTACAGGATCTAAGGGGGGTTGCAGCTGGTAGCGAAGTTCTAGGCTCGACCTCCGCTTCGACCGCTGCAAAGTGAGCGGGATCTTTGGGTTCGCTAGAAAGAGTGCATTGGCTCTCTAAGTCGTCCGCGAGGCATTCGACTTTTTCAGAGTCGTCAAAGGCGAGATCGAGGTTTCCTGGTCTAATAAGAAGTGGCATGGGTTTGTTCTGTTTTCAGAGCTCGGGTCAACTGTCAGATGGCATTATGGGATGGCTCGATATCCTCCAGCAGATTATCCCACTTATCCTATCTAAGCTGGCGACTCCACCTCGACTGCAGCGGTACAGAGAGAGGAATCTCCTCTAGCCGCAGCCCACTTACACACATCCAAGGGCTCGACAAGCCCACTCATAGTGACCACCTCTGACCAGCCATTTGATTTCCCTACTTTTAGTATTTTTTTATTGACTTCCGGGTCCGGGTATTATTATATGGAATTGACGTTCGGCACGCTGCTGCTTTTTGTATTTATTTGCTCATCAACTTCATCATATAGCGTCTAAAGGTAATATTTTGAATAAACATATTATTCCTTCGTCATCTGGGGGCTTTAATCACTATAATAGTGTTTGGGATTAGTACTCACTAATGAATCAATACATGTAAAATAGTTTCCACACCACAAATGTTTGTCTGTGCACTATGTTTGTCCGAAATTACTAAAAGGATCTTTCATCAATCTTAGGGTACCTATAAATGCTGAATTACCTCCAACTTTATTTTATACTATTAATTATTGAACAGTGCACTATTTTAACTTATAATACCAATGAAAACTACTATACAATTGCTTTTTTATTGTGATATTCATATTTCAATTATTAATTTCTCAGTATTCCCGTTAGATGAGGCAAAACTAATACTAATATTGTAATCTATAGACAATAAGGAATAAATCTACATGCATTTCATTAAGTTACGCCACAATTCGTGGTGGGCCCATTTTCTATACAAAAAGAAATTGTCTCCTTTACGTCTTGTAAACACTAAGTCATCATCAGGCGACCTTTCTACACTTGGTTATGGCCCTTGAGTTTTGGGGGAAATGAGAAGAGAAGAAATAAAAAAAACATTCGAAATAATAATATAATATATTTATAATTACTGGTGCTGGTACTGCTAGATATTATTGTCGGTAAACGCACCAATTATAAAAAGTGCAATATACACTTTTAAAAGTGGTGCGTTTTTCGTGTTTAATAAAACAGTCGCCTGTTCACGATCACATGTTCAAGATCGTCCCCATCAATACATTAGATTTGGTAAACCACAAATCCTCGTAAAAGAACATCGATTCCTACCAAGAATGATACGCGAGGCTATTGAAATTAAAAAACATCCTAATTTCAACAGAGAAAATGAATGGGTGCTGCTATCTGCTTATGATCCTATAATGAACAACATAAAACCCGAACCCAAGCATACCACTGCAAGACGTCATGATACTGTAAGCTCGTTTTGCGTAAATCGGACCAAAAATTAATATTCAAAAACTGTAGTATTGGGACGTCAAAAATCTCAGCCCCCCGCTGTGACCATGGGTGCTCTGAAGCACCCGAAAGGTCAGGTATTAAAAACTAAGTTAAAATAGTTGATTAAACGCGATAAAATCCGTAAATATAGTTTTATTCAAAAACAGTCGCCTGTGAAATGTTTAGAACAAAGATGATCATTAGGTTCCAGACGCCAATTTCCAATATTTATGCTTTTAAGCCATAATTTTCGTCTAGGTTCAGTTGGAAACCTAGTAATTAATAAACAGTTGATAATTATCTGTTGTCGTTGACATTGGTTGTTAACAGATATGGGTAGGAAACAACATCGATAAGTTTTATAGACAAGGAACACGACAGCCCTATTAAACTTTAAATTATAGTTTCAAAGCTCAGTAATATAAAGCCAAACATGTTGGTAATTACAATATTCAGATTAGTAACAATTTTTTTTTTAATTAACTAGATTACTAAATAGTTGTTATATTTTCAATATTAGCTGTAAATTCACCTACTTCTTGAATGTTATATAACTTTCCTATTGGTAACTGGTTTTACATATTACGCACACTGTCGTTATTATTAAAAATAATTATTATTATGTACCAAAAATTATACACCATGAAACAGTATAAAATATTTTCGTCTGTTTAGTATAAAAGTTCAAAATACAGAGATAAGAATTAAATAAGACAACTGACTTTGCCATATTATTTCAATTTTAGTTCTTGGTACGGAAAATAGTAGCGCTTCAAATCGGCACAGACATTCAATATTTGTATGGTACAGCCAGCCCAGCTATTAAAAATCCTTTAATTCGCAAAAAAAAAGCTGTGGGCAAAAAAAACTATCCTATATCTCAAGTTGGACAAAACTGCACACGGTGTGCAAATTTGATTAAAATCGGTTGTGTAGTTTAGGAGTCCGCGGAGCATTACATAATACTTAATATGTTTTAATAAAAAATACAAATATAAAATTCTTTGCAACCTTCCGCTAAATAAATACGTACCAGGTAAGTGCACTTAGCGGTCTGCCGCCGTAGAGTCTACATTACCTGAGGATGCCTCGTGTAGAGGCGAAACACGTGTCGTATTACGAGGGTGGATTGAAAAGTACTCGGCCTAACCAAGAAAATAAACACATACTAAATCAGTTATATTTTTATTTTTCTACATAATCACCATCAAGTTCAATACACTTTTGCCACCTCCCCTTCCAAGCATTTAGACCGTTGAAAAAAATGATTCTTCCTTAGAGTCAAAATATGCGTCTACAGCTGCTTTGACCTCGTCGTTTGTCGAAAACTCTTTGACCTCCCAAGTGCTTTTTTAGGTTAGGGAACAGAAAGAAGTCTGATGGTGCCAGATCAGGTGAATACGGCGGATGCGGTAACAGTTTAAAGCCACAGTTGTGAATTTCAGCCATTGACTGTACTGACGTGTGAACACGGGCGTTATCTTGATGAAACAGGACTTTTCTTCTGAGCATTCCTCGACGTTTTTCTTTTATTTCCTCTCGTAAACGACGTAGTAAGGTGCAGTAGTAATCAGAGTTTATAGTCTGACCCCTTTCAAGATAATCAATCATAATCACACCTTTCGAGTCCCATAATACTGAAGCCATCACCTTATTTGCCGACAAAATCGACTTAGCCTTTTTAGGGGGTGGTGAACCAGGTCTTCTCCACTGTTTTGATTGTTGTTTTGTTTCCGGTGTACAGTAATGAACCCATGTTTCGTCCATAGTAACAAAACGATTCAAAAAATCATCTGCATCGGCTTCAAATAACTCCAAACAGTCGTGTGAAATAGTCAATCGCGTCCTTTTTTGTTCAACTGAAAGCAGTCGCGGAACCCACCTCGCAGACACCTTGTGGAAACCCAACTCGTTGACAATGATGTTTTGAGTTCATTCATAAGAGATGCCTATAATCTCGGCTATCTCTCTAATTTTTAATCTGCGGTCTCCCATTATTAAATCAAGTACTTTTTTAATATTTTCGTCAGTAGTTGACGTCGAAGGCCTTCCAGAGCGGGGTTCATCTTTCACACTCTCTCTACCACGCTTAAATTCTGCTATCCATTTTTTGACGGATGAATATGACAGAGCACAATCGCCTAATGTACTGACCATGTCATCATGGATGGCTTTTGATGATAGCCCCTTCTTATGGAGGTACTTAATGACGGCACGCTGCTCGATTTGCTCCATTCGCGGAAATTATGTCCGATTACTTTGTTAATAAATTTATAAAATCACAACTAATTATCGCACACGTTTCGAATTTCACACAATGAACTAGTCTGAACTGAACTAAATAATGTGGGTAGATTTGATTTTTAGAATTGAATGGATCTGTGTTAGGCCGAGTACTTTTCAATCCACCCTCGTATCGTCGATGATGTGTCTTACCTGGAATAGTGGTGTTGGGAGTAGTAATGGAGGTACTAGTGGTGACGGACTTAGTGCATGCAATTGAGGGAGGACGGGAGGTGCTCTTCAATCCAGGTAAGACACATCATTGTATTTATTTAGCGGAAGGTTGCGAAGAAATTTATATTTGTATTTTTTATTATAATGGATTCTATCAATTAATATGTTTTATTCATATCTTTTCACAAAATTCGCACAAAGGTTGTTGCTTGTACTGAAATCGACTAGAAGAACTTGAACGTGATTAAAGTAGCTTAGGAGCCGGACGCTTGTCATAAATTTCATTGTACGCTAAAAACCCGAATTCGATTCCCGGTGACACACTAATTATATCAATTAGAACTTTAATAGTGCGTACTCAGCGGTAAAAGATATAAGCGTGACTAAACGTACATGTCCAAGATTCTTTTTCTACTACACGGAAAGTCATGCACTGGGGCAGCGCCGCGTCTCTTACATGCCCTGATTTCTCTTTCTTCTCCTCATGTCTTTAAATTTTGTGCTTACCAATTACGCCCAGCGACACTTTGAAAAGTATGTAGACTGTTGCCGCAAATTTAGTACGCCAAGACATTTTTTTCGAATTCCTATTTCAAATCGTAATTTATTTTTCAGTAACATCGTACTGTTACACTGTTCACTACGAAGATATCAGAAAACAGAAAATTTTTATTTGCTTTAAACATGGTAGTGCAGTGCAAGATGTTAACATAATGGTACGTCCTTATGTTTGACTTATAATTGTCATGCAAATTTAAAAGTAGTTCCATTTTAGTCTACTTAGAGCTAAAAATAAGTTAATAGACTAAACAGAAAACTAATGGTAGACATGAGTCACAGACAGAAGGCGTATTATGCCTCTGTAAAACTTGTTTGACAAGTCTTTCACATTAGTTGAATATCAATTTATATATGTTTTAAATTATACTCTCCTTATTTAAATAAATATAAATATTGATTATATACCAAATCAGCAAAATAACATAAATAAGTTATTATTTGAAAAAGTCTGGGTTGTTTGAATTTGTAATATTTATTATCTCATTTTCCTACAATTAAAAGTTAAGGGATAGTTAATGTTCATTCAAGGAATGGACCAACCCTCCTTAAATTTCTTATCGTAACATCTATTACAACCAGTTAACATGACATTATCGGTCCCTAAAGAGTAATGAAACTAGGATTAATTATGCCCCTACCTTTAGCTATATCTGCTATATCTAAATTGTATTAGATATCATATGTTTACTTTGAAAGCATTCTAAAACAAATCTGCTACAAAAATCTTCTTAATTATTATATGTTAACACTCAACTTTCATTTTCTTAAAACATGACAAGGTAAGCTTGTATTTGTTAAATAAGTATAAATTATTGTTATTATCACATTTTTTTAATAACGGCTCGAAGAATCTATAAGGAAGTAAGTGGAAACAACATAAAATGACGACCTGGTAAGACGTGCAAGAACCCGAAAGATTCAGGTGGCTCAGAACTGTATTTCTAGCGTTCATTAACGGAGTCCTCTGTTGAGCAGTGGAGTTGTTAGAGATGTAATGATGATGATGGCGGTGATGAATATTAGAAGTTTTCTATTATATATATTTCTATAATCTATTAATAATGATATTGGAAAGTTATTATTCTTTGAGATAATTAGAAATGGTAGCCGCTTATGTAATTACCTACTAATTGAAATTTCATGTGAAAGAAAACATCATAAGGAATATTTGCATATCTGAGAAAAAAATTAATATACCCCTGTAGTCCACCATATCTACCGAAACAATACCACGGACTATTCACTGCATATATTGTGTTTAGGTCTGCAGTTTTGTTTTATTGTTATATTTCTCACCAATGCATAAATTATGGGTAAATATTAATACAATAAAGAACATGGGTCAAATATTATCTGACCAAAATATGAAATGACCATGATTATACTAAGTGATGTATATCCAAATACGGGGTTCAATTTATTTTATTGAAGCCGGTGAAATAAATGAGCTTTGTAATAAAAATCTCATTTTCTCATTTGAACACATCTAAACCCGTCCCGATTTTACCCGTGGTACACGTTTCATCATAACACTAAAGTAACATTACCATTATGTGTTTACTCTTTTTATGATTTTACGGTAGATTTTTTATTTATTTTTGTAGTTTATTTTCAATTACATCCTTTTTAGATGGGGTTATGGATTAAGTATTCTGAAATGAGTTGCACATGATAGCTTGACAGTTAATATACGACTAATAGAACGGGACGTATTATGAGTATCTCTATTTCTCAAAGCGTTATTGTTTACTAGGTTATATATTTCAGGAGGAAATTTTATTTTTATATTCTACTGTATATATAACTGCATTACTTTTTTACATATCAATGGTTTTAGGTGAAGTTTTGGTCATGGCTGCAGACTTATTACATCATAACCTCAAAAGTGACGAAATACATAAGTGTAACGTTCTATGATCCTCGGCTTTAAAATAATAAATATTCAATTTAGGATTGGCGATTGTGCCTAGGGGAACGGATTAATCCATACACTAGTCATGTTTTACGATATTTCATAGTCAGGTCACAGCATGTAGAGGCCGTAACCGACGTTCTTTAAGTAGTGACAGTACTGCTATTATATTTGTGTTTAAATGGTATAACTTCTAAAGTACAAGCTTAAGAAGTTAATAAGAAGCAAAATATTATTTATTTATTTTTCGAAATTGACATCATGTTCCAAATTACAATGTAATAAAAATGGGAGGTACATTTTTGTGGCAATGAAAAAAGACAACCGGAAACTATCATTAGCTAAGTGGATATTTATTAATTAAAAGTAATATTAATTATAGTACATTAAACAGCAGCGCTACAGGAAAGCAACCACCAGAGTTAAATGTTATTTTAACAGAGCCCACAAAGGCTTAGGTAAACTTCATACTCTGCTTTCATCCTCCCTTAGGCGCAACCTCATTTTCCTTGCACAACTTTCAAGCTTTTGTTGTAACGTGGCTATATTGAGAGCAACTGCAACTATCAAATCTGAACCAAACTGACGCGCATCGATTGATCCATCATCATCATCCTGCGGCAGTCCACCGGACATAGGCCTCTCGCAAAGCGCGCCACAGAGCCCAAACTTCAGCTTTACACATCCAGCTGCTGCCAGCCACCTTGCGCAGTTCGTCACTCCATCTACCCATGGGGCGTTCCACACTACGTTTACCTAAACGCGGTCTCCACTCTAGGACACGGCCACTCCAAGGTTATCGCTTCTGCGACAAATGTGACCAGCCCATTACCACTTCAGCCTGCAAATACGGGAGGCTACGTCGGTGACCTTGGTTCTCCGACGGATTTCTTTGTTACGAATCCTATTCATCAGAGAAACTCCGAGCATAGCTTTTTCCATCGCCCGCTGGGTGACTTTGAGTTCATGGAGTAGTCGTACCGTTAGTGTCCACGTTTCGGCACATTATATGAGTACTGGTAGAACGCACTGGTCGAAGAATTTTGTCTTCAAGCTTTGCGGTATGGGTGACAAAAAGATCTGACAAAGCTTCCCAAACGCTGTCCAGCCCAAGTGAATCCACCTATCGGCTTCTTCTTCAAAGTTGTTTATATCAGTCTGCATAGTCTGACCGAAGTAGATATACACTTGAACAACTTGAAGAATTTCACTATCAACGATTATATCGGATATGGTACGATATGATGATAATGATTATATCATGGTCACTTGGAACAAAAGACCAGATTGGCCTCTAAAAAGCTTGGCGTGCTCAGCAGTTCAGTGCAGTGCAGTGCGGGACAGTATTTCATGCCGGCTCACCGCCTACAACTTTACAAGGCGCAGGTTCGACCACACTTGGAATACTGTTCCCATCTCTGGGCTGGGGCTCCCCAGTGCCAGCTCCTTCCATTTGGTCGCATCCATCGCAGAGCTGTTCGAATCGTCGGCGACTGAGCTCTTTCCGATCGGCTTGACTTAATGGCACTGCGAAGAGATGTTGCATATTTTTGCGAAATTTATCGCATCTACCACTGGGAGTGCTCTGAGAAATTGTTCGGACTAATTCCAGCCGCACAGTTTCACCATCGCACATCGCGACAAAACTCACCATACCATCCAAACCGTCTGGATGACTGGCGGTCCACCACCGTGAAATTTAAAAGAAGTTTTCTTCCTCGCACAAATTCCTTGTAGAATCGACTACCACCAGAAATTTTTCCGGACCGATACGACTTAGAGACATTCAAGAAAAGAGCCTACTCCCTTTTTAAAGGCCGGCAACGCATCTGCAATTCCCCTGGTGTTGCAGTGTTCATAGGCGGCGGTAGTCACTTAGCATTAGGTGAGCCGTATGCTTGTCTTGCCCCTAATCATACATCCAGTCCTTGCGTCTTGACATGTGCATTAACGCATCGGAGTCAAAATATCGTTATTTTCATAAATGAAAGTACGAGGGCGACACTGAAAGTTTTTAAAACTGGCCACTTGTAAACAATATAATAAATAAATAAGTTCAAATTTTGAAAATGGAACTTTGTGTCAATATTATTGTTTATGTATTTTGTTAATTTTTAATTTTTTTTTACAATTTGGCGAAAAAATTTTCGTACAATGATTTTTATGACTATAAACAAGAAAGTTGATAGACTTTGATTGGCCTTTCATGATAAAGCCCCTTGTCACTGTTTACAACATCTTGTATCACTGTTTACAACTAGTTTAACTAATTTAAACGTGGTCGCACTAATCTCACCGATGATCTGCGAGAGGGATGGTGTTCTACGGCGACGATTTAAGATATCGTCAGTATTATGTGGTGTATAACAGAGACAGACAAAAGAGTGACTTATCAGCAGATTCGGGCAAGCTTTGGAATCGGTATGAGTCAAGTGCACAAAATCCTCCATGAAAATTTAGCGGTCAGGAAGCTTTATTCCCAGTGGATACCTCATAATTTGACAGAGGCCCGTAAACTCCGTCGTGTTGATTGGTGTCGTGAAATGGTTCAAAGATTTAACGGAAGTTACTCAGTTGCTGTGTTCGACATATTTATGGGTGATGAAAGCTGAATTTATTGTTGTGATCCTGAAACTAAGAGATAGTCTGCTGTCTGGGTGTTTCCTTCCGAGAAGTTGCCAACTAAAGTGAAGAGAAGTCGAAGCGTGGGAAAAAAAGATAGTGGCCTCGTTCTTCGGAAAGACAGGTCATTATGCAACAACTGTTTTAGAGGATTGAAAAACAGTTACTTCAAAGTGGTACACTAATAATTGTTGGCCACTTGTCTTGGAAAAAAATTGGGAGAAACGACCTCGCAGTAGGATCCTCCTTCACCACGACAACGCCTCGTCGGACATCGCCAAGCAAACAATCGACTACTTGACGACGTCAGATGCACCTTGCGATTTTTATTCATTTCCGAAAATAAAAATAAAACTTCGATGAAAACGTTTTATGGACGCCGAAGAAGCAGTGACTGCGTTTCAAAATGCCGTCGAAGAGAACCCTAAGGACGAGTGGGCAAAGTGCTTTTCTCAGTGATTCCATCGGATGCAGCGATGTATTGATGTAAATTGACACTATTTTGAAAATATATAATAAAACTAATAACTTACTAGTTTGTTCAGTTTTTGATTTTCTAGAAACTTTCAGTGTCACCCACGTAATGGCTGAAAAATGGTGAAAAAAAAACGGTATCATTAGTAACGGTGTCTTCTGTTTCTTGCATTTGTACTGATTTTGTTCTAGACATAACCGTTACAGTTGTAGCATTTAGGTCCCTTTCCTTTTGGCTTTTTGTTGAAAAAATACGAAAGATTCGGAATTTTGATGCTTTATTTCCTGTAAGAGTTTTATCTAGATAAAATCTTATGTAATCTTTTATCCCGGAGCTCTTGTTTGCTTATAACTCTCTGGCAAATCTGCCAATGTAAGCGTCCCCAGCCATTCATCATCAACCTTGATTGAAATATTTACCTTCTGTTTTAGAGCATTAGTCAAAATTTTGTTAACGCATTTCTCAATACGTTTCACCACTATCTAAGTAACCATTGATCAAATCTTTCAATATATTTGTTTTACAAAACACGCGATCGCGAGTTTAAATAATTGTTACCTATTGATCATAATCTGGAATGGAGCACCTGAAACGACCATTCTGTAATCAGAAAGCGCACGGAGCCCTGTTTTAAAAGTAAGCACTTTCATTTCTTTAACATACGATTGACGTTTATCAACAGTATGGTGTATTATCCATTACTATTTCCTTTACTACTACTAGAGCACAGATGGTTAACGCTCGCTGTATATATAACAGAACGCGAGTAACCCGGGTTCGATCCCCGCCGGCATCAATGAAATTGTTAATTGCAATTTTAAGTGCTGATTTACTACGTGCTCGGCGGTGAAGGAAAATATCGTGAGGAAACCTGCATGTCTGAGGAATAAGAAAAAAAATATTTTCGAAGACATGTGAAGTTCACCAACACGAATTGGAGCAGCGCGGCGGACACTACCTTGCCCTAAACCCTCTGAAAAATGATGGGAGGCCTGTGCCCAGCAGTGGAACCTATATAGGCTGTAACTTTACTTTACTTTTTTACTTTTACTACTACTACTACTACTACTACTACTACTTCTACTCTCTCTGCTGCTGCTGCTGCGTTCTTCTCTACTACTACTACTACTACTACTACTACTACTACTACTACTACTACGACTACTACTACGACTACTACTAATACTACTACTACTACTACTACTACTACTACTACTACTCTCTCTCTCTCTTACTACTACTACTACTCTCTACTACTACTACTACTACTACTACTACTACTACTACTACTACTACTACTACTACTACTACTACTACTATCACTACTACTACCACTACTACTACCACCACCACCACCACCACTACTACTACTAGTAGTAGTAGTAGTAGTGTAGTAGTATTAGTAGTAGTAGTAGTACTAGTACTACTACTACTACTATTACTACCACTACTACTACTACTAACACTACTACTACTACCACTACTACCACCACCACTACTACTACTACTACACACACACACACACACACACACATGCACACACACACACGCACACGCACACGCACACACACACGCACACGCACACGCACACACACACACACACACACACACACACACACACACACACACACACACACACACACACACACACACACACACACACAATACACAGACACGCACCCTCGAATACACGCACGCACACTCGTTCGCATGCACTCAAGCACGCACGTTCGCACATATGCACACAGCTAGCTCGTTATGTTTATTTTAATTTAATAATTTAAAAATAACTGAATAAAAAATTAAATAAAAAGGATACAATGATAAAACTGTTTGACCTCAATAAAAGCAATTGCACGTACTCGTATCTACATAGATTCTTAAACCTATTCTAAGTGCTACTGGGCACAGCAAAATTCTGATATCGTTTAAAAGGTTTATGATGTTCTTAAATAAAGTTAATAGCTCTCTGGAACTTTCCCTAAGAACCTTTACTCTACCTTTAAGCTATTGCGAAGCGTAACGATTGGATTTATACCTTATTTATAGACTTAGTGCTTAGCAGAAGTGACTTCTTTACTATTATAGAGAAATTCTACTAAACCATTAAATGAAATTGTAAAATGTTATAGAATGTAACAGTAATTCAAATATAGTCTCAGCTTGCACGAATCTGTAGCAGAGAACAACTTCGTTAAATATAATTAAATATAATCAATGAATTCAATTTCTTGTAACTGCCCTCACAGATTAATATGCCTCACAACTGGGTACATGCGCCTGCTCTTATTTCTAAGAGTATTTTAGTAATTTAGAGTTGAAATACATTCCTTTTTAGGTTTTGGGTGCTTTACTTTACCGGGGAACGTATTACTAACAGGTGAACCATAATTTGAAATAGCATTTATAAACTTATTTCTAACGATGGTGAACATACTCGTATATGCTTGCATGCCTATAGCAACACGCGCCACTGATGGACAGGAGGGAATAGCCATAGCGCTTTAGAAACTTATAAAAACAATCATCTATCACTATGAAACTCACACATAACAATTAAAACAATAAACTATAAATTTCACACACACATACATACATTATCATAGTATCGCTCGGTGACAGGAACAATTTGGGTGCAGACTCGGGTCAGTTGCTCGACTGATCTGCATATTGTGGAAAGGCGAGCTAAAAGGAATTAGCAATAATGTGATGCAATAAATTACTTATATATTATGTTTCGCTATTTTTCGTAAATCAATTATTTCGATTTTTTGCAGCAAAAGACTGAATAATTCGCCATTTGTGTACGATATCGATTCAACCGCGCAACTATATTTATTCTTAGTGAGCAGTAAGGATACAAATAGTTTTATTGTACCCGTAGGACCACGTAGACTTAATTTGACAGAGGATAGCCCGTGTTGAAACGCTCCTTTGAACACGGCTCTTTCAAAGTAGAAGTAGGAAGTCGTGTAGTGGCGGCGTAAAAAATTCACTACTCAATATTATTCTTTAAGTGCCGTCAGAGACAATCGAGATAAGCTGAACTGAAAATAGAAAATTCGAACAATATTTGCAATTGCCACACCGCTTGCCAACTTTGGCAATATCCCCCCTACAAAACAAACAATGGGGAAAGTCTATGATCAGCGGTGATAATTTTAAAGGATGTTATTATTGAACAAATAAAGTTGTAACATAAAAAAATTAAATTAAAAAATATATTTTCTGAATATCTCAAATTTATTTATTTATTTATTTAACACATTATACATGATAAAGAGGATATAATATGGTACAACATAAGCTTAATGAAAACTTTACCGTTTACCACAAGCCGCCGACATAATTTTTTTTTAAATATGAGCTACACCTTAATCTACAAAATATGTTTAACGCAACACTATTAAACACTAAACAGCAATTAGCACGGTCAACACGCGGTAAATCGGCAATACATACGTAGTTACCTCATAGTGAACAAGAAATTTGTGAGTCTTGCCACCGCCCACTTCACCGCGTCAAAAACCGGTCGTTCCTGCGTTGCGTATACAGGGGTGTATCAATTAGTTAGTTACTTAATATTGTTGCGTGCCACATTTGATGGAACTAGCGCCATCTGGTATCAAGTATCAGAAACAGAAGTGTCAAATCTTTCTGGAACTCTTCCAACAGCGCCATCTAGTAACAAATGGAAGAATTAAGCTTTCTAGAAGCCCCACACTCGAACTTTCTGCGCCTGGTCGGTCAGCGTCCTTATTTGCTGGAATATTCTCGATGTTGCGGTGGAAGAGCCCTATATAAAGCCGTTGCTAGCTGCGATCAGGGAAGTATTGAATTTGGCGAGACAAGCGAAGCTTCGGAGCGGAATAAAGTGAATTAGTGTGATTAATTATTAGTGTTTTAAATTTTAATTAGTGTAAAGTGAATTAAAGTGTTAATTTTGGTAATTCAATCGGAAGGTTTTACTGTCACGAACCTCAAGCTCGTAAAAATTGGTGTCAGAAGTGGGATAAAATCGTGCCGATTTTACCTAAGGAGGAAACGGAGGGTGTCCGTACCCGAAGTCAACGCCAGCAGGAGACGGACCAGAGAAGATTTGGTGGTGCAACGCCGCAAACGTCGGTGGGCCAACTGCCAGCCACGGAGGCTGGCCCGTCAGCAGCTCCTACACCTGCAGCACCTGACTTAGGTGCTCTCATGATGATACTGCAGAAACAGGGGGGCCGCCCGCAGGCGGAAAAGAGCATGAGCGGACGAGAGGAACAGGCCTGTCTGTTGAAAGAGCAGCAGGAGGAACAGGCCCGCCAACAGGAGGAACAGGCCCGCCGACAGGAAGAACAGGCCCATCGCTTAGAAGAGCAGCTCAAACGCGACAAAGAAGATCACATGCTTCTCATGAAGGACCTTCACGCTACCTTCGGATATAAGGGAGGTGAAGGATAAGGTTGCTCCACATGATAAACGCCTATCGGAAGCTGAGACCCAAATTAACTAAGTTATGAAAACGTTGGATGAACTCAAACTTGGAGACGGAATTGCAGCCCCCGCAGTAGCTACAACACCTTCGCCACCACGCTTCAAAGTGCCACCGTTCGACGGGACTTCTTCCTGGTCAGCCTACAAAATCCAGTTTGAGGCTTTTATGAAGGCGAACGGCTGGAATAAAAGTCAGGCCATGACTGCTCTCACACTAGGCCTGCGCGACCAGGCCTTAACAGTTCTGGAAGCTCTCGGTGAGGAAGTGACTTATGAGCAACTCCTTGAGGCATTGGAGGTGAGATATGGCAACGCTCTCCTGGAACACGTCTTTCGTGCGCAGCTTAAAGATCGCGTGCAGCGCATCAACAAAAACCTGCAGCAGTGGGCTCTAGAGGTGGAGAAGCTGGTGCGAAAAGCATACCGGTCTGTACCTGCGCTCATTAAAGGGAACCTGGTGCAAACATTCATCGACGGCATCCGCGACCTGGAAGTCAGAGCTGCTGTGAGGCTCGGGCACCACGAGACGCTTAAGGACGCCTTGGCCCATGCACTGGAGGTGGAAGCCGTGCGGCAGGATCTTCGCTCCCATCGCGTCAGAGAGGTTGCGGCAGCTACAGTTCGCGACCGCAATAATGGATACAGCCCTAGGTGCTATGGCTGTGGGGAAAGGGGCCATCTTCGATCTAAGCGAACTGTAGAAAGGGAAGTTGATCGATCTCGGAAGGGTAGTGCAGCTAGAGGCACCGCCAGGCGGCGGCAGGATCATCGTTCCCCTCACGTTAGGGAGGTTGCAGCAGTTACGGTTCGGTAAAAATTACAGCCCAAGGTGCTACAGCTGTGGGGAAAGGGGCTATCTTCGATCCAGCTGTTCTAAGCGATCTGTAAAAAGGGAAGGTGATCGATCTCGAGAGGGTTGTGCGGCTAACAGCACCACCCAGCAGCAGGAATACGACTTTGTGATCGGACACTGCAGCGGGAAATGGCGTGGCAACACAGATGCATTGTAAAAAGCCCTCATCCTGATGATTGCGAGAACAGTACTAGGCAAGAGGGTAATGAAGTGGTATCCGTGAGGATGCTCAGGACAGACCACCTCAGCAACGAGTGGAAGGACCGCTTACAATATGCACAGCAGAAAGATCCGGACATCAAGCCGATTCTGGAATGGATGAAGGCCCGTGCTCCCAAGCCCAAGTGGTGCGACGTCTCAGCGATGAGTTCAACCAATAAAAGCTATTGAGCGCAATGGGACAGCTTGCTGATTCAGGATGGAGTCCTGTGCCGTAAATGGGAAAATGGTCGAAGAGACAGCTGCCGTTTGCAAATGGTTGTCCCTAAAGCTAAAGTGCCGGATGTTCTATAGCTGTACCTTAACGGTTATTTAGGAGTATATCTGGGAGTAAAACGAACTCTACTGAAGATCCGCGAACAGTTTTACTGGGTCCATTATCGTGACGAAGTCGAGGATTGGTGTCGCACATGTACAAGTTGTGTGGCTCTGAAGGGACCTCAGACTCATAGTAGAGAAGCATTGAAATTGTACAATGTTGGTGCACCATGGGATAGGACAGTCCTTGACGTTGCGGAGCCGTTACAGAAAGGCGCATGAGGGACTACTAAGATCGTCCATGTGGATCGCCTGGCGCGTTATTATGGGGCTGATAATGCTCGGGACGAGCATGTCTTAGGAGGGGGCAGTGTTGCGCGCCACAGTTGATGTCACTAGCGCCATCTGGTATCAAGTATCAGAAACAGAAGTGTCAAATCTTTCTGGAACTCTTCCAACAGCGCCATCTAGTAACAAATGGAAGAATTAAGCTTTCTAGAAGCCCCACACTCGAACTTTCTGCGTCTGGTCGGTCAGCGTCCTTATTTGCTGGAATATTCTGGATGTTTCGGTGGAAGAGCCCTATATAAAGCCGTTACTAGCTGCGATCGGGGAAGTATTGAATTTGGCGAGACAAGCGAAGCTTCGGAGCGGAATAAAGTGAATTAGTGTGATTAATTATTAGTGTTTTAAATTTTAATTAGTGTAAAGTGAATTAAAGTGTTAATTTCGGTAATTCAATCGGCAGTTTTTATTGTCACGAACCTCAAGCTCGTAACAATATTTAATAGTAAACGAATATAATGATTATTCTTAGGTTGTATATCATATAGGTAAATATAGGAAATATAGTTAGTGGGGATTATAGTATTTAATTTTATTATTGTTTAAGTCTGAATTCTGATATATACAGTTCGTATAATAGTTTTTTTAATTTGTGTTTAATATTTTTATGATTAATTTCATTTTGAAAAGATATTGGTAAATGATTAATTAATTTAAAAAAAAGCATATTAACAATGCTATAAATATTACTAATATTCCCCCCTTAATCACTCGTGGTAAGCTTAAATTGCTTGTGTTACGAGTGGTTCACGCCAGTAGTCGAATAGCGGATTCAAACCCACGACCTTTTTTGAGTTCGCGGTCCGCGCCCTACCATTAGGCTACTGTCGCTTCAAATTCGAATTCGGAACCATGTGTTCTAAAGTACGTTTTCCGTATAAATTATTATAATCAGGTTTATCTAATTTTGGTTTGGCCGCACTGCGGGTTTTAGAATAGTTAGAAATGCTATATTTTTTAAATCTTCATTAAAAAATTCTTCGTTTAAGAGAGTATATTCTACTTTTTTATGCACCGGTATAATTTTGCAGTAATCGAATAGGTTATGGTAATCAGAATCCCTGTGTAAGTTTTTAACTTGGTCTGGGACTATGGCTGTTAAGATGCGTAGTTGCAATGAATAAACGTTATTTAAATGTGATTTGTAAGTTCGCCCATAACTAGACAAGCAATATGAAATTTTAGATTCGGCCAGTGATTTATATAATTGTAGCAAAATTCTATAGGGGACTTTATACTTAATTATGGAGAATTTTGCTAATATGCTTCGAAGTCTATTAGTCGAAGTATATACACACATCCTCAATATGATGTTTCCGGTTTAGTCGACTATCTATTATGAGTCCTAAGTAAGTTTGAGTTTCTACCGGCTCTAATTCTGCACAACGACAATTGAGAGTCAATTGTCCTTTGTGAAGGCATAGGTGGTTATGCACAATAATGCTAGGTATTTTACTTTACTCCTATTGTGACTTGAACTTATATACATTAGCTTGGTCTTGCTAGCATTGATAACTAATCCTATATCGTGAGACCATTGTGTTAATATATTAAGTTTTTCTTGCAGAATGCGGCCAGTTTCGTTAATATTTTCGCCTGCTGCAACGAGGCACGTATCGTCGGCATACTGGTATATTTCGGAACGCCTGATGATGTTTGCCAGACTATTAACATACGTGATGTAATGCAATGGTCCAATTACAGAGCCTTGTGCTGTACCTACTGAAGTGTTAACATAATAACTAATGGCATCACCCACTTTTACCGCATATTTTCAGTCATTAAGGTAATCTCTGCACCATGACAATAAAGGTCCTCTGATGCCATTATCATTAAGACTATTAGCTTATTATGATTAAGTGTATCAAACGCTTAAGTATAGTCTACAAAGACTACCACGAAGTATCTTTTATTATCTAAATGCTTGTAAACGCTGTTAGTGAAGGTCGATAACAGTTGGGTGGTATTTTTCTTTGGTTGAAAGCCATACTGTTTTTTCGTTATTATATTGTTTTTAGCGTAGAAGTCATAAACCTGTCTGCAAATGTATTTTTCAGCAATTTTATCTATTACGGGTAAAATAGTAATTGGCCTATAGTTGTCATGGACCATAGTGCTACACCCTTCTTATGGATAGGTATAATTATGTCAGTTTTTAAAATATGGGGATACTTTCCACTTTTTATACAGGCATTAATAAAATTTGAAATTATGTCACTGACTAAGGTGCATATTTTTTTATTTCTATAGTTCGTAACCCGTCAATACCTGGCGCTTTACTACAGTTTAGGTTGCGTACTATTTTTTCTACTGCATTAGCATTAGCATGTACAAAGCGTAAGGAGACATTCGTGTTGTCACTGTACAATGATTTATCCAATAAAGGCAGATTTCATTTAGGGATTGATTTTTGACGCTTACGTCGAAAGTTTCAGCAAATGAACATGCAATCTTATATGGAGGATAATTACTGTTACCAAAGTTGTCGAGCAATACATCATCAATTGATTTTGTTATTCGCCCGTTAATTTATTTAATATCTGCCATAGGTTTCTAGGATTATGTATGTTCTTATTAATTTCTAATTTAAGCCACTTATTTTTACTTTTTTGAATCACTGTGTTTGCATAATTTCGTGCCTTATTATAAGCTTTCTTTAAGGCGTTCTTTTTTTTTTCAAGATTTTTGATAGTTTGTTTAAATTTTTCCATACATTGCATTACCTCGTCTAGTTTCTTCATGTGAAATTTAAAGGAATCGTCTATCTGCGTCATTTCTTTCTTGATGATTTTTCCACTTACTTTGAGATATCTTTTAGCAGCTTTTTTGTGTCAGTTTTAGCTGCGCTTTTCTGAATGTCATCTTCTCCCTCTTCATCATCTTCTGGAATCACGATAGAAGAGTTACTCGTCGATGACTCCTGTATGCAGTCCGGACAGGTCCATCCTAGTCCGGGTGATGCAGCTTTTAGGGCGGCGAGCTGTTTGTTGCTTAATCCGGTACATTTAGTACTAAGGTGAACCAAACGCTCACATTTATTGCATTCTACTCCAGGAGAACTTTTGGCGATTGATTTGTTACAGTCATAATAGTTAGTTAGGTAGTTTTGAAAAAGTAAGCGATACAAGCACAGGTGTAACACTAATGATATAATTTTATAATATTTTATAATTTTATAATTTAAAGATATAATTTTATAATGATGATTAGCATACTGATATATAAACATTATACTTACTTTTGGGTACACATTAGACGTGTGTAGTGATATACACTGAAGTTCTATGAGAACACAGTCTTAAAATTCGGGCAAGAATAACTTTTGATAAAAAGAACATAGACGACTACAGTTAAGCTGTGCAGAACTTAGAAAATTTTATCAGCTACATCATCACAAGTAACTTATATCCGCCATTGACTACGACTGCTTATGATGAAGAAAACAGTATAACATTCTTCAACCTGGTTTACTAGGACTTTATCAACCACTGTTTTCCCTTACCGCCACGCTCGTAGTAAAGCAGCACTAAAAATGGTGAATATATCTAGTTGCATCGGCAAGAGTCAAGTTGCTCGTGAACTAAGCTAACTGAAGCGAGCGCTAATCCGATGAGTTACAACGGCGTATCTACATTTTGTAAGAATCCACAAATACATTTACTTAATCAAATTATTATCTTAAAGCTTAGGAAAATAAATATATATTAGAGCAATAAAATCAAGCAGCAACTCAACTCAGCCCAATATTCAATTTTATCTGTAAAATGCAGCTTCTCCTGGGACTTCAGACACAAAGTGATTTGAGATCTTAGAACTTGAGTAATCGTTTCATAGCTTCGACTAGATACGTCTTTTGTGCGATAAATGGACCATCTCCGGTGAATTCGAACAGGACCGGACGCGCCTTACTAGCAGCCCCAATGCTTTCTAAATTGTAATAAATCTTTCAAGCTGTCGACGATCGGTTTTGTATGTTCTCTTAAGATACAATATTGTGGATTCTAATTTAGGTTATTTTAAAAGATCCATTAGTGTTATTTTATTTTCCTTTGAATAATTCTACCGAATTTCAACTTAATTATTCATTACCTACATAGAATGCACATGCACGTTGTGCGCACATAGCCTTCTGTCATTTTTAAGACACTACCAAAGCTAAACGTCAGCCGTATGTTTGTGTTCTCACTCTAGATCGGAAATCCAACAATTCCTCCGACGAATTCATTAAAAATCGAGGGCGATACAGTACTGTTACAACCAGACGACTGTAAACGTACGTGAGTGTACGTGAATTGTATATTTCCACTAACAACCTTCCGCAAATTATCAAATAAGACTTGAAATTAGGTGCTTACAGTCAATATACAGAATATTCTCCAAATCAGACTCTACAACTTGAGAGAGCAAATCGATCACTTGCTATCCAGATACGCTGATGAAAAATACAGTAATGTGCTGATTAGATTAACTGAAAACGAGGCATTCCATCTTTTAGTCCTCACGAGTGACAACGCGTCTGCATTTTGATTCGTAATGGAGGATAGATGTAGGTGTCTATGGGCCACAGCAACCACTTACCATCAGGTGGACTGTGTGCTCGTTTGCCACCCCATCCTATAAAAAATAGCGATAAATATAATACATATAAATACGACAATATTAACAATATTATAATTCTAATGATTCTTGAGTAAATGTTCGCGTACCGTTTAGTAGTTCAGTATGTGTTAAGCGCTTTTCCTATATAATCAGGCAAGGAATTCCAAAGAAGTGCAACCTGAACAGTGAAGGAGCTACCGTAGAACCCTAAAGCCGAAGAGTTTAAAGGCCTGTAATAAAACTAAAAGCTGCCACTTTGGACAATACTCTTTTTAATTATTCAATTAGAATTCGATAAAAATGTACGAATAAATCTTATTTAAAAAAATGCATTTTGAAGCTTCATCCGTGTAATTCATCCGTCCCATCAACATGGTAGCGGAATTAAATGACGATAGACTAACCCAGGAGGGAACAAGCACCCCTGGAGAATCCCTCGCTGAGCATCCACAACCATATTTCTCTACTTCTGAGCGTGGGTGCTTAGGCTGCCCCGCGTATTCTGGGGGGGGGGGGGGCAAATTCCGCTCAAGACTACAACTGCTCGGGGCAAACGGAGCAACAAGACCAAGGCGACTCCTGCCACGCTGTCCGTGAATTTCTGCAATATCAGGGGACTTCACTCTAACCTAAACGCCGTCCACTACCATCTCGAGACGGCGAGGCTGGCTCTGACTTTCTGACCAAGACGCAGGTGTCCTCTCCGGCTGATGTCTCGTATCTCTCCTACCCGGAGTATAAACTGGAAACACTCCTTTGTGCCTCGGGGTTTGCTGCTTGGAGTTTTGTGCTTGGAGTTTGCGTTTACGTCAGAGAGGACATCTGTTCTCGACGCCTCGGCAGACTTGAAGGTTCGGACCTGTCCATCCGTTGGCTACGCGTAGACAGCGACGACCATCCGCACGTCTACGGGTGCCTCTATAGGTCCCATAGCGGTAATGCTGAAACAGACCGACTCTTCGACCACGTCCAAATGGCTACAGATTCGTTGCTACAGCAGATCCTCTCCGCAGAGATCGTGACCCTAAGTGACTTTAACAACTATAACGCCGAATGGCTTGGTTCACGTTTAACCGATCATGCGGGGAAAGCTGTTCATGATTTTGCCTTAGCATATGGTCTGAAATAACTGGTTAATTCGCCTACGCAGATTCCAGATATGGAGGATCATGCACCTTCCCTGTTGGACCTTCTGCTGACCTCTCAACCGGACGGATATCAGATTTCCGTCGACGCACCTTTAGGCCATTGTCTTGTCCGGAGTGTGGTGCCACTCACGCTGAAATTGCAGTTGCATTCTGCAGGCTGCCGCCGTGTTTGGCACTATAGGTCAGCCGATTGGGATGGGATGCGGTCTTTCTTTGCATTCTACCCTTGGGGTCGGGTTTGCTTCTCGCCGGACGATCCCAAAGTTGTTGCGGATTCTGTTGCTGATGTGGTACTTCAGGGTATGGAAATTTTTATTCCTTCCTCTGTGGTGCCCATTTGAGGCAAATTTCAGCCATGGTTATGTCGCTCCTGTAAAATAGCATCATGCTATAAGCAGGAGTGCTACCAAGCCTGGGCTGATGTATCAGGGTCCCGGGATGTAAACAACAGCGCTCTAAAAAAGAAGTACAATTCCGCCTCTAGGTCCTTCAAAAGAGTCTTTGCCAAGGCAAAGTCAGAGCACATAGGCAGAATTGGCGAGAAACTAGTACGCCTTCCTTCTGGAACCCGTGAATTCTGGTCTCTCGCCAAGGCTGTCTAAGGGGAATTTCTTTCAGCCATCTCTTCCATCGCTGCACAGGGAGGACGACTCACTAGCCCATACCGCAAAGGAGAAAGCCGATCTTCTAGGCTCTTTCTTTGCGTCCAACTTGACTCTCGATGACGGGGGGAGTACGCCGCCGATCATCCCGCGGTGTGAGTGCTCCATTCTACAAGTGTAGTTCACACAACGCTCGGTTCGCAAAGCACTCCTCTCCCTGGACATCCACAAGTAGAGTGGGCCTGACGGAATCCCTCCAATTGTGCTGAGGACGTGTGCTCCAGAGTTTGCACCGGTTTTAATGCGTCTTTTCCGGTACTCCTACTCCCTAGGCGTAGTCCCAAAAACATGGAAGACGGCTTTCGTCCACCCGATCCCTAAAAAAGGCGACCGCTCAGACCCGTCCAACTACCGGCCTATCGCCATCACCTCCTTGTTCTTCAAAACAATGGTCCATTGTAAACTGCCAGCTCATGAAGTACCTTGAGGATCACCAGCTGATTAGTGACCGCCAATACAGTTTTCACCGTGGTCGGTCAGCTGGTGATCTTCTAGTCTACCGAACTCACAGATGGGTGGAGGCAGTAGAGTCCAAGGAGGAGGCATTGGCCGTTAGTTTGGACATTGCGAAGGCCTTCAATCGGGTTTCTTTCGAAGCTCCCTTCCTATGGGCTTCCCGAGAAATTGTGCGATTGGATCACCAGCATTCTTGCAGATCGAAGCATCAAAATCGTTGTAGATGCGCAAGCTCTGATTGCCAATTAGCAAGCCTATTAATGCTGGTGTTTCACAAGGCTGCATGCTATCGCCAACGTTGTTTCTTCTGCATATCAATGATATGTTCCAAACCCGTAACATTCATTGCTATGCAGATGACAGCACTGGTGATGTTCTTTATACCGGCCTAGCCAATATTTCTCGGGAAAACGTCTCCGAGTGCCGGTACAAACTTGTGTCTGAAGTCGATTCTTTGCTGAACAGAGTTTCGGATTGGGGGCGACTAAATCTAGTCCAGTTTAACCCCCAAAAGACACAAGTGTACGCGTTAACCGGTAAAAAGAACCCCTTTGTCATATCTCCTCAGTTTCAAGGCACTCCCCTTGTTACCTCAGCCAGTATCGGAATCCTCGGCGTCGACATATCGAGTGACGTTTAGTTTCGTGGTCACTTGGAAGAGAAGGTCAAATTGGCCTCTAAAAAGCTTGGCGTGTTCAGCAGAGCGGGACAGTATTTCATGCTGGCACACCACCTGCAACTATACAAGGAGCAGGTTCGGCTACACATGGAATACTGTTCCCATCTCTGGGCTGAGGCTACCCAGTACCAGCTCGTTCCTCTTGACCGCATCCAGCGCAGAGCGGCTCGAATCGTCGACGACCGAGTGCTTTCCGTTCGGCTCGATTCACTGGCACTGCGAAGAGATGTTGCATCTCTTTGCATTTTCTTTCGCATATACCATGGAGAGTGCTCTGAGTAATTGTTCGGATGAATCCCAGCCGCCAAATTTCATGAACGCAATATGCGGCAAAGGTCCCGATACCATCCACACCATCTGGATGCTTGGCGAACCACCACTGTACTTTCAAAAGGAGTTTTCTTCCGCGTACAATCTTTTTGTGGAATAGTTTACCATCGGCGATATTTCTGGACCGATACGACCTCGACGAACGTCCCCTTCAAGAAAAGAGCTTACTCCTTTATAAAGGGCCGGCAACGCACCTGCAATTCCCCTGGTGCTGCGGTTGATCATGGGCGGCGGTAGTCACTTAACATCAGGTGAGCCGCATGCTCGTTTGCCCCCTCTTCTATAAAAAATAAATAAATAAATGAACAGAACTGGTGGTACACAACATTATATATATATATATATATATATATATATATATATATATATATATTTGTGTTAAGTGTACAATAATAAGTGGTATAATGAAAGACTTAGCAAGAGTGACACGTCTCCTTTTTGTTTAACACCGTCCTACATTACGCGGCGACTCCGCCAGGCGGCTGCGACAAAGCATGCGGGCCTATATAGGCCCGCAATCTAAGAACTATATAGTTAAAAAGGTGGAAAGAAAATATAAATATTAATAAATTGAATAATGACAACAATAAAGAAACTATTGACAAAAATATATTATTACGGAATTGATACACTACCGACTATGACGAAAAATAAATAAATATACAAGAAGAGGCCTTAATATTTTTAGAAGCTGACTGAAAAACTAAAACTGGCAGATTAAATAAAAGGGAAAGAACGAAGAATAGTTTAAGAGGTAACTTAGCGTGTGATTTTTAATTCCATTTACATTTTTAATAGTTTGAGATTTTTTAATGTTGATTATATTTAATTTTGAAAAAAGTTGTTGAAATTTTTTATCAGATAATTCACGATACAATTAATTATTCAATGTTTTTATTATTGTTTCTAAAAAAATGCAATCAAAATTCAATATTAAAAATTAAGTTGCTTAATCACTTGTGTGGCAATTGTATTAAGGCACAAGACAATTTTATGCTCAATTTTATTCAGTTATTGTTTTATATACTATCTACTGAAAAAAAAAAGATAAAATACATTTTTAGATAATTGATAGAATCAGGCGTTACTTTGCGGAAATCCATTATAATGTTGCGCGGCTAAGTTGACATCTGGCACTAGCGCCATCTAGTGTCGAGTAACGGAGCGAAGGGAGAGCTTTCCAGAAAATGACATCACTAATCTTTCAACCGACAGCACCATCTGTTATCGAAACGAAGAACTAAGCTTCTGGAAGATGACTCTCGAACTTTCGGCGGTTTGTCGATTGGTGCACGTATTTACTTGAATGTTCTGGATGATTCGGTAGTAATGTGTATTTATAGGCGCTGCAAGGTGCGACCGGGGAAGTATTGAATTTGGCGAGACAGGCGAAGCTTGGAGCGGAATAAAGTGAATCAGTGTGATTAATTGTTAGTGTTTTAAGTTTTAATTGTGTAAATAAAATTAAAGTGTTAATTTAGGTAATTCTATCGGCAATTTTAATTGTCACGAACCTCAAGCTCGTAACAATTGGTGTCAGAAGTGGGATTAAATCACGCCGATTTTACCTAAGGAGGAAACGGAGGGTGTCCGTACCCGAAGTCAACGCCAGCAGGAAACGGACCAAAGAAGATTTGGTCGTGCAACGCCGCAGACGTCGGAGGGCCAGCCGCCGGCTGCAGGCCCGTCAATAGCTCCTACATCTGCAGCACCTGACTTAGGTGCTCGGAAAGTGATGCTGCAGGAGCAGGCTCGCCGACAGGAGGAGCAGGCCCGTTGGTTGAAAGAGCAGCAGGAGGAACAGGCTCGCCGACAGGATGAACAGGCTCGTCGGCAGGATTAACAGGCCCGCCAACAGGAGGAACAGGTCCGACGGTTGGAAGAGCAGCTGCGGAGCGGACAGGATGAACAGGCCCGCCGACAAGAGGAACAGGCCCGCCGACGGGAGGAACAGGCCCGTCGGTTGGAAGATCAGCAGGCGGAACAGGCTCGTCGGTCGGAAGAGCAGATGCTCTTCATGAAGGACCTTCATGCTACCTTTGGAAAAGAGATAAGGGAGATGAAAGATAGGGTTGCTCAACATGACAACCGCCTGTCGGAAGCTGAAACCCAAAATCAAGGAAGCTAAAACCCAAATTGACCAAGTGAACAAACGGATTGATTACGTGATGGCTGACGTGAAGAAAACGCTGGACGATCTCAAACTGGGAGATGGAACTAGAGCTCCCGTAGTAGCTACTATACCTTCGCTACGTGGGTTCAATGTGCCACCGTTCGAGGGAACTTCTTCCTGGTCAGCCAACAAAATCCAGTTCGAGGCTGTTATGAAGGCGAACGGCTGGAATAAAAGTCAGGCCATGACTGCTCTCACACTAGGCCTGCGCGACCAGGCCTTAACCGTTCTGGAAGCTCTCGGGGAGGAAGTGACTTATGAGCAACTCCTTGAGGCATTGGAGGCGAGATATGGCGACGCTCACCTGGAACACGTCTTTCGTGCGCAGCTTAAAGATCGCGTGCAGCGCATCAATGAAAACCTGCAGCAGTGGGCTCTAGAGGTGGAGAAGCTGGTGCGGAAAGCATAACGGTCTGTACCTGCGCTCATTGAAGGGAACCTGGTGCAGACATTCATTGACGGTATCCGCGACCTGGAAGTCAGAGCTGCTGTGAGGCTCGGGCAAAACGAGACGCTTAAGGACGCCTTGGCCCATGCACTGGAGGTAGAAGCCGTGCGGCAGGATCATCATTCCCCTCACGCTAGGGAGGTTGCAGCAGTTCGCGACCACAATAAAGGATACAGCCCTAGGTGCTATGGCTGTGGGGAAAGGGGCCATCTTCGATCCAGCTGCCCTAAGCGAACCCTAGAAAGGGAAGGTGAACGATCTCAGAAGGAAAGTGCGGCTAACATCACCACCCAGCAGCAGCGGGATACGACTTTACTATCAGATATCGCAACGGGAAATCTCATGGCAACGCAGATGCATCGTCAAGAAGACCTTGTCCTGAAGATCGGAAACATTGTACTAGGCAAGATAGTAAGGAAGTGGTATCCGTGAGGATGCTCAGGGCAGACCACCTCAGCAACGAGTGGAAGGACAGCTTACTACATGCACAGCAGGAAGATCCGGACATCAAGCCGATTCTGGAATGGATAAAGGCCAATGCTCCCAAGCCCAAGTGGAGTGACGTCTCAGCGATGAGTTCGACCACTAAAAGCAATTGGGCCCAGTGGGACAGCTTGCTGCTTCAGGATGGAGTTCTGTGTCGTAAATGGGAAAATGTTCGGGGAGACAGCTGTCATTTGCAAATGGTTGTCCCTAAAGCTAAGGTACCGGGTGTTCTACAGCTGTACCATAATGATTGTTCAGGAGGCCATCTGGGAGTTAAATAAACTCTACTGAAGATCCGAGAACGATTTTACTGGGTCCACTGTCGAAACGATGTCGAGGACTGGTGTCGCAAATGTACAAGTTGTGCGGCTGTAAAGGGACCTCAGACTCGTAGTAGAGGTGCATTGAAGTTGTACAATGTTGGTCCACCATGGGAGAGAATAGCCATTGACGTGGCGGGACCGTTTCCGGAGAGTGAAAGCGGTAACAAGTATTTAATGGTTGTGATGGATTACTTCACTAAGTGGCCAGAAGTCTTCGCCATTCCAAATCAAGAAGCTTCAACAGTTGCAGATAAACTAGTTCATGAAGTCTTCTGTCGTTTTGGAGTACCTTTAGGGATTCACAGCGATCAAGGAAGGAATTTTGAGTCTCAAATATTCCATGAAACTTGCCGAGTTATAGGTACTCATAAAACAGGAACGACTTCTTATCACCCGCAATCTGATGGAATGGTAGAACGATTTAATCAGACATTGGAGAGGTACCTAGCAAAAGTTGTAGACAATCGGCAACGAGATTGGGACAAGCAAATACAACCGTTATTGTTGACATAACGAAGCGCTGTTCACGAAAGAACATCAGTGACACCAGCTTTCGCAAACATTGGGAGAGAATTACGGCTGCCTGCGGACCTGATCGCCGGGATACCACCTGATGCTCCACGCAGTATAATCGATTATGCAAATGACTTGCGGAACAAAATGAATGACGTTTATGAGCACCTCAGACAATCGGGCCAGCAAATGTCTGAAAAGATGAAAACCCGGTACGACCGCAAAATGAACAACAAAGGGTTCGACGAAGGTTCACCAGTGTGGTTGCACAATCCAGTCCGCAGCAAAGGGAAATCTCCTAAGCTTCAAGCTAAATGGAACGGCCCGTACCGGATTGTTCCAGGTTCAACGGTGTAACCTACCGGATACAGAAAGGCGCAAGAGGGACTCCTAAGATCGTCCATGTGGATCGCCTGGCGCGTTATTATGGGGCCGATAATGCTCGGGACGAGCATGTCTTAGGGAGGGGGCAGTGTTGCGCGGCTAGGTTGACATCTGGCACTAGCGCCATCTAGTGTCGGGTAACAGAGCGAGGGGAGAGCTTTCTAGAAAATGACATCACTAATCTTTCAACCGACCGCGCCATCTGTTGTCTAAACGAAGAACTAAGCTTCTGGAAGCTGACTCTCGAACTTTCGGCGGTTTGTCGATTGGTGCGCGTATTTACTTGAATGTTCTGTATGATTCGGTACTAATGTGTATTTATAGGCGCTGCAAGATGCGATCGGGAAAGTATTGAATTTGGTGAGACAAGCGAAGCTTGGAGCGGAATAAAGTGAATCAGTGTGATTAATTGTTAGTGTTTTAAGTTTTAATTTGTGTAAATAAAATTAAAGTGTTAATTTAGGTAATTCTATCGGCAATTTTTATTGTCACGAACCTCAAGCTCGTAACAATAATAAAAATATTAATTATTTTGCAACCTTCCGCTAACTAAATACATAGATGTGTCTTAACTGTAGTGTACCTGTAGTGGTGCTGGGACTAGTGGTGATGGAATTAGTGCATGCAATTGAGGGAGGGCGGGAGGTGCTCTTCAATCCAGGTAAGACACATCATTGTATTTAATTAGCGGAAGGTTGCAAAGTAATTAATATTTTTTATTAAAATACATTTTCACATATTTAAATTTACCATGTCAATAAATTTTTCATATTTTGTAGTTAAAATAACACAGATGGTATTTTTGTTGTTTTTATGTAGTAGTAGTTCATTATATTTAAATTATGTAGACAATTTTGAAAAGTGCTGTAAGCTTGGTTATGTTAGTTTAGTTTTTTTTCTTTTCTAAAGGCAATGAACCATAAGGTTATATTATAATAAATTAAAATAGTTTTTCTTTTCAATATTATATAAATTAATGATTTGTTATGTGTATAATTTCGATAACTGTTACAGTGATTTTTATTATATTCTATATAAAATAAACTTCATACTCGTATTTCTAGAATTCGTATATTTAAAATAATATCTAACGCATTTTTTCGATGAATGTTAAACTAATATACCTAACTATTAGCGACGGTATAACTCAAATATAACCTCTTACAATAATAAGCAGTACAATTTAAGACTTATCAAGAGTGACACGTCTCCTTTTTATTGAACACCGTCCAACATTACACCACTCTTGGAGTAGAGAACAGCCCAGACTAAAACAACACAAACCACTTCATTGTTCACGAGTCACGGTTTGTGCAGCCATTTTTGCGGCCGGAATAATATTCCCTTATTTGTTTGAGAATGCGCGAGACAGAGCAGTTTATTGTCAACACTGAACGATATACTCTAATGTTGAGGCAGTATTGGATTGCAGAATTGCAAAAATTTCATGGGTACAATTCCATGACATCGTTCCAACAAGACTGGGTAACTTGTCATGGAAAAGTCATTGATCGAAGGTGTAACATTGACTGACCGCATAGAAGCTCAGATTTGAGCCCAGCAGATTATTTGTTGTGGGACTACCTCAGGAGCTGTGTTTATGCAAATTATCCTAGGACTACGATTAAATTAAAACAAAACTTTCACCATGAAATTACAGTGTAGCGGCGCTGTCGTCGCCGCCACAAGCGAAATCACACCGAAGCCTAAATCGCGCTATCAACATTCCGAATCATAAACAGTATATATAGAACATCTTCGAACTATCACTCGGAGCGTTGGCCGCTCCCCGGGCAGAACACCTTGCCCGGCGGGAGATCTCCCCTTTTCCTTCACGGCCACAGTGGTGACCCCGACGTGATCTGAACACGCGACCAACAACCTTCGGAAACTTCAAGCTTCATCAACGTCATAGAATACCCCACCCATTCGCTCCCGAGCAGATATTGTCTGCAGTTTTCATATCCTGCTAGCCATCTAGCTTCACAAGGTTCATCGCAGCACTGAAATAAGAATGCTTCCTGTTCCTTCAAGCTACTCTCTGCGCTATAAAGTGTTCGGCACGGCTCTGAGCCTTACTGCTCACCTCTGCTTCACGGCACTCTCGTAAATTACTAGCTTTCTTCTCGACTCACCGCAGACTATAAGGCAATCTCCTGGCACTTGCACATTCGTGGGCAACGAGCCTGCACTATCGACCTCCGGTCTGAGCAGGGGGTGATGTAGCAGCGCTGTCGTCGCCGCCACAAGTGAAAACACACCGAAGCCTAAATCGCGCTATCAACATTCCGATTCATCAACAGTATATATAGAACATCTACGAACTATCACACGGAGCGCTGGCCGCTCCCCGGGCAGAACACCTTGCCCGGCGGGAGATCTCCCCTTTTCCTTCTACGGCCACAACAGCGATTTCACCAAGCTACCTGCAGGCGTGTGGTGGAAAATTTTAGGGTGTGCTTTTACGTATACCAGCGCCGTGATGGTGATCATCTGCTTGACATTGAGTTCAAAAACTAAATTTGCCTACCATCTTTTGAACTTCTAGAATAAATAAAATTGAGGAATATTAATCACTGTTTTATTATGAAATTTTCAAAAATAAAATTTTCTTAGGGCCACCCGTTAGTAATATTAAAATACTATATCTTTTATACCTACATTTTCATTTTCACTGACAGTTTGGGGAAAAGAAATAACGTATTCCCCTTACCACCACTTGATGCCAGTATTGTATGAAATATATAATTTCAATTCCTGTTTTGGATTTTCGTAGTAAATTCGAATTATATTCGGTTACAATATCGCCTATAGTGTTAAATTCGTTCGTCATTTATAAATAGACGCAAGTGATTGCAGTAAATTATTATATACATAAAATTAGATAAGATATCAAATTTAAAAAATACCCCTATCGACTGTCGCTACTAAAGACATATGGTCACACTAAGCAACACACATCTTTTTATTTTCTATTTTTCTTGCGGCTGTTAGCTGCTTAATGTAACATCTTTAATGTAATGGATTTCCACAAAGTAAAGCCTGATTAAATTAATGAACAACGCTAATCTAGAGCATGTTACTAAACTTATTTCATATTGTTAATATACAGCGTCTTTTTTTATTACAAGCTTTTATGTAATTTACAATGTTTGTTAGTTTGTGTTGGTCAAATCTTACAAGCTGAATTAGAAGGTGTAGCTGAGCTACAATCATAATATTGTTGCAGCGTTATTGAAAAACTAGTCTGTAGTCTAGTAACATGTCCGGCGAAAAACTAAAAATTTATAAATAAGTTTATAGCAAAAAAATATTTTTCAAAATAAGCTTTTATACAATTGAAATTCTATAATATTACAAAAAAAATGGGTTTGAATTACTTCAAAGTTTAAAAATATTTTTAAATTATTAATAATGAAATATGTTGATAAAATATTGTGTGGATGATAACAGGCGATGGTGTTTATATCATATCCCAAGAGTGTTGTAGGATATCGCCAAAGCTATCACGATGTATAACAACTTCTTTGACACGCATGTCGATTACGGCACACACTTTCAATATGAATGTGTTGTCACTGAGGTCAGGACAAGAGCAAAAAAGAGTGCGAAGGGGTTCATACAAATGTCTCGCATCGCACGCAAACAAGGGCAGTGTTCACCTACAGTAGCAGACAAAGAAAATATTTGTTTGCACTGTCAGGCTACCATGATTAATCTAAAATTGTCAATGATGTATTAAAACTGATTTGTCTTGTTATATGATTCAACAACACCATATTTGTTATTTGTAACTGTGTGTGTCATTTTGTTTTTATAAGGTTCGGTAATAAATCCAAATATATATGGGTGACAAACATATTATAAGTCCAATGCTATATTACATAACGTCTACTCATAGAAATGCAATGAACTTAATTTAATAAAATAGCGATTCTGGGACACGTGTAAGTGTACATTTTGCGCTGTCAATGCTTTGTGACTATCTAAAGTACATTTGAGCGTGGAAGCTGGAAGTCTTTGTGTCACAAATTCAGTTATATGTGTAAAAATAAAGTATAAACTGATAAAGTAAACGTCGCAATTTTTTATCTTAACCTATAATACTATAGAAAAAATGACCGACCCTAATCAAAGGTACTAATAAATTTACAAATGTTTTTATTCGCGAGCATGGTCACGCTGCAGTTATGTAATGGTTGGACGATCAGGTGAACTGCCTGCTCTTTTGTCACCTTTATTCTTTAAGAAACAACTCAAATATTAGTTTATTTATTAAGTAATATCTTTGACGGCTTAGTGGCTTAGCAATGGGTTGCAACGTAGACGATGAGGGCCGTGGGTTTCAATCCCGGCCAAGTACAACAAGTACTTGAATATTCTTGCAATAAGTGTTTATATCCATTGAATACGGAACAAGTATATTTATGGCCTCTGGTTGGGAGTTGGGAGTCTGATTTTTTGTCATACAGGCGAAAATCCAGTGAATGAGTAACGTTTTTTTTAGTTTAAATATTCAATCTAAAGTCTCCTAAGTTTTATAATATTTAAAAAAATTAGGTAATAAATATTTTGGAATTGGATATGATACGAGTAAACGAGTACGAGTAACGGTGATTTGATGACTGTCAATTTTAGCCACGTCATTGTAATATTTATTACACTAATAGAAGTGACATATTATTACAGAGATATTACATGTACCTAGTACTTTGACGCGCTAACACAAAGACACTCACAGATCCTTTTAACAGTGGTAGAGCCACGCGGCAGCTTTGCTGTCGCACGTATGGGCCGGCTCAAACCGGGGTGGTACCACGACCTCACAGAATACCGGCGTGAAGTGGAAGCTCTGCTTCCGCGTTTCGTCTGGTGAGTGCAGGTGGCCGGAGGCCCAAATCCCCCCCCCCATCAACATGGTAGCGGAATTAAATGATAGACTACCCCAGGAGGGTACCAGCACCCCTGGAGAATCCCTCGCTGAGCATCCACGACCATGTTTCTCCACTTCTGAGCGTGGGTGCTCAGGCTGCCCCGCGTATTCTGGGGGGGGGGCAATATTCCGCTCAAGACTAAAACTGCTCGGGGCAAACGGAGCAACAAGACCAAGGCGACCCCTGCCACGCTGTCCGTGAATTTCTGCAATATCAGGGGACTTCACTCTAACCTAAACGCCGTCCACTACCATCTCGAGACGGCGAGGCCGGCTCTGCTCTTTCTGACCGAGACGCAGGTGTCCTCTCCGGCTGATGTCTCGTATCTCTCCTACCCGGGGTACAAACTGGAACACTCCTTTGTGCCTCGGGCTGGAGTTTGCGTTTACGTCAGAGAGGACATCTGTTCTCGACGCCTCGGCAGACTTGAAGGTTCGGACCTGTCCATCCTTTGGCTACGCGTAGACAGCGACGACCATCCGCGCGTCTACGGGTGCCTCTATAGGTCCCATAGCGGTAATGCCGAAACAGACCGACTCTTCGACCACGTCCAAATGGCTGCAGATTCGTTGCTACAGCAGATCCCCTCCGCAGAGATCGTGATCCTCGGCGACTTCAACGCCCATCACGCCGAATGGCTCGGTTCACGTTTAACCGATCATGCGGGGAGATCTGTTCGTGATTTTGCCTTGGCATATGGTCTGACACAACTGGTTACTTCGCCTACGCGGATTCCAGATGTGGAGGATCATGCACCTTCCCTGTTGGACCTTCTGCTGACCTCTCACCCGGACGGATATCAGATTTCCGTCGACGCCCCTTTAGGCTCCTCGGATCATTGTCTTGTCCGGAGTGTGGTGCCACTCACGCTGAAATCGCGGTTGCATTCTGCAGGCTGCCGCCGTGTTTGGCACTATAGGTCAGCTGATTGGGATGGGATGCGGTCTTTCTTTGCATCCTACCCTTGGGGGCGGGTTTGCTTCTCGCCGGATGATCCCAACGTTGTTGCGGATTCTGTCGCTGATGTGGTACTTCAGGGTATGGAACTTTTTATTCCTTCTTCTGTGGTGCCCATTGGAGGCAAATCTCAGCCATGGTTTGGTCGCTCCTGTAAAATAGCATCATGCTATAAGCAGGAGTGCTACCAAGCCTGGGCTGACGCATCAGCGTCCAGGGATGTAAACACCAGCGCTCTAAAAAAGAAGTATAATTCCGCCTCTAGGTCCTTCAAAAGAGTCATTGCCAAGGCAAAGTCAGAGCACATAGGCAGAATTGGCGAGAGACTAGTTCGTCTTCCTTCTGGAACCCGTGCATTCTGGTCTCTCGCCAAGGCTGTCCAGGGGAATTTCTGTCAGCCATCTCTTCCATCTCTGCACAGGGAGGACGACTCACTGGCCCACACAGCAAAGGAGAAAGCCGATCTTCTAGGCTCTTTCTTTGCGTCTAACTCGACTCTCGATGACGGGGGGAGTACGCCGCTGACCATCCCGCGGTGTGAGTGCTCCATGCCGGAAGTGCACTTCACTCAGCGCTCGGTTCGCAAAGCACTCCTCTCCCTGGACATCCATAAGTCGAGTGGGCCTGATGGAATCCCCCCAATTGTGCTGAGGACGTGTGCTCCAGAGTTGGCACCGGTTTTAACGCGTCTTTTCCGGTACTCCTACTCCCTAGGCGTAGTCCCAAAATCATGGAAGACGGCTTTCGTCCACCCGATCCCTAAAAAAGGCGACCGCTCAGACCCGTCCAACTACCGGCCTATCGCCATCACCTCCTTGTTCTCCAAAACAATGGAGTCCATTGTAAACTGCCAGCTCATGAGGTACCTTGAGGATCACCAGCTGATTAGTGACCGCCAATACGGTTTTCGCCGTGGTAGGTCAGCTGGTGATCTTCTGGTCTACCTAACTCACAGATGGGCGGAGGCAGTAGAGTCCAAGGGGGAGGCATTGGCCGTTAGTTTGGACATTGCGAAGGCCTTCGATCGGGTTTGGCACAAAGCGCTTCTTTCGAAGCTCCCTTCCTATGGGCTTCCCGAGAAATTGTGCGATTGGATCACCAGTTTTCTTGCAGATCGGAGCATCAAGGTCGTTGTAGACGGTGCAAGCTCCGATTGCAAGCTTATTAATGCTGGTGTTCCACAGGGCTGCGTGCTATCGCCAACGCTGTTTCTTCTGCATATCAATGATATGTTGCAAACCCGTAGCATTCATTGCTATGCAGATGACAGCACTGGTGATGCTCTTTACACCGGCCGAGCAAATATTTCTCGGGAAAACGTCTCTGAGTGCCGGGACAAACTTGTGTCTGAAGTCGAGTCTCTGCTGGACAGAGTCTCGGATTGGGGGCGACTAAATCTAGTCCAGTTTAACCCCCAGAAGACACAAGTTTGCGCGTTAACCGCTAAAAAGAACCCCTTTGTCGTATCCCCTCAGTTTCAAGGCACTCCCCTTGTTGCCTCAGCCAGTATCGGAATCCTCGGCGTCGACATATCGAGTGACGTGCAGTTTCGTGGTCACTTGGAAGGGAAGGCCAAATTGGCCTCTAAAAAGCTTGGCGTGCTCAGCAGAGCGGGACAGTATTTCATGCCGGCACACCGCCTGCAACTTTACAAGGCGCAGGTTCGGCCGCTCATGGAATACTGTTCCCATCTCTGGGCTGGGGCTCCCCAGTACCAGCTCCTTCCACTTGACCGCATCCAGCGCAGAGCGGCTCGAATCGTCGACGACCGAGTGCTTTCCGATCGGCTCGATTCACTGGCGCTGCGAAGAGATGTTGCATCTCTTTGCGTATTTTATCGCATCTATCACGGGGAGTGCTCTGAGGAATTGTTCGGATTAATCCCAGCCGCCAAATTTCGTGAACGCACTACACGGCAAACGTCCCGATACCATCCACACCATCTGGATGCTTGGCGGTCCACCACTGTACGTTTCAAAAGGAGTTTTCTTCCGCGTACAACCTCTCTGTGGAATAATTTACCACCGGTGATTTTTCCGAACCGATACGACCTGGGGACCTTCAAGAAAAGAGCTTACTCCTTTCTAAAGGGCCGGCAACGCACCTGCAATTCCCCTGGTGTTGCGGTTGATCATGGGCGGCGGTAGTCACTTAACATCAGGTGAGCCACATGCTCGTTTGCCCCCTCTTCTATAAAAAAAAAAAAAAAAAAAAGATCCCAAACCATAGAATACTACAATAAACAATAGAATGGCTGTCAACATTATTTTGTACGAGGAGATGCGTCGCCGGGAGGACACATACAAGAAATTACGTCGTATTATCACTACTACAAACCCGATTCGCTGTGTTGACAAACAGATTTTAATACATATTTATTTGTAAATAGCGTGCAATTTGGCATTTTGTAAATGATTTGCATGCGAAATATGGAAACGATTGTAACGTCAAAATACATCTCGTGTTGACGTTTATACGTGTGAATTGACGCGTTAGTGACATTTTAGTGGCTACACGGGCTCCGCCTACTCCTCCGTTGTATCATGTATGCAATTATAGTATTCTATGTTCCAAACCACCCTTGTTCCACGCAACGCTCATAGAATAAGATTGTAATAGGTTATTGTCACTAATCTATTCTGCATTTCTAAAGACGCCGAAATAATCACAATTTATGCAGTTCTGAAGACGAACAACATAAGCTCGAGTTGTAGCTCTCTTGAGATTTGTGATTTTATGTTAATTGAATTGTATAATATGAATTGTACAAAGAGCCAGTATTAGAGATAGCGAGGCATTCCATCTTAGTTCTCAGAGATGACATTGCATTCTGTCTTCTTTGTTTAAATTTGGTTGCAGGTGACTATGGCCTACAGTTGACACTTACCATCATCAGTTGACTGTAAGTTCGATTAACACTTCAGTTTAAAAAAAAAGAATGGTTCATACGTGGTAGAGACAAGTTGCACCAATATTATGGTTATAGCACCAATGAGTCGGCTCGAACGGGGAACGTACACGCTCTCGTAGAATACTAGCTTAAAATATCAGCTTAATACTGCTGTGTTTCGTGTGGAGACTTTAGAGATCCGGAGACTATTTTTTACTGGAAACGAGGCACTCCACCTTAGTCCTCAGGGGTGACAGCGCATCTGCGTTTTGATTCTCAAGCGAGGACAAATGTAGATGTCTATGAGCCACAGCATCCACATACCAACAGGTGGACTGTATCTTCGTTTTTCACCCTTATTCTTTAAAAAAAGGCGCCAAAAGTTAATAAAACATAATACGCTAAAATCGCGATTATGCGACCACGCGTGTGCCACGGCCTTTCATCAGGCCACGCACTAAAGAGCCTTTGCGTACGAAAGATTGGTTTGTACGCTGATTTTTCTATCAGAAACTAAATATATATTAGTTATTTAAATAAATTTATTATATATTTTCATACGTGGTAGAGCCATGCTGCAGTTATATTAGTAGTATAGTTGTAGCACGAATGGGTCGGCTCGACCGGGGAAGGACCACGCTCTCACAGAATACCAGCGTGAAATAGTAGCTTAATGCTGCTGTATTTCGTATGTTGAGTGTAGAGAACTGGAGACCCTTTTTACTGGAAACGAGGCATTCCATCTTAGTCCTCACGGGTGACAACGCATCTGCATTTTGATTCGTAATCGAGGATATATGTAGATATCTATGGGCCACAGCAATCACTTACATTCAGGTGGACTGTGTGCTCGTTTGTCACCCTATCCTATAAAAAAATATATTTTTTAATTCCTGTTAAAATTTTCTAACTTATCATGTGACTTTTTATCAGAATTAATTAAATTAGGTAGGGTACTTGGAGGTGAGAAAATAAAGATTGTGTTGGTTGATATAGGTTTTAAAAAAGTTTTTATATATAACAATTATGCTCATACCGAAAAAGCCCCAGAAATAAACAAACACATTAAAAACAACAAACCAAACCGAGCGGCAGACGTGTTAAAATTAGAATGTCGAAAGATGTTCGAAATAATTTAAACAAAAACAGGCAAATGTATGAAAAGGAAAATGAACGATGCCATTAGTTAGCCCTTACTTGTCGTAAAGTGTTGGGACACTCTTATTTTAATGAACATAAAGTTAAAATGAGATAAAAGCCGAAATATGAAACCTTTCAATTTCCTTCCACGATGGGACGGTGGCGCTACGTAAGGTGAAAGTCTACCACTCTAAGAGATAAGAAATCTAAATCCTCAGCGTGCATGTTTGCACCACATACAATGTGTTATTTTTAGAAATACGCTAATTTTATGTGTTGTTGTGAAAAGATGAGCTGCTATTATGAATTTTATTACTTAATATTTTTTAACACTTTTTAATATTTTTTTACTACCATTATATATTTTATTACATGGTAGAGCCATACTATAGCTATATAAGTAGTATAGTTGTAACACGAATGGGTCGGCTCGACCGAGGAAGAACCACGCTCTCACAGAATACCAGCGTGAAATAGTAGCTTACTGCTGCTGTATTTCGTATGGTGAGTGTAGAGAACCGGAGACCGTTTTTACTGGAAAAGAGATATTCCATATTAGTCCCCGTCGGTGACAACGTATTTGATTCGTAATCGAGGATAGATGTAGATGTCTATGGGCTACAGCAACCATTTACTATTCGGTGAAATTTTTGTTCATTTGTCACTCTTCTCCAATAAAAAAATGAGGACACGGTCATCTAAAGATATGAAAAACAATACGGTGGGTATTGAATACCCCAAAGTCGGCTAAAATTATGACTTAATCGACTGAACTCTAAAGTAATATCACGTTGAAAGCGCCACGTATAACATATGTCCAGATAATACTACATTATAATGTTTGTATATCTAGACAATAAGTCTAATACCCAGCCGCTAAAATGTAAATCGCGATGATATATTGTATTCGTTCTAACAATTTGATCCCTAAGTAACACAATTTTCAAAGTATCAACCAAATACTTTTCAGATTTTTGCGTGATACTTGCTCAGACAGACAGACAGACGAACTGACAGACGGACAACATTTTCTAAAAATTGTTGCTTTGATATTTGTATAGATATAGGTAGTAACATATATAAACATTTAATTAAAATTTCACTTAGTTTTCAATGAGGAAATATTGAGAAAGCAAAATTATGTTGCAGAATCGAACGACAGACTCGACAAGTTTATTGACCAAGCTGGCCTTATATTTAAGAGAAGAAGCCAAATTATGAGTAACCTTTAACAGGCGATTATATTATCGTAGGTTTATGGACGTTAAAAAGGCGAAAAAAGTGTGTCAATATTGTGTTAAATGGAAGTCCATAACCTCTATATACTTCTCTAGGTAATTGTTTACATATTATGTAACATTTTTTGTCAAATCATATGCAGGAATATTGTTTTATAAACCGTTATAAAGACACGATTATCCATCAGCAATATTGTTTTATAAACAATATTCCTGAAACAAAGCTTGTTATTAATATGGCTTTCGTTGAGTGGAATAAGCTTACGCGATTAATGAAAGCCGGGTGAATATTTGAATACCATGAACTGTTATTTTCAAAGCGTTATAAGTGACCTAAATCAGAGCCAAATGTTATATGTGCGACAAAGTTATTTCGATATTATTATATATTTTTGTTGCAATCTTAAATATTCTATTTTAGCAAGCCGTAACAGTTTATTTCTAAACTAAGCCCATTTCATAGTAGGAATGATTTTTCATGATCTTTAAGTTTAACTGACAGGTTGGCAACCTCAGCACAATCGAAAGCATAAGATCTTTCTCTCTACTTCATAAGGAAAAAAACGGAATCTTATTGGCGTCAGTTTATTGTCCAACCATCAGGACCATAGCAAGGCATCATATCTTTCAATAAGTAGTCTAAAAGGCCTTCAAGTAATTGTTCCGAAGGCTATGAGCTGAAAATGTGGGTGCAGGCTATTTATTTTAGTAATGTTGCACTAAAATAGATAATATTTTGTAAATGAGTTATCTAACCACCGTCGAACAAGGGTGGCGGGTCCCGGCTACGGCTAACTCGTTTTTTTCGTTGTTTTGGGCGGTGAGAACCGCCCAGGGACGCGGGTATAGAGTGTGTACGGGGTGTGGAGGCATGTGCGGCGCGCTCATCTGCGGACGCGCTGCGTCTTATACGTTGTCCTAACGGTGTTTGTGACACTGGGAGAGGGTGTAGTGTTTGTGTATGACGGGTCGGCAACACTTGGGTCGTCGGAATATAGCGGAACTCGGGGCCGATTAAAACGTTACAGGCCTCCGAAGACTTCCGTAACGTTAGGATTTGGAGCGTAGGTGGCTGCGTTTACCGCTAGCGGTTTGGGATGTGTTTCCGCACACTCAAAGTAGCTCTGAAACATTTCCTTGAAATACGAGTATTCAATAGTATTTCAGAGATCATTGGAAGTTGGCAATCTCTGTGTAGGTCGAAGTTGTGTTCTGGTGGACTCCGGTCCTGGTTGTCTCCCTTGACAGAGAGTTTCTTCGAGAGGCAAAACTTTGTGAAGGAACGACACAGCAAAACTCTTCCTGTATCATTCAACACAACGTTGGAAAGCAACTGTTTATTATTTATACTTTATATTGGCTAGTAGATCATAACGGGACTGTGCTTTTTATTTTCTATTTCACTCTGACTTACTTATATAAAAACAATTAAACATACATAACACCAAAAATAATCATGAATTTAGAAAATCCGATCAAAACACATTAATTTCATAATTTAAAATAAAAAATCTCCTACAATTTGAATAAGCTGTTTCTGATCTGAATCTGAATAAGAATTTTTTGATATAATATTTTGGTTTCGACAAAAAATTTATATTTTTGTCGAAACAATTATAGTAAATGGATATGAAAATAAATTGTTAAACTTTATATATTTTAGTTTGAAAACTATTTTATTTTTAATACTATTCCATAATTGTTACGCTTAAAACACGTGGTGCCAACCTCACCTTCCGCACCCTCTAAGAGACAATCTATGGGGAGGATTATGTATAAAAGAGGTCTTTTAATGGACAGAATGGAATGGATGAAAGAACCATGCCCATTACGCCGCGCTGAAGTCGCGCGATTCCAGTCTATGTTGGCCGATTTCACAAACCTCGTAATATTTTCATTTCTAAGACATTTAGATTTCCTTATGAAGGTTTTTACCAACATGCGGGTGTGTGGTAAATCAGTGCAAGCATCATTTGAAAATTTCATTGGTTCCGATGGGTATCGACCTGGGTAGCTCGTGTGAAATTTATGGCTTATCCCTGAACTAATATGACCAGGATATTATTTAAAATAGTTTTAAAATAGACACAGATTTTATTATATAATAATGTTAATCTTCTTTTGACATAAGCTTTCTTAACTCATTTACATCAAAAATGAAATCTATACCTTTAAACAAAAGCAAAACACGAAAAAAGCAGTTAGTTGCGCGAAAGAAGCATATTGAATGATGAAAATTTAAGAGAATAATTTGTAGCAGCAATTTAAATGCAAATAATAGAGCGGTGTTTCCATCCACCGGTGTTTAAACAGCACAGAAAGAATAACACGAAAATTGTTTTTCTTATAGAGAGACTCCAATTGGAAGAGAAATAAAACTGTTGTTTTTTTAATCGAATTGTGTACTTTATTTTATCTTTAGCTCCATTTTTTTAAACTTTTTTTGCAAGTTATGACGTATACTATTTTTATACAGCAAAAGAAATACCATGTCTATAACTTATTTAACTTACCATTAGTAACTTTACATAAGTAAACGTAAAATCATGAATCTCGTGGAAACAGCTCAGACGTCAACCGAAACATTTTAAATGACATAAAACTCAACAGTACATATAATAGCTATGCCTGGCTACTATACTTCTATGTCACTAAATTTTCTGCTACCATTGATTTTATTAAGTATAAAGTGCCAGTAAACCTTTAGCAACTTAATTAACACATTTTCAGTTTTAGGTGCTTTTTCCTATAAATTCAACGTGCACTTTATAAAACAAATCCTAACATAAAATAAACCAAATCCTAACATAAATAAAGTAAAAGTGCACAAATAACTATATATTTTTTGATATCTTTAGTAATTGGGTTGTGGACGTTATAATGATCAAACAACTGAATTATAATCATCATCATCATCATCATCATCATCATCATTACAGCCCTTCAGAAGTCCACTGCTGAACATAGGCCTCCCCCAAGGAATGCCACTAAGCACGGTCCTGAGTCACCTGCATCCATCGACTTCCTGCATGTCTTACCAGGTCGTCACTCCATCTAGTGGAGGGTCCGTACCAGTAGGTGAAATGTAGGGCAACTCGAGAACTTTTTTCACTATCGGATGTCAGTTCTTTTAGCTATATAGCCGTCACATAGCTTTTTACTATCGTTTGTTCGTTCTTCGAGCTATATGTTCGTCCCAGCTTAGTAATCCGTTGGGCTATGTCGGTAACTCTGGTTCTGCTTCAGATATTCTCATTCATCAAGTTAGTCACGCAGAGAAATTCCGAGCATAGCCCTCTCCTTTGTTTGATGAGCAACTTTGAGCGTCCTCATACGGCGAGCAGTGAAGGACCACGTTTCGGATCCATAAGTCATCACCGACAACGACGAGAAGAATATAATTTCCCGGACGCTGCCCAGCCGAGTTGAATCCGTTGGTATTGACCTCGCGGCGAATTTCGACTTTCCTAGTCGGACTATTTGCCCCAGTTAAACTTACTCGAAAACAACTTCGAGCATAGTGCTCCCAACAAGTACGTCATAATAATATAATTAAAATTCACTATTTTTGACAACTTTTTGAAATTCGTTAGGTTTACCGCTTTTAATTAAATTATATTTTTATTATTTACAAATCTCTAAATATTGTAAAACAAAGTTATTCATAGTATAAATGTTATGGGATATTTTCGTCGATTGTGAATCATTAACGATTTTTTAAATGGTTAGTACTCCAATTCTGATTTTTTCCTCACCTGCTTCTTGAGGCAGACAGATATTCGACGAAGACTTTGGGGTCTTGTTTTCGCTTATTTGCTTTTTCAATATGAGATGTACTAAAGATGCATAAGTCTTGTGTTTAATTGCCATTAAGCCAAAGTATCAGACGAAAACTGAAGTTTTATTTTCTTAAAGTTGGTAAGAATTACTTCGCCCATATCCGCTATAGTCCTACCTACTTTGAAGAGGCCTTTTGCCCTCCTTCATGAATTTATCATTTATATTGTTCATCATATTTCAATCTTTAAGGCACTGAAAACTATTTTATAGCTTGAACTAAAAGTCATAGGGATTCTGGAGCAGTCGGAACTAATCTTGCTTGACTTCATTAAACGGGAACACTTAAGTTTGATTTCAATTCGGTGATCACTACCAGTTTTCACCTGAGCCATCACAGACAAATCATTGAATAGTTGCCGTTTAGTGATTATAATTTAGTCAATTTCCTTTATAACCATTATGCTAATCCAAGTCATTTTATATTATGATTACATTTTATTTTAAAATTATATAAGAATATTTCGTAGATAAGCATAAAAAATTGATTGAAATATGAATTAAAATATTCATAATTGAGATGGAACATTAAAAAAATTAAAATCCGAGTTTTCATATCTGGCTTTTATGTTAACTTTGTAAGCAGAACACGTCGTCTGCTGTTGGCAACGTTTTTCTGTTAACAAAAACATGGCAGTCCTAATTACATTCATTATGGAATGTTCATTCGTATTATTATACAATTTAATTAATTCGTGACTGGCGCACTTGCTATAAGTAATATGTGAATTATGTATACAGTAATTTCAATAACAATATCCGTTTAAGGTATGATATTAATTCCAAGGGGATATTGATCTTTTATGTGTCCAGCTCGATTTTTACTTCATAATTTTAGAATGGGTTATTTTTTTTCCACGAAAATGTATTGTAATAAGTTTTTACCAATATATATATATATATATATATATATATATATATATATATATATATATATATATATATATATATATATATATATATATATATATATATATACTAGTAAGAAGAAACATACCAAATATTTCTGCAAATGTCAACCAGTCACCCATATCCGGATTTGTTAAAACCTGCTGTTTGGTCAACAGGTCAATGATGGTAAGAAACTTTACCAATGGGAGAATCTCACCTCAACGTTTATCAATCTATCTGGTATCGGCAATTAAATCAGAAAGAGATTGGCGATGGTGTGCAGCTGTTCTCTACATGCTGGACTCTACATTGGCCTCTGATGTTCGATCTGAGATGTGATAAATATGGTGTCGGTGTGATGATTGATAATGGTAAATAAAAGGCAAGAGGAAAAATTACACACTTAAAAACATTTTCTCAATATAATCAGAAAACCAAACTCTAATCTTTGTTATTACAAGTTATTACGAATATACGAGAACGTAGTGTGGCTGGATTTATTAACTAAATAAAAACGAATTTCATAAAACCAGTAAAACTGCTAATTTCAAATACAACTATAAGTTCTTCATTTTTACAACCTAATGTGTATTATATGCCAACTTCAAAAACAAGAGGAGTATCTCAATTCAAACATATGTTCTTTTTTGTTTGTGGTTGCGCGGAAAACCATTCGTATTTATTTATTTGACGGTAGGCTTGCGAAATCGTTTATCCCTTTCCAAACGATATTATTCATACCCTCCTATCGACACATCGGGGTGGTGGGGTGGGAGGGGAAAGAAGATGACTCTAGAATATTACGCAATCATCGCAACCGAAGGAATAAAAAGGCACGCACGGCCGACACGCGCCCTCTTCACGCCGCGCTCGTCGTTGGAACCACACCGCCTAGGATAATAGTGTCCTAAAGAGCTCTTCCCGCCGCGCTCGTCTTTATAAACACACCGCCTAGGATAATAGTGTCCTAAAGAGCTCTTCCCGCTGCGCTCGTTGTTGGAATCACACCGCCTAGGATAATAGTGTCCTAAAGAGCTCTTGCCCACACGCACCGCTAGTATAACCGCTTAGCCTGAAGCAGTCGAGCTCCAGGAAACCCGCCTCACCTCGTGTGAGATATAGTCGCGCACCGCCTCTCTCCAGAGAGTCTACAGAGAGACTCTACCCAGAGTATCTTCCAGAAGTCGCAGCTATAGTGCCCAAGCAGCATAGAAGAAAAACACCCCGGTGAGTGAACATTCCATACTAGTTACTACTTGATATAATTGTGTCCGCTCCAATTTATTTTCTCCTAATCAAGCAGGATTCCTTTCATAGATTTGGCAAATAATAGTTCGTTTTGGGGAAGAGCGAGTGCATTGTACCGCATGCTATAGTCGTAATTTATGTAAGCGTAGAAGCATTAAGCAGATATAGTCCACTTTGGTTAATATCTCGTGTAATAGGTTTAAGGCTCTACCGGGGAATTGGACTTCGGAAGCCTTAGGCTCGTCGCTCCAACATTTTATGGTCACTTCGGCAGGATTTAGACTGGTGTTTTAGTAGTCGTTCAACCATGTTCTGGTCGAATTATTAGATTAATTATTTAGATAATGCACTCTAATTTATGGAATAGACCTAAATATTGTTCGTTTATCCCTCCTAATAGAATTATTCATTTAAATAGTGTTTGTATTTGGTTTAAATTTAAGCCTTATTAGTCGCTTAAATAATTGAAACAGTGTAATCGCAATCGTTTTGTACGCTTACCCGAAAATTTTGATAAAAATATATTGAGTTTAGCGAGCGACACGCGTCACCTCGACTCGCTGTAACAGGTGTTCGATTTAATTACGTAATACGGCGTACGAGTATCCATCCTCCATTATTTGTGCGTTGTGAGATTAATTGTGATTAATATAACTTTATTATAATAATTTAAAATGGCAGTTAGTGGAAATGAAATTAAAATTAAAACGCTTTATGCCAAGAGGGACATACTTTTTTCACGTATACAAAGTATTAGTGATCACATAAAGAACATTAATGTAGAAGCAGTGCGGGAAACTTTTTTGAATGAAATCGAAACGGTGGATTCTTTGCGGACGGATTGCGAAAGAATATTAGACCAAATTAATCATTTGGAATTACAAATCGACCCGAAATATATAGTGAACTACCAACCGCTTCTGGCATTCGAAGATATGTTGTGTCGCGTGAAATGAATGGCGAATCTCTTACAATCTCCATCTCAAAACGAAGCAAAGCCGGAAATACAGGTACGTCCACGTAAGTCAATTAGGTTGCCGCCAATAGATATTCCGGTATTCAATGGTGATATTAATACATGGCCCTTCTTCTTCAGCAGTTTTCAAAACAATATACACAATAACCCATCGTTATCGGACGCTGAAAAATTATATTATTTAATTAGTAAACTTGGTGGCAGGGCACAGTCAATTTGCTCGGGTTTTACACCTACAGCAAACAATTACTTGTTAATATTCGAAACGCTTAAAACTAAATATGAAGATAGAAGAATGTTAGCTTCCGAATATTTGAACCAGATATTCGATCTTAAACCTATATCATCCGCGAACATCAACGGCTTAGAGCAGTTTTTAGATAAATTTGTGGCATCGGTGGCTGCACTTAAGAATTTGAAATTTAATGACCTTATGAACGTGGTGTTTCTCCATATTTCACTAAAGAAATTAGACCCTGACACCGTGCGTGCGTTTGAAATGGAGCATCATAGTTCGGAGATGCCTTCCTTTCATTCTTTCCTTGTTTGCGCGAGATCAAATAGAGGTGATGCAGCGCTCCCCGAACGTTAAACAGGAGATTAAAAAGTGCGTCAACCGTAGACAGACTCAACCATCTAAAATATCAGGGTCGTTAACATACGTAACCGCTGCGTCGGCACCACTTCAGCATGCCTGTATCATACGTAAAGATAAACATAGTAATTTATACAATTGTGCGACTTTTCGTAAATATTCACCAAGCGAACGTTATAAATTAGTAAAGACAAACAACCTATGTCTGAACTGCTTAAGCGATAAGCATTTAGTTGCAAAATGCAATTCTAGTTCCGTATGTAGCAAGTGCGCCAGGAAACATCACACGCTATTACATTTTGAAAATAGCAACATAGTGGCGTCAAGTAAAGCGGACAAGGAATTCACCCCTACTAAATTCAACGATTCTTACGGTCGACCTGGTGATGTCGCTCTGTGCTCATTGGCAAATATGGGAGCACAACCTCCTTCAACCGTGTTACTGGGTACGGCACGTATGTTGGTTAGGGATTCGCGTGGAAACGAACAAAGCGTCCGTGCACTGCTGGACAGCGGAGCCCAAAATAGCTTTATAACGCGACAATGTTGTCAGCGCTTAGGCTAAGTAATAAATAAGTCACTTTCATGTCCCGTAGTCAAAGGCATCAGAGGTACTAGTAAAGTTACCCAGGGATATACAAATTTAAATTTTTGTTCTCGGATAGATCGTAATGTTAACTTTGATATAAATGCACTAGTAGTAGATAGGGTCACTGAACTGCTGCCAACCGTTTCGGTTGACACCTCGGCAATGATTGAATTTAAAAATTTGACTCTAGCAGACGACACTTACGCCGTTCCTGAAAACATGGGTATGCTCATTGGAGCATCGCTTTTCCCTCATCTTTTGTTAAACAATAAGGTCAGGGGCAACTCCTCGCATACCGCGCCTTACGCACTGGAAACCGTATTGGGCTACGTCATTGTTGGCTCCGCCCCCATCATAGATAGTATTTCGACAACCTCTTATTGTGGTATGGCTGTCGAACCGCTCGAGTCGTTAGTCCGCAAATTTTGGGAGATGGAGGAGGTGAACGTCCCATCCATAGCTAGCTCAGATGACAGATTATACGAGGAAATTTACGTCCGCACGACCGTTCGTGATCACGACGGTAGATATAGTGTAGCGCTACCCTTTAAAGGAGATGTTTTATCTCTCGACGATTCGCGTCAAATGGCGGAAAAACGTTTCTACAGCTTGGAGCGTAGGATGCTCGCTTCACCCCAGTTAAAAGAAGCTTATGACGGCGTCATTAACGAATATATAAGGGAAGGTTACATATCACTTGTGGCTTCGAAATTAGATAACTACGAAGACACAACGTCGTATTTCATACCACACTGCGGGGTCATTAGGGAGGACAAACTTACATCTAAGTTACGTGTAGTACTCGACGCTAGTGCTAAAACTAGCACTCACCTGTCGCTTAACGATATCCTCTATAGTAGGCAAAATTTACAGGGCAGTTTATTTGATATAATAGCCAATTTTCGTTTGTTTAGTATAGCACTATCCGCCGATATTCGCCAAATGTTTCTTTGCATAGGGGTCCGTGAATGCGACCGTAGATTCCAATTTCAATTATTCCAATTATTCCACAAAGAGGTTGTACGCGGAAGAAAACTCCTTTTGAAACGTACAGTGGTGGACCGCCAAGCATCCAGATGGTGTGGATGGTATCGGGACGTTTGCCGTGTAGTGCGTTCACGAAATTTGGCGGCTGGGATTAATCCGAACAATTCCTCAGAGCACTCCCCGTGATAGATGCGATAAAATACGCAAAGAGACGCAACATCTCTTCGCAGCGCCAGTGAATCGAGCCGATCGGAAAGCACTCGGTCGTTGATGATTCGAGCCGCTCTGCGCTGGATGCGGTCAAGTGGAAGGAGCTGGTACTGGGGAGCCCCAGCCCAGAGATGGGAACAGTATTCCATGAGCGGCCGAACCTGCGCCTTGTAAAGTTGCAGGCGGTGTGCCGGCATGAAATACTGTCCCGCTCTGCTGAGCACGCCAAGCTTTTTAGAGGCCAATTTGGCCTTCCCTTCCAAGTGACCACGAAACTGCACGTCACTCGATATGTCGACGCCGAGGATTCGGATACTGGCTGAGGCAACAAGGGGAGTGCCTTGAAACTGAGGGGATACGACAAAGGGGTTCTTTTTAGCGGTTAACGCGCAAACTTGTGTCTTTTGGGGGTTAAACTGGACTAGATTTAGTCGCCCCCAATCCGAGACTCTCCAGCCAGTCCAGCAGAGACTCGACTTCAGACACAAGTTTGTCCCGGCACTCAGAGACGTTTTCCCGAGAAATATTGGCTCGGCCGGTGTAAAGAGCATCACCAGTGCTGTCATTTGCATAGCAATGAATGCTACGGGTTTGCAACATATCATTGATATGCAGAAGAAACAGCGTTGGCGATAGCACGCAGCCCTGTGGAACACCAGCATTAATAAGCTTGCAATCGGAGCTTGCACCGTCTACAACGACCTTGATGTTCCAATCTGCAAGAAAACTGGTGATCCAATCGCACAATTTCTCGGGAAGCCCATAGGAAGGGAGCTTCGAAAGAAGCGCTTTGTGCCAAACCCGATCGAAGGCCTTCGCAATGTCCAAACTAAAGGCCAATGCCTCCCCCTTGGACTCTACTGCCTCCGCCCATCTGTGAGTTAGGTAGACCAGAAGATCACCAGCTGACCTACCACGGCGAAAACCGTATTGGCGGTCACTAATCAGCTGGTGATCCTCAAGGTACCTCATGAGCTGGCAGTTTGCAATGGACTCCATTGTTTTGGAGAACAAGGCGGTGATGGCGATAGGCCGGTAGTTGGACGGGTCTGAGCGGTCGCCTTTTTTAGCGATCGGGTGGACGAAAGCCGTCTTCCATGATTTTGGGACTACGCCTAGGGAGTAGAAGTACCGGAAAAGACGCGTTAAAACCGGTGCCAACTCTGGAGCACAAGTCCTCAGCACAATTGGGGGGATTACATCAGGCCCACTCGACTTATGGATGTCCAGGGAGAGGAGTGCTTTGCGAACCGAGCGCTGAGTGAACTGCACTTCCGGCATGGAGCACTCACACCGCGGGATGGTCGGCGGCGTACTCCCCCCCGTTATCGAGAGTCGAGTTAGACGCAAAGAAAGAGCCTAGAAGATCGGCTTTCTCCCTTTCTCCTTTGCGGTGTGGGCCAGTGAGTCGTCCTCCCTGTGCAGAGATGGAAGAGATGGCTGACAGAAATTCCCCTGGACAGCCTTGGCGAGAGACCAGAATGCACGGGTTCCAGAAGGAAAACGAACTAGTCTCTCGCCAATTCTGCCTATGTGCTCTTTTTTCTTTTTTTGACTTTGCCTTGGCAATGACTCTTTTGAAGGACCTAGAGGCGGAATTATACTTCTTTTTTTAGAGCGCTGGTGTTTACATCCCTGGACGCTGATGCGTCAGCCCAGGCTCGGTAGCACTCCTGCTTATAGCATGATGCTATTTTACAGGAGCGACCAAACCATGGCTGAGATTTGCCTCCAATGGGCACCACAGAGGAAGGAATAAAAAGTTCCATACCCTGAAGTACCACGTCAGCGACAGAATCCGCAACAACGTTGGGATCGTCCGGCGAGAAGCAAACCCCATCAAGGGTAGGATGCAAAGAAAGACCGCATCCCATCCCAATCGGCTGACCTATAGTGCCAAACACGGCGGCAGCCTGCAGAATGCAACCGCGATTTCAGCGTGAGTGGCACCACACTCCGGACAAGACAATGGTCCGAGGAGCCTAAAGGGGCGTCGACGGAAATCTGATATCCGTCCGGGTGAGAGGTCAACAGAAGGTCCAACAGGGAAGGTGCATGATCCTCCACATCTGGAATCCGCGTAGGCGAAGTAACCAGTTGTGTCAGACCATATGCCAAGGCAAAATCATGAACAGATCTCCCTGCATGATCGGTTAAACGTGAACCGAGCCATTCGGCGTGATGGGCGTTAAAGTCGCCGAGGATCACGATCTCTGCGGAGGGGATCTGCTGTAGCAACGAATCTGCAGCCATTTGGACGTGGTCGAAGGGTCGGTCTGTTTCGGCATTACCGCTATGGGACCTATAGAGGCACCCGTAGACGCGAGGATGGTCGTCGCTGTCTACGCGTAGCCAAAGGATGGACAGGTCCGAACCTTCAAGTCTGCCGAGGCGTCGAGAACAGATGTCCTCTCTGACGTAAACGCAAACTCCAGCCCGAGGCACAAAGGAGTGTTCCAGTTTGTACCCCGGGCAGGAGAGATACGAGACATCAGCCAGAGAGGACACCTGCGTCTCGGTCAGAAAGAGCAGAGCCGGCCTCGCCGTCTCGAGATGGTAGTGGACGGCGTTTAGGTTAGAGTGAAGTCCCCTGATATTGCAGAAATTCACGGACAGCGTGGCAGGGGTCGCCTTGGTCTTGTTGCTCCGATTGCCCCGAGCAGTTTTAGTCTTGAGCGGAATATTGCCCCCCCCCCCAGAATACGTGCGGCAGCCTGAGCACCCACGCTCAGAAGTGGAGAAACATGGTCGTGGATGCTCAGCGAGGGATTCTCCAGGGGTAAAAAAAAAATTGAGAGCGGTTTATATATGGATGATTTTGTGTACTCGGTCGATAGCGTGGAGGAGGCCACCCTAACCACCGCCGAGGTTATAAAGCTCATGAAATTGGGTCAATTCGATCTTGTCAAGTGGACTAGTAATTCGCGTCCGGTTTTAGACACAATCCCACTATCACACCGTCTTTCGGCGATAAAGGAATTCGACGATTCTGATACACAAGGTGCTCGGTCTGTGTTGGTCACCAGAGTCCGACGTGTTTAGCCTTAAGGTAAATCCGCCCGTAGAGAAATACACAAAGCGCACAATACTGTCATGCGTTGCTAGATTATGGGACGTCATGGGTTTCATAGCTCCGGTGGTATTATACGCTAAATTTTTGATTAAACAACTTTGTTTATTTGAATGCGACTGGGATGACTCGTCACCTGACATCATTGTTCGGTTGTGGCAGCGTTTTAGAGAGGAACTTCCTTTACTAAGAGAAATTAAAATACCGCGTCATATAAACGTCGATAGAAATAGAGTCATAACGGTCGTTGGGTTTGCAGACGCCAGCGAGAAGGCTTACGGGGGCGTTGTATAATTCCTCGTCCAGAATAATGGTAGAAATTCGATTGGCCTCATTAGTTTTAAGTCGAGAGTCTCCCCCCCGTAAGGTTGTCTCTCTGGCGCGCTTAGAGCTTTGCGCAATATTAGTACACACCAAGCTTATTACCGCAGTTATCAGCGCACGTAGGGATAGAGTTCACATAGAAAGGATATTTGCCTTTTCCGACTCCACCGTCGCCTTATGCTGGGTTCATTCTTCGCCCCACCGTTGGGATACGTTTGTCGCGAACCGAGTGGCCAAGATCCAATACGAGTTAGAAACGCGGAACTTTTATCACGTGTCCGGTACGGAAAACCCTGCCGATTGTCTATCCCGTGGACTCACCCCCGATGCAAATAATGGACCACCCGCTTTGGTTCTACGGACCTATTTGGATTCACTTGGATCCTTCGCAATGGCCAATAACCGATTTCGAACCTTAGTCAGTGTCACAACCGCCGGAAGAGAAGAGACACGCTCTAGTGGCGAACGTTGCGAGCGAGGTTTCTCCAATCATTGCTTTGGCGAACCGCTTGTCCTCTTGGTTGAAATTATTGCGTTGCGTAATTTACGTTTGTCGATTCGCGAATTTTTTACTGCGACGTTCGTATGTCTTAGCGTCCGATTACAACTATGCCGAGTCGCTAGTATTGCGTGAACTTCAACGTGCGCATTTCTCTGAAGAAATTACAAGATTACAATCGAATAGAGCTTGTAGTCGCGCCTTTCAACGCCTTAAGCCATTTTTACAGGATGGGATTGTAAGGGTAGGTGGACGATTGTCCAACTCGCAGTTGAGTTTCGACCAACGGCACCCTATAGTTTTACCGCGTAAAGACCATATCATGAATTTATTAGTGGATTACCATCACAAATTGAATTCGCAGGCTGGCCCCGACTTGCTAAAGTCGATCTTGCGTCAGAATTATTGGATTCTTTCTGCACGTAGTTTAATACGCAATCGGGTGCACAGATGTATAGCTTGCTTTCGGGCACGCCCCAAGCCGTCATTTCCGGAAATGGCGGAACTTAGATCTTGTAGAGTAATACAATCGGTAAAGCCCTTTACGCACACCGGGTCTGATTTCGCTGGTCCGTTTAAGGTCACGCTCACTCGCGGGCGTGGTATAAGATCCACAAAGGCTTACGTCTGCATTTTCGTATGTCTAACTACTCGAGCGGTGCATATAGAACTTGTTGGTGATCTAAGCACAGCAGGCTATATGGGTGCATTTAAAATATTTCTTTCCCACCGTGGCCCTGCAAGTAAATTATATTCGGATAACGGTACGAACTACGTTGGTGCAAAACGTATTTTATCAGAACTACATGAGCTCTTAGCTAGCAAGTATTATAATTCGGAGTTCGCTCACATTCTAGCCGAGAACCGCATTGAGTGGTCTCTGAACGTCCCAGCCGCGAGTCATTTTGGGGGCAATTGGGAGACTAATATTAAAAGTCTAAAGAGTCACTTATAACGAGTAATAGGAGATCAAATTTTGTCCTTCGAAGAGCTAAGTACGGTGCTCGCTCAAATTGAATGCGTAATGAATAGCCGCCCACTTTGTCGTACGTTGTCTAGTGACCCCTCGGAACCACTGGCTCTAACTCCAGCACATTTTTTGAATTTAACGCCTTTAAAGTATTTGCCCGCCGTAGATATGGATGAGAACAGACTTAGCATTTCCGCACGCCACAAATTATTAGAGCGGTTAGTGCAATCGTTTTGGAAACGATGGAGGATGGAATACTTGCATACTTTGCAGTCTCGGCAAAAATGGAACACAGCAACTGAGCCTTTAGCTGTAGGAACTGTAGTTGTGCTCACCAAAGAGAATACGCCGCCTCTCCATTGGCCGTTAGGAATTGTCGAAGAGGTCTTTCCTGGTTCCGACGGAGTAATTAGGGTAGCTCGCGTTAAGACCACGGTTGGGTCTTACATGCGTCCTGTTGTCCGTTTGTGCCCCTTGCCTCTTCCATAATTTAAATTAGCTTTCTAGATTAGAAATTGTAGTTGAATTTAGGTAATATTAGCGTTAGTTAGTTATTTTGTTACTTTGATCTTAGCTGTAGTTGGTTTAGTTATTTTTTGAAGGAAATCCCTCAAGGGCGGGGAGAAAGTTGCGCGGAAAACCATTCGTATTTATTTATTTGACGGTTAGGCTTGCCAAAGCGTTTATCCCTTTCCAAACGATATCATTCATACACTCGTATCGACACATCGGGGTGGTGGGGTGGGAGGGGAAATAAGATGATTCTAGAATATTACGCAATCATCGCAACCGAAGGAATAAAAAGGCACGTGCGGCCGACACGCGCCCTCTTCACGCCGCGCTCGTCGTTGGAACCACACCGCCTAGGATAATAGTGTCCTAAAGAGCTCTTCCCGCCGCGCTCGTCGTTGGAAACACACCGCCTAGGATAATAGTGACCCTATGTCCTAAAGAGCTCTTCGCCCACGCGCACCGTTAGTATAACTACTAAGCCTGAAGCAGTCGAGCTCCAGGAAACCCGCCTCACCTCGTGTGAGGTATAGTCGCGCACCGCCTCTCTCAGAGAACCCAGAGTATCTTCCAGAAGTCGCAGCTATGGTGCCCAAGCAGCATAGAAGAAAAACACCCCGGGGAGTGAACATTCCTTACTAGTTACTGCTTGATATAATTGTGTCCGCTCCAATTTATTTTCTCCTAATCAAGCAGGATTCCTTTCATAGATTTGGCAAATAATAGTTCGTTTTGGGGAAAAGCGAGTGCATTGTACCGCGTTCTATAGTCGTCATTTATGTAAGCGTAGAAGCATTAAGCAGATACAGTCCACTTTGGTTAATATCTCGCATAATACGAGTAGGTTTAAGGCTCGACCGGGGAATTGGACTTCGGTAGCCTTAGGCTCGTCGCTCCAACAGTTTGTATGTTATGTTACTCGATATCTGCGTCAATTGTGAACCGATTGTAGTGCTCCGTTTTAGTGAGTAAGTTATTCTACAGGGCATTTAGAATAAAACTTGTATCTCTAAACGTGTAAAAATAAATGAGGACATTTTCAATGTAATTTTTTAGACTACATTGGATCTTTTGATATTTCTCTAACTACTCATAAGGACCAAAATTTAGAATTTTAGTAAGAAGTTAAAGCCAACTTAAAAGATCCAACAAAATTCAAATAGCTAACGCATAATAAACCTTCAAAAAAAGAGCCTTTTTAAAAGGCCCGCAACGCGTTTGTAATTAATTTTCCTGGTGTTGTTCATGGGCGGCGGTAATGACTTACCATCAGGTGAGCCTTATGCTCGTTTGCCTCGTTTCCTATAAAAAATAGCTTCAGAAGTCGGAGGTTTTAGTACTTCTATACACTAACCTAATTATGAGTGACTTTGGAATCCCTCATATAACGAGTAGTGAAGAACCATGTATAGAAACGCGTACACTAGATAAATTTCAAAAATAAAATGTATGTATAGTGAGTTTCATTTGTTTGGTAAAGCGGAAGCAATTAGGGATTTCGATAATATATCTAAAGTGATTGAATAAAATTCTATTTTGGTTTTCAATTTGAAACATATGGGTTTGCAATTGCCTCGGATGCTTTGAAATGAAAGCTCAACAAAAGAGACTAATTGAAACGCGAAACGGTCGTGGATTCCAATCATCGCAACCAATCGTACGAGTAACTGTCGTGAAAAGTTAATTTAAAACTTTTGTTTAAAACATTCATATGTTTTACTATGTGGATTGAACTGCACATTACATTTATCTATACCTGTTTTTTAAGATTCCTCCATCTTATACCTCAGGGACGACAACGCATCTGCATTTTGATTCTTAATCGTGGGCACATGTAGATGTCTATATACCACTGCAACCACTTTCCATGGGGAACGCTGTTTGTTCGTTTGTCGCTCTTATTCCATATAAGAACTTCAAACAAGTAGATACGGTAAGAATTGACCATTGCTCTTACAATAATTAATCTCCTCCACACCGAATTTCTTACACAGTGGCCACTCTGAACAGAGACTAGCCTTTACAGCGCAGGGAAGGATTAAAGCTCCGGAGTGAGTCTGTTCCTCAATCTCATTGTTTAATGTGACGGTACTCCGACATTGGTGAACGTAGATAGATCAGGTGCAGGATTCACGGTTACACGTGATTGCCGAGGCGATTTCTCGATATCTAATTAGTTTATTGGGGCCCCGCTGTTTCTGTGGGCGGTTATAGAGTTTTTTTTATAATTTTTTTTAATATTATAAAAACAGTGTTTTTTCAATAACTTATTTTTGCCCGACCCGAGTAGAAACCCTGGACCACATGATCAGTAGTTGCGCGTACTACCACTAGACCAACGAGGTAGTCACACATTGCTCCAAAAAAAATGTCGGAAAAGTCGGAATGAATGACAAGATTTTGTTTTGCAATGAAAAAACGATACTTTAGCATTAAAAATAAACATTAAAAATTAACAAATTGGTTTATATTACCGTCGATGCTATAACTGCAAAAATGTATATTTGTGATCACAATAAAATATTTTTTTAATATAATATAACTATATATTAACAATTTTCGGATTTTTCCCACATTTGTTTTGTGAGACCTTGCAACTTGCATTTCAATACTCTAGGCTAGGTCAACGGAAAGTAACCCAACGGTCATGATTAGTGATTTTGCGAGTACCTAAACATGTGACTTATATGGCCATAAAGTTTGATTGTACTAACTTAGATTCATTTCTGTCGTCGATCATAGGTATTACATATATGTTAGCTACATATATAAACAAGTTCAACTAAGTCCTAGACTGTGGGCATACGAAGTACAAATTTTTTTGCAAATCGATTAAAGTACGTACTTACAAAATAACTGTAAAAATGCGAATGCAAAATAAACAAAACAGTAGTGGATACAGAATTTGAAAAAGAAATATAAGTAAAAAGTTGAAATAAAATAATAATGTAAGAAAATCTATTACCGCATATCGTACCCTGGGTGTCGTAAGAGGCGACGCGACGCAGGGAAACTGAAACACGAGATTTGCAGCCGCATCTTCTTGATTGCAATTCAAAATATAAAAAAAATCCGGTTACCAATCCGCCTGCCAAACGTGGCTACTGTGGAAAAATTAATATAATGCGATTTATGGAGGGGGCCTATGTTCAACAGTGGACTTTAATAATAATGGCAAACCTTTTCTGTAGAAATTGTTTAGGAATATCAGCAATTATATAAGATAAAGATTCTTTAAATACCGTTTTTTTTTTCCAAAAATTATTCGTAGGATAAAATAAAACATAAACAAAATGATAACTGCAGTTGATGAATAAAATAGATTGTTTCTTTTATTTGACTATTGAAAAATAAGCTTTTTTATTTAGTTCCAGCGAGCCTCCTCTATAGAGGAAACTCACTCCTTCAAGCAACCTCTCAGGGTTGGACTCCCTCAGGGCTCCGTCATCTCCCCGGTTCTCTTCACGCTCTACACGAGTAACATCCGCTCTTTGCAGAGGGCACGGCACTACGCCGCCCATGTCAGTAAGAAATGTCTTACAACGATGCTCCATAGAGACATCAATCGCTTAGGCGAATGGTTTTGCTCAAGGAGAATCGAAGTGAACCCTGAAAAAAGTATAACAATATACATTCAAATGAAACCCTCCCTCAATTGTCGAAACCTAAATCCGAAAAATTCTCTTGGCACGATCACCCTATACGGCTGTCAGATTCCGTAGCAACCAACCGCCAAATACCTAGGGGTCACAATCTTCCACCCAATGGTCTTCATAAAATACATCGCAGCGTCCATAATCGTGTCAAATTCGTCACTAGTCGCCTCCACTCGCTAGTTAACAGTAAGAGCAAACTGTCCCTAAGACACAAGTTCCATCTTTACAAAGCCTAAGACCTATCATATCCTATGCAAACGTACCCTTTGCACATGCTGCTTATAAACATTTATACGACCTTCAAGTCATCCAAAATAGATTCATTCGCGTCGCCATTGAAGATTGGTGGTACCAGGGAAACTCGGACTTGCACAAAGATTGTTAACTTCCGACGATCTTCGAATACTTCAAGGAAATGTCTCAGTGTTACTTTGATACAACCCAACCCGCTAATGGTAAACGCAGCAACCTCTGCTCTAACTCCAAACGTTAAGCCTCCGGAGGCCCTGTGACGTTTTAGTTGAAACCCCAGTTCTGCTAGATTCTGACGACATGAATGTCGCCGGCCCGTCACACATAGACACTACACATTCACCTAGTTCCACAAACACTGTTAGGACAACGAATGAGACAGAGAGATTCTGCAGACGGGCGCGCCGCACACCCGTCTAGACCGCGTACACACTGTACACCCGCGTTCCTGTGTGGTTCTCACCACCCAGAACATAGAACGACACGAGCACCCAGAACATAGCCATCAGAGCCGGGGCCCGAGTGCCGCCACACCCTGTTCGGACGGCCGTTAGATAACTCACCAACGTGCACTGTACACTGTCATAGGAGTTATCATTACGCAAGTAACGATGCTTAATGATTTAAATTCACCTTTTTACAGCCCTGGCCTTGGGTCCTGAGAGTGTAAAGCTGTAATTGCCAAAAGACTAACAGCATTAACATAATCAGAAACCAGATTCTTATATAATTCGAAAAAGATTTTTATATTGAATTTCATCCAAAACTTAGTTTACATTAAAATATAGTAGCGAAATTTCGATGTTTTGTAATAAAGTCGTAAAAAGAGTCTTTGCGGGTGCTTGCATGGCTAAAGTTTACTAAACCATAAAAGGTACATCTCTCTCAAAATTTTATGAATTATATTGATTTCTTTGTGAAGCTATTTAGACCGATGAAATAACGCAACGTTGTTCGTTCCTAAGTAAAATCATTCAAAGCCTTTCTATTGAGTGCAATGTTCTGACCGGAATGAAACTGGAAAAGTCATTCTGCGGATTCCATTGATAATAACGAATCTGCTGTCAATTTAAGTGACTACAGTCTTTGTAAAACTATCTTTTTCCGTGACCACTAAAAGTTACGTTACAGTTTACGTATAAAGCGCAGGTTCTTTTATTCAATCTTACAGAAATCAATTTGAGCGCTGAGTGCTTTACATATGGATACGAGGGTGGATTGAAAAGTACTCGGCCTAACCAAGAAAATAAACACATACTAAATCAGTTATATTTTTATTTTTCTACATAATCACCATCAAGTTCAATACACTTTTGCCACCTCCCCCTTCCAAGCATTTAGACCGTTGAAAAAAAATGATTCTTCCTTAGAGTCAAAATATGCGTCTACAGCTGCTTTGACCTCGTCGTTTGTCGAAAATCTTTGACCTCCCAAGTGCTTTTTTAGGTTAGGGAACAGAAAGAAGTCTGATGGTGCCAGATCAGGTGAATACGGCGGATGCGGTAACAGTTCAAAGCCACAGTTGTGAATTTCAGCCATTGACTGTACTGACGTGTGAATACGGGCGTTATCTTGATGGAACAGGACTTTTCTTCTGAGCATTCCTCGACGTTTTTCTTTTATTTCCTCTCGTAAACGACGTAGTAAGGTGCAGTAGTAATCAGAGTTTATAGTCTGACCCCTTTCAAGATAATCAATCATAATCACACCTTTCGAGTCCCAGAATACTGAAGCCATCACCTTATTTGCCGACAAAATCGACTTAGCCTTTTTAGGGGGTGGTGAACCAGGTCTTCTCCACTGTTTTGATTGTTGTTTTGTTTCCGGTGTATAGTAATGATCCATGTTTCGTCCATAGTAACAAAACGATTCAAAAAATCATCTGCATCGGCTTCAAATAACTCCAAACAGTCGCGTGAAATAGTCAATCGCGTCCTTTTTTTGTTCAACTGAAAGCAGTCGCGGAACCCACCTCGCAGACACCTTGTGGAAACCCAACTCGTTGACAATGATGTTTTGAGTTCGTTCATAAGAGATGCCTATAATCTCGGCTATCTCTCTAATTTTTAATCTGCGGTCTCCCATTATTAAATCAAGTACTTTTTTAATATTTTCGTCAGTAGTTGACGTCGAAGGCCTTCCAGAGCGGGGTTCATCTTTCACACTCTCTCTACCACGCTTAAATTCTGCTATCCATTTTTTGACGGATGAATATGACAGAACACAATCGCCTAATGTACTGACCATGTCATCATGGATGGCTTTTGATGATAGCCCCTTCTTATGGAGGTACTTCATGACGGCACGCTGCTCGATTTGCTCCATTCGCGGAAATTATGTCCGATTACTTTGTTAATAAATTTATAAAATCACAACTAATTATCGCACACGTTTCGAACTTCACACAATGAACTAGTTTGAACTAAACTAAATAATGTGGGTAGATTTGATTTTTAGAATTGAATGGATCTGTGTTATGCCGAGTACTTTTCAATCCACCCTCGTAGCTATATGTAGCACTTTGATTTTATGCAGTACATTTTATAAGTCTATGACCTATATAAGAAATCTAAATCACACCACTTGAAAAGTTCCCACTCGAGCGGTGCCTGGGAGGCTCGCTAGTACTAAATTAAAAAGCTGATTTTTCAATAGTAAAATAAAAGTAACAATCTATTTTATTCATTAAACTGCAGTTAGCACTTTGTTTATATTTTATTTTATCCCACGAATAATCTTTATCTGGGGACAAAAAACGGTATTTAAAGAAACTTTATCTATTTTTTTTATTTTTTTTATTTTATAGGATAGGGTGACAAACGAGCACACAGTCCACCTGATTGTAAGTGGTTGCTGTCGCCCATAAACATCTACATCTTTCCTCAATTACGAATCAAAATGCAGATGCGTTGTCACCCGTGAGGACTAAGATGGATTGCCTCGTTTCCAGTAAAAAGGGTCTCCGGTTCTCTACACTCACCATACGTAACACAGCAGCATTAAGCTACTATTTGACGCTGGTATTCTGTGAGAGCGTGGTCCTTCCCCGGTCGAGCCGACCCGTTCGTGCTACAACTATACTACTAATATAACTGCAGCATGGCTCTACCACGTATAAAATAATAATCTATAAATCTATAATAATCTTAAGTAATTGCTGTTATTCCTAAACAAATTCTACAGAAAAAGTTTGTTAATACAGCTTGCCATTTATCCTATTGTTACGTGCCTAAGTTGACGTCATAAACCTGGCACTAGCGCCATCTAGTGTCGGGGACGAGAGCGAGGGGAGCTTTCCAGAAAATGACATCACTAATCTTTCAACCGACAGCGCCATCTAGTATCGAAACGAAGAACTAAGCTTCTAGAAGCCCGACACTCGAACTTTCGACGCCTTGTCGATTGGCGCGCGTATTTACTTGACTATTCTGGATGTTTCGGTGATAATGTGTATTTAAAGGCGCTGCAAGATGCGACCGAGGAAGTATTGAATTTGGCGAGACAAGCGAAGCTTCGGAGCGAAATAAAGTAAATCAGTGTGATTCATTATTAGTGTCTTTTAAGTTTGAATTAGTGTAAAGTAAATTAAAGTGTTAATTTTGGTAATTCAATCGGCAGTTTTTATTGTCATGAACCTCAAGCTCGTAACACTATTAAAGTCCACTGTTGAACAAAGGCGTCCACCATAAATCGCATCATATTAATGTTTCCATAGTAGCCACGTTTGGCAGGCGGGTTGGCAACCGGATTTTTTTATGTTTTCACATCTCGTGTTTCAGTTTCCCTCCGTCGCCTCTTACGATACCCACGGGACGATATGGGGTAGTAGCTTTTCTTACCTTATTATTTTCTTTCAACTTTTTACTTATATTAATTTTTCAAACTCTGTATCCACTAATGTTTTGTTTATTTTGGATTCGCATTTCCTACAGGTATTTTATAAAAACATACATTAATTGATTTGCAAAAAAATATTTACTTCGTACACCCACAGACTAGGACATAGTTGAACTTGTTTATATATGTAGCTAACATCTATGTAATACCTATGATCCATGAAATAAATGATTCTCACTCTTACATTGCCACTGCAACACTAGTGAAAGTAAGTTCAAAATTCAAGATAATAAATAAATAAATAAGTGTAAGTGCTACACTTTGGTATATATCTGTCTGTCAAGACCCTTCTCAGGAACGGTTAGAGTTATTAAATTGTAATTGTTATCACATACCAAGGTTATTTGAGTTGTATAAACTTTGTGCTTCTAAGTTAATAGAATTAAACGGTATGGCCAAACAAGTCACATGTTTAGATACTCGCAAACTCACTCATCATGACCGTTGGGTTACTTCCTAGAATACCTATACCTAGAATATTGAAATGCAAGAAGCAAGGTCTCACATAACAAATATAGGAAAAATCCGAAAAATCGTTAATTTGTAGTAAAAGATATTTTTTATGATCACATACTTACATTTTTGCAGTTATGTCATCGTACGTAATATATACTGATTTTTACGTGATAGTTTTCAATGCAAAGTAAACTTTGTCCTTTATTTTGACTTACCTTTCTTTAGAGCAATGTGTGACTACCTCTTTGGTCTAGTGGTAGTAAGCGCGGCTCCTGATAATGTGGTCCATTATTTAAGCCTGGGTCGGGCCAAAATAATTTATTGAATTAGATGTCGAGAAATTGTCGCCTCGGCAATCACGTGTAACCGGGAATCCTGCACCTGATCTATCTAAGATCACCAATGTAAAACGAGTCTCCGAATTACTACACTTACATTACAAAACACTCTAGCATTGAGATACAATCGAGCCGACCCATTTGTGCTACAACCATAAAATTACAGCATGGGTCTCCACGTCTGCGAGTCCTGCTGGTATTAATCAAAAATCTTGAAAAATAAGCATAGATAAATATAATGTATAGTTCAATACAAATAGTAAAACATATGAATGTTTTAAACAAAACTTTCAAATTAACTTTTCACGACAGTTACGTACGATTGGTTGCGATGATTGGAATCCACGACCGTAGCGCGTTTCAATTAGTCTCTTTTGTTGAGCTTTCATTTCAAAGCATACGAGGCGAGGGCACACCCATAAGTTGCAAATTGAAAACCAAAATGGAATTTTATTCAATCGCTTTAGATATATTATCGAAATCCCTAATTGCTTCCACTTTACCAAACAAATGAAACTTACTACACAGAGAACTTATTTTTGAAATTTGTATAGTGTACATGCTTCTTGTCAGTGATGACTTTATGTATGAGGGATTTCAAAGTCATTCAGAAGACAGTTAGTGTATAGAAGTATTAAAACCTCCGACTTCTGAAGCTATTATGCGGTAAGTATTTCAAATTCATCTTCAAATTTTTGTTATTACTTTAATTTTTATTAAAATTCTAAATTTTGATCCTTGTGAGTAGTGAGAGAAATATCAAAAGCTCCAATGTAGTCTAAAAAATTACATTGGAAATTTTGTTACTTATTTTTTCACACTTAGGGATACAAGTTTTACCCCAAATGTCCTTTTTTTATAATCTATTCATTAAAAAGGAGTCGGTACAATCGGTTTACAATTAACGCATATATCAAGTAAGAAACAAAAAAGAACATAAGTTTGAATTTAGATCCTCTTTTTTTGAAGTTGGCATATAATACACATTAGGTTGTAAAAATGAAGAATTTATAATTGTATTTGAAATTAGCAGTTGTTCTGGTTTTATAAAATTCTTTTTTATTTAGTTAATAAATCCAGCCAGACTACGTTCTCGTATATTCGTAATAAACCGTATTAACAAAGCTTAGAGTTCCATTTTCCATTTTCCAGAAAATATTTTAAACGTGTAATTTTCCCTCTTGTCTTTTATTTACCATTATCAATCATCACATCGACATCATATTATTTATCACATCTCAAATGTAGGGTGCACAGCTACACGCCATCACCAATCTCTTTCTGATTTAATTGCCAATACTCACCATGCTAGCCAGATGAATCGGTAAACATAGAGCTGAGATTCACCTATTGGTAAAGTTTCTCCCCATCAATGACCTGTTGACCGAACAGCAGCTTTTAACAAGTCTGGATATGGTTGATATTTGAAGAAATAGTTGGTATGTTTCTTCTTACTATTATTCTAACCTAAGCTTCTTTAATATATTAATGAATACCCTTAATAATAGTGGCATTATATATATTATGTTATATATATTATAAAGTAAAAAAAATCGAGTAGTTGGACACATAAAAGATCATTATCCTTTTGGAATTAATATCGTACCTTAAACGGCTACTGTTGTTGAAATTACTGTATACACAATTTACATATTACTTATAGCAAGCGCGCCGGTCAAGAATTAATTAAATTGTATTATAATACGATTCGTTAACGAATGAACATTCCATAATGAATGTAATTAGGACTTCCATGTTTTTGTTAACAGAAAAACGTTGCCAACAGCAGACGACGTGTTCTGCTTACAAAATTAACATAAAAGCGAGATATAAAAACTCGGATTTTAATTTTCTTTAATGTTCCATCTCTATTATAAAATATTTTAATTCATATTTCAATCGATTTTGTATGTATATCTACGAAATACTCTTATATAATTTTAAAATAACGTGTAATTATAATATAAAATGACTTCGATTAGCACAATTGTTAGAAACGATATTGGCTAAATTATAATCAATAAACAGCAACTATTCAATTATCATTTGTCTGTGATCACTAAGGTAAAAACTGGCAGTGATCACCGAATCAAAATCAAACTTAAGGGATCCTGTCTTATGAAGTCAAGCAAGATCAGCTCCAACTGCTCCAGAATCTCTATGACTTTCAATTCGAGCTATAAAATCGTTTTCAGTGCCCTAAAGATCGCTATATGATGAACAATATCAATGATAAGTTCATGAAGAAAACTCAGGAAACTATCCATGCTATCAGAGCGAAATATTGATAGAGCCATTAGCAACAAAACCAAAAAACTCTCCGATCGCACTCAGTCTACTGGCTTCTGGGTGAAAAATGAAACATAATTAGTAGAACCGGCCGTTATTTTGCGGAAATCCATTATATTAAAATTGGTACGAATTACTTTGTTAATTATATGCGCTCTAATAGCCGTGAAGTATAAAGTGAAGTGAAGTGGCTGACACCACAGCCACCACACAGTCCACTCCACCTGAGAATGCCTCGTATACAGACGAAACACATGTTGTATTATCGTCGATGGTGTGTCTTTCCTAGATTAGTAGTGTTGGGAGTAGTAGTGAGTTACAATCCCTGTCACCACTAATCAGTGGTGACAGGGATAGTAAAGCAATTGATGAAGAGCGGGAGGCCTCTTCAACGCAAGTAGGACCGAGCAAACTACAACACACGTCCAATTCATGGTCATGGACATTACTTTATTAGAAGGGTTTAAGGTTATGAGAAAGCTCGCCATGATGCTCTATGATGCCCTAATATTAGAGTACTTCACAGTATGTACCTACCCATGATTTTTCCCCAGATGTTTACCATTACTACCAAATACGGGGTAAATAGCAACTAAAACTGCAATGCAAAATTTCATTGCTGCTGGCAGTATAGTCTTTAGTATCAAAACTCGGGTTGTTTGCCCTATTGTGAAATGTTAAGATCAGCATTTATTCCAAAAGCGACGTAGGCTCTAATTAAAAGTGTGTATCTAGTTCGTAAAAGACTTGAATGGCATTCAGTCCTTGCCATCAGAAGTTATAACACATCTGCATTTTACCACAGCATTCAGGTACCATCAGGTGGATTTAGTGTTTTTGTAATCCTAACTTCTATAAAAACAATATACAAATAAAGGTATCTGGAAATAAACTGCCCTATACGTATATAATATACGGATAATAGGTATACGAATATGCCTCAAGATATTTAATATTCTGGATTTTAATAGGAAACGAATGAATGATGCTCAGTCACACGTGTTACAACGTGAATTTCTTTATATTTATTTCTATCTATATTTACGTACATAAATTAAGTTATTGCGTCTATATGTATGTAAGTAACTGTTTTGTATTAATCTGAGAGGGCTATTCAGCATTCCAAAATGACTTTAATAACCACTTTTAACATTTTCGTCTTTCTGTCTTTCTCTGTTTAAGCTAATCTTAGAAACAGCTAAACAGATTGTAAGGAAACCTCACACACAGATAGAAAACAATGCTAGAAGTGATTAAAGCTATCTTGAATATGTAAAAAAACGAAAAGTGGATTAATTAAATGAATTTTAATTATCTTAAATCTTAACAACACCACATTAATAGATCCTATTCAAGCGAAGCCAGGACTGGTGGCCTGTTTATACATACAAATAAAGTTGAAGCATACAGACAGACACAATAGAAAAATAATTGCCTTTTATTGAGCTCAGAGGAGTGATTGCATGCCGTTAACTAATGAATAAACATTTCTGAAATATTTGTCTGTCTATATGTCTGCATTAATATTTGAAATGGCTGCACTGATTGTGATGAAACTTTACGAACAGATAGAGACCACTGCCATTAAGATGTCTTGCTTATCTTAAAAATAAATAATGACTTAAATGACATATACCACCCAGGCGAAGCCGGGGCGGGTCGATAGTAGTAAATAATATGTATAGCAAAGTAAGAGATAAAATACGCGTATAATAACTTTCGACGTAACCTATTTGGAAAGATTACTATCAAGTGACGGTAATTTCATGATTAATACATTTAATTTGCAATCCTTCCACGTTGTGTCTAGAATATTAAATAGTTTTAACATTTAATTTTATTAAATCTTCAAAATTAATACAATCGTTTCTTAAATCTGTGGTTTAAGAGAATTTTTAAGCTGTAAATTTCATTCAAAAAGCGTTTTACCCTCACGTAAACATAGTCTATTTGTCATAATTTTTTTATTTTATTTTTTAGAATTCTTGTCTATTTGTCATAATTTTTTTATTTTATTTTTTAGAATAGGTCTGTACGTTTTTACTTTAAAACATTGCGTACAATATAAATTATTAGCATCTAAATATCTATATTTTTTGAATTACAATAAACTGTAATACTAAAAAAACAAATACATACAGACCCAGATTTAGGATTACTGAATTGAATGAGCCAAAGTTATATCATCGTAAAGGTTTAGTGGAGTGAAAATGTTATCGCCCGAAACAAAATTTCAAAAAGGAAATGTAAACAATTGCCTACAAGATTTGCAACTCTCTATATCGCACGATAGGGCGATAAGGACGAGGACGAGGAGCGAATGGTATGAAACAGGCAGTCAATTTTGAAAATAAAATGAAATATGAAAATAAAAAGAGAAGAAATATGTGTGCTTCAGTGAGTTGAGTCAAGATGTTGAGCATCGTTCCGTCACTTGCACTATACGTGTTGTAATGTGTATCTTTATTTGTTGGTCTTTGGTCTAAAATGGAATATCGCCAAAAATGCACTATTATTATTAACAGCCCTTCACTTTTCAAGTCCGTTACTGAACACTTCCCTAATAAACACAACAAAGCACGGTCTTGAGCAACCTGCATCCATCGATTTCAAAATTATATAGTACATATTATGAAACAGGCGTTTTATAATTGTAGTGTTAAAATTCTTTTATATTCTTTTTTCTCTTTCATATATTTTCACTGCCGTTATTTTAAACAAACATCACATAAATGTCTTATTTGAAGCAATACTTTAAACTACCAAATATTCACTTTCACCAAGTAAGCTTTTTGTCACATATTCTTTTAGCGTTATACCGTCACTTCTGGTAACCGCTTGATTATTTGCATTCAAATAGCTTCCATAAATACTTTTTCCAAATGCCATCATTCATTTCGCTTTTGTTGAGTGTTTGTCTTTTATATTTCAACAGAAATATTTTTCAGTATAAGATACTAGTAATATGAAATGTTTTAAAAATTCTATCTCAAGTCATATTCAAGTATTACAAAATTCCAACAATTTTATGCTTCCAAAAATGTGTGATGTCAGCCCAAGTAAATAAAATTTTATAAACCAATTGATGCAAAAACAACTAACAAAATGCTTAATGAAATGGTAATTTATTTACATGTTTTACCTAAACCACGAGGATATTATCGATAATATCAATTTACATTACAACCTCTATATTACTATATATTACACGGTTACTATATATAGTGAGCCGTGGTAGCTCAGATGGTTAACGCTCGCTGTAAATATAACAGAAATTGTTAATTGCAATTTTAAGTGCTGATTTACCACATGCTCGGCGGTGAAGGAAAACATCGTGAGGAAACCTGCATGTCTAAGGAATAAGGGAAAAAATATTTCGAAGATATGTGAAGTTCGCCAACACGCGTTGGGGCAGCGCGGCGGACACTTCCTTGCCGTAAAACCCCCTCAGAAATGAGGGGAGGCCTGTGCCCAGCAGTGAGACGTATATAGGCTGTAGCATTACTTTTTTACTTTACAAGATTACTGCTGTCATGATTTTGAGTATTATAGTTAAGAAACTAAGAAATAATTAAGATAACCATGTATACTTTAAATTTAAGTATTGTGATGAACATAATTTTTGCGAAAATAACTAATTATAATTTTCATGAAAATTGTTTATTTTTTTATTACAAAACTCTTTTATTAGTTCTATTTAGTTGATGTGGTTTCTTAATTCTGTTTGGCGGCGCCACTGTTCATTACTAGAAGGGGAGAGGGGAAAAGCAAGACGGTACGGCAGCAAATGGAATTAATTGGTAATGGAGCTGGAAAGTTCAGAAGACCACTAAAGTTAAATACTATTTATAAGTTATTCTGTTATTAAAAAAGTTACGATTCATCTTTTGAGTCGTCGATTATTATAGAAAGATTATAAAATCACAGAATTGACAAGAACCCAGAAGTTAAAATTATGTGAGTACGTATTATTCATCACTTGAATGTGTATATTGGGGAAAAGTTATAATTAAAATGAATAAAGGTCAACTTTTGAATATCTATTTGCTATGAATATTATTGTTAAAAGTGAAAGCTTAACATAATATACGGCGCCGTATTATGAACGTATCACGATCTACCTATCTTTATTTTTTTAATTCTTTAAGTTGGTAAGAATTACCTTGCGCACATCCACTCAATAAAATAAAATTATGTGTGTTATCTAATTTAAAGAGCACCTCCCACCCTCCCTCAATTGGGTGCACTAATCCTGTCACCACTAATCCCTGCACCACTAGTCCCAACACCACAATTGAAAAGACAAACCATTAACGATAATACGACACTTGTTTCGCCTCACTAGGCATCATCAGGTGATGTAGACTCTACGGTGGCTAACCTCTAAGTGAGCGGCGAGCCAAAATATCTGCTATTTATTCAATTGTCTGACGCAACCACTAGCCACTAAAGTAGGGAGCGACCGCGTCATGCGATAAAGCATGCAACCAATTACCACCTGATATACGCAGACGCTTGCTGTAAAAATAATAAACAACAAACCGCCGCGAAACGTCTGCCTACCCTCCAGCCATGCAACCAATTGATGATCACCGCGAGGGTGATGAACGACCATATTACGAGGCTGTATTTTATTAGAGAGCGGGCTTAAAAATGTTTAATACGAGTAGACGTGACTTAGAAAAATTTGTTTGTTCATTTAGCAGTGCAGCGTTACCATTATTATTTTTTAAATCTCAAACTGTATATAATCTGTAACTGTAAACCACTACATACATTCGCAGGCCTTTATTACAAATATGTAAAAGTTTAAAGGAGTGGTCTTTGAGTAGGTTGTGTCCAGTGTCCAAGAGATGTTTAGCAAAATGGGATTTATCAGAATTGCAATTTCTGTACGCGGCTAAATACTCTTTATAACGTGTCCCGAAGTTGCTAGCAGTCTGACCCACCCAAACGGTGTGGCATTCGTCACAAAAATGTTTGTTAATATCCGACTTTTGACTATTTATTTTTTGAAAAACCGTTGGAGACTGCAATTTGATAAATTATATCAAGCTCTTTTAAATATTTTTTTACTTAATGGATTAGTGAACAGACATTAGTGTATAAATAAAAAGTGGCTAAAATTTATGTTGCCATGGATGACACGATGACGCGGGGATGAATATGTCGGTATGAGTTAGCTTTTGATAAAATTTGTAAACATTGCAACAAATCTTTTCTTGTTAGGTCAAGGGATTTAAGGGAGCAATCTTGTTCCAATTCCTAAAATAAAATTAAAGGAAAGTAAACAAAATTATCTAAAAGAGCTTAATGTAATTTATCAAATTGCAGTCTCTAACGGTTTTTCAAAAACTCTCATTAAGATTGAATTAAAAAGAAACAGAAAGCATGTCGTATTGTTCGTTATTCTGAGTGGACGCGAGTGTAGGGTGTGTACTCGGTGTAGAGGGATGTACGGCGCGCCCATCTGCGGACGCGCTGCGTCCTATCCTATGTCCTAAGTGTATTTGTGACACTGGGAGAGTGTGTAGTGTTTGTGTGTGACGGGCCGGCGACATTTGGGTCGTCACTTCCGTAACATTTGGAGTCGGAACGTAGTGGCTGCGTTTACTTCTAGCGAGCTTGCATGTGTTTCCGCACATTCAAAGTAGCACTGAGACATTTCCTCGAAATTGTGCAATTATGAATGTAAACTGCCCGAGGATACAGGAGGAAATCCTAAAGATAACGTTTTAAAAAATGGCTCTACCCCAATACTAGGAATATCTTCTCTTATACGTTAACAAATATAAATTACACATGAAAAATATGCAGAATGTCCAATTTTATTTGAAACAATTATTTGTGGGCTGCTGTTTCGATAATATCATACTTATAGTAGATACTACTAACTACTAATAATTTATGAGAGTTTATGTATACAGATTTTAAAGTACTATGAACTAAAATAGCTAAAATTGGTAGATCATACTTTGCGACAACGCTATGTGACTTTAAAATAAAATTCGAAGTGGTAAACTGCCAATAAGCTCTTGAAAATCCAATGTAAATTTCATGATCCTTCAGCATAAACATCTTTGTATCGTCTTCCGTTTTGAAACGACGTCGTTATACTAGTTTGCCGTTTATTCCTATGTGGCTACATTCCGAAAGTCTTTACATGCGATGGGCATAACTTTGTGAAGGAGTGAAACATCAACTCTTCCTTTTTTATAGAAGAGGGGGCAAACGAGCATGCGGCTCACCTGTTGTTAAGTGACTACCGCCGCCCATGATCAACCGCAACACCAGGGGAATTGCAGGTGCATTGCCGGCCCTTTAGAAAGTAGTAAGCTCTTTTCTTGAAGGTCCCCAGGTAGTATCGGTCTGAAAAAATCGCCGGTGGTAAACTATTCCACAGAGAGGTCGTACGCTGAAGAAAACTCCTTTTAAAACGTACAGTGGTGGACCACCAAGATATTGCGCCCTCCTTTCTACAAAGGAGGGTCGCGTTCGTATACGGCTTAGAGATCTCTAGTCAGATCGTTAATCCATTTCCTAAAAGGCGGTGTTTAGTGGGTAAAAGTCTCCACATAACCACGCAGCCGGATGCCTGGTATGCTATGACCATTCACCGCCTCCCTCCCTCGCTTTCCGGAGGGTTGCCCATATTTGCTTCGGGCGCAAAAAAAAACCACCAAGCATCCAGATGGTGTGGATGGTATCGGGACCTTTGCCGTGTAGTGCGTTCATGAAATTTGGCGGCTGGGATTAATCCGAACAATTCCTCAGAGCACTCTCCTTGGTATATGCTAAAGAAAATGCAAAGAGATGCAACGTCTCTTCGCAGCGACAGTGAATCGAGCCGATCGGAAAGCAAGCAAGCAAGTGGAAGGAGCTGGTACTGGGGAGCCCCAGCCCAGAGATGGGAACAGTATTCCATGTGCGGCCGAACCTGCGCCTTGTAAAGTTGCAGGCGGTGTGCTGGCACGAAATACTGTTCCGCTCTGCTGAGCACGCCAAGCATTTTAGAGGCCAATTTAGCCTTCTCTTCCAAGTGACCACGAAACTGAACGTCACTCGTTATGTCGACGCCGAGGATTCCGATACTGGCTGAGGCAACAAGGGGAGTGCCTTGAAACTGAGGAGATACGACAAAAGGGGTTTCTTTTAGCGGTTAACGCGCAAACTTGTGTATTTTGGGGGTTAAACTGGAACTAGATTTAGTCGCTACCAATCCCAAACTCTGTTCAGCAAAGACTCGACTTCAGACACAAGTTTTTCCCGGCACTCGGAGACGTTTTCCCGAGAAATATAGGCTCGGTCGGTGTAAATAGCATCACCAGTGCTGTCATCTGCATAGCAATGAATGTTACGGGTTTGCAACGTATCATTGATATGCAAAAGAAACAGCGTTGGCGATAGCAAGCAGTCTTGTGGAAGACCTGCATTAATAGGCTTGCAATCGGAGCTTGCACCGTCTACAACGACCTTGATGCTCCGATCCGTAAGAAAGCTGGTGATCTATCTAATCGCACAATTTCTCGAGAAGCCCATAGGAAGGGAGCTTCGATAGAATCGCTTTGTGCCAAATCCGATCGAAAGCCTTCGTAATGTCCAAACCCTTGGACTCTACTGCCTCCGCCCATCTATGAGTTAGGTAGACCAGAAGATCACCAGCTGATCGACCACGGCTAAAACCGTATTGGCGATCACTAATCAGCTGGTGATCCTCAAGGTACCTCATCAGCTGGCAATTTACAATGGACTCCATTGTTTTGAAGAACAAGTAGGTGATGGCGATAGGCCGGTAGTTGGACGGGTCTGAGCGGTCGCCTTTTTTAGGGATCGGGTGGACGAAAACCGTCTTCCATGATTGTGGGACTACGCCTAGTGAGTAGTAGTACCGGAAAAGATGCGTTAAAACCCTCCCAACTACACCCTCCGCACACTCTAAGAGACAATCTATGGGGAGGATTATGTTTAAAAGAAATCTTTTAATGAACTGTAATGGATGAATGGTTCGACTAGATCAGGGAAGGACCATGCTCACTACTCTACTGCAATATAAGTTAGCCGATTTCACAAACCTCGTAGTGTTTGTATTTCTAAGACGTGTAGATTTTCTCATGAAGGTTTCTTTGCCAAAGTGCATGTGGTAAATCAGTGCAAATATCAATTGAAAATTTCATTGGTGCCGACGTTGATCGACCCGGGTCTATTGCGTGAAATTTATGGCTCACCCCTGAGCTAACACGGCTAATATTATTTAAAATATTTTGAAATTAAACACAGAGTTTGTGATATAATAATGTAAATCTTCTTTTACCATAAGATTTCTTAACTAATTAACATCAAAAAGGAAATCTCCACCTTTAAACAAAAGCAAAACAGAAAAAAAGCAGTTAGTTGCGCCAAAGAAGCATAGCGTATGATAAAAAATTGGGGGATAATTTGTAACATCAATTTAAATGCAAATAATAAAGCGGCTTTCTAAACTATCTATACTGTCTGGTCCTGACCTAAGTGACAGCACAATTAAATTGGAAGAGTATGCCATAATCGACACGCGTGACAAAAATATTGTTATATATTGTGATATTTTTGGCGACACCCTACAACACTCTTGGGGTATGATATATATTCCTTTGCATCTGTATATATCATCACATATATGTATCACAGTCGCTTGGCCGCGCGCTTACTGTTACTTCACAACGGTATGTAGCTATGATCCAGGACTTTTTTTACACCAGAGTTGCAGAATTTTCCAGGCTTCAATACGCGGACCTGGTTTCAACAAGATGGAGCAACTGCCCATACATGTAACGTCGCTATGCCGGTCGTCCGTCAACTTTTCCCTAATAAAGTGATCTCTCGAAGATGAGATATTCCTTGGCCACCAATGGACTTATTCTTATGAGATTATCTTAAGACTAAAGTGTACGAAACCAACCCGCGGACAATTGACGTTCTGAAAGAAAATATCCAAAGAGAAATGGCAAACATTACAGAGCTTACTTGTCGCGCAGTGATGGATAATTTTAAACGTCGCTTACAGGAGTGCCGCGATCGTAACGGATTACATTTAGATGATTTAATTTTCAAAAAATAATTCCCATTTTATAAGGATTATGACAAAATAAAAACCTTTTTCATAATGTCATTAGTTTTTTTTAAATAATTTTTTTACATTTCAAGGGACTTATGGGCCACCCGGTATTTATTGCTGTGCGGAGGACAGCAGTGGTTATGCTTTATACACGGCCGTGCCAGTATTTCTCGGGAAAACATCGTCGAGAACTGGATCAAACTTGAGTTTGAAGCTTTTGCGTAGAGATGTTGCATATTTTTGCGTATTTTATGGCATCTAGCACGAGAAGTGCTCTGAGAAATTGTTTAGACTAATTCCAGTCACTCAATTTCACCATCGCAGTTCGCGACAAAACTCGCTATGCTATTCATACTATATGGATGATTGGCGGTCCACCACTGTGCGATTTAGAAGTTTTCTTCCTCGCACAACTTCCTTGTAGATTCAACTGCCACCAGCGGTTTTTCCAGCGTGACACAACCTGGTACTTGCAAGAAGAGGGCCTACTCTTTTTCCCCTAGTATTGCAGTTGCTCATGGGCGGCGGTAATCACTTACCATCAGATAAGCGGCATGCTCGTTTGCCGCTTCTCTTAAAAAAAGGCTACAAGAGGGCTCTTCTGCGTTATATTTTATATTTAAAACTTATATAATAATTGCGAAATTGCTTTCGTCGCGTTTTCAGTTCTGAGGACTAAGATGAAATACTTCACATGTTTTTTATATTGGCTAACACAACAGTAATATACTTCCCGTTAATCATAATTGTATTTTAAAATAATAATGTTCTTTTGTGATACGAGTACTTCAAAAATTATAATAATTTATTGCAAATAGTGTAAGTTATCCATATTAAAAGATTAAAAGATCATACTTTGCGACAATGCTGTGTGACTTTAAAACAAAAAAAAATCTCGAAATGGCAAACCGCCATTAGCTCTAGAAAATCCAGGGTAAATTTCGTCCTTCTCCAACATAAAAATCTTTGTATCGTCTTCCGTTTTGAAACGACGCCGTAAAACTAGTTCGCCGTTTAATCCTTTGTGGCTACCATCCCAAAGTTTTTAAATGCGATGGGCAAAACTTTGTAAAGGAGCGACACAGCAACTCTTCCTGTTTCATTCAACACAATGTTGGAAAGCAACTGTTTATTTTTATACTTTATATTAGCGAGTATATTCAAACTGGGCTGTGCTTTTTTTCTCTATTGCACTCAGCTTTACAGGTACAAAAAATCATAATAAAACATCATTCCCCAAGAGTGTTGTAGGGTGTCGCCAAAAATGTCATGATGCATTATAATCTTTTGACACGCATGTTTATTACGGCATACACTTTCTATTTTACTGTGTTGTCACTGATTTCAGGACCAGAGTAAATAATAGTGCGAAGACTTTATACAAATATCCCGCAACGCACGCACACAAGGGTGGTGTTCACCCATAGTAGCAAACAGCCATAATATTTATTTACTTAGTCCGGCTACCATGATAAGCCTGAAATTGCACTTAAATGGACTATTAAATGTTTTTTTTTTCACTTGTTATTTAATTCAACAATACCCTATTTGTAATACGTAACTGTGTAAGTCATTTTATTTTATAAGGTTTGTTATTAATAAATCCAATTATTGTGAGCCAAAAACATATTACAAATTCAATGTCATATTAAATAACGTCTACTCATAGATATGTAATGAACTTAATTTAATAAAACAGCGCTTCTGGCACACGTGTAAGTATACATTTTGCGCTGTCAATGCTTTGCTAAAGTACCTTTGAGCGTGGAAGCTGGAAGCCTTTGTGTCATAAATTCAATTATATGTGTAAAAGGAAAGTGTAAACTGATAAAGTAAACGTTGCAATTTTTTATGTTTAGCTGTATTACTACCATAGAAAAAAGTACCTAGACCCTGCCCTGCCTGCCTGGTCAATTGCAATTATGGTTGGATATCAGATGAACTGCGTGCTTGTTTATCAGTTTGTCACCTTCATTCTTTAAGAAAAAAAATATTTTGTTATTAAATACTATCTTTGACGGCTTAGTTAGTGGCTTAGCAAAGATTTGTGACGCCGAAGGCCGCAATTTTGAGTCCCGTCCAAGCAATAAGTATTTGAATTATTACACAATATGTATATGGCGTATGGTTTTTTGTTCTTGTGAAATTTATATATGTAAACTGCTTTCATCAAATAAGCCAAAATCCACTGTGGGGTAAGCACTTTTAAAATTTTTAAAAAGTTTTAAAAATCAATCTTTACAAGTTACATGAGTTTATACATTTCAAATTAAAACAAAATTAATAAATATTTTTGAATCGGATGTGATTAAAATGATAAAGATGTTATCGTTTTGGTTGATTTCAACCACGTCATTACAATATTTAATATACTAACAGAAATGATCTATGGGTTATATAACATGTACAACATGTAAGACAGTATTATATAACATGTACCTAGAACCTTAACTCGCTATCACAAAGACACTCACTGATTCTAAAGCACCCTTGCTCCACGCAAAGCTCATGTATTAATATTGTAAGTGCTTATTGTCACTAATCGTCAGGCATGTATAAAGACACAGAGATAATCACTATATATGCAGTTCCTAAGACCAACAAGCACCAATTATGGCTATCTTGGGATTTGTGATTCTATGATGGAATAATTTAGTCAACATTTTATTTTATTTTATAAAATTATACTAAATATTTAGTCTACTGGCAATCGATAGTAGATACTATACTAGGTGTTAGAATTTTCGTACTAGTTTCGTACTAGATTTGGTACTATCCTCTTATTTATTTTCGGCGTATAGTTTTGGTATAATTAAAACAAGCTCTGAGGCATCACATCCTCAATCTCAGGATCGAGAACGCATCTTCAATTCCTTTTATTTAGAATAAGTTACAGACGTGCAAAGTGTGCAGAAACCTCTTACAACAAGGGGAATGTTAACTCGTTAGTCACTCTAGTTTAGGAAACAGTAAATACTTCATAACATCTATTCGAGAAATTGTCCGTGTAGTGGCGGCGTAAGACAATCCATAGCGCAATTAAAAAAAAATTGATTCATATAATATAAGGACGTCAAACAATTCATTCCCCTCGAGTAAAGCGCTTAAAACTTTAATGAAAACATGGAATAAAAATTTTGAATGCAACGCAATAAATTTCGTAAAATTAGATTTATTGAAATTATAAGAGAATTAAAATAGAATTCGTGAAAGTCAAATATGTATACACTTGTGTTAGTATTTTTCCATAAGCATATATTTGAGTAACTGAACTCATTATTCTCGGGGAGCAATAATTTTAAGGAGGCATGAATTATGTTTAAATTGCAAGAGAAAGTTCGAAATTGAGTGACGGTTATCCTCGAGAGAAATTAGGAGTTACGATACTTTTAATTTGTGTTAATCCTGTGGGATACAATTTATTCTATTTCGTTTAAAGATGACTTTTAATATATAAATGCTAAACTTATTTTTAAGTATTAAAAATAATAATTTTATGAGAAGAGAGTATAGTGTATCAAGCCATAGAATAGTAGCTCAAATGATAAGTGCTCGAATTTTAATTCCGCAATATGGGATCAATCCGATTCGATCTGTAAGTTCTGATTTACTACTTGTTTTGTGGTAAAGGATTTTATTGTGAGGGAAACTGCACTTGTAAGAAATTATAAATATTTCGAGCACATTTCTAAAGTTCGCCAAAACGCACTGAAGTAGCGCGACTGGCTCTAATCTCAAATCACAAATGGGTGGGGGGGATGTATGTTACCAGCATTTGCACAGTGTAATGATTGCATTAATATGTTACGTTTATTTTTTATATTATACTCTATCTTCTACATCATAGATTCGTAAAAGCGTTTTTAGACTTGGTCTGTGCTGGCAGGTGGCAAGACTCTATCAATAGTAGTACACTACAAAGATAGAAGTCTATCTTTGTATTGTACTACCCTTTTTCCAGATTTTGCGACTATAAAATAATTTGCACTGCCGTATTCCGGTGTGAATTGTACAAAGAGCCAGTATAATTACATTCAGACACATACATTCAGTGAGGCATTCCATCTTAGTCCTAAGATATTAACATCGCATTCTATGTTATATTCACCTTCCTTGTTTGAACATGACTGCTAGGTGACTATGGACTATAGTTGACATTGATTGTAATCAGGTTGACTGTAGGTTTTATTGAAATTACAAATTTATAAAAAAAACGAGTGGTGCCAAAAGTTATGAGATGACACCATTTAAGAATAATTATGAAACATAAATCTTCATGCACTAAGTGAAAATGTTATTGCGGTAAACATATTTAAGAAATACACTATAGAGCTTACATTGTTATATACTTTGTTCAGAATATAAGTTATAAAAATATGAGCTACCATTATGAAGACACGATCATCTGATCATCTAAAGAAATGAAAAACAAATCCGTTTTGCATCGCTGTAGTCGGCTAAAATTATGACTTAATCGACTAAACTCATAAGTAATATAACGTTGAAAACGCCACGTATATCATATATCCAGATAGTATAACATTATAATGTTTGTATATCCAGACAATAAGTTCTAATATCCAGCTGCTAAAATGTAAATCGTGATGATATATTGTATTTATTCTCACAATTTGATCCCTAAGTAGCACCATTTTCAAAGTATCGACCAAATCCTTTTCAGATTTTTGCGTGATACTAGCTCAGACAGACAGACACACGAACTGACAACGAACAACTCTTAAAAATAATTGTTGCATTGGCATTTGTATCGATAAAGGTAGTATAATATATAGTAATTTAATAAGGATTTTATTTACTTTTAAATGTGGAAGGAGGGACAAATGTTACAGAAGTGAATGACAGACTCGATAATATCTGTTTTGTTCGACCAAACTAGCGATATATTAAAGATGAGTCAAATTAAGAGTAACTTTTAACAGGCGATCATATATGGACTCGAAAAAGGCAAGAAAGATTTTGTCAGGATTGTGCTAAATGGAAGTCCGTACCCTGTATCCACCCGTCTGGGTGAGTGTTTATATATGCAAATATGGAAAAGTTATAGATAATATATTTCTTTTCAAGTTATATGCAGGAATATTTTTCAATATACAACACTCCTGCAAACAAGGCTTGTTTTTAATATAGCTTTCGTTGAGTGGATTAATTTTTCGCGATTAATGAAAGCCGGGTTAATATTTTAATACCCCAAACTGTTATTTTCACAGCGTTTTATGTGACCTAAATCAAAGCCAAGTATTATATGGGTGACAAAGTTATTTCGATATTATATATTTCTAAACTAAGCCTACTTCATAGTGGGAATGATTTATCATGATATTTATGTTTAGCAGACAGGTTGAAAATCACAGTACCAGAAACGCCAGTCTTTGTCTCCAGTTTGATTCTTCCCAGTTTGATTTATTGAAAGCCATGAGATTTTTCTCTCTACCTCAAATGAGAAAACCGGTAATCCCTAGGATCCATTTATAACCCGACCATCTGAGCCACATAGCCAAGCGTTAATATCTCTCAACAAGTAGTCTGAAAGGCCTACAAGTAATTGTTTCGAGTCTTTATGTATGTCACTGGGCAATTTTTGTATGTTGACAACCGTCTCCACGATACAGGAGAAAATCCTAATGATAATGTTTGCAAAAAAAAAGTGAAAGCTACCTTGTGAAATAGAGAGTAGGGGAGTACTCGACCAAAAATTTTTTACGAAATATTCAGTGGAGAATACATTTTTTGTAAACGAAGACTGTACCCCTGTTCTAGAAATCTCTTCCCTTTTGTGTGTTTACAAATATTAACTACACATGAAAAACGCCCAGAACATCTAATTTTATTTGAAACAATTATTTGTGGGCCGCTATATCGAAAGTATCATACTTATAACAAAGTTGACAAGGGAAAAATTTAACAATTTAGGAGAGTTTCATGTCTACAGATTGTAAAGGAATATGAACTGAAATAACTAAAATTGGTAGATCATACTTTGCGACAATGCTGTGTAACTTCAAAAAACATTAAACAAAAAAAAATTTAAATGGCAAACTGCCATTAGCTCTTGAAAATCCAGGGTAAATTTCGTCCCTCTTCAACATAAAAATCTTTTTATCGCTAGCTAGCTATAAACTAGTTCGCCGCTTAATCCTTGGTGGCTACTATCCCAAAGTTTTTTCATGCGATGGGTAAAACTTTATAAGGGTGCGATACAGCAACTCTTCCTCTTTCATTCAATACAATGTTGGAAAGCAACTATTATATTATTTTTGTACTATATATTAGCGAGTAGATTAAAACTGGAATGTGCTTTTTGTTCTTTATTGCATTCAGTCTTACAGATATAAAAAAGTAACATACATAGCATCAAAATATATCATGAATTAAGAAGATTCAATCAAAGTGCATTAATTTCATAATAGTCGAAGATCCTGCTGCAAAATCACTACGTTTATTATTACGTCGTGAGTCAAACACACATTTTTACATACTTTTATGAATTGGAGAATAAAATGATAACACCGCGGCCAATCAAAAGTGGCCGCAAGTATTTTTAATTAAATTAATATGAATTCGTATTCGAAAAATAATTTCGTTCACGTATTTTTTAAATAAAATATCATCTACATCATAACAATGCATGTAAATAATTCTAAAATCCAAAGCTGCCTGTTAACGACACTCACGTTGCTTCTCGGGTATCTGAAATATAAATAATTTTAGTTAATAAAACATAGTATATGTAAAATATATACACATAAGAAATTGTTACTTACCTTTTGTACTTGTTGTTTTTCAATAATAAATAAGTACGTGTGCATACGGGGACGGTGGCACTTACCGCGATTTTTATTGTAGGATGTAGGTATATTTTGCGACATCGGTGTTGCGCCGCGGAGTTCATGATCCCGCGCTTAGTCAGTTGCACTAGAACATCATACGGAGTGACACCTATGTCTCCCTCCCCGCGGATTTACACGCGCTCACCAAAATTTTTTAGTTTATTTTACTCCCAGACGACACCAGAGGCCTACATCACCAACAAAGTGGTCCTTCGGCCGAATCCTTACGTTGTCTGGAAACAGTATAATAATAATAAGTACCAGTTATGTTCAACACGCCGGCCACGCCGCATAAAAGGCGGCGACCACGTGGCACCGCTGCAATATCGGAGTGCAAGAATAACCAAGATGTGTTACCATCCTGTAGTTTAAAGGACAAAGTGCTGGAAAAACCTGGAAATGAGCAAAGTGCTTGTAGTAAGAGTAAAAAGTCGTTAAAGACCGCAGGCACATCAAGTATGGCACGCAAGCGGCAGTTGGAATACGAAACCACTAAAGCTATGGCTCTCGTGGAAATACAAGTAGCGGAAGCTGAAGCAGAAGCCAAGGTTAAAAGTGCTCAGGCAGAAGCTGCCAAGATTAAGGCAAATATTCAATCGAAGCTGCTAAACAAACAGCTTGCAGCTGAAGTGGCAGAATTGGAATCTCGATCACGTTCCTTCCACAAAACGGCTGTAGAGTCTTCAACCAGCAAAGTTGAAAATTGGCGGAATGCACCAGGAAACCAGCATGAGGAGAACCGGGAAGATTGCTCTCGGGAAACAATTGGCTTAGAAAAGCTGGCATACACCTTAAATGAGGCAGTGGCTGCCTCATTCTATAAAAAACAGAACCAGGAGCTCTTAACAAGATTAGCAACGTCTAAAGACCTACCCTTATTTTTTGGTGATCCAATGGAGTGGTTGCAGTTTAAACAAGCGTACCTCTAATCTACCCAATTATGCAAATATAGTGATACAGAAAATGTATGGCGGCTACGTAAGTGTCTTCGTGGCGATGCTAAAGAAGCGGTGACTTCACTCTTGATTGGTGGAACTACACCCGATTTAAAAATTGACACTTTAGAACTTCGATTTGGCAAACCGGAAACAATTATGTGTAATTCTACAGTTAAAAAAATTAAGCCCTTTGCCGTTAACTTATCATAATGATATTATTAACTTCGCTATAAAAATAAAGAACTATGTGGCTGCTGCCAAAGCTATGCAACGAAGTGATTATCTTCGCAGCCCGGAGTTAATATCTATTGTTGTATCCAAGCTTCCAACTTTACTTGTCGCAAAATGGACCGATTATATTTATGAACGACGAGAGTGAAATACACCGAAATTAGAATTGCTTAGTGATTTTTTATACGAGGAAGCCACTAAAACAGCTGCATCAGGGGTAAGTCATATTCACGCCCAATATAGTTTAAAGAAGCTCGATGAATGTAAAGACCATTCACACTCGCTGTTACAATGTGTACAAATAGTAATCAAATAGAAAACGCAGAAAAGTGTAAATTTTGCCGAAAAGGGGCTCATGATCTCGCAAATTGTTTACGTTTTAAGCGCGCCTTACGCAAAGATTGCTGGCGATTTGTACGCGTAAATAAACTTTGCTTCAAATGCCTTGACCCTCGCCACATGAATGGTATGTCGTGTAATTGCAGTAATTGCGACATCGAAGGCTGCAATGAACCGCATCATCTTTTACTGCACTGGATCAAGCCCTCAAAAGAAAGCTTAAAAACTGCGGAGCAAGGTGAAGATGAGCATTCCAGCACCAATGCAACAGTGACTCATACGGTGTCATATCCCACTGTCACAAGGTGCTTTTGAAAGTGGTGCCGCTCACACTTCACGGACCGAATGGCAGTTTGCATACGTATCTCCAGCGCTACTGGATGATGGAGCTACCGTGACGGTGATATCCGCTGATATTGCAGATGACCTCGGATTATACGGTGAAAACGTGATAATGCGCGCGCGCAGCGCATGGGATTCGGGCGAGCTTGTGTGTGAATCTCAAGTAGTGACTGTTAGTGTTACTAACTCGTATAACGAAATGTTTACTTTCCGTGCGCGTAAAATTAAAGAATTAAATTTGCCGACACAAAAGGTGCCGAATATAGACTTTAATAATTATGGACTCGTAAGTGAAGATCTTATATTATGTAATTGTAATGCAAAGCCGAAATTATTGGTCAGGACAATCATCATTTAATTAGTCCTATTCGTTGTGTTCGTGGCAAGCAGCGTGAGCCGTATATAACTCAAACTGCGCTTGGATGGTATGTGCACGGAAATATGGTAAGTGATGTTAATTGCACTGATCGCTTTGTCTCTTTCATTAATAGTTGCGCGGATAAGGCAGAAACGTCATATTCTGTTTTTCACTTACACACGGTAAAATCGGTAACTAGCTATCCCTCTCTCGCTAATGTTAACAGTGAATGCACCTGCGCGCAGTTGTACGACGCGGTTCGTAGGTCGTTCGCGTTAGAATCTATTGGTGTAGGTTCAAATCCGCGGCGCAACCAAGGTGAAATACGCGCTTTACAAATTTTGGATGATACTGTAGAATTAGTAAATGGACAATGGACTGTCGGCTTACCGTAGAAATACGATGAGTTGCATTTTCCTGAGTCTTACCCTAACGCTTTTAATCGGTTAAAGTCAATAGGAAGAAAATTTCAGTAAAACAAAGAGTATGCGACTCGTTACTGTGAAAGAATGAGATACTTACTTTCCAATGGTTATGCTAGAGAACTTAATGAGACCGATGAAAACTTTAATAAACGCATAATATGGTATTTGCCGCACTTTGGTGTAGATAACCCAAATAAGAAAAAAAATGCGCTTAGTTTATGACGCGTCAGCAAAGTCAAACGGTTATTCTTTAAATGATTTTCTTTTACAAGGCCCCGATTTGTTACAGTCGTTATTAGGAATAATGTTAAGATTTAGCGAAAACCGTATAGGTATCATAGGGGATATAAAAGATATGTTTTTAAGGATCAAATACGAAAAGTAGATGTTAATTCGTTGCGTTTTTTGTGGAAAGATATTTATTTACGTAGTGAAAATGAACAATTAGGCTTCGAAAGTAATAACAAAGGGTCGAAATCACCTATGCTACATTCCGTTAAGAAATATGTTATGACGTCACTGATTTTTGGCGCTAATTGCTCCCTATTTATAGCCCAATATATAAATCAAAATAAAAACATGTTGCGCTTTCAGAATAAAATACCAGACGCAGTTAATGCTATTAAAAAAATCAATATATAGACGATTTTATCGATAGTTTACCAGACGTCGCTACTGCTACAAAAATGATAAAAGATGTTTCATAAATTAACCAGCAAGGTGGTTTTGTAATTCGTAACTGGTTAAGTAACAAGTCAGAGGTTCTTAATGATATGGCAGAAGAGACTTTAAATGACATGGCGATAAGGTTTAATGCCGAATCTCAGCCTGAACGAACGCTTGGGCTTTTGTGGTTTCCCGCGAGTGATATGTTCGGGTTCGATCTTTTGTTAAAACGTAAACCGGATGATATTTTACAACTATCACGAAAACCGACTAAACGTGAAGTTCTTTGCATTATAATGTCTGTATATGATATTCATGGTTTTTTATCACCTTTTACGATAAAATCCAAAATATTAATGCGTGAGATATGGAATATAGGTATAAAATGGCATGGCGAAATAGCAGATAGTCTATTTACTTTATTTAAAGATTGGATTTCACAATTAAAAGCTATGATTAACTTTCGTATTCCGCGCTGATATTTTTATGACGTCGACTCGGTCGGTGTGAACGAGAAGGGCGGTCGCGCTGTAAACGAAAGACGTCGTTGCAGTTGCATATTTTTTGTGATGCGTCTCCAACCATGCATGTGTTGCATATTGGCGTAAACAGGACAACAACGGCGTGCAGGTGTCATTCATTGCGAGTAAAAGTCGGGTCAGGCCGTTAAAACCGATAACTATGTCTAAACTCGAATTTCAAGGCGCGTTATTAGCATGTCGCTTGCCAGCAACTATAAAAAAGAGCATAGAATTAAACCATGCGTGTTTTTTATTGGAAAGTATAATTAATAGTAGACCGCTTACCTATGTTTCGGTGGACTCTCAAAGCAAAGAGGCATTAACTCCAAATCATTTTTTACTAGGATCTTCTTCGAACTTACTTGACTTAACCTTTACGTGACAGACTTATTTTGGAGCAGATGGGTAAAAGAGTTTTTGCCAGTGCTAATTCCTCGTCGTAAATGGGAAAGGGAAGGTCCGAAATTAAAAGTAGGGGATTTGGTTGTAATAGTCGATCCATTATTTTTTCGTAACTGTTGGCCAATGGGTGTTATTGAAAAAGTGTATCCAGGTTCAGACGGCAGAGTTAGAGTAGTTGACGTTAAAACTAATTCAGGGGTGATGAAGCGATCAGCTGCTCGCGTGGCCTTTCTCCAGCTTGGTAATGAGTGTCGGCGAACCGACACTTGGTGGGAGGATGTTAACGACGCTCACGTTGCTTCTCGGATATCTATAATATTAGTTAAATATAAATAATATTAGTTAATAAAACATAGTATATGTAAAATATATACACATAAGAAATTGTTACTTACCTTTTGTACTTGTTGTTTTTCAATAATAAATAAGTACGTGTGCATACGGGGACGGTGGCACTTACCGCGATTTTTATTGTAGGATGTAGGTATATTTTGCAACATCGGTGTTACACCGCGGAGTTCATGATCCCGCGCTTAGTCAGTTGCACTAGAACATCATACGGGGTGATACCTATGTCTCCCTCCCCGCGGATTTACAGTCGCTCACCAAAATTTTTTAGTTTATTTTACTCCCAGACGATACCAGTGGCCTACATCACCAACAGTGCCGTTGCAGGAAGGACCCATCTCACTACGCCGCGCTGCCGTCGCGTTACCCCAGTGTATGTCGGCTGATTTCACAAACTACGAATAGTTTTATTTTTAAGACATGTAGATTTCCACACGCAATTTTCTTCGCCAACATTCACGTGGTAAATTAGTGCTAGTATCCAGTGACAATTTTTCTGGTGTCGACTGGGATCGACTCGGGTTGCTCCCACAAAACGCGACAGCGTGATGCGACAGTCGCCTAATGGCAGGGCGCGGACCGCGAACTCAAAAAGGACGTGGGTTGAATCCGCCATTCGACTACTGGCGTAAACCACTCGTAACACAAGCAATTTAAGCTTACCACGAGTGGTTAAGGGGAATATTAGTAATGTTTATAGCATTGTTAATATTCTTTTTTTTAAATACGGCTCAGGAACTGACATGGCTCAGGATATTATTTAAAATATTTTAAAATTAAACGCAGAACTTATGATATACTAAGGTAAATCTACTCTTACTATATGTACTATACTTAACTCATTTACATAAAAAATGAAATCTCCTACTCTAAACAAGAGCAAAACAGGAAAAAGGCAGTTAGTTGCGCCAAAAAAGCGTAGCGAACGGTGAAAATTGGAGAGAAGAATTTGTAGCAACAATTTAAATGCAAATAATGAAGCGGCTTCCATCGGTGTTTAAAAAACACTGAAAGAATAACATGAAAATTGTTTTTTCTTATAGAGAGACTTCAATTGGAAGGGCAATAAAAAAGTTTAAATTATGTAATCGAATTGTGTATTTTATTTTATTTTTCGGTGAATTTTTTAACTTTTTTGTAGTAGTGTTATGACATATTATATTTTTAGATGACAACAGAAATCCCGTGCTTATAACATATTAAACTTACCATAGATACAGGTACCTGATAAGTTTTATCGGATTAGTTTAGACTTCTTCAGTATGCCAAGCGAATCATTTAAAATGACATGAAACTTATTTGTACATATAATAATTATGCTTGGCTATTATATTTCTACGTCACTAAACTTTCCGTTACCATTCATTTTATTTAATATACAGTGCATCTTTAGAGTGTTATTCCTTCAGCAACTTAATTAACAAATCCACAATTGTAAGTGTTTTACCCTATAAATTTAACGTACACATTATGTATATAACTAACCCTAAAATAAAACAAACCGTTTCTTAAATAAATTAAATGAGCATAAATAACTATATATTTTGTGATATCGTTAGTAATTGGGTTGTTATCGCCATAATTATGAAATAACTATATAATAATAATATAATTCAAATACCCTCTATTTGATAATTTCTCGAAACTTGGTAAGTTGATAAGTTATTGTAAAACAAAGTAATTCATAGAACCGCTTCTCTTTCAAGGTAAGTTTACAAATTGACTGTATGTATTTTATTATGAGTGTTATGAGATCATCATCATCATCATTACAGCCCTTCACAAGTCCACTGCTGAACATAGGCCTCCCCCAAGTAATGCCACAAAGCACGGTCCTGAGCCACCTGCATCCATCGACTTCCTGCATGTCTTACCAGGTCGTCACTCCTTCTAGTGGAGGGTCGCCCTACACTACGCCTATCGGTACGAGGCTGCCACTCGAGAATCTTTCTTCCCCATCGGTTATCGGTTCTTCGAGCTATATGGCCGGCCCATTGCCACTTCAGCTAACTAATCCGTTGGGCTATGTCGGTCACTCTGGTTTTAATGCGGATATCCTCATTTCTGAGTCTATCACGCAGTGAAACTCCGAGCATAGCCCTCTCCATAGCTCGCTGAGTGACCTTGAGCGTCCTCATATGGCCAGCGGTGAAGGACCACGTCTCAGATCCTTAACTCATCACTGGCAACACGCACTGGTTATACACTTTAGTTTTCAGAGATTGAGGTATACCTGACGAGAAGATGTGTTGTAATTTCCCGAACGCTGCCCAGCCGAGTTGAATCCGTCGATTGACCTCTCGGTCGAAGTTGGACTTACCTAGTCGGACTATTTGTCCCAGGTAAACGTACTCGTCAACAACTTCGAGCATTGTGCTCCCAACAACTACCGGCATAGGTGTGACATGGACATTAAACATGATCTTTGTTTTGTCCATGTTCATCTTACGACCTATCCGTTGGGAGACACCATTGAGGTCATTGAGGATAGTTCTAGGGTCCTCCAGCGATTCTGCCATAAGGACTATATCGTCGGCAAATCCGTAATACCGTATCCTTTCCAGTCCAGTAGCTTGAAAACTTCTTCCAACGCAGCGGTGAAGAGTTTCGGGGATATGACATCACCCCGTCTTACACCTCTCTGCAGTTGGATAGGTTTCGTACTCTGGTTCTGTACTCGGATAGCCATCGTAGCCCTACTGTACAAACACTTCAGCACTTCAATATACCGACAGTCAACTAGGCACCGCTCAAGAGACTGTAGCACCGCCCAAATTTCGACGGAATCAAAGGCTTTCTCATAGTCTACATACGCCAGGCAAAGTGGCAGATTGTACTCTTCGGACTTCTGTACAATTTGCCGAAGGGTATGTATGTGGTCTATGGTACTAAAGCCTTTTCGGAAACCGGCTTGTTCGGGAGACTGGGATTCGTCGAGTCTGCGTGCGAGACGATTCGTAATGACTCTCGAAAACAGCACGTAGACGCGGCTCAGAAGGGAAATCGGTCTGTAGTCCTTCAAGAGAGCTTTGTCGCCTTTCTTAAAGAACAAGACCACCGCGCTTCTGCTCCACGCCTCCGGAGTTGTGCCACCATGGAGGACGGAATTGAAGAGCTTCTGAAGGACTTCAAGTACCGGTGTTCCACCCGCTTTCAGAAGCTCCGCTGTAATTCCATCCTCGCCCAAGGCCTTGCCGTTTTTAAGGTGGTGGAGAGCCATTCTAATGTCGCTCAGACTGACGTCCGGGATATCATTGGAATAGTGTCGGGTAAGACTTGCTCTTGGATCGTTACTCACACTTGCGCGTGGCTCCAACGATGATGTGTACAGCTGTCCATAGAACCTCTCATTCTCACCAAAATCTCAGGTGTCCCGGAAACGATGCTACCACACTCAGCCTTCAGCCTTGACAGTTGGCTCTTTCTGGCAGACAGATCTCTGGCAAAGACTTTGGAGCCCTGGTTCCGCTCGATCGCTTCTTTAATACGAGCAGTATTAAAGTTGCGTAAGTCTCGCCGCATGCATTTGGAGATCTGTCTGTTCAGTTGCCTGTATGCTGTCAAATCTGTTGACGATTGCAGCTTCATCTCCCGTCTAACAGCCATGAGATTAAGAGTGTGATCGGAGAGTTTTTGTGTTCTTCTGCGGCGGGTCTTGCAGAACTTAGCTCCGACCGCATGGACAGTTTCCACGAGCTTGTCATTCATATCGTCCACTGCATTGCAATCTTGTAGGCACTGAAAGCGGTTACGTTACTCGAGCTGAAAGTTTTCGGGATTCTGGATTAGAGCACGAGGGGGATGAAGCGTTGACTTCATTAGACGAGACCTCTCCAACTTAACATTTAGGTTCAGTGTGCCTCTTACCATTCGGTGATCGCTGCCAGTGTTTACCCTTGCGACCATTGAGACAACACTGAACTCTTTTCATCTAGTCGTCATAATGAAATCAATCTCATTTTTTGTCTAACCGTCGGGGCTCGACCAGGTCCACTTCCTGCGGGGCCGCTTCTGGAAGAAAGAGTTCATCACAAAGAGTCCCTTTTTCTCCATAAAGTCGGCCAGCTGCTGGCCCCTTCGGTTCCGTTGCCCTACTCCAAATTTCCCCACCTACAGCTCACCGCTTTCTCTTGTGCCTAGTTTTGCGTTGAAGTCTCCCATCAACACCGTGTAGTGGGTTTTGGAGGAATGCATGGCTCTGGAAATATCCTCATACATTTCCTCCACCTCCTCATCAGGATGTGCCGAGGTTGGTGCGTAAACCTGTATGACCTTCAGCGAATACCGTTTGGTGATTCTGAGTATCAGGTACGCGACCCTCGTCGACACACTCCCAATCTTTACAACGTTGTTGACGAGAGACTTGTGGGCGATAAATCCGACACCTCCTTGGGACAGATGGTCGCCCTCCCGGTGGTAGAACAAGTTGCCGGACTTGAGGATTGCCGTATCATCCCCCTCTCGTCGGACTTCGGATAATCCAATAATATGCCAGCGCAACTTGTCTACCTCTTCGTCCAGCTCCAATATATTCTCATCAGCCCTCAGGGTGCGTGCGTTATATGTTGCCAGGTCGAGTCGTCGTAGGTGGCAACCGAACCTCCACCGGAGATTCTTAGCACCCCCTGCCCCGCCGTTACCATGGTTGCCACCGTAGCCAGGAATAGCGGGGCCGCCGGGGACTGGGGCCGTTTTTTTGCGTTGTTATTCATGGGGGGATATTTGCCATAGTTGCCACGCTTGGCGAGCGGGTTGGCAACCGCAGTTTTTTATTATAACACAGTTGTTATCACGAAGATGCTGCTGCCTATCTCCTGCCAGTCTCCTTCTGTCGCCTCTTACGACACCCACGGGAAGATATGGGGTAGTGGATATTCTCAACCGCCACTACACGGCACTACACGTTATGAGATATTTTCGTCAATTGTATAATATGGACGATTTTTTAAACAGGTTACATTTCAATCGTGATTCGATTTATCCAACCAACCCCTAAGGGTAGAAAAATAGAGATAGAAAGTTTTATTGTTACTAAACGCCATTGAAAATATCACATTTCTTAGTTATTGGCTTTTTATTCTTCTGTGCACTGTCTTTTTCTTTTTAGTTCTTTTAAGTTCACTTTTACTTTTTACTGAAAGTTAACTTTTGTATGTTTGTTTACGCGCTTCGTTCTTATATACTTCGCAATAGATTTTGATCTTGAATTTCATCAAGAAGATTTATTTTAAAGATAGTATTTAAAAGATAGTAGATAAATTTCGATGTTTTGCAATAAAGGTAAACAGACTCCTTTTGAATGTTTGCATAGCTACCATAAAATATACATCTAAAATCTTTCAAAATTTTATCAAAAATTTCGAGTTCCTTGTGGAGCTTTTTTTAGGCCGGCAGGATTTAGGCCGACGAACTAACGGATCATTCAAAGTGTTTTTATTGAATGCACTATTCTGACCGGAATGGAACTTGAGAAGTCGTTTCTGCAGATTCCATTGATAATAACGAATCTGCTGCCAATTTAAGCAACTCGAGTTCCCCGTAAGAAAGTCTTTTTCCGTGACAACTCAACTTACGTATAAAGCGCAAGTTCATTCATTCAATGTCACAGAAATCGATTTGTGCGTTGAGTGCTTTATATATGCATAGCTATATGAAGCCCTTTAGCGTTTCACTGACAAAAAGTTATCAATATTGATTACAAGGAACTTTTACTTTATTTTAAGCAGTATATTTTATATGGCATAATCCCACTAACGATGCCGGGGAGGGCCGCTTGTAATAAATTAAAAAACTGATTTTTCAATAGTTAAAATTAATAATCTATTTTATTCACATACTGCTATTATAACTTCGTTTGTGTTGTATATTTTTCTACGAATTACTTTTTTCAGGGGATAAAAAAGCACCCTTTAAAGAAACTATACCTTATATATTTGCTGATATTCAACAATTTTTATAGAAAAAGTTCATTTAAAAAGCTGGTCATCCATCCTATAAAAGTCCGATGTTGAACAAAGGTCCGCCATAAATTGCGTCACATTAATACTGCTATAGTAGCCAAGTTCGGCAGGCGGGCCGCCAACTGGAATGTTTTTGTCATTTTGAGTTGTTGTCAGGAAGATATACTGTTTATGATTCGGAATTTTGATAGCGCGATTTAGGATTCGGTGTGTTTTCGCTAGTGGCGCGACGACAGCTTCGCCACATTTCTTTCTCAAATTCTGTATCCACTAATGTATTGTTTATGTTGCATTCGCATTTAATACACTTATTTTTTAGGTACTCACTTTAACCGAATTAAAAAATATATAGTAATTCGTATGCCCACAGGGTAGGACATACTTGAACTTGCATAAATTTGTAACTAACATCTATGTTATACCTATGATCGATGACAGAAATGATTCCGATTCTTAATCACCACTTAATTACTTCATCAGTAGTCAATTTAAAATTCAAGATAATAAATAAATAAATGTAAATGGGGGAGTATTTCACATTTACATTCTTGACTTTATACTTATTGTAGGGATCCGTACCTAAAATAAAAAAAACGGAACCGTTATAAGAACACTGCAATCTATCTCTCTGTCAAGACACTTCACAGGAACTAATTGATATCAAATACAAAGGTGTATAAACTTTGAGCTTCTAAGTTAGTACGATCAAAAGATACGGCCATGTAATTAACATGTTAAGTTACTCGCAAACTTACTTTTCATAACCGTTAAGTGATTTAGAAAATATTTTTGTTTTGCAGAAGAGGGCCATCAGAGCTATTTACAACCTTAAACCGAGAGAGTCTCTTAGAGAAAATTTTAAAGAAATAAATATATTAACTTTGGCCTCTCAATACATCTATGAAAATTTGATGTATGTTCACAATAATAAAGGTCATTTTAATAAAAAAGTGACATACACTCTGTAAACACTAGGAACAAACACAAGCTGGTGCTACCAGTTTCTCGACTCCACAGAGTCAGTAATTCATTCTTGGGGCAATGTGTACGCTATTACAACAAAGTCCTAGAAAATATACAAGGTCTCTCTATCACCAAGTTTAAATATTTAATTCAACAAAACTGTATAAAAAGGGTTATTATGATATAATTGAATACACGGTTGATAATAACCCCTGGGAATGAGGTGGTTGCTTCCAAGCTGTTTCTAAAATAAATTTTGTAAATATTTTGTTACCCTTGACATTGTAAAATTTATTTAAAAAAAGTCCCGCTGGGTTTCTTGCTGGTTCTTCCCAGGATAGAGGTCTTTTCTCGAACCAGTGGTAACGTAAAATATTGACTTTCAATAAGAATTACTTGTAATCCATATTGAATAAAAAATTATACTATTCTATTCTAAAGTTACTTCCCATTGACCTAGAATATTGAAATGCATGCAGCAATATCTTACTAAACAAACATAGAAAAATCCGAAAATCGTTAAATTGTAGTTACATAATAAAAAAGATATTTTTGTGATCACATAACTAGTCCTTCATTCCGACTTACCTTTCTTTAGAGCTACGTGTGACTACCTCGTTGGTATAGTAAGTGTGACTACTGATCATGTGGTCTCCGGTTTAAATCCGGGTCGGACCGCAATCAGTTATATATATATATATATATATATATATATATATATATATATATATATATATATATATATCATACATATTGTAAATAATCGAATACTAATAAGGATAAAACAAAGTATTATATGACTGTATATATATATATTCATCTATTTCCAGTAAAAAGAGTCACCGAAACTTTACTCACCATACAAAGCAAGGCAGCATTAAAATACGGTCGGACCGACCCATTCTTGCTACAACTACTCGTCTATTATGAAGTTACAGCAAGACTCGTCTCGTCTACTAGTCTTGTTAGTATAATCCGAAATCTTGAAAAATTTGCATAGATAAATGTAATGTGCAGTACAAAAGTTTCGGGTGCTTTACAGCACCCATGGTCACGGGGGGGGGGGGACTGAGATGTTTGACGTCCCACCCAATGTCATAGTTAGTCCGGCTACCTTCAGTTTTTTTAATATTAATTTTTGGTCCGATTTACGCAAAACGAGCTTATAGTATCATGAAGTCTTGCAGTGGTATGCTTAGGTTTGGGTTTAATTTTGTTAATTATAGGATCCCAAGCAGATGGTAGCACCCAACCATCTTCTCTATTGAAATTTGGATGTTTTTTTAATTTCAATAGCCTCGCGTATCATCCTTGGTAGGAATCGGTGTTCTTTTGCGAGAATGTGTGGTTTATCAAATCTAATGTAATGGTGGGGACGATCTTGAACATGTTCGCAGACTGCAGACTTCCCGGAGCGTCGGTGCTTCACATCAGCTATATGTTCCTTCACGCGGGTATTTATAGATCTCTTTGTTTGTGTGTGTATATACGCGAACACTACACACACACACATATATATATATATATATATATATATATATATATATATATATATATATATATATTTATGTGTGTGTGTAGTGTTCGCGTAAATTTAAGAAATCAGTATATATTTGGTGTTGTCCGTATTTAGTGTTAATTTCTTATGTTGGAACCATTTATTAACCCTATCAAATTAACAATATATCAGAAAAGTAAAGTCTACAATTACAAATTAGTATCAATTATCCCCGTTCGAAAGAAAGATTAGGCTTTTTTAAATTTAAAAAATATAGTAAAGACTTCGATGTCTAATTAACTTCAATTATTATAATATAAAATAAAATAATAATTATTATCAGAGTAACAGATCCGACTGTTCTTTGTCCTTTTCCGGCGAGCATTTTTCTGGTTATGTCACTGAAGTAATACCAGTTTCTTCAGCATTGTAAATGTTGTTGGGAATAAACTTATGTTTTTCCATTAAGTCGTTAAGTTTATCATAAAAATATGTTACTTCTTTTTGTTGAAACCAGAAACTCTACTTAAGCTTTTCGCTTCAGCTTTGCGTATAGAAACTGAAGAATTGCATCTCATAAAGGCATGTACACAATCCAAGCCAGCTGCTTTGCTGCTTTGATCAAAATTGTTTTATTAAATTTATGAGCTCACTATATTTGTTAACGAGTTTACGTAAATTGGCGACATTGAGTCCATATTATAACGAACCATATTTGTAAACACGTTTACGTAAATTGGCGACATTGAGTCTATATTATAACGAATCCAGCATCTTAACTTGTTCAGCAATTTCAGTTTCTTGCTGTTGGGGTTATTCATGTATGACTAGCCTCCTTCAATCGCAGTTTTAGCAGGTTGAAGGTCTTCTTCGTTCCAATCTGCTTAAGCGGTGGTATTGCTTCACTCGCTTCACGTGACGTGGCATGTTGTTCCATTTTAAAAGAGTTACAGAGGTGAACGCCATTACCCAGTGAGCGCTATTTGCCCTCCCTTCCCATATAGCATATAAAACCGTAAAAGAACTCAAACTTCCACTTGTGGGTGTCGTAAGAGATGGGCAATATAAAAATATCCTTCGAGTTCAGATGGTAGACGATATAACTTCTTTTACACCAAGCACCGTAAAATACGTAACGCCTGGAACTGCAAGCTTTAATCCGCACCTCAAATCCACTTTAAAACTAACGAAGAACATTTGTTGTCTTTACTCTGAATCAAATTGTACCTTGTGTCAATGAGAAATTCATTCAAATGTAATATAATTAAAGTTTTTTTTTTGTAAAAAAATATTCTAACTTACTTTTGACATTGAGTCACTGACGAGATTGGCTACATCTTGAAGCGAGCTTCTAATAGAATAAGCCATCGAAGAAGATTAGCCAGTTCTTACCATCCGTCAAGTGTAGTGTCTCTCTACGCAGAAGTGTACAAGCTTGATTGTGAATATGTTCTCTCTTATATACGACAAAATAAAAACTCTGGTAAAATAATATATAGCTGACGTGAAACGCCAACGCTCCAGGAAGTATTTAGTTTTTGATCATATCCTATACGCCCACCACCATTACTTCAGATTTGATAGATCACAAACTCTCGCCAAAGAATATCGATTCCTACCACAGATGATACGTGAAAATAGTGATATTGAAAAAAAACAATTTTAATAGAAAAAGAAGGTGGGTACTCGCACCTGCTTGAGATCCTGTAATTAATAATATTAAAATTTAACCCAAGCATACCACTGCAAGACTTCAAGACACAGTAAGCATTCTTCGCGGATCAGACCAAAAGTGATAATTAAAAAGCTGAAGGTACACCGGTTTAATTTTGACACTAGAACGGCAATCACCTCTTTGACATCAGATCGCCAATCTTCTCATGACCTTGGGAATTGAAAACAAGAAAACAAATAAATTAAACACGATAAAATCCGTAAAAATAATTTAATTCCGTGTAAATACGACTATAAGAAATGTAGGCCTTTTTACTCCGCTAGCATGTGCAAATTATATAACCTCACTGGCTTGATCAGGGATAATAATATATTACTTTTACAATTTATAACCGTCCTCGACAACAGTTTTACAAAATTAAATTAGCAGGAAATGGCGGACTAGACTCAATGCAAATCTCAATAGTGCGAATATGCCGTGCGCGTCGGTACCTTCCCCTCCGTTCCAAACAATGTGTTCTCGCATTTGGTGTAGTCCAAAAATGTCAAAAGTTTGTGCGGGCGACGCTTCTTGCGTTATTCTTGCAAGCAGACATTTGACAGAAGTTTGACAGCATACTTTAATTCTTCCATTCAAGAGCAAGTGGCACAGCAACACGCTGTTATCACACTATTATAAGATTATATGTGGGCGATAACAGGAGCTTTATCCCACTTTTGATGTAGGCGAAAGAGCATTTTTAGATGCACTCATGATGGATGGCGCAAATGTGCGAGCGTTAAAACGTAAAATACAATAAGCAGATGAGTTTTTCAACTGTGAGTGGATTTTAATAATTCTTTTGTAATGAATAGATTATACTACAGGGAAATTTTGAATGTTACTTTCCGGACCGTGAAAGTGAAGAGCCGTGGTGGCTCAGATGGTTAGCGCTCGCTGTAAATTTCACAGTACGCGAGCAAACCGGGTTCGATCCCCGCCGGCACCAATGAAATTGTTAATTGCAATATTAAGTGCTGATTTACCACGTGATCGGCGGTGAAGGAAAACATCATGAGGAAACCTGCATTTCTAAGAAATAAGAAAAAAATTAGAAGACATGTGAAGTTCGCCAACACGCATTGGGGCAGCGCGGAGGACACTTCCCTGCCCTAATACCCTCTCAGAAATGAGAGGAGGCCTGGGCCCAGCAGTGGGACGTATATTGGCTGTAACTTTACTTTAAATTTTTTTTAATTTACTTTTTGGACTACATTGGAGCTTTTGCCATATCTCAAACTACTCACAAGGGTCGAAATATAGATTTTTAGTGAAAAGTTAAAGCCAACTTTAAAGAACTAACAGTAATAAAAAGAACTACCGAATAACAGCTTCAGAAGTCGGTGGTTTTAATACACTAACCGATTTCGGAGTGACTTTGAAATCCTTCATGTAACGAGTAGAGAAAAACCATGTTTAGTTAACATAAAGTCATCACTGACAAGAAGGATATACATACACTTCCTCATAATTACTGAATATGATTCTAATAATATGGTTTATAAATTTCAAAAATATATTTTCTGTCTAGTGAGCTTCATTTCTTTGGTAAAAAAGGGGACAATTAGGGATATCGATACGATATCTAAAGCAATTGAATAAAATTCTAATTTGGTTTTCAATTTGTAACTTATGCGTGTGCTCTCGCCTCGGATGATTTGAAATAAAAGCCAAAAAAGAGACTAATAAAAACGCGAAACGGTCATGGAATCCAATCATCGCAACCAATCGTAAGTGTCGTGAAAAGTTAATTTGAAACTTTTGTACTGCACATTACATTTATCTATGCAAATTTTTCAAGATTTCGTATTATACTAACAAGACTCGTAGACGGGACGAGTCTTGCTGTAACTTCATATTATAGTTGTAGCAAGAATGGGTCGGTCCGACCGTATTTTAATGCTGCCTTGCTTTGTATGGTGAGTAAAGTTTCGGTGACTCTTTTTACTGGAAATAGATGAATATATATATATACAGTCATATAATACTTTGTTTTATCCTTATTAGTATTCGATTATTTACAATATGTATATATATATATATATATATATATACAGTACAAAAGTTTCAAATTAACTTTTCACGACACTTACGATTGGTTGCGATGATTGGATTCCATGACCGTTTCGCGTTTTTATTAGTCTCTTTTTTGGCTTTTATTTCAAATCATCCGAGGCGAGAGCACACGCATAAGTTACAAATTGAAAACCAAATTAGAATTTTATTCAATCGCTTTAGATATCGTATCGATATCCCTAATTGTCCCCTTTTTACCAAAGAAATGAAGCTCACTAGACAGAAAATATATTTTTGAAATTTATAAACCATATTATTAGAATCATATTCAGTAATTATGAGGAAGTGTATGTATATCCTTCTTGTCAGTGATGACTTTATGTTAACTAAACATGGTTTTTCTCTACTCGTTACATGAAGGATTTCAAAGTCACTCCGAAATCGGTTAGTGTATTAAATCCACCGACTTCTGAAGCTGTTATTCGGTAATTCTTTTATTACTGTTAGTTCTTTAAAGTTGGCTTTAACTTTTCACTAAAAATCTATATTTCGACCCTTGTGAGTAGTTTGAGATATGGCAAAAGCTCCAATGTAGTCCAAAAAGTAAATTAAAAAAAAATTTAAAGTAAAGTTACAGCCAATATACGTCCCACTGCTGGGCCCAGGCCTCCTCTCATTTCTGAGAGGGTATTAGGGCAGGGAAGTGTCCTTCGCGCTGCCCCAATGCGTGTTGGCGAACTTCACATGTCTTCGAATTTTTTTTCTTATTTCTTAGAAATGCAGGTTTCCTCATGATGTTTTCCTTCACCGCCGATCACTTGGTAAATCAGCACTTAATATTGCAATTAACAATTTCATTGGTGCCGGCGGGGATCGAACCCGGTTTGCTCGCGTACTGTGAAATTTACAGCGAGCGCTAACCATCTGAGCCACCACGGCTCTTCACTTTCACGGTCCGAAAAGTAACATTCAAAATTTCATGACTTATTTTTTCACCTTAAAAAGTACAAATCTTACTCCAAATTCCCTGTAGTATAATCTATTCATTACAAAAGAATTATTAAAATCCATTCACAGTTGAAAAACTCATCTGCTTATTGTATTTTACGTTTTAACGCTCGCACATTTGCGCCATCCATCATGAGTGCATCTAAAAATGCTCTTTCGCCTACATCAAAAGTGGGATAAAGCTCCTGTTATCGCCCACATATAATCTTATAATAGTGTGATAACAGCGTGTTGCTGTGCCACTTGCTCTTGAATGGAAGAATTAAAGTATGCTGTCAAACTTCTGTCAAATGTCTGCTTGCAAGAATAACGCAAGAAGCGTCGCCCGCACAAACTTTTGACATTTTTGGACTACACCAAATGCGAGAACACATTGTTTGGAACGGAGGGGAAGGTACCGACGCGCACGGCATATTCGCACTATTGAGATTTGCATTGAGTCTAGTCCGCCATTTCCTGCTAATTTAATTTTGTAAAACTGTTGTCGAGGACGGTTATAAATTGTAAAAGTAATATATTATTATCCCTGATCAAGCCAGTGAGGTTATATAATTTGCACATGCTAGCGGAGTAAAAAGGCCTACATTTCTTATAGTCGTATTTACACGGAATTAAATTATTTTTACGGATTTTATCGTGTTTAATTTATTTGTTTTCTTGTTTTCAATTCCCAAGGTCATGAGAAGATTGGCGATCTGATGTCAAAGAGGTGATTGCCGTTCTAGTGTCAAAATTAAACCGGTGTACCTTCAGCTTTTTAATTATCACTTTTGGTCTGATCCGCGAAGAATGCTTACTGTGTCTTGAAGTCTTGCAGTGGTATGCTTGGGTTAAATTTTAATATTATTAATTACAGGATCTCAAGCAGGTGCGAGTACCCAGCTTCTTTTTCTATTAAAATTGTTTTTTTCAATATCACTATTTTCACGTATCATCTGTGGTAGGAATCGATATTCTTTGGCGAGAGTTTGTGATCTATCAAATCTGAAGTAATGGTGGTGGGCGTATAGGATATGATCAAAAACTAAATACTTCCTGGAGCGTTGGCGTTTCACGTCAGCTATATATTATTTTACCAGAGTTTTTATTTTGTCCTATATAAGAGAGAACATATTCACAATCAAGCTTGTACACTTCTGCGTAGAGAGACACTACACTTGACGGATGGTAAGAACTGGCTAATCTTCTTCGATGGCTTATTCTACTAGAAGCTCGCTTCAAGATGTAGCCAATCTTGTCAGTGACTCAATGTCAAAAGTAAGTTAGAATATTTTTTTACAAAAAAAAACTTTAATTATATTACATTTGAATGAATTTCTCATTGACACAAGGTACAATTTGATTCAGAGTAAAGACAACAAATGTTCTTCGTTAGTTTTAAAGTGGATTTGAGGTGCGGATTAAAGCTTGCAGTTCCAGGCGTTACGTATTTTACGGTGCTTGGTGTAAAAGAAGTTATATCGTCTACCATCTGAACTCGAAGGATATTTTTACATTGCCCATCTCTTACGACACCCACAAGTGGAAGTTTGAGTTCTTTTACGGTTTTATATGCTATATGGGAAGGGAGGGCAAATAGCGCTCACTGGGTAATGGCGTTCACCTCTGTAACTCTTTTAAAATGGAACAACATGCCACGTCACGTGAAGCGAGTGAAGCAATACCACCGCTTAAGCAGATTGGAACGAAGAAGACCTTCAACCTGCTAAAACTGCGATTGAAGGAGGCTAGTCATACATGAATAACCCCAACAGCAAGAAACTGAAATTGCTGAACAAGTTAAGATGCTGGATTCGTTATAATATAGACTCAATGTCGCCAATTTACGTAAACGTGTTTACAAATATGGTTCGTTATAATATGGACTCAATGTCGCCAATTTACGTAAACTCGTTAACAAATATAGTGAGCTCATAAATTTAATAAAACAATTTTGATCAAAGCAGCAAAGCAGCTGGCTTGGATTGTGTACATGCCTTTATGAGATGCAATTCTTCAGTTTCTATACGCAAAGCTGAAGCGAAAAGCTTAAGTAGAGTTTCTGGTTTCAACAAAAAGAAGTAACATATTTTTATGATAAACTTAACGACTTAATGGAAAAACATAAGTTTATTCCCAACAACATTTACAATGCTGAAGAAACTGGTATTACTTCAGTGACATAACCAGAAAAATGCTCGCCGGAAAAGGACAAAGAACAGTCGGATCTGTTACTCTGATAATAATTATTATTTTATTTTATATTATAATAATTGAAGTTAATTAGACATCGAAGTCTTTACTATATTTTTTAAATTTAAAAAGCCTAATCTTTCTTTCGAACGGGGATAATTGATACTAATTTGTAATTGTAGACTTTACTTTTCTGATATATTGTTAATTTGATAGGGTTAATAAATGGTTCCAACATAAGAAATTAACACTAAATACGGACAACACCAAATATATACTGATTTCTTAAATTTACGCGAACACTACACACACACATATATATATATATATATATATATATATATATATATATATGTGTGTGTGTGTAGTGTTCGCGTATATACACACACAAACAAAGAGATCTATAAATACCCGCGTGAAGGAACATATAGCTGATGTGAAGCACCGACGCTCCGGGAAGTCTGCAGTCTGCGAACATGTTCAAGATCGTCCCCACCATTACATTAGATTTGATAAACCACACATTCTCGCAAAAGAACACCGATTCCTACCAAGGATGATACGCGAGGCTATTGAAATTAAAAAACATCCAAATTTCAATAGAGAAGATGGTTGGGTGCTACCATCTGCTTGGGATCCTATAATTAACAAAATTAAACCCAAACCCAAGCATACCACTGCAAGACTTCATGATACTATAAGCTCGTTTTGCGTAAATCGGACCAAAAATTAATATTAAAAAAACTGAAGGTAGCCGGACTAACTATGACATTGGGTGGGACGTCAAACATCTCAGTCCCCCCCCCCGTGACCATGGGTGCTGTAAAGCACCCGAAACGTCGGGATAATAATAAAAATAAATTAAAGTAATTAAACGCGATAAAATCCGCAAACACTAAATATATTAATTTTTCTATGCGCAGTTCAACTCACCACATAATCATTCCAGAAATTTATGCACATAAATGTTGCTCAGTCGCAAAGTATAAATGTAACTGCCCCGTTATTTTTAATACAAAAACTATTAAGTACCTTGGAATAATTATCGATTCTACGTTTACATTTAAAAACCACATAAACCATCTATGCAGTAGTGTCCGTAAACTAATGTTTGTTTTTAGAAAGTTTCTTTCTTTTGCTGATATTAAGGTAGTAAAGCAGGTATATTTCGCATTATGTCAGTCAATTCTCACCTATTGTGTAACAACATGGGGCAGAGTAGCTAAAACTACACTGCTATCACTGGAATGCGCTCAAAGAGCTGTATTTAAAAGTTGGAATATTCCGCCCTATTCTATTGCCGTCTTATGTAAATCCTATAATGTCCTTTCAATGCGCCAGTTATTCGTTATGAGTACGTTACTAAAACAGCACTTAAAATTGCCCTACAGAAGAGAGGTCACTGATAAAAGACGCAAAGATAAAATAATTGAAACTAACATGTATATATATATATATATATAATAACATATATAAGGCATTGTTTCATGCATAGATTTTATACATTCCTTGGCCCTTTTCTGTATAATCAAATCAAATGAAATTTTGTACATGTATCCATTAAAAGTGGCACATTGTAAAAATGTAATTCGAAAATGGTTACAAAATTTGTAATCGTATTGTTGTTGATACGGAGGCTGTATCATCGTGTGACAAATTTTGTTGCTGAAAGTTTTTAGTTAATTAATATCATGAGTAAATTAATGATAATATATTTTACCGAAATAACCCTTATTAGTTAATATGTTGTTCATTATATATAAGAAACAGGAAATATTTGATAATGTATCTTTTAGCACATACACTTGAGATACAGGTTTATCCTAGTTCACGTGCCTGTTTTATTGAAATAAAAATTATTTTTACATTTTATTAAAATAAAAATTATTATTATTATTATAAATCTCATTATTATTTCTTTAATAAAAATGTATCTTACTTATTATATTCCAAAAAACATGTTTGAGCGTACACAAAGTCAGGGGAATGCCGCTAGCAAACATGTTTTATAATAATGTTTTGCTACTACTAGTACGTTAAAGATATATGCTTTTATAGTTAAATTGTTGATCACCCGATAATTAAAGACTTTTTAGTTTCTTCAATTTTGATTTGTATTAAATAATTTAAAAAATACACCATGTTTACCTTAGTGAACGCCATTCCCCATCCTTAACCTATGGCTATTATAATATGGCGACCGACGTTAACTTACAGAAAATAATAAACACAATTAGATTTTCATGTGCCGGTCACCAACCAGTCTTATGGCGATCTACCAGATCTTGACATTTTCTTTTTTTACACTATACATAAATTATTTATTGAATACAAAATTATTATTATTAATATATAATCTAAATATATGAATATAGATAATTATATATATATATATATATATATATATATATATATATATATATATATATATATATATATATATATATATATATATTTTTTTCTTTGTGTTAATATGACATCAATCAGTCCAGTCTTTCAGATATAACGTGATCACTAAAGAGAAAATATGTATTACGATTATATTTACGATGTAACATTTTTTTCATGTGCTAGTATCGTGACGAAGTATACTGATTTTCTAATGCAAACTAAAATCGTATTGGATATCAATTTATAACATGGACATTTTCGCAATACGCCCCAATATCGCAAGGAGCAGGAAACTGCTTTCAGCGTTCGCAAACTGAATTAAGAACATTTTTCTTCACTTTCTTTTATAAGATCTTAAAGTAGAAGTGGTGTGTAAAGAGAGAAATTGAATTTACTTTATAAAAGTAGGCATCGTAATTTAAGAATTAAATTAGAAAATTTCTTTTTATCTATGCATAACAGTTTTCTTTTGAAGGCAAGACATGATAAAGAGGTTGCTCGCTGCACTAAAAACAGAGCTAGTGAAGCAAAAAAAAAACTTTGTAAAAATAAATTTGTTCCTAATATTTAAACTTATGTTATAATCGCAAAAATGTATTTGTCGCGTTATCAACTCTGACGACTGAGATGAAATACCTCACAGCGTGTACATATTAATCGTAATAAATTTTTTTAAATAATAATATTCTTTTGTGATACGTGAAATATAATAATAATTTATTTCAAAAAGTTAGTTATCCACATTTAAAATATAAAATTTGTAGAGCCACCTTGTAGCTAAGGAATGGTTGTAGCACAAACTGGTCGGCTAGATCGGGGAGAGTCCACTCTGAAACGGAACGGAATACCAGCGTAAAAAGCAGAATAATGCTGGTGTTTTCATAAGGTGAATTAAAGAGCTCCTTTTTAACATTGATTTTAGTTTGTTATACTTAACTCGCCATGTTTAGCCTTTCAATGGGCACACGGGCGGATACGACCAAGATGATATTCCGTCAAAATTCAAGCGGTCGGATCCAACCGCACCCACCCACAGCACTTTAACCCATACATGCTTATATTTAGAGACTACTTTTCTATGAAGAAGTTTGGTAGTATAGAATTTATACGAAATTTTCTATCCTGTGGTCTAAACAAAAGTCAATTACTCTACGTAGTTTTATTATTATTCTACTGTCAATTTACGACATTTGCCGACCATATGAAAATGGCGCAATTTTACGGTAGATTAAAATAAAAATCCATAGAATAGTTGATTTGTTTAAACCACAAATTAAATAATTTTGTATAGATTCTATAACAAACGTTTTTATAGAAAAGTAGTCTATAAATATAAGTTTTTATGGTTTAAAGTGCTGTGTTTTATGTTTTAATATATCGTAAATTGACAGTAGAATAAAAATAAAAATACATAGAGTAACTGACTTTTGTTTAGACTAAAGGATAGAAAATTTTGTATTAATTCTATAATGCCAAACTTTTTTATAGAAAAGTAGTATCTAAATATAAGTTTTAATGGTTTAAAGTGCTGTGTCGCATGTGACCGCTTGGGATTTGACGGACGCATGAAACTGCATGGGAATTTTATGGAGATTGTAGGGTTAAAAAAACATGCAGGGACTTTTGCTTTAAAATTAATATTTGTTATAAAGATGTAGAATCATAAAATTAAAATTGTTGAAACTACGTCATTTTTTGAAATATATATACCTAAAATACATGCGAACGTATTGTATTGCAACAGAATTAAGCCCAGTTACAATATACCAAAACAACCAATCTGCATTCCGTTGAAATACTTCCGATCATATTTATCAATCGTCCCTTCGGATTAGAAAATATGTTAGTGCTGCTCGTAAATTTACGACCAATACGACGATGTTCGGAGTCAACAACAGCGAATACTTAATCGAATATTTTTTTGAATTAGTCAAAACCAAATATTTTTCATTTCCTAGACACATTCTTTTTTAAATATATGTGTTGTTACTTTTATTCATCATTATCATTATAGCCCACCACATGCGAGTATTGAACATATGCCTCCTTCAATGAATGCCTCAAAGAATGATCCCGAGTTACCTGCATTCATCGACTACCTCCATGTCTACCCAAATTCAAGATTTGACTCCAGGATATGTGATTGTATTTGAAAATTTTATTTTAACTAGAAATTGTTGGTAATCGTTTAAAATGAAACGGCAAGTTATTTCGTTTTGGTATAATAGGTATGCGTCTTATGAACCCAGTCTCTCCCTCCGCTTTTCCTGATAAAGTCGTGGTCTAAGGCAATGGACCTAATTTGCTAGTCATCAACGCGGCAGAGATTCTTCCCGTTAAATACTCAAAATAAATAGAAACTGCAATTTCTTACAAGATTATTCATGAACATAAATATAACATTGCTGAAAATCGAATAAGATTTGGATGCCAAATAATTGTCATATTGATTTTTTTCAGTTCAGTGGTTGATCAAGAAAAATGATATCACCACAAAGAGATATATATTTATTTTTCATGAAGCACGTCCAGAAGCAATTTCATTTTTCATTTAGGACCTGATCGGACATGTGCTCATACTTGTATCCAGAAACAATTTTCAGCCATGCCCCTACACGCGACTTGAATAACAATCGCACGAAATATCCTCGGATCACGTACTTGACACCGTCCAGAAAAAATGAAACTATTTTAATGAGTTAAAAACCTACTGGAGATTGTGTACACATTATAAACATATTGAAAAAGTGTCTAAATTACAATAGATATTTGTAAATAAATAATGTTTTTAAGTATGTGCCCTTATTTTATCTAGCTTATATCGACATGGCTCCGAAACACTTTTGCGCACACTAGCAACACCCTGAAATCGATGTTTACTTATGCGGAACTAGAGCAAATCAGTTCTTCAGTATTATAGGTATTTAAGTAATAGTGAGATACGAGTGATGATAAATGGCTACTAAAATGTTGATCATTTGCAATGTACCTAATTTTGTAAATGATCAACATTCCGTTTATATATATAAAGAAGATATAACACAATATATACTTCTCCTAACGAAAATGCTTATTCGCTTTAAAAAAGGATATTTGTCGTGTAAATGGTTCTTTTTGGATTGAAGTATTTCTATTTTACTCGCGTTTGTTTACGAATTACTGGCTTGTACGACCAATAAAAAATTTAAACGGCGTGTTTTTTGTGTTTTAAATAATTTAAATAGTAATACTTTATGCTTATATTTAAAACGATCGAAATTCGAACAAACACACTTATTATATAATTAGTGAATATTTTATTCGACCTTTCATTCATTGTTCAAGACCTAATTACATTTTATGCTTTGCGTGGAGTAGACACTAAAGTTTCTTTCTTTTTTGTGACAATTTAAGAGAGTGGAGAGTTTTGAAGTTAATATCCGTTAAAACGTGTAGTGGTGATGTGAGAATATCCACTACCGCATACCGTCCAGTGGGTTTTGTAAGAGGTGATAGATGTAAACTGAAATAGGAGATGGAAAAACTTCTTGATAATAACTCAAAACTATACAAAAGAGTCGTTGCAAACCCACCCGTCAACAGTGGCAACTACGGCAAAACCTATGAGGCAATCTATCAGCCTGTATTTAGCAGCGGACCTTTATAAGCTGTAATTGACGGATGAATGGAATATTCTTGCAACAGCAACTAATATATATCTTACTACTTTATATTACTTAACTACTATATGTATAACTTAGTAAGCTCTCAATAAGAATTAGGTTGTAAGAGTGTATTTCTTCACAAAAGCAGTCTTGCAATTTTGTGTCCGGCTGAATTACAACCCTTATTATGTAACTCTTATTACGAACTTAATGCACTTAGTAAGAGAATAATAACAAAGTAGCTCCAGTCTTACAAAGATTAAAGAGAAAGTCGACCAACATCGGATCACTAAATTGAAAGCCATCGAAAAACTTTATTTTTTAAGAAACGTTAGATTTAGTTAGTTTATAAGTTTAATCATTATGAGAAACACTTAAAGATGGTCCCTTGAGCATCTAAGTCAACATTTCGATGTTCCTCATAATATAGAATAATGAGTCCTGTTATACTTAACTTTTTATATATCCGTTTCTCCGGGAATAATATCGTAAAAAAGCAGTACAGGCTGCTGTGTTACGCGTCACGAGTAACAATTCGCCTGTGACTGATTTAAAAAAAAAACTATTTTCACCTTTTCGCGACGAGGCCACAGTATACACATCTACATTTGATATGGATAAAGAATCGAAATGCAGATTTTTGATTGCAGATTGCAGGTTTTCACCCTTGTGGACGAAAATAGAACGACTAATTACGAGTATTTCAATCGATTTGTCATGATTGCACCCAAGGATAGCACGGGCGCCAAAGTCTGTAAGACGTCAGTATTAATAAATATGACGGAAATAAATTTCTAAAAATTTATAAATACTAAATATTAAATAAAAATAAAAAGGTATACTTATATAAAGGAACTTGCATTTAAAATATTTCTTATGTTAACTTCACTATAGGGTTTTCGTTAAATAATAATAATTTATTTTTCATATGTTTTATGTTATCTTGGCCTCTATGAACTGACAATATTGTCGTCATATGTGTGACCTATTTTTTGATTAGGAGCATCAATAAGCGTTGTTTAAGTTTTTTAAAAATCTAATATTATATTACGTGTAAAGACAAACTTCATCTTAACTGTTAGAGTTGGAAACGGTTTTGTATTTTTAATTCTATCGGCCATCTGGTGTACGTGTACTTGTTTGTAACCCTCGAGTTTATAGTTAAAAATTGATATATTTTCGGTTGGTGTTATGTCACCAAACATTGATAAAAATACTTCAGCAGATAAAATCGTAAACTGCATTTGATATAATAAAAATTCATTCTGCTTGCCAAATCTTATAGTAAGTTGCTTTTAGTAGTTTTTGTATGAAGCCAAAGATGCAATTTATTATGATAGAAGGATGAACCTATCTTATTTACAGCAGCCACGGGCATTTTATGGCATAGCAGTGCCAGTAACTATTTTAAAGTTCGTCTCTACTCTTAAATAAGTAGTATTTAATATATTGCTTACATATAAATATAATAATGATAATTCTAAAAGACTAAGGAATATGAAAGAATAAGAATGTATAAAATGTATGTTAAAATATTAAAATAAGAAGTCTGTATTATTAAAGGGAAATGTAGTTACATTTTGAGTATAAAATATTAACATTTTTGTGTTTAAAAGTTTGCAGCTATATTTTTAGTTGTAGCACGAATAAATTGGAACGACCGGGGAAGAACCATGCTCTCACGGAATACCAGCGTAAAATAGTAGCTTAATACTGCTGTGTTTCGTTTGGTGAATGTAGAGATCTGGAGACCCTTTTTTACTGTAAACGATGTGTTCCATCTTAGTCCTCAGAGGTGAAATCGCATCTGCGTTTTGATTCCTAATCGAGAATAAATGTATAATAAATGTAAATATATGGACCACAGCATCCTTAGCAGCTTATTATCAGGTTGACTGTGTGCTCGTTTGTCACCCTTATTCTATAAATAATGCTAGTTACGTGTTTGGATTTTCTATAAAATAACGTTAACCATCCGGAAGCACTATTCTACGTTGGACTAGGACTAGATAAAACGAACCAGATAAGATGCTGTAGGTTTTCATCACTTTTGCCATAAATACAGCCCATTACAAGCCCACTGCTGAACGGAGACCTCGCTTATAGGTCGCCATAAAGTGTGGTCCTAAACTACTCGCATCCATCGACTAACTGCGTTCCTAATCACCCAGCACAGCGCTTTCCAAATCGTGTTTGCGTACTTAATTTGTATTATGTTATTTTGTGTATACTTCTGACGACCTAGTACGACATGCATGAAGTAGATGGATGCAGGTGGCTCAGGACCGTGTTTCGTAGCATTCTTTGAGAGAGGCCTGTTTTCAGTAGTGAGCTTGTGAATCACTGTAATGATCATCGTCATCATCATTACAGCCCTTCACAAGTCCACTGCTGAACATAGGTCTCCCCCAAGTAATGCCACAAAGCACGGTCCTGAGCCACCTGCATCCATTGACTTCCTGCATGTCTTACCAGGTCGTCTCTCCATCTAGTGGGGGGTTGCCCTACACTTCGCCTACCGATATGAGACTGCCACTCGAGAACCTTTCTTCCCCATCGGTTATCGGTGCTTCGAGCTATATGCAGAGGTGGAAATGGGCTCCGGCCCATTGCCACCTCTGCTTACTAATCCGTCGGACTATGTCGGTCACTCTGGTTTTACTGTGGATATGCTCATTTCTGAGTCTATCACGCAGAGAAACTCCGAGCATAGCTCTCTCCATAGCTCACTGAGCGACCTTGAGCGTCCTCATACGGCCAGCAGTGAAGGACCACGTCACAGATCCGTAAGTCATCACTGGCAACACGCACTGGTTATACAATCTAGTTTTCAGAGTTTGAGGTATACCTGACGAGAAGCTATGTCGTAATTTTCCGAACACTGCCCACCCGAGTTGAATCCGTCGATTGACCTCCTGGTCGAAGTTAGACTTACCTAGGCGGACTATTTGTCTCGGGTAAACGTACACTGTAATGATAATGAAGATGATTATGATGATGTGTTTGCTTCTAACTGGTACTTTTACTTTTACTGTGTTCCATGTAAAAGTTTTTAATAGATATATTATAAATATTCCTTTTTCCATAAAAAAACATATGTTCTTATATTATTTGTAATACATATTTGCGCATAAGATTTAAAGTTTGTCTTAACAATATATACTTTAACATTGAATGTATTTAATTTTAAAGTTATGTCCTGTTGTTCGACTTAATAAAATAGGACCAAATGAAAGTAGGTAAGTAACTTTAGTTTAAACATGAGCATTGAGACTGATACTGAACATAAAGTCGAAGAGTCAGATAATTTGTATGAACTTCTTTCACGGCACTTTTATTGGCATAGTGTAAAGTGTTTCCTTTTACATGTTTATTTAAAGCTTCCATTTTTAAGATATTGCCTAGCGTTATAAACCTTAATAAAAAATTAAAACATTTGGCTTTTACTAATTATAATCCTCCCCCTCACAGGGATTTTCTCTTCATCGCTTATCGGCAGGAATATGACAAGGTCCGTTGTATCATACTAATGGGGAGCATAAATACTAATGGGGAGCATTACGTTACCAGAGTGATGGTATTGTCGTTGCGTATACCCGACCAGTGTGATCCTTGAGAAAACCTTAAAGTCAGCTGATTCAATATAGAAATCAAATTAAAGGTAAAGTTGCAGCCTTTACACATCTACTGCTGAGCACAGCCCCTATACTTTCCTAGAATGCTATATCGTCCGCGCTGCTTAACGCGTGTATTAATTTCACATGTCCTTAAATTGTTTTATTCATCAGACTAGTTTCCTCAATATGTTTTCCTTCGCCACATGCACGTGGTAAATCAGAATCAGAATTGCAAATTCACAATTTTAACGATGGTAGTTCGCATATCGTGAAATGTGCTGAAATGGTATACCGGTAGTGTGTATGTTTATATGAAACATTTCGAGCTCTTTTCCGTTTCGATTTTATTTGACTTTGATTTGGACACTCAATAATGATCCTTTGAACGCATAGGGTACCAAATTTCATAAATTAACCTTTTATATCTCTTCATTTATAAAATTCTAAAAGGTGCCATCATAATAACATACTGACTCTCTCTTGGTTACACCAAAAATATAAATATTTGGGGTTATCCGCTTTTCTGATAAAAAAGTTGAGTTATGATTGAGCCCAAATCTCCTTACCAGTTCCTATAGATTTTAACTTAACGAAGTTCAACTGCTACGAAGCTTGACGCCCATTCAGATCTCAACTCTTTTATCACCCAACCTCGAACGTCGGTTGTACTGAACTTGGCCATCTTTTCACTTATATGTATTTGATGGAATTAGAATTTACATATTCGCTGTCCCGTGCACTACATATGGGTCATTGGTATTGTTTTACTATTGTGTCTGAAATCCGGACAGTGAAAATGTTTACAATAGATAACACTAAAGCGTAGTAGCGATAGTGTTCTGCGTGCACCTAAGATATGCATGTGCTTGCCTATTTTAATTTTTTTTTATTTTCAATAAATCATTGTAGAAGCGTGCTCGTCGCGACCCCTACCAGCCCTTTTCAGGGCTGCAATTCTACACAGCTGCGCACCCATGCAAACGGGAGTTAGGGCGTCCCCCCCAAGGCGACGCACACCAGCTCGTCCCCGTTGGTGTGGAATGCAGCGCGCAAAGCGGCTATGGGGACCGCCACCCGTCACGCACTGTCCGACACGGCGGAAGGTGGAGGACGGAGTGCAGAGTTGGCACGTGGAATGTTAGAGGGGGCATGAGAGATAAGACGAATGAGTTGATCGAAATAATGAAAGAAAGAGAATTAGATGTCGTGTGTATGTCGGAGACCAAACGGAAAGGCAGTGGTACTGAAGAGCTCCCTGGCGGGACGTTAGCTATATGGTCCGGAGTCCCGGAAAGCGAGAACGCCTGCCAGGGAGTGGGGGGTGCTGCTGTCGTCCCGGTTGGTCGATCTTATGACTGAATACAAGGTTGTGAACTCAAGACTTCTCTGGGTTCACTTTAAACTGGGACTGACGAAGTTATTCCTTTTGGCTGTTTATGCGCCGGTAGCTTCGTCGTCCAGGGCTGAGCTGGAGGAGTTTCGGAGAATGTAAGAGAAGTTCTAGATTTGGTTAAGGGAAACGAAAGAACTGTTGTATGTGGTGATTTGAATGGATGGGTAGGTATCGCTCGACCAGGATACGAGTCGGTGCTTGGAAAGTTTGGCGATAAAAGGGTTAATGATGCTGGCAAGCTTATACTGGCTGTATGCAAGGAAAAGGGTCTTCTTGTGACAAACACTATGTTTAATCACAGGAAAATCCATATGTACACTAGAGAAAGAAAGAATGAGAGAAGTATTATTGATTTGTTCCTGGTGGATGACCGACTGCGGAAACAAGTGATGGATACACGAGTGTTCAGGGGTGCTGACCTGGGGAACGGATCACTATCTAGTAATTACTAGATTTACGGGTTTGTTCGCGGGTTGGCGCTACCGGACGGCAGTAACAGAACCACAGTCGGTCTGTCGCATCCGAAGCTGGAAGCTTCAGGAAGCGGATACTAGGGACAAATATCACACGAGGGTAGCCGAAAAGCTTGACACCATCGATGACAGGAAAGAATGTGTGGAGAGAACATGGCAGAACCTTAGGGATGGAATGGTAAGTGCAGCGGAAGAAGTATGTGGAACGACAAAAAGAGGTAGTAGTAAAAGGAGAGATGCATGGTGGAATGATGAAGTGAGAGAAGCTGTAAAAAAGAAGTAAAAAGCATGGTTAGACTACTTGGCCTCTAGTAACGATAAGCATATGAGAGAGAAGATGAAAGAAAGATACAAGCTGCAGAAAGTTCATGCGAAAACATTGATTGAGGAAGTACGTGAAAGGTGTAGAACAGAAGCGGACGAGAGGTTGTCGTACAACTTTAAGGAAAACTCCAAACTCTTCTGGAAAGAGGTTGGAAGGTCCCGGAGTGGTGCGACAGCCTTAAGAATGAACAAAGTGCTTTCGAGAACCAATGACGTCCTCTCAGAAAAATCGGACGTCATGCAGCGATGGAGTGAATTTTATAGAGAAATGTATGCGTGTCATGATCTTAGTGAATGATCCGGGGGTGACGCCATGACTGGCACGCCAGACACGGACCTCGATGACACTGAGGTCATCAGCATGAAAGAGATTGACCGTGCGATTCGAAGTTTGAAATATGGTAAGGCTGCGTAGACAGAGTTACTGCTGAAATGGTCAAGTACGGTGGGCCTCGCGTCTGGGACAGCTTTCGTCTGCTGTGCAATTTGTGCTGGCGAACGGGAGATATCCCGGATGATTGGCGATCCGTGGTCATTGTGCCTTTATATAAAGGTAAAGGTTCACATTTTGCCTGCGGGTGCTATCGGGCGATCAGCTTGACCAGTTTAGCAAGTAAAGTTTACTCAAAGGTTTTGACACGTAGGATGCAAGAGAAATCGGAAAGATTCTTATGGGAGGCACAATGCGGATTTAGACCTGGAAGAGGATGCACGGATCAAATGTTTTCTCTCCGCATGATCACGGAAAAGCTTCTGAGTGTTAACCAGAGGATTTTCTGTGCTTTTGTGGATCTGGAGAAAGCATTTGATAAGGTTATAAGGAAGAAAATGTGGGAACTGTTGCCGGGATATGGTGTGGATGGTCGATTGTTAAGGGCTGTGCAGTCACTTTAGTATGACTGTAAAGCCTGTGTGCGGGTAGGGCATGACCTGTCACCCATGTTTAGCATCCAAGCGGGCGTAAAACAGGGTTGTGTCATGTCTTCCTGGCTGTTCATACTGTATCTCGACAGCTGTTTACAGAAGCTGAAAAATAGCTGTTTGAAATTGGGTGACATAAAAGTAAATTGTCTGATGTATGCTGATGATGCAGTGCTTATTGCACCATCAGAAGCAGAACTGCAGGCATTAGTCACGTGTATGAAAGAGGAATGTGAAATTAAAGGTCTCCGTTTGAATGCTAATAAAACTAAGGTTCTGGTATTTGAAAAGGACGAAGAGAGAACGAAATGTGAAATATGGGTAAATCAGGAACGTCTAGAACAGGTAAATGAAATTGTATACTGGGGAGTGCTTTCAGTAAAGAAAGATATGCCATGGAAAACGAAAAAAATTTATCGATGAAAGCAAAATCTTACCTCGATTCTTTAATCGTTTGTGTGTATCTATCTACATAAGGTATTAACTATAACCCATACTAATCCACTGTTGAATATACGTATGTATAAGAAGGCCTCAATTACATATTGCCAAGAAGCATACATCGTCTCCGATCATCATTCCCTCTTTCTTCGATTTCCTACATAAGGCTTCCACTAGAGAAACATTAATATGTTGTAGAGCTACGCTGTACCTATGGTAGCACGAATAAATCGACCCAACCGTGGTAGGACTAGTCTCACAGAATACTAGCGTGAAATATTTTAATGCTGCTGTGTTGCGTACGGTGAGTGTAGGGAACTAGAGACCCTTTTACTAGAAACGACGAACTTCATCTTAGTCTTTAGAGGTTTCTACATTACCTACATTAGACAGGCCCGTGGTTAGACGGGTGTGATTGGCCGCCTTTTCTAGGGAGCGGGTGGATCAAAGCTGTCTACCACGAATTCAGTACTACGCCTGGTGAGTCTCCTACTACCGGAAAAGACGCGTTAGAACCGGTGCCTTTTCGAGGGCACACATGTTCTTCACAGTGGGAGTGATTCAATCTGTACCACTCAACTTCTTGACGTCCAGGAAGAGATATGCATGTGTAAACCGCACATCTGGCATGTCGAGTCGAGTTGGACGCAAAGAGATCGGCTTTCGCCTCTGCGGCATGGGCTAGTGAGTCTTCCTCCCTGTGCAGAGATGCGTTGTCTCTCTAAAGATTTAGATAAAATGCCTTCCAGTAATTGTACTAGTTCTGCATGCACTTTAAGCCGCAATACAGCAGTACAATCACTGATGTTCGACGGCAGAAGTAAGGAAGAGTGTGCTACCTACCCAGATGTTCTAATAGGCAGAAAAGTAGTCCTATCCCATTATTCTAATTAGAGGAATCTATTCGTCATTTGAACACGTCGGAATTAAGTATGATATTTTCTTTCAATTTTAAGCCAGTGTCATAATAATTTTTGAGCAAAAAGTAAACTGTCTAATTAACTCCTTATAAACTAGTGTGGACTATATTTACATAAATTAATCATTACCTTTTCTTTGGAATATGAACATAGAGATAATATTTGTGACTTACTCATACCACCCATCAGTGTAACTTTTATTTGCAAACTATATCACTCACCAGCACTTCATTTCGTGTTCACTAATATTACTGGAAATATTGATGTGGAAGTCATGCAGAGAGAAATTGAAGGAATTTGGAGTTGTACGATGGCTGATTTTGAAAACAGATTAAAGGCTGCTTCTACGCTAACTAGTACCTCTCTTAATCAACTTCGTGAGGAGTTTTATGAATTAAAAGACCTTGTTAGCTCTGTGCTCAATCACCTTCGGCAACAGATACATGCCTGTACAATGACAATTGATGTTATTGATATGCAGCACAGGCAGAACATTCTCCTATTTAATGAGATCTCCGACTCTCCTGCAGTTAACTTTGAACAGGAAATAATAAGCATCATACATTACAAAATGGGAATCCCACATGTAACAAATGTATCCTTATCACGTTGTCATCGAATTGGTGATATAAAGGAGGGTTATTCAAGTCCAATTCTTGAACAATTTCATGAGCATCGCACAAAGTCTGAGGTGTGGAAAGCTAAAACTAAGTTAAAGGGCTCTCAAATATTAGTGTCTGAGTTTTTAACCAAAATAAGGCAATCTGTTCATAAAAAGCACGCAAGCATTTTGGATTGAAGAATGTGTGCACCTTAGATGGCACAATTTTTATAAAGCTTCGCAATAACGATCGGGCAAAGATCTCCACTGAGGAGGAGACTGATACTCTCATTGGAAAGTTTCCTGTCGATTGTTCACCTACAATACATGATGTAGCTTCTAATAGTGGCGTCGCTAATGTTGCAAAGAAGCCCATTCAAGCACAGCAAAGTTCTTCAAGTATAGAAAGTATGTATGAGATTTCTCGGCGCAATCAAGATATGGGGCAGAAAGTAAGAGTCTAAAAGTTGCCGCCGTTTAATAGCTAAAAAATAGCTTACTTTTAAGTATCCTTAGGTATTCTTTTTTTTCTATTCATTTTTATTTTATTTTTTTTATATATCAAGTACTTATTTCATCATCATCATCATTACAGCCCTTCACAAGTCCATTGCTGAACGTAGGCCTCCCCCAAGCAACGCCACAAAGCACGGTCCTGAGCCACCTGCGTCCATCGACTTCCTGCATGTCTTACCAGGTCGTCACTCCATCTAGTGGGGAGTCGCCCTACACTACGCCTACCGGTACGAGGCTGCCACTCGAGAAACTTTCTTACCCATCGGTTATCGGTTCTTCGAGCTATATGGCCGGCCCATTGCCACTTCAGCTTACTAATCCGTTGGGCTATATCGGTCACTCTGGTTTTACTGCGGATATCCTCATTTCTGAGTCTATCACGCAGAGAAACTCCGAGCACAGCCCTCTCCATAGCTCGCTGAGCGACCTTGAGCGTCCTCATACGGCCAGCAGTGAAGGACCACGTCTCAGATCCGTAAGTCATCACTGGCAATACGCACTGGTAGTACACTTTAGTTTTCAGAGATTGAGGTTGATACCTGACGAGAAGATGTGTCGTAATTTCCCGATCGCTGTTCAGCCGAGTTGAATCCGTCGATTGACCTCTCGGGCGAATTTGGACTTTCCTAGTCGGACTATTTGTCCCAGGTAAACGTACTCGTCAACAACTTCGAGCATTGTGCTCCCAACAACTACCGGCATAGGTGTGACATGGACATTAAACATGATCTTTGTTTTGTCCATGTTCATCTTAAGACCTATCCGTTGGGAGACACCATTGAGGTCATTGAGCATAGTGCTAAGGTCCTCCAGCGATTCTGCCATAAGGACTCTATCGGCGGCAAATCGAAGGTGAGGGATGTACTCGCCATTGATGTTAATACCGTATCCTTTGCAGTCCAGTAGCTTGAAAACGTCTTCCAACGCAGCGGTGAAGAGTTTCGGGGATATAACGTCACCCTGTCTTACACCTCTCTGCAGTTGGATAGGTTTCGTACTCTGGTTGTATACTCGGATAGCCATCGTAGCTCTACTGTACAAACGCTTTAGTACATCAATATACCGACAGTCAACTAGGCACTGCTCAAGGGACTGTAGCACCGCCCAAATTTCGACGGAATCAAAGGCTTTCTCATAGTCCACATACGCCAGGTAAAGTGGCAGATTGTACTCTTCGGTCTTCTATACAATCTACTGCAGGGTGCTGAAGCCTTTTCGGAAACCCGCTTGTTCGGGAGGCTGGAAGTCGTCGAGTCTGCGAGCGAGACGATTCGTAATGACTCTCGAAAACAGCACGTAGACGCGGCTCAGAAGGGAAATCGGTCTGTAGTTCTTCAAGAGAGCGTTGTCGCCTTTCTTAAGGAACAAGACCACCGCACCTCTGCTTCACGCCTCCGGAGTAGTGCCACCCTGGAGGACGGAATTGAAGAGCTTCTGAAGGACTTCAAGTACCGGTGTTCCACCCGCTTTCAGAAGCTCCGCTGTAGTTCCATCCTCGCCTGGGGCCCTGCCGTTTTTAAGGTGCTGGAGAGCCATTCTAATCTCGCTCAGACTGACGTCCGGAATATCATCGAAATAGTGTCGGGTAAGACTTGCTCTTGGATCGCTACTCACACTTGCGCGTGGCTCCAACGATGATGTGTACAGCTGCCCATAGAACCTCTCAATCTCACTCAAAATCTCAGGTGTCCCGGAAACGACGCTGCCACACTCAGTCTTCAGCTTTGACAGTTGGCTCTTTCTGGCAGACAGATCTCTGGCAAAGATTTTGGAGCCCTGGTTCCGCTCGATCGCTTCTTTAATACGAGCAGTATTAAAGTTGCGTAAGTCTCGCCGCATGCATTAGGAGATCTGTCTGTTCAGTTGCCTGTATGCTGTCAAATCTGTTGACGATTGCAGCCTCATCTCCCGTCTAACAGCCATGAGATTAAGAGTGTGATCGGAGAGTTTTTGTGTTCTTCTGCGGCGGGTCTTGCAGAACTTAGCTCCGACCGCATGGACAGTTTCCACGAGCTTGTCATTCATATCGTCCACTGCATTGCAATCTTGTAGGCACTGAAAGCGGTTACGTAACTCGAGCTGAAAGTTTTCGGGATTCTGGATTAGAGCACGAGGGGGACGAAGCGTTGACTTCATTAGACGAGACCTCTCCAACTTAACGTTTAGGTTCAGTGTGCCTCTAACCATTCGGTGATCGCTGCCAGTTTTCACCCTTGCGACCACTGAGACATCACTGAACAGTTGGCGTCTGGTCGTCATAATGAATTCAATCTCATTTATTTCATGGCTCCGCTTATATCTGTAGCATAGAACGCTATTATGTATTTATTTCTGTTTTATTACAATTTTTTTGTAGTTTTAAGTTCTTTTCTTTGTAATATAAACTCCTTAGGAATTTTTATCCTTGTAAATCAAAATCGATTTAATGCATAGTACATAATTTGCGTAAGCTTAGTTTTCTTATTAGTTTCTAGGCAGAGGAGTTTTACTTAGTAGGTTTATCTATGCTATGCATTCAATGGTAATAATCTAAACATAATCACCTTTATAATTTGTGCTAATACTTTTATATATGTATCTTATAAACTACTTAATATTTTGCATTTGATTTTTAATTTTGAGTTTGACATTATAGTTTTTAGCCCTTGATACCCAGGCCCGGTAGCATTCCCGATTACAGCATGATGATATTTTACAGGAGCGACTAAACCATGGCTGATATCTGCCTCCGATGGGCACGACAGAAGAATAAATAAAAAGTTTCATACCCTAAAGTACCACATCAGAGACAAAATCAGCAACAACGATGAGATTATCCGGCGAGAAGCAAACACGCCCCTAAGGGTAGGATGCAAAGAAAGACTGTATCCTATCCCAATCGGCTTATCTGTAGTGCCAAACACGGCGGCAGTTAATGGAAACGTAGGTAAATGAAATAGCTGCATCTTGAAAGGAAAAACGGTTGTTGCTTATCCGCCTGCCAAGCGTGGCAACTATGGTAAATATCACACATGAGGTAAATTATGGGTTAGGCTTATGTTTAGTTAAGGCGTTTTTGTTATATGTTGTAAACATATTAGATAAATGAACGAAATTAAAAAAATAACTAAAAACATTTTCACCTACTTAAAAATTTAGTACTAAGTTGAATAAATCATTGACGCTCTATCTTACGGACGGATCAGTACTAGTTTCGTATATTATAAATATTTTCATAGACATCAAATAACGTTTATGAGCAGTCGACGCTGCCACGTTGCAACTTATTGTAACCACAGCACGAATAGGTAGACTTGACAACCATTGAAAACTTAGAAAACTAGCGTAACATAACAGCATAATACTGCTGGGTTCCGTGTGATGGGTGTAGAACCGGAGATTCTCTCGCCACATCGTACTCGTAGTCCTCAGGGGTGACAACGTATCTGCATTTCGATTCTTAATCTTAATATCATTTTTATACTAAGGATGCTACCAAATGAAAAACGAAACAAAATATTAACTTCTCTTCTTCATCTCTTTCTTTATCAGCAAGTAAATTCCACTGCTGGACACGGGCCTCTCCCAAGCCAAACCAAGAGTTAAATTATGCTATATTAATGTTATGATTTTAGACAAACATGTTATAGTAAAGTTTTGGTAAAAGTGAATTACTTTTAAAAACTAATTGAAAAAAAATTCTACGTGGATAAAACAATTACAAAATAAAATATTTCATAAAGTTTATGTTTTCTATTAATCAAGAGGGGAGCGGGAGGTGCTCTTCAAACTGTGTGAGACACAACATTTTATTTTTATTGAGCGGATATGTGCGAGGTAATTCTTACCAATTTCATTATAATGAATTTCTAACGCTTGATTCTTTTATTTATACTAATATAGCTGCAGCATTGCTCTACCACGTAAAAACCTATAGCAATGACAATATTTTTATTTATTTTTTTTGTTGGTTTTAAAAGTCTGAATATCATCGTAGAAAATATTTGCTTTTGTTATGGCACCATGCAGGCAGTTTGACTGAAATATAACTCTGAATTCACAATAAAAACAGTGTCATCTTAAGACGAATGCTAATTAACTTATTTATCAAAAATGTTCTACAAATTTTGTACTACAGTGACTTTCAAGTTTTGTGTTTTTGTAAGCGATTGGTAATTAGTGATTCATACGTTTGTGAATGCTGTGCTGTCAATTAAAACAATTGTCGCTCAATGCGTATTGTTAACAATTGGTGATGTGGCGCATGATGCGTCGATAAAATTTGACACTCATTTTGCGTGAATTTCATTATCATAGAATACGATCACAAATGAGACCGAATTGCATTGGTTTTCGAATCTGGATGTGTTACGATTATTGTAGACCATGATTGTATTCATGCACTTGCACCATGCACTCATTCACTGTAGTGAAATATGTCATGTTGCGAATTAATGTTACTTCACATCAATCTCGAGCACACAATAATTAGTGTTTCAGAGTATGAAATCTACAAATTTTAAATTATCCAACAAGTGTATAAATAAATTGAAGGTAAATAAAGGAAACATTACTAAGATTTGGCTAAAATATATATAAAGAATATTAGTAATTTCTTATATTTACAAGAATAGTAAACATTAAATAAAATTAACTTTAGGTATTTTATTACGTTAAGTGTGACTTATTTTACCTATTTTAATTACCGACGTTACACATCACCTCACAACATCTCTGTCACCTCATTTAACATGGTAGCTGTAAAGCACCAGAAACATCGATAAAAGTTCAATCTAAATTAAAAGCGGTATTTTTTTTTAAATTAGTTTTATTGAATTAATCTATTTAGAATTAACTCAGTAACAACTACATGGTCGAATAATAAGCGTACCTAATCAGCGCACGTATCGAGTAAACGAGCACAAAGTGCGCCTGTTGGTAAATGGATACTGAGATCTATCCTCGATTAAGTATCAAAATGCAGATGCTTTGTCACTCCTGAGGGTTAAAATGAAGTGCCTCGTTTCCAGTAAAAAGAATCTCCAATTATCTACACTCATCACACGAAACATAGCACCATTAATCTGGTAATTTATGAGAGCGAGGTGCTACCTCGGTCGAGCCGATCTATTTGTGCTACAACACAGTATAGTTGCGTATAGCTTATTTTTTAAAGCTTCTGGTTTTTGGTCATAAATATAAAACTTAAATGTTGAAATTGTATTTTCATTCTTTGATAGTACGTCTGTGGTTACAAAGACCTTACGTGAAAATAAAGGATACGGGAAAAGTGTAAGTTAATACATCTATATTTGCTTACATATTTGAATCTGAAGTCAAAAGGCTGTTAACCCAAGCCCTTTAAGAAATGCAATACAATATGGGAATTGAAATAAAAAATCATTACATTATTCAAAAGAAGATGAAACTTCATACTATGTTTTTTCATTGAAAAAGTTTATGGTACCTACAAATTGAATTGTGAATGCGCAAGAAAGAATTTGCAATGTCAGTTTTGGTATTAATAGCAAACAATTTGTACTCATTACTCTCGAAACTCTTTAGATAAAATTCAATTTGTTGTGATATTATTTTTAATAAAATCGGGTGATAATAACTTTGTGAGCAAATTTAGCCCATATTACCTCAATAAATTATTATCGATTGACTTCTTTGATAACTTCTTAAAACTTTATGTATTATTCTATATATCGTATTTTTTATTTAATGATTACTTTTGTTAAATAAAATGTTAAACAGCAACTCGAATACACCTATTTGAACTGGTGAACAGTATAACTTTATAAATGCACGTTGGCGGATAAATTTTGCGGTATCGTCACTTTTAGGCAAAACTTATATTTTACAAGGATATATTTTACACACTATCGGTCTCTATGCGATGCAAAACTATTTTGTGGTAAAGCAAAAGTGGTTTCGTTGTAGTTTTCGTTACAATGAATGGAAAATATTAACAAATGTTTATGTTAATGAAACAATAATTAAAATAATTTAAGTGGAGACCAAATAATATATGGGCTATGTCTATAACATACATAACAAAAATTTTAAATTTGTGAAGAGTTTGATAAAGAAAAAAGGCAATTCATTAAATAACGAAAACTTTGGCTCAGCTTTTGCTTATTACTACAAATACTGACTTCATTATGAATCTTTGTTCTACCGTTAAACGCGAAGTCAACGAGCAGTGTTAACTTCCGGTGAACTAACTTCAGGAATATAGTTTATGATTCTACGACGTCGAGGTTTATCTTTAGCACCTAAAATAATATATAATAAGCAATCAAAATAGCATATATATATATATATATATATATAAGCAAAATAACAATTTTTATAAAAAAGGTTTTTACTTTTTATTTAATTCTGAAGTCAGGGTTAAAACTATAAAACCTAATATTTTTTTTTTAAATGAAGCTTTGTGGTTGATTGGACATCGCCTGCCACAATTGAAGCTGGTTGTTAATCGTGTTGAAATTTTCCAATAAGTTGCGAGGCTTCTTTAGAGTCGTGACCGTGAAGCAAGACTTAGCCTTAGATGATTTGTCTTAATCATCACGCATACATATGATGCAAACATAATGATTTAAGGCAAATCCTCCAAGCTAACCTTTATAATCTTCATCTATTGTAACAACAAAAGGTGCCATAGAATAAGCTATTGTTTGTGTCTCAGATGGACATAAGAAAAACACTTAAAACAGTTCTTAGCAATCCGTTTATTGCGATTATTTTATAGCACAGTTTTAGAAAGATGTCTATCGTGTTAACAATGAGAGAATATTGTGAAATATCTGACGGTAGTGACACAATGAATATTATTGATAAAATAATAAGTTCCTGTGATATTTTAATAGCAACAAGTAGCAGTAATGAGCATTAACATCTTGCCCCCCATTGAAAGACCTGGGCTTTCAATCTTGAAGGTCTTCTTGATTTGGAAGGGGACATAGGTGCACTAAAGGTTGGCGAATGCATCCTCTTGTTGTATTGATATCTGCTACTCTCGAAATGCCGTCTGCACCCGGAAAAAGTTTTGCTACACGTCCCAGACGCCAGCATAATGGTGGTAGAAATTCTTCTTTGATAAGAACCAGGTCTCCAATCTTAAGTTTGTCTTTACTTGTTTTCCAATTTGTTCTTAGCTGCAATTCGGATATATAGTCATTTTGCCACCTTTTCCAAAAATGCTGCCGAATTTGTTCTAATCTCACGTGTCTTTGTAGAGCAGTTTCCTTTGCATTGAGAAGATTAGGAGATGGCAACGCAGTTAGTTGTCTTCCTATGAGAAAGTGCCCTGGGAGGTGCAAAGGTAATCGTTCGGGGAAGAGGATAGTGAACAGAGGGAGGGGACGACTGTTAAGTATTGCCTCAACCTGCGCAAATAACGTTGAAAGCTCTTCGAAGGTTAAGTGAGAATTGCCCATAACGCGCTTAGTGTGAAATTCGGCTGATTTTACACCTGCTTCCCAAATACCGCCGAAATGAGGAGAGTAAGAAGGTATAAAAATAAATTTGAAACCTTCTTGAGTTTCAAAATCAAAAATAGTGTCAGTATGATTCATTAGAAAGGAGGCGATTTCCTTTGACGATGCCGTGAAATTTCGACCATTATCGCAATATACCTCCGCTAGCCGGCCGCATCGTAAGACGAAGCTACGCAAAGTCATAACGAAACAATCTTTAGTACGGTCGCTTACTACTTCTATGTGTATACATTTGTAGCGTAAGCAGACGAATATGCACATATAACATTTCATAAGCCAAGCCCACAGAAATAAAAGGAAAGCCAGGGTTCAATCGCTGAGCGGGTAAGTCCCCCATTTTTTGTGTTAAAGTTTTACCTTGAGCACGTCGACAACTTACACACTTATAAACGGTACGCCGTGCAATATGTCTACCGTTAAGCCAGATATTATCTCTTATAATAGCGAGTAATGCTTGGGGGCCTGCATGCATGCTGCGCAAGTGCTCATATGCAAAAATAAGTTTACAGAGATGATGAGATGTGTCTAATAATATCGGATGCTTTCTCTCATATGAACAATTAGCAGCTTCGATGCGACCACCAACTCTGATTAAATTTTCGCTTGATAAAAATGGATATAATGCTAAAATTTTTGACTTAGGACTGATTGGGTTATGTTTATTTAGGTTTATAAAGTCTTTAGGAAAGCTTTCTTTTTGCGAAATTTTACATAATAATAAAAATGTTTCATTTAATTCATCTAGAGTCTATTTACCTACTTGCTTAGATTTTTTATTTTTAATAATGTGAATAAAACGCAGTACGTAGGCCATAGTTCGTCGGATTCTTGTAAACCTTGAAACTCTTTGCCATTCAATTATAGAAGTCTGTAATATTGTAGATAAAATAACTTTATTTTCAGTCGAATCCAAGTGTTGGTTGTGTTTCAAAACAGGCCATAAAGAATCATCATAATGTAAAAATCTAGGTCCTGACCACCACAAATTTGAATTTATAAGCTGAGTTGCACTAACACCTCTGGATATAAGATCGGTTGGGTTACTAGCGGTAGGTACATAATGCCAGGATGAAGGTCCTGTTTTTTCTAATATTGAACTAACTCTGTTAGCGACAAAGGTCTTAAGTTTGTTTGAACTACCACTCAGCCAAGCCAACACCATGCTCGAATCAGACCAGTGTATTATACGGTCTGCCTTATATCTTATGGTCTTGACGACACTACTGCATAATTGTGCTGAAAGTAATGCAGCGCACAGTTCTAGACGCGGTATTGTAGTTGCCTTCAGCGGAGCTACCTTCGATTTTGCACATAGTACTTTGACGAAAACTTTGTTATTTGCGTTTGTGGATTTAACATAAATACAAGATCCATAAGCTGCTTGTGATGCATCACTGAATGCATGAATTTCCACAGAAATTGGCGCATCACAAATAACTGCTCTTGGAATATTTAACCGCGATAGAATAGGTAGCTAATCGACAAAATATTGCCAAATCGAATTGATGTTTGATGAAACTGGATCATCCCAGTCTAGCTTAAGCTGTCAAATTTTTTGTAATAAAATTTTAGGTACGATGACACATGAACTTAGTAGACCCAAAGGGTCAAAGATCTTAAATGCCTTGAACATGATAGACCTCTTAGTAGCGTGTAAATTTGTATTGGGGAGGGCTATAGGAAAGTGTAAATCATCATTATAGGGATTCCACCCCAATCCGAGAGTGCTTGAAGATTCACTAATCATCAAATTTTCATTACCCTTAAGTTCAGAATTGTTGAATATAGAAGGGAAATTTGAATTGTATTTTCTTATATGAAAACCTGCTTTACTCAGCTCTCTTGAAACTGATTCTTGAATATATTTTAATTGTTTGTCACAGTTGTAACCGGTTATCAAGTCATCGATATAAAAATCTTTCTGTATAATAGTCTTTATAGCTTCATCTTTGCATTCTTCACCCACCTACCAAACACACCGAGTGCTCAAATAACTCGCACTTGCAGTACCGTAAGTAAGAATATTTAAGCGCAATGTTTTTATTGGCTGAGACTCATCTTCTCTCCATAAGATAAGTTGAAGGTCGCGATCTTCCTCAGCAACATATTTCTTACGGTACATCTTTTTGATATCAGCTCTAAGGAGATATTTATATTGGCGGGCTCTTACAAGAATGGAAAAGAGAGAGTCCTGGACGGTAGGGCTCACTTTAAGAATATCGTTTAATGAGAAGCCCGAGGAAGTGGGAGCTGATCCATCAAACACTATTCTAATTTTTGTCGATTCGCTGTCTGCCTTGAAAACTGCATGATGACAAAGATAGTAGTTAATAATATGCCTTGACCGTGACGATATAGAGAGATAACCTAAATCCGCATACTCTTGTATCAATTTTGAATATTGTAGTTTGAAATTTTTATCTTTTCTAAATCGTTTCTCTAAGTTATACAACCGTTTTTTGGCCAAAATGTTACCATGACAATCTGGCGAGTCAGTTAGAGGCAATTTTTAACACAAAACCTACCATCAGGGAGTCTTGTTGTATTTGTTTTAAAGTGTTGTTCGCATTTGTATTCTGATTTACTACAGTTATGTATTGGAGGCAGCTCTTCAAGTTCCCAGTATTTTCTAAGCAGTTCATCGTTAATTTCTTGCAATAGTGTTGAGCCTTTATTTTGATTTGTAATTGTATGATTGCAGTGAGTTTTAGTGATATTTTGCCCTTGCTTAATAGAATTTAATGGTATAGGACCGGCAATCAACCACCCAAGGTGAGAACTAATTAACTTAGGCTTATTAAGACCTAAGGATCTTTGGTCACTTTTCAAAATGTCCCAAATATGTCAGCTCCGATCAGCATGTGAATGGAAGATGACTGATCAACGGACGGGTCTGCCAATTGAATATGTGTTGGCAGGTTTAATTGGTTTCTATCAATAGGGCACCTTGGTAGATCGCTCGTTATTTCATTAATAACATAACATGAAAGTTGAATATTATAAGTTATGTTCATTGATTGTATTTTTGCAACACAAGATTCCTAGTACCGTTAGTACTTAACGAGCTGTTCCCAATACCAATTACATTCAAATGAATAGAATTAGAGTGCAATGATAGCTTGTTTTGTAATTGCTTAGTTATAAAGGATGACTGACTGCCACAGTCTAAGAGAGCACGAATCGTCTCAACTTTATTCGTCATTGAATTAATTAGCTTGATCAACGCTGTTGACAAAAGTATATGATTAGTGTCAGGATTGCAAACATAGACCATAGATTCATTATGTGTGTTATCGTTATCATCTTTCTGTGTATTAGAGATAGACATGTTGATTATTAATGGATTTTGGAGTATGAAGAAGAATATTATGTTTCTTCTTACATAATCGACAGGGACCCATCCATCATTCGCTCGAATTATGACCCTTCCTTAAACAATTTGCACATATATTATGTTCCGCAGCATCCTAAATTCTTTCCTGAAAACTCTTTGCCTTAAATATATTGCAATCGTAAATTCTATGTTGTTCGCTAATACATGGATAAAAATTGTTATTGTGCGTTGGGGCCTTCTCTTCACTAGAAGATGTAAACGCCTTAATTATTGTATTTGTATTATGTTTATTATACGAGTTTGACGGATTTTCTGTAGTCTTATTGCTGTTGTCTGATTTGTTACGATTGATTGATTCAAGAACGTCAGCGCGGTAGATTAAGAATTTGTTGAATTGTTGTAAAGTTGGAACTTCGTCACTGTCAATGTTGCTACGTTGTTCCTCCCATTTAGTAAGTGTACGGTTATCTAACTTCGTTGTCAACATGTATATTATAAGACTGTCCCAATTATGTGTAGGTTGTCCTAAATTGGACAACGCACGTAAATTTTTTGATACGTGATCAACCATGAAACTTAAAGCATGCTCAGACTCCCGGATTATAGTATTGATGTTAAATAATGATTTTAGATGATGGTTTATTAAGAGTCTTTTGTTATTGTAACGATTGCATACTAACTTCTAGGCATCTTCATAATTGGCAGAGCATACTTCAAGGTTGGATATAATTCGCGCTGCGCTGCCTTCTAAGTAGGATAATAGATATTGAAATTTTCGAATTGGTGATAATCGATTATTGTTGTGAATAGAATTGTTAAACGAATCACGGAATTCAAGCTAGCGGAAAAATGAGCCGTCGAATTTAGCAATATTTAACTGTGGTAAATTAATCGGTAAATCACATTGATCGGAAGCGTACTGAGGACAATGACCAACGGACTGTCGTTTATCCCTTTCAATTGTAGGCATTTGTTGATCAAGATATTCCTTGGCAGTAGCCAAGCATAGTATCAAATCCTGTTCAATATCCTCCCTCTCATCTATCTCCTTATGCAAAGAATCACCAGCTAACACTTCAATTTGATCCTGCAACTCATCAAATTTACCTGACAATGCTTCAAATTTATTTATTTTTATAGTTAATTCGGCAACTTCTATATTTGTTAACTTAGGCAATCTTGTTATCTTATCTAGATAATTTTTAAACTTGGTTATCTGTCCCTTGATTGAACGCTTAGCTATCAATTCTCTGAATTGCTTCGACTCACTCATGATTTTAAAAATAAATGAAAAAGGTATCCTAACAGAGTCTTTTTTTAAGTATAAATATAAAAAAAAGAGTTTAAAAGTAAACAAAAATATATCTCACGCTCCTCGCCTCGTAGGCACTAACCGAACTGGAAGCAGGTTTTTTTTTTTTTTTTTTTTTTTTTTTTTATAGAAGAGGGGGCAAACGAGCATGTGGCTCACCTGATGTTAAGTGACTACCGCCGCCCATGATCAACCGCAACACCAGGGGAATTGCAGGTGCGTTGCCGGCCCTTTAGAAAGGAGTAAGCTCTTTTCTTGAAGGTCCCCAGGTCGTATCGGTTCGGAAAAATCACCGGTGGTAAATTATTCCACAGAGAGGTTGTACGCGGAAGAAAACTCCTTTTGAAACGTACAGTGGTGGACCGCCAAGCATCCAGATGGTGTGGATGGTATCGGGATGTTTGCCGTGTAGTGCGTTCACGAAATTTGGCGGCTGGGATTAATCCGAACAATTCCTCAGAGCACTCCCCGTGATAGATGCGATAAAATACGCAAAGAGATGCAACATCTCTTCGCAGCGCCAGTGAATCGAGCCGATCGGAAAGCACTCGGTCGTCGACGATTCGAGCCGCTCTGCGCTGGATGCGGTCAAGTGGAAGGAGCTGGTACTGGGGAGCCCCAGCCCAGAGATGGGAACAGTATTCCATGAGCGGCCGAACCTGCGCCTTGTAAAGTTGCAGGCGGTGTGCCGGCATGAAATACTGTCCCGCTCTGCTGAGCACGCCAAGCTTTTTAGAGGCCAATTTGGCCTTCCCTTCCAAGTGACCACGAAACTGCACGTCACTCGATATGTCGACGCCGAGGATTCCGATACTGGCTGAGGCAACAAGGGGAGTGCCTTGAAACTGAGGGGATACGACAAAGGGGTTCTTTTTAGCGGTTAACGCGCAAACTTGTGTCTTCTGGGGGTTAAACTGGACTAGATTTAGTCGCCCCCAATCCGAGACTCTGTCCAGCAGAGACTCGACTTCAGACACAAGTTTGTCCCGGCACTCAGAGACGTTTTCCCGAGAAATATTTGCTCGGCCGGTGTAAAGAGCATCACCAGTGCTGTCATCTGCATAGCAATGAATGCTACGGGTTTGCAACATATCATTGATATGCAGAAGAAACAGCGTTGGCGATAGCACGCAGCCCTGTGGAACACCAGCATTAATAAGCTTGCAATCGGAGCTTGCACCGTCTACAACGACCTTGATGCTCCGATCTGCAAGAAAACTGGTGATCCAATCGCACAATTTCTCTGGAAGCCCATAGGAAGGGAGCTTCGAAAGAAGCGCTTTGTGCCAAACCCGATCGAAGGCCTTCGCAATGTCCAAACTAACGGCCAATGCCTCCCCCCTGATGTATGAAGAGGCTGACCTCCAAATGAACTTGAGAATTAAGGACACTCGACCCTGAAAACGTTCGGCAAAATATGTTATATACTTAATATAAATGTATTGTTTTCGTTGAAAATTGTATTTACTAGTTAAAATTATAATTGAAATCTATTATAGTGATATCGTGGATATTATTGTAAAATAAAAATATCGTTATATTTTTTCCGAGATATCGTTATTGCAAAGTTAAAGTTAAAGTTAATACTTATTAGGATTATAGATTAAAGGGAAACAAGGACACTTATCTCAAATTCTAATTCTTACACGGCAAAATTGTATTTTTAACTTCCATAGGTAATCGTCTTGCAATAATAATTAGTTCCAACTTCTTACACGAAATAGTGATAGTATATTTTATCAGATATTTCCGTTAACTTTCCGTGATCACGCAGGGGTCACCAAAATTTATGTCTCAGATGGACATAAGAAAAACACTTAAAACAGTACTTAGTAATCCGTTTATTGCGATTATTTTATAGCAAAGTTTCAGAAAGATGTCTATCGTGTTAACAATGAGAGAATATTGTGAAATATCTGACGGTAGTGACACAATGATTATTATTGAAAAAAATAATAAGTTCCTGTGATATTTTAATAGCAACAAGTAGCAGTAATGAGCATTTAACAGTTTTCAACCTGCTTGTAAATCAGACTATCAATCAGAGCGCATAATTTAATTCCCTAAGGTCGTTTAACAGTAACACAATGTTCGCTGAAGCGTGAGTGTATCTAAACTCTCCGCGCTTAATCCGCTGGGTATATATTCCTGATTCATAGTTGACTGATTTTTTATAATAAGTCGTAGCCCTTTAGTTAAAAGAAAATAGTTAATGTCATACGTAATTGAATATTCAAAAAAGCATAGTTTAATTTAACAGAGGGACGTGTCAATATTTAACCACACATTTTTATTTAATTCAACCTGTTTTATTCATTTTATATAAAAGGCAATATAATAAAATGTTATGATTACATAAGAAAAAAATTGTAACACAAAAATTGGAAAATTACAATCCTTGAGAAAGGAAAACGCGACAGTGGCACATATTTTAGCTAATCATATTAAATTTCCGCGTGTCACAGTTAAACTTTCGTTCCAAATTGAGACGTTTTTTTTTTTTGTAAAATATACGTATAAATATGTATAACTAATGTGTGTTCGTAGTTTAATTTAACAGTAGCGATTGTGAGGTTAGATATGAGTATACTGTTAAAATCCCTTCTAATGAGTTATAAATCCGAATTAAATAGTCATCAAATTGATATAAGTCATTTCATACATACACAGTTTCAAGCTCTGCATATTACGCTATCTTATTTTAAGAGATTATGAAAAATGTTTAAAATTTAATAGCTGATTGAGTAAATAAAGTTAAATAAATTAAAGTTATAGCATATATAGATCCCACTGCTGGGCGCCGGCCTCCTCTTATAACCTAAGATATTTATTATATCTTAGGTTATATTAATACTTGAACAAAAGTGCAAATTATAAAGTCCCTAGTCCCTTTCGTAACTTCCATTATATGTATTACATTGCTTTACCTTGACAACAAATAGCAACAGTGTGCACATTCCCCTTATTCATCAAACTATTTTATTGATCAGGTGCTATTGACATTATTACAATCTATATAAAAAAAGAATTTTTTGTTTCGCAAGTTATTTTATATGTATATTTGGTTTCGATATCATAAAGAATTTTTGATATTATTGCTTATAATATTAACTATTATTATTATTATTATTGCAGCTCCATCTTTAGATTTTTGTTTATTTAAATTATTAATATTATTATTTCCTAAAAAACATTGTCCTGAGCCAACTGCATCCATCAACTTCTGCATGTCTTACTTGATCATCGCGCTCAACCAATGAGAGCCGGCCTACACTTTGCGTACCCATATGACATTCCTATGTATGCATCATGCATTAGGGTGGTATGGTGATGTTTTCCTCTTAGATTATATTTGAACTATAAAGCAAAATATCTTTTTGAGATAAATATTTTAACACTAAAATTATATATATAACAATTATGAATTATAGTGCTGTTTCGAGCCGTTTCGCATCCAGCAAGTCGTCAATTGCAGCCTCCCAAACTGGTTTCCGAAATGGCTTTGGTAACATAGACCACAGATATGCCCTAGGTGAATTTTAAAGAAAATCAAAGAGTACAATTTGCCACCTAGCTTTTTATCGAACTACGACTTTCTCATATGCTTTGAATGTGTCGATATATTGGCGATGTAATAGTTTTTTGGGCGGCGGTGCATCTTCTTTATAATCTTTTTTTTTCTTTATAATTTTAAATTTTTCTTTATAATTACGTGGTAGAGCCATGCTGCTGTCGCCGGGGAGGACCATTGGGTGAGTGTTGTGTGTCGGCATTTTCGAGGCATTCCATCTTAGTCCTCACGGGTGTCATCTGCATTTTGATTATGTAGATGTTATGGGCCACAGAATTCTGGATTGCTCGATTGTCACCCTATCCTATTATGGCAGCAGGGCTACAACTCCATGGGTCCACAGAGCTGTTGCATTTACATGTTGGTGTTATTTTTTTGTAGTATAGGGGGCGAATGAGCATACGGCTCACCTGATGGTGGTAGTGACTACCGCTGCCCATGAACAACCGCAACACTGAGGGAATTTCAGGTGCTTTCCCGGCCTTTTCGCTCTTTTTTGAATGTCCCTAAGTCATATCGGTCCGGAAAAATTGCCGGTAGTAAACAACTCCATAAGAAGGTTGTACGAGGTTCCCTTTTCACCTGGCGGTGAGCGCAGAATTTTAGGTGTGAATCCTGACGGGTGGAGTACTACCGGTCCACCGTTTGTGAGGTGTAGATTTAGTTCGTTATGTTTCACGATTGAATAATCGTTTTGCAGTTCGGACTACAAATTCATTCATTAATGCTTTCTATTTTCAGCTTCTGCTGATAAAGTCATTTCTAACGTAGCGGCCAGCCTCCGCGCGCATGGTTCTGCTGGGTTTACATCTTCCTTTAGATCATAGATGCACAGACCGCGGCCCGCCGGTCGAATACTGGTGGCCCGCCGACAGAAAAAATAATACTCTCGTACATTCGAAAAATATTGAATTATATTCCAGAATAAAACCAAAAAAATATGTTCGAAAAGTAATTTGAATCTCGCGCGCGCGCTCTTAAGTGCGCTTATCGGTGCGCCATGCATGCGTCGATAACAGCGGTCGGTAATGTTCGTGCTGATCTCGGTTAAATTCGTTTTCTTGAGAAACCGCCGCGGCCAGCGGCGCGGCGACGACGGCAGCGCGGTGGTTTATCCATGGGTTAAATTGTTAGAGCAAGCGAGATAGCAATAGTCCCGAATTCCCGATTGCTTGCGTAGGTAGATACACGAAGCTTCCAGAGTCGGTTTCGTGATTTCTTCCGACAGTTTTTGACTCTATACGCGCGGTATAAAAGCCACGCTAACCGCAGCGACCGACAGTTCGGTTTTAATTTGAGTGAAGTGTCAATAGTTCTAGTGTAGATTTTAACTCGACTAGCCGGTATCATATGTTTTGATCCACATTCAATGCAGATTTCCCGTCAAGTGCATAATTGTGTTGTGAAATCGTAAGTAAAACTCTGTTATTAATAAGTGTTTCTCTACCTATTTAATCAATTATTTTTGGTAATTTAAAAAAGGATGGGTAATTTAAGTAGGTACTGTAATTGTTTTTAGGTGCTGTGTTAATCCTATCCAGGATTAGAACACAACATGGACAAGCCAGGACCTAGTAAAAAACATAAAGATGAAAATCGGCAGTTCCAAGAAATTTAAACTGAGAAATACTTTTTTGTATGGTCGCATAACAAAATCGTTTGTTTAATTTGCAAGAATTCTGTTGCGATTGCAAAGGAATATGATGTAAAAAGGCACTATGAAACGCAGCATCGTACTTTTACAGGTGAATTAAGAAAGCAAAAAATGTTGTCTTTAAAACGGGAGCTTATTGGTCAGCACGCTATGTTTACAAAACCCATTCAAGATTCAGAAACAGCTACAGAAGTTAGTTATGAAATTTCTCGAATGAGAGCAAAGCGAAGTCGCCCGTGATATTAGTTCACGCGAAGTGATATTATTTCCACAGCTCAACTTCTGATATTCATACGAGGTGTTACTCAAGATTTTGAAGTCTTAGAAGAGTTATTAGGAATGTGTTCATTGAAAGGTCATACCAGAGGAGTTGATATACTCAATGTACTTTTGGATGAGTGTTCAAAAACTGATTTGGACTTATCAAAATAATCGGAAGTTGCGACTGACGGTGCTCCTTCGATGATTGGTGTCAATTCTGGGTTAGTTACTTTTCTGAAATAGCATCTGTAAGAAAAAAAGATAAACGCTGAAGATCTCATGCAGTTTCATTGCATTATATACCAAGAAGCCCTCTGTTCTAAAAAAAATTGAATTTAAAAATATCATGAAAGTGGTAGTTGGTAAGGCCGTGTAATTATGTACATAGCAACTATTGAGACACTCGCGAACCATCTGAAGCTAGGTCTACAATGTAACAAACTAATTCAGCCATCAACTTATGTTAGTTGTTGAAATCGTTTTTTTTTTAAACGATTTCAACAACTAAAATAAGTTTTTCAACAACTAAAATCCGTAAAAACCAGTATTATTTCAACTTGTTAGTTCAACCATTGTGCTATTAATTCCTTTTTTTACAATTTTTTCGGTACTTTTGTTTGTTCCGTCACTTTTATCCACATATTCGTGTTTTTCACCTACAAATTATTCCCAAGTAAGAACCTCATCGCGACTGTGAGCATCCCAATCAAAAATAATATCGGCGTTGCGGCATGTGGCACACTCTCCATAGTCACATTCCTTTGAGTTAAGATCACACACTACTCTTGTTAATATTTCGTCGAGATTTTTGGTGTCAATTAATCCTGAAGCGTATAGCTTGTCAGTTTTAAGTTTGAAGTTTTCATGTTTTATGCATTCGCATGTGTCCCGATCAGAAAGTTTTGGACGTAACACATAGAATGGCTTATGTTTCTTTAATGAAGAGAATTTTGCTATACCGCCTTCTTTTTTGTATTGTTTATAGATATCTTTTAATGTTTTGATTAAATACCCTCTCTGTCTTTTTATTTTCTTTGAAGTTTTTACCTCTTTTTTCCTGCCGTCGCTCTACTTACATCGTCTCTTTCGTAAAATTGCTGTATTTTTTCCACCATTTTTTTATATCTTCGATCTGTGTATGCTTTATTGCGCCGTGCTCTCTCTTTTGACCCCAGTATGAATGTCAATTTACGCTTTTTCCTATATTTTTTCACAACTTCGGTTTCTGTCATATTTTTGAAAATGTTACGTTCATCATTGCTCTTTGTGTCTTTATAAGCATTTTGTATCACGTTTGTCAAAATATTGTGCTCTAAAAGAACCCTTTTCAATTTATCTTTTTCTTCATTTGTGATATTTGGTAAATTTTCTTCTATAAATGAGCAAGCAATAGAGGTGTTACATTTTGATTTATTTTTGGTATTGTGTATTTTTCTTCTGATTGTATTAGCAAAAATTTCTGTAATTGAGTATTTTTTGGGTCAATCGATTGTTTTGCTTCCGAAGTTTGTCGATTTTTTTGCCTAGTAGTTTTATCCTTTCTTCATATTTAGTTTTTTGGCGATCCACATTCTGTACATTTTTTTTATTTCTCTTTATATTTTCAGGTCAATGGATTTTTGCTGTTGATTATCACAAGGCCCATCCAAACTTTCATTGACAGGATTTCCTTTTTTCTTTCTTATTTCTTGTCTCTTATTTTCTCTCCATTTAAGTCTTTGTTTGATAATTTTTTCTTCTACAAGCCCTTTTTTATTTTCTCTCTATACATCCTGTTTCGGTCTGCATTTTTTTAGAACTTCAGAAAACTTTTCAGGATTACTCTGCCGCATACGGTCTCTATATCTCTTTTGTTTCTCGGCTGCTGATAACAGAGCCATCTGAAAAGATGAAATAACATACCCATTAACCACGCGATACAATGCTATGATAATAATATACTTTTAGATTAGGTGTTCGAATAGAAACCAGGTAATCCATCTATGTCAAGTAATATAAAGGAAAAAAACTAACAGTTTCTATTGTATATATAGCTACAAAACAAAAATAGAAAAAATAACATCATTTGACCAACAGAGAAGAAAAAGGTCCTGAACTATTTTATTTTTGCCTATTTAGGTAGGTACATATTTTATAGATTAAAAAAAGGTAATTTTTAGCTAGTTATTTTTCGTGCAGTTAAAAACCTCAAGAGCAGTCAAAATTCATCATTTATTATGAAAAAAAAAAATAATAGGATTTATAAAGCAAAAAGTTGATTAAATAAGAATCTAAAAATCTCTCGTGATTGTAAACTCTGCCTAAAATATGTCCCGAGTGTTACGTAACTCTCTTAGTAACGTTCGGTATCACTCGCGACACAAAAATGCTACGAAGCTAACCTAAATATCTAGTATCTTATAAAGAAACGCAGATTATTACCACAATTCAAGCTTGTTTTAAAAAGTTATAAAGTAGCTATGAGCGGAATAGATAAAAATAACGCAAATATGCAATACGAACCTCGGAATTGGTATTTTAACGCTACAAAATAACCGGGACCACTTGTTCAACTCACTGAAAAAGCCGGATCACGTGGACGATTGGAGAAAAATATGTTTTTTTTACATTTTAACATAATTAGCGTCTGTTTTTCCGCGTCAAAAAATCTTTTTCGGCTTTGGATACACGCATATTAAGCCAGTATTTAGTAACTCTTTTAGCGTAACGCTTGCGACATGAAATTCCGGTACACATATTTATTTTTAAATAAAATGTTATAGAAACATAGTTAAAGTAACAAAATACGAGCTTCATAGCGGAAAACTAGTAATAAATCCATTAAAAGCTACTTCTTATCACTAGAAGACATTTTTTTCAACATATTCTATACATAATGCCAAATAGATGTATTTAGGACATGATATTTTTGTATGGGAAGAAAAAATGTCAACTTTTAAAAATACTCAAAGAAATAGTAAATTGCAAGGTATGACAAATTTAACGTTGATCACTTTTAAATCATGATTCATATAATCAGTTGTCACAGTGTTATCGATATCAACAGAGTATTTAATGAGTTATTAACAAATACTTTTTTCGGAAAAAAAAACGAATTGTACAATTTTACACGGCCTTACCCAGATTCGACTGTAAATTTCATAAAATCACGAGGACTCAATCACAGGCAATTCAAATAATTCCTTGATGACATCGAAAGCGAATATGGAGATTTTTTTTATAGAAGCAAGGTTTGCCCCCTGCAAACGAGCATGCGGCTCACCTGATGTTAAGTGACTACCGCCGCCCATGATCAACCGCAACACCAGGGGAATTGCAGGTGCGTTGCCGGCCCTTTAGAAAGGAGTACGCTCTTTTCTTGAAGGTCACCAGGTCGTATCGGTCCGGAAAAATCGCTGGTGGTAAACTATTCCACAGAGAGGTTGTACGCGGAAGAAAACTCCTCTTAAAACGTTCCGTGGTGGACCGCCAAGCATCCAGATGATGTGGATGGTATCGCGACGTTTGCCGCGTAGTGCGTTCACGAAATTTGGCGGCTGGGATTAATCCGAACAATTCCTCAGAGCACTCTCCATGGTATATGCGAAAGAAAATGCAAAGGATGCAAATCTCTTCGCAGTGCCAGTGAATCGAGCCGATCGGAAAACACTCGGTCATCGACGATTCGAGCCGCTCTGCGCTGGATGCGGTCAAGTGGAAGGAGCTGGTACTGGGGAGCCCCAGCCCAGAGATGGGAACAGTATTCCATGTGCGGCCGAACCTGCACCTTGTAAAGTTGCAGCCGGTGTGCCGGCATGAAATACTGTCCCGCTCTGCTGAGCACGCCAAGCTTTTTAGAGGCAAATTTGGCCTTCTCTTCCAAGTGACCACGAAACTGCACGTCACTCGATATGTCGACGCCGAGGATTCCGATACTGGCTGAGGCAACAAGGAGAGTGCCTTGAAACTGAGGAGATACGACATAGGGGTTCTTTTTAGCGGTTAACGCGCAAACTTGTGTCTTCTGGGGGTTAAACTGGACTAGATTTAGTCGCCCCCAATCCGAGACTCGAGATTTACTGTATTATACAGAAGTAAGGTGGCTAAGTCGTGGATTGACACTGGAACGATTTCTAAATTTAATAGAAGAAATTGGAATACTTCTGGTGGAAAAGCAAAGGGATGTCCCGGACCTTAAAAATCCTGATTGGTTGTTTGATTTGGCTTTTTTAGTTGATATTACAAATCATTTGAATGTCTTGAACACACGGCTTCAAGGCAAAAATCAACTGATATCCCAGCTCTACGCTCATGTATCATCCTTTCAATGCAAGCTGACACTTTTCAGATCGCAATTGAATTCTGGAAATTATAATCATTTTCATAATTATAAGAAAATGGCTGAAACATTCAACAAAACTGCGATTAATTTCAGTTATGTAGAAAAGCTAGATATATTGATTCAATATTTTGAAGACAGATTTTCGGAGTTTAAAAAAGTGAAACCTCTGTTGGACATCTCATTCAGCAATCCTTTCACGATTTCAGTTGAAAATGCGCCAGAGTCAATGCAGTTAGAAATTATCGACATTCAAAACAACCAATAAAAATAATGATAAAACAAAAAATCGAAACCGTCTTGCAAATGAAAGTTTGGAAGCAGTTTTACGGTTGCTACAAGTAAATTTGAGACAAATATGAAAAAGTTTGTAAGCAATATACAGTGCCACGCTTCAAATTAATAAATTCTTTTTCAATTTTAATACATTATTCAATTCTTTATTGTCTTTAATTACCTCTACTCCTGGCGGCCCGCCATCAGTTCATAATTTGCCCGAGTGGCCCCTAGTCTTAATAAGTCTGTGCATCACTGCTTTAGATGATATCTGACTGACAAACAGGTACTTTAAGTGCTTATTATGTAACAGTAAAATTTATTTCGTAGTTACAAATATTATTATATTATATTAGATTTAAGGTTACTGTTAAGTTCTGCTGACATCAAAAAGTTTACTTCAATGTATTAACTTAGTCACTTGAATACAAAAGCACCGCAACTAAATGACTTTGAGCTTTGGGTGACAATATGCCTCCTGAAACTTAACAACGTAACCTCCGGCAACGACTGAAACAAAAGCATCATTAATCATTGAACCTTTTCGTCTGTCATAATATCCTCAAAGCTGGAGTTATGGTTAGAAATTTTACAGGATGTAACACACATTCTTTACTATTTAACTATTTTTGCAATTTAAACTATATTAAATATTTATAAAAAGGAAAGTCAAAATGTTGTAAAAAAGCATTAAGTACACTACAACATTTGCGTAGTATTACAATGCAACATTTTATCTGCTACTACTCTGTAATTATCTTTTTAATGCCAAATAAGCATTTTTTAATTTTGAATTAATTTCCCGCTTCATTTTATATTTTTGTTTCCCAATGCTTCGTGTGCCTTACATTTAACCTTGGTATTGGGAGCGCTGAGATGTTTGACGTCTCAATATCATAGTTAAACTGTGCTATATTCAGCCTTTAAGTGTTAATTTTTGGTCTAATCAACGCAAAAGGAGTTTTAACTGTATGTTGAGTATGCGTAAAATAGCACATAGCTGACGTGAAGCACAGACGCTCCAAGAAGTCTGTGATCATGCTCAAGATTGTCCCAAGCATTTGTGAGATTTAATTTCCATTCATATTTGATAAATCATAAAACCTCGCAAACGAACTCGCGTGGCTGTTAAAATTAAAAAAAAAACTAATTGAAATAGATAATAAGTATCGCTTCGAGCTACTATTTGCTTGGTATCCCGTAATTAATAAAATTTAATCCAGGAAAAGGCACAAAATTGTAGGACTTCAAGATACTTTAAGCTCGTTCTGCGAAGATCGAAGCAAAAAGCGAATTGGTACGTAGACGCAAACTTTCACAATTCTACCATTTAGATAAAGCACACTGCATTTTTAGGTAAGAAAGACCATGCGGTCTTAACTCTATAAATTCTAAAATTCAGTTCACAATGGAGTTAGAGGCAAACTATTCTTTATGCCTTTTCTAGATGTGTTAGTAAAGTTAGGAATCCTGATAATGCCTTGAGCCATACTCTGTATAGAAAAAAGAGCCATATAGATAGATATTTAAACGGTGATTCTCACCATTATTCTTCACAGTTAGCTACCGTGCGTAAATCTTTGTTTCAGAGAGCACGAGGGATCTGTGACAGTAAACACCTGGCTGCCGAGCTCCACCATGTCAAGCAAGTTTTTCACGACAACAAGCTTCGGGTCCCGTGCCTACATCACAGTGAACGAGTGAAGCCGGCCACAGTCGAGCGTGTACCTGCTGTACTGCCATATGTTAGAGGAGTCACTGACAGGATTGGCAACATCTTGAAGCGCACTTCCATCAAAACATACTTCAAGCCGCCGAAGAAGATTGGTCAGTTTTTACCATCAGCCAAGTGAAACGTCCCTTTGCAAGATGCAGGAGTGTACAAGCTTGATTGTGAGTGTGGTCTCTCCTACATAGGACAAACTAAAAGATCAATTAAAACCCGCGTTAAAGAACATATAGCTGATGTGAAGAATCGACGCTCCGTGAAGTCTGCAGGCTGTGAACACGTACAGGATCGCCCCCGTCACTACATCGGATTTGATAGACCACAAATCCTCACTAAAAAACACCGATTTCTTTCCAAGGATGATTCGCGAGGCTATTGAAATCAAAAAACATCCTAATTTCAATAGAGAGGATGGCTGGGTGCTACCATCTGTTTGGGATCCTATAATAAATAAAATTAAATCCCAACCCAAGCATACAACTGCAAGACTTCAAGATACCATAAGTTCATACTGTATAGATCGGAACAAATGTTAAATTTTTATCTATGATAACCGATGTTAACTATGACATTTGGACGTTGAACAATCTAAGTCTCCCCCCGTGACCATGGGTTCTGTAAGGCGCTCGAAACGTCGGGTATTTATAGTTAAATATACGCGATAAAATCCGTAAAACTAGTATTATTTCAATGTGTAGTGTTCGCGTAAATATAAGAAATCATGAAACAGTATATAGTGTTTTCAATAGTCATTGTATTGTTAATTGTTGTGAAATTTCTCCAAGTACAACAAAGTACGATCTTCGATCGTTATAAAAAATATCCATTCCTTGCAGCCTATAATTGTCCATTGCTGAACATAGGCCTCCCACAATATTGCTACATGTATTGATTTTGTCATACTTACCGTGCTTTGCAGGCATTGACCACTGCATTATTTCAACTTTTTAATATAACCGTGTAGAGTAGAAGCGGTATAAAAATAGCTACTGTAGTAGTAGATACTAGAGCACCTGTAGGTTCTAGAGGTGACAGAAGCAGGTTGAAACAGAGGATGAGCAACGGCACCTTCCTGATTGCAGCTCGAAATTGTAAAAAGTATATTTATACTAAAATGGTTTTGCATTGTTAACTATGAACATAAATAATAAATTAACGAGTTAAATCACTTTGATCTTTATAGAATTTCATTTAAAGACTTAATGAGATTTCTTGAGATTGAGTTTCAAATTTGAATTGTTAATTTATTAGTTACCTTAAATAATTAAACGTAAAATAATTTACTTAATTTCGTGTTTTCTTTAAATACATATTTGGGTATACTGCTAAGGTTTATACAATAAAATATTATAAACATATTTTTCTTATCTAAATTTATAAAATATATATATTTAGATGAGATTTAAATAATATTATTATCCTAGCATTTGTGCTAAAAGAGAAGTAAAATAGTAACTTAGGTACTTAAAAAAATGGCGGTAGTTAATTTGTCGCAATGGATGACAGTAACTGACAATAAATATTTGACACATAGCCGGGATGGATGTTTTGATTGTTGAGCGGTTATGTGCAATATCCTATTATGGTGGTGTAGTACCATCAACATTCAAACGCTAGGCTGCTGTTGAGAATCTTTTACCTGACGCCTCAGATGAAGTAAAAAAGGTAGATACAGCGCGGTTATTGGTGAAGCCAAAAAACTCCGCTCCTTTATGTATAAACACGCGTTCACGCACACACATGCATCAAACTACGCTCATTTTCGCTCAGTACTTCCCGGGGCCTCGTGCAGTAAAGGACATTGTTCTGCGTCCATACAATGTTCGCCTAAGAACCAACAGTAACAAAAATACCTTTTTAAGTCCGAAATTATACATAATTGTATGTAAGAACAATAACTCTTGACGGACACTTCAGAAAAAACAGAGATATTAGCAGTTATCGTAGAGATTTTGAGGTTACCTTTTATTTTTATGAATTATTACTATGTTATTGCTAATTTTAGCAGTTCAGTCTTTGCCTAGCATTTATATGGTAAGTAAAATTTAGGTTGTGATTAGGTATTTGTTTTATTCATACCAATTAAATACAATTTTTTAATACTTATTTGGCAACCAAAGTAATGATTGATACTATCAACCATCATTAGTTTCGAGCAAAATATTATTCAAGAATCGAGCAGGGGGTTGATATTTTCTTGGTATCGGGCCCAACTTAAATACCATATTATGATCATAACATGGGCGCAGCAACTTATAGTTCTGGGCCCAAAAACACAATTGCAACGATATTTTTTTATTGCCTCCCTCCCTCTCATCTCATCAACCAAAATGTATACAAAATAAGTTTTACTACTAATATGGCGGCTATGTATTCTGCCTCTCAAGACCCATACATTTTCAGAATGTAGTAAATGTAACTCACTAATCAGTAATCAACTTCTGTTTGACCTCCATGCAAACTTCAACAACATAATTACCGATCGCACGTCTGACGCCTATCTATTTTATCGTCTTGTCATCTGTCAACATAGCATTTTTTTTTGCGTAGCACAATGTTGATTGGCCAATGAGAGTACAATAGTATTGTTATTTTTAATGAATACACATGATTTTACTGTATTCCAGTTCCTTGTGGTATATACTAATCTTAGGTATATTTTAAATTAACGTTTTCATAATATATTTGAGTTTATGACAACTTTTGAAATACTGTTAAATGTAAGAAGTATTGTGCGATTGGCCAAATCACAGGAGTCCAGACACAGCAAATTAATAAAAAATACGTACAAAACTTAAAATCTAAAAAGTCCTTTTTATTTTGACTCCATAATTTAGAAGTGTCCGTTACTATCTAATGAATGTTATCTAATGCATAATTAAAGATAAGAATTTTAGTAATTGTCAAATTTATGTTGGTTCTTAGGCGACATTTAACAATGTCCTTTGCCAACAAAATGCCGTCCTATGTAGTTAAATGGTGCAAAAACAATACTAAAGTGAACAAAAAGTCTGAATCAATATCGTTTTACTCATTTAACTATATTTTAATTTGTTATTCTAATACAATTTTGAAGGTCATTCGAAGCACGAATGTCAATGTTTCGAGATTACGTAACGGGAGAATGTTGCCAGTATTTCTTATTTCTAATGGTCCAATATTTGGGTAATTAATTTTAGGCTAAGTTATAAAAATATATTATGTAGTAAGCTTTTTTTTAATTAGTTGTTATTATGTTACATCAAATTGAAAACAAGGTAAACATTTAAATTTTTAAGTTGTTGATGTTTCTGTCTTATTTTTTGAGTACTTACACACTATTTTACTATCAAAATTTATGATTTTAGGCTACCAACGAATATTTTAATAAGACATGAATTTCTTACGTGGTAGAGCCATGCTGCAGGCATACTATTAGTAGTATAGTTATATCACGAATGGGTCGGCTCGCCCGGGGAAGGACCACGCTCTCACAGAATACCAGCGTAAAATAGTAGATTAATGCTGCTGTTTCGTATGATGAGTGTAGAGAACCGGAGACCCTTTTTATTGCAAACGAGGCATTCCATCTTAGTCCACGCAAGTGACAACGCATCTGCATTTTGATTTGTAATCGAGGATATATGTAGATGTCTATGGGCCACAGCAACCACTTACTATCAGGTGGACTGCATGCTCATTTGTCACCCTATCCTATAAAAAAATGTAGGGTAGCTGCTATAAGACTGAGCTGAAATGAAACAAAATGGCAGCCATCCTCTTGACTTCACAGTGGTAGAGCCACGCAGCGGCTATTGATGTCGCACGGATGGGCCCGCTTGAACCGGGGTGGTACCACGACCTCACAGAATACCTGCGTAAAGTAGAGGTTTACCTCTGTGTTTCGCTTGGGCTGGAGGGCCAATTCCCCCTCCTCTTGAACATAGTAGCGGAATCAAATAAAAACTACCCCAAGAGGGTACCCTCACTCCTGGTGAGGGAGAATCCCTCTCTGAGCATCCACGACCAAGCTACTTTACTTATCCTGAGCGTTAATGATTAGGCTGCTCCGCGTATTCTGAGGGAGAGGGGGAATTCTGCTCGCGACTAAAACTGCTAGGGGCAAGCGAAGCAATAAGACCAAGGTGACCTCTGTCACGCTATCCTTGATTTTTTGCAACATCAGGACACTTCATTCCAATCTTGATGCTGTCCACTACCACCCGGAGACGGCGAATCCAGCTTTGCTCTTTTGACCAAACCAGGTGTCCTCTCCGACTGATACTTCATATCATCCTACCCTGGGTACAAATTAGAACACTCCTTTGTGCCCCCGGCTGAAGTTTGTTCTATTTTTCATTCACTAAAATATACTTTTTTTTAAATGAAAAAATACTAAAATATACTTTTTTTCATTTAAAAAAGTATATTTTTAATTCCATGGAAATTTATTTTTTATTCCAACAAGTTTTTTTAATATTAAGTTAGTTTTTATAATCGACATGTTTCACGTTACATACTCGTATATTGTATATTTTATCGATGCATGCTCACTTGACAATCTATCAAGAAGACTTTTAAATGATCTACAGACGCCTCCTACGTGCTTCATCTTTTTTTTAAATTGTAAAATTGTTGAAATTTATTAAAACAGACAGATATACTTTCGCATTCGCATCGTATATTACTCTTATAGTTGTAGTATTGTATCTCGATTTTCAGGGACTTTTAAAAAAAAGTGGCAACACTTCTCTGACTCACACAAAGTTATAAAATTGGTTACAGTTTTTTTGTTCTAGGTGCGATATCTACCTTTTTTACTTCATCTGAACCTGACGCAGGAATTGAATCCGGGACCTCATTATCAGCAGCCGCTTTCCATCCCTTATATTAACGAGGCCCTCAACATAGAGATATTTTTTTCATTATTAAATATTCAACATATTACGAAACTTTATAACTACGAAATGGATCTTCAAGGTCTTTGGAAACTTAAGAAGTTTAAGAGGAATTACACCTACCTCTAAAGTATTTATCACTTTTCTTCCTTCTTCTTACTTTACAATCTATAAATGTTCACTGCTGAATGGAACCTGGTATATTCCTCACAGGGTATTGGTTATGCAACAGTTGCTACGCATGGCACGTGGGTTGTTAACACCAGTTTTTTGAATTGTTACCGGAAAGATTTTATTTATAGATAATGTTTATTAAGTGTCCATATCCTGTTTCAGTTCATCACTACGTTATGTTACACTTGATATATTCAATTAAGTGTTATTTGGGAGAAAAACAAAAGATGAAGAATCGATTTTACAGTTACAGCTTTACATTATTTGGTCAAATTGTTTTTACATAAGATAGAAGAGTCTTAAAAATATTGCCAAAGATAATCCAAATATCAAAACTCTGGCTTCAGAAATTATGCAAATTATTTTATTAATTTTAGTTTTTCAAGTCAATTTCTAAAGTATATTTTTTTCAATTTGTGTGAAGTAAGAAACATATCAAGTTCAAGATGACAATTAAAATGTCATCTTAATACGAGTATATTAAAAACTTCATTCCCTATTTTTTCTCCCTTCGGGATAAAATTTTGTCTTGAACTTGAGAAGTGTTCGTTTAAATTTTAAATTTGGTTAGGTACTCGCAAACAGAATTATTCATTTAAATAGTGTTTGTATTTAGTTTAAATTTAAAGCTTATTAGTCGCTTAAATAATTAAAACAGTGTAATAGCAATCGTTTTGTACTCGTACCCGACAATTTTGATAAAATTATATTGAGTCTAGCGAGCGACACGCGTCACCTCGACTCGCTGTAACAGGTGTTCGATTTAATTACGTAATACAGCATACGAGTGTCCATCCTTCATTATTTGTGCGTTGTGAGATTAATTGTGATTAATATAACTTTATTACAATAATTTAAAATGACAGTTAGTGGAAATGAAATTAAAATTAAAACGCTTTATGCCAAGAGGGACATACTTTTTTCACGTATACAAAGTATTAGTGATCACATAAAGAACATCAATGTAGAAGCAGTGCGGGAAACTTTTTTGAATGAAATTTAAACGGTAGATTCTTTGCGGACGGATTACGAAAGAATATTAGACCAAGTTAATCATTTGGAATTACAAATCGACCCGAAATACATAGTGAACTACCAACCGCTTCTAGCATTTGAAGATATGTTGTGTCGCGTGAAAAAAACGGAGAAACTCTTACAATCTCAAAACGAAGCAAAGTCGGAAATACAGGTACGTCCACGTGACTCAATTAGGTTGCCGCCAATAGATATTCCGGTATTCAATGGTGATATTAAGACATGGCCCTTCTTCTTCAGTAGTTTTCAAAACAATATACACAATAACCCATCGTTATCGGACGCTGAAAAATTATATTATTTAATTAGTAAACTTAGTGGCAGAGCACAGTCAATTTGCTCTGGTTTTACACCTACAGCAAACAATTACTTGTTAATATTCGAAACGCTTAAAACTAAATATGAAGAAAGGAGAATGTTAGCTTCCGAATATTTGAACCAGATATTCGATCTTAAACCTATATCATCCGCGAACATCAACGGCTTAGAGCAGTTCTTAGATAAATTTGTGGCATCGGTGGCTGCACTTAAGAATTTGAAATTTAATGACCTTATGGATGTGGTGTTTCTCCATATTGCACTGAAGAAATTAGACCCCGACACCGTGCGTGCGTTTGAAATGGAGCATCGTAGCTCGGAGATGCCTTCCTTTCATTCATTAGCATCGTTTGTGCGAGATCGAATTAAAGTGATGCAGCGCTCCTCGAACGTTAAACAAGAAATTAAAAAATGCGTCGACCGTAGACAGACTCAACCATCTAAAACAGCAGGGTCGTTAACGTACGTGACCGCTACGTCAGCACCACTTCAGCATGCTTGTGTCGTAAGTAAAGATAAACACGGTAATTTATACAATTGTGCGACTTTTCGTAAATATTCACCAAGCGAACTTTATAATTTAGTAAAGACAAACAACCTATGTCTGAACTGCTTAAGTGATAAGCATTTAGTTGCAAAATGCAATTCGAGTTCCGTATGTAGCAAGTGCGCCAGGAAACATCACACGCTATTACATTTTGAAAATAGCAATATGAGGCGTTGAGTAAAGCGGATAAGGAATTCACCCCTACTAAAGTCAACGATTCTAGCGGTCGACCTGGTGATGTCGCTCTGTGCTCATTGGCGAATATGGGAGCACACCCTCCTTCAACTATGTTACTGGGTACGGCGCGTATTTTGGTAAGGGATTCGCGTGGAAACAAACAAAGCGTCCGTGCACTGCTGGACAGCGGAGCCCAAAATAGCTTTATAACGCGACAATGTTGTCAGCGCTTAGGCTTAGTAATAAATAGGTCACTTTCATGTCCTGTAGTCAAAGGCATCAGAGGTACTAGTAAAGCTACCCAGGGATATATTAATTTAAAATTTTATTCTCGGATAGATCGTAATGTTAACTTTGATATAAATGCACTAGTAGTGGATAGGGACACTGAACGGTTGCCAACCGTTTCGGTTGACACCTCGGCAATGATAGAATTTAAAAAATATGACTCTAGCGGACGACACTTACGCCGTTCCTGGAAACATAGACATGCTCATTGGAGCATCGCTTTTCCCTCATCTTTTGTTAAACAATAAGGTCAGGGGCAACTCCTCGCATACCGCGCCTTACGCACTGGAAACCGTATTGGGCTATGTTATCGTTGGCTCCGCCCCCATCATAGATAGTATTTCGGCAACCTCTTATTGTGGTATGGCTGTCGAACTGCTCGAGTCGTTAGTCCGCAAATTTTGGGAGATGGAGGAGGTGAACGTCCCACCCATAGCTAGCTCAGATGACAGATTATGCGAGGAAATTTACGTCCGCACGACCGTTCGTGATCGCGACGGTAGATATAGTGTAGCGCTGCCCTTTAAAGGAGATGTTTTATCTCTCGGCGATTCACGTCAAATGGCGGAAAAACGTTTCTACAGCTTGGAGCGTAGGATGCTCGCTTCACCCCAGTTAAAGGAAGCTTATGACGGCGTCATTAACGAATATATAAGAGAAGGTTACATATCACTCGTGGATTCGAAATTAGATAACTACGAAGACACACCGTCGTATTTCATAACACACCACGGAGTCATTAGGGAGGACAAACTTACATCTAATTTACGTGTAGTGCTCGACGCTAGTGCTAAAACTAGCAGTCACCTGTTGCTTAACGATATCCTCTATAGTGGGCAAAATTTACAGGGCAGTTTATTTAATATAATAGCCAATTTTCGTTTGTTTAGTATAGCACTATCCGCCGATATTCGCCAAATGTTTCTTTGCATAGGGGTCCGTGAATGCGACCGTAGATTCCAACGCATTTTATATCGTTTCAACCCAAAGGAACCTCTAATGGTGTTTGAATTTAACCGCGTTTGTTTTGGTAAAGTCGAGCCCGTTTCATGCGTTACGCACGGTGAAACAGCTCACCCACGATGAAGGTCCCTCTTACCCTAAAGCTAAGAGGGCAATTGAGAGCGGTTTATATATGGATGATTTTGTATACTCGGTCGATAGCGTGGAGGAGGATACCCTAACCACCGCCGAGGTTATAAAGCTCATGAAATCGGGTCAATTCGATCTTGTGAAGTGGACTAGTAATTCGCGTCCGGTTTTAGATACAATCCCACTATCACACCGTCTTTCGGCGATAAAGGAATTCGACGATTCTGATACACACAAGGTGCTCGGTCTGTGTTGGTCACCAGAGTCAGACGTGTTTAGCCTTAAGGTAAATCCGCCCGTAAAGAAATGCACAAAGCGCACAATACTGTCCTGCGTTGCTAGATTATGGGATGTCATGGGTTTCGTAGCTCCGGTGGTATTATACGCTAAGCTTTTGATTAAACAACTTTGGTTATTTGAATGCCATTGGGATGATTCGGAGCCTGACAGCATTGTTCGGTTGTGGCAGCATTTTAGAGAGGAACTTCCTTTATTAAGAGAAATTAAAATACCGCGTCATATAAACGTCGATAGAAATAGCGTCATAACGGTCGTTGGGTTTGCAGACGCCAGCGAGAAGGCTTACATTCAGAATAGTGGTAGAAATTCGATTAGCCTCATTAGTTCTAAATCGAGCGTCTCTCCCCGTAAGGTTGTCTCTCTGGCGCGCTTAGAGCTTTGCGCAATATTAGTACTCACCAAGCTTATTACCGCAGTTATCAGCGCATGTAGGGATAATATATATATATATATATATATATATATATATATATATATATATATATATATATATATATATATATATATATATATATATAGTGACGATAAAGATATCACATTAAATGAAAAGACGTATTCTAAATAACGTTCTTTAAACATACATAATTAAAAAAATGTAACATCTAACACCCTATGCCCAATAATAATTTTTTTAGATTTAGTATTAAACAACATCATGTAGATGCATATATTTATCACCTGACGAATACTAAAAGGTCAAGGATTCATGGGCGGCAAAGGCGAATTATAGTTCAACGTTGCCAATCCAAATAACTCAAATAAAGAAAAAGGATCAAGCAAAAAATGTAATTAAACCTAAAGTTTTAAGACTTAATTCTTATGCGCCAAATAAAAAAATTAAGGGACTGCGCGCTGATAAGTTTCTCGATTTGTTTATGATAGGACACGTTAATAGGATAATAATAGTTGTGATAAAGTGGTGACATTTTATGCGAAATTGGACGCCTACTTTTATTGTTTAGTATTTTTTTTGTTTGTGATGGGACACGTTAATAATATGCTAGATAAAAATCATATTTAATAACTGAGTGAAGTGGTGTGACATTTACTTTTTTAACATTTTAACTTTTTCTAAGTTTTAATATACCTCGTATCAATTTCACGTCGTCGGAATAAACCGACACGATTTTGATTTACGGAGAATGCCACCAAAACGCGACTCTAGCATTACATAACATTTAATTATTAAATTTGATTTGATGTAGTTATTAAAATTTAGTGATTACAAGATTAGAGTGATTATTTGGATTATTTTAAAACAATATCATAAAGTTCTTGATTTGTTGATAACATCGCATTAGCATCGCCCTACGCGTGCCTAATTCCCTGTGTATGGGCAAGTGTAGGTATCGCTGCGCCGTTGCCGTTTTTACAGGTCACTTCAGGTCAATAAACTCATATTATCCAGGTGATTTATTTCGTGGAATATTTTAAGCTATTTATTTTGTTTGAAAAATGCACTTTTTTATTTTTTTATATTATTGTTTATTTTATTATTTCAACAGACGTATATCAACTTGCATTTACTGCTGCGCGATAAAATGTGATAACCTAATCCCCACCCAGTATATATGTGTGTGTTAGACAAATTGAGAATACTATTATTTTTTTGGAGTTGGATGAAACGCAAAAGTCGCTGCTAGGTAGTAAACTATTGTATGAAGAAATTGAAGCCTTAACTTCTGAAGATATTATGTAAAAATTATTTTGTAATTTTAGTTTTTGAAGTATGTAGCTTTTTAGTTTTCATTAAAAGTCTTATTTTCAAACTTCTAATATATTCCGCCGTTCGGCTTAACTTTACTTTTTTTTATTTAGACTTCACAGTAGTCGTCTGTGGGGTGACATGTTTCTTTAGAACACTTTTATGGGATAAGTTATGGGTTCTAGAACACTACACGACATGCTGAAAATTATTTTTTGAATTTCAATAAACTTGAAGTAATGAAAAAAACACTGCAAATTACATATTCCTTAATAACGAAATTAATTTTTTATTTCTGTTTTACGTTCAGATAATAGAAGTCGAATAAAAAAAAAGTATCTGTTTTAAAAAGGAATTAAAGATAAACAAACTTGTTTGATTTTTATTTTCATTATCTTTTAGTTGAGTATTGTAAAACTCAAGTACAAAACAATACGGATGCCTTTCGCCCTTTCTTCCTTTAAGGAAAATTAGAAGAGAAATTTGAAAAGTCTGTAAACGGAAGCTGTTCATTTCCTTGTTTCTCGCCAAAGGCACATTGTAAACAGTAAATTGGTTATTTCATGTAAATATAAAGCTACTATTCAGTAATGCCTTACGCACTTACGCACAAACATTGTGTTAAAAATTATGTTCCATATTCTTTAACTTTAAATCAAGTACAATGTGATTTAACTTATCTAGATTCAAGTTATAATTGGTATTTGGTGCTGGTTTTGCTTGTCGAGTGGGTGCATTGCGAGACTCTTATATGAAGCTTTTGGAATCTTGTTTATTGGTCAATACATTACACTACCCCTTTCGCTCGGCTACCAATCTAATCAGATCATACAATACCTACCTTACGCCCGCTCTAGTACGGGGCTAATTAGATCAGATAATATCAGAAGTACTGCCTTATGAAAAAACTACTTTTTCCTTTAAAACAAAACCAAAGACAATATGCAATAGATAATAGTATCAAAGACAAAGATATGCTCTTTTATTTTAAACCATAACCTGGCAATGTTTCTTAGAAGAAAAAAAAGAAATCACTCTAAACTTGCGGCGTTCCACGTGTCGTTTTGATGAAGGTGCTCCGTCTTTTTTTATAGAATTTTATAATTGTGTCTAGACTAAAAACGAAAGTATTATACTTTTTTATATTCCTTGTAATATAGTGAACACGTAGATATATAATTTGTGGTATAAAAAGTGAAAAGTAAATTGCCAAAAGTGCTTCAAAATCTGGAAGGCCCATTATGGCGGCTGGGTCACAAATGTGTTATTTTTCAAATTTTAATTTACTTTTAGTGTAAAATGTAAGTAAAAATAGTTTTCTTACATATTTCAAATAACTTGACGTTGTATTTATTTCAAATTCACACATAATTATTTTTGAAATATTGTCACACAGATAAAATATTATTATTGTTTTTTTTATATTTCAATATTTTGGTATGAGTAACGAATGGAAACATATAAAACATAAAAATATACATATTTCCAAACATTTTCATATAAATTTCTCCAAAAACAAAAGTGTAGAATTCAAATTAGTAGTAATTTTGTCACTAAAATTGAAGTATATGGTACTACTATGCTATACAGGGTAATTTATGTATTTTATTACAATTTCTAGCAACCAAAAATAATTTTATTCGATAGTTTATACATTCAACAAGAAATCCTGTAAGTTTTATCCATAAATATTGTCTCAAAGTGAAAATATAGCAAAATTTGCAATATAGCAAAAAATTTGCAATTTGCAAATTTTCCCGCCATTACGGTCCCGAGCGAACGGGAGTATAACATGTCGCGCGCTGTCAGAGTGAAGGGGCTACCCTGTTAACCAAGCGTTGCTCACATTCGATCGCGCAATACCAACCTTACGCCCGCCAAGTAGTGATCGAATTAGATCAGAATTATGTAAACATGTCTACCTATGAAAAAACTATTTTTTCGTTTTAAACAAAACCAAAGACACTATGCAATAGATATTAGTATCAAAGACAAAGATATGCTCTTTTATTTTAAACCATAACCTGGCAATGTTTCTTAGAAAAAAAAAAAGAAATCACTCTGAACTTTCGGCGTTCCACGTGCCGTTTTGATGACGGTGCTCCGTGTTTTTATAGAATTTTATATTTGTGTCTGGACTAAAAACGAAAGTATTATACTTTTTTATATTCCTTGTAATATAGTGAACACATATATATATAATTTGTGGTATAAAAAGTGAAAAGTAAATTGCCAAAAGTGCTTCAAAATCTGGAAGGCTAATTATGGCGGCTGGGTCATAAATGTGGTATTTTTCACATTCTCATTTACTTTTAGTGTAAAATGTAAGTAAAAATAGTTTTCTTACATATTTCAAATAACTTGACGTTGTATTTATTTCAAATTCACACAAAACTATTTTAGAAATATTGTTCTAAATGTCACACAGATAAAATATTAATATTTAATTTTTTTTTAATTTCTTTATATTTTATATTTTGGTATGAGTAACGAATGGAAACACATAAAACATAAAAATATACATATTTCCAAACATTTTCATATAAATTTCTCTAAAAACAAAAGTGTAGAATTCAAATTAGTAGTAATTTTGTCACTAAAATTGAAGTATATACCACTATACAGCTATACAGGGTAATTACGTATTTTATTACAATTTCTAGCAACCAAAAATAATTTTATTCGATAGTTTATACATTCAACAAGAATTCCTGTAAGGTTTATCCATAAATATTGTCTCAAAGTGAAAATATAGCAAAATTTGCAATATAGCAAAAAATTTGCTAATTTTCAAATTTTGCCGCCATTACGGTCCCGAGCGAACGGGAGTATAACATGTCGCGCGCTGTCAGAGCTTACAGGATCATGATTTATCAAAACTAATGTAATGATTGGTGTGATTCTTGTTCACAGCTAGAGCGTCTGTCTTTCACTGCAGCTACATGTTCTTTAATGCGTTTGTTATTGGTCTTTTTCGTTGCCCAATTTAAGATAAATCACTCTTTAATCTCGTAAAGTAATATAATAGTAGGACACTCGACGTTGTGTAAAAATAGAGAAATTGTTTTTGGTATCTTGTTATATCTTATTACTAAAAATTACTTATATTAACTTATATATGCAAAGATTTTCTCACGGTTATTGCGGGCCTTATATTATAATATTTGCCAAACTATTTTAATATGTCATTTTCCTAAAGATTATAAACAAATAATAAAATAGATGTAATTATGATAAGCGTTGTAATAAGATGATTTAAATATCAACGCACCATATAAACCACTAGTTTATGGCGCAGGCATCCTCGTAGAAAAGATTTTATAAAATTGAAACCATAAGACGAAGAGAGGTGAAATTGGAGGCAACAGTTTGAAACTTTTCATTTTACGGGGCGAATGACTAGAAACTATTTGAAAGTATTATAAATGAACAAATATTTTGCAATTTTTCTATAACTTTACCGCATTTACATAGCAAAATAAGTTCTGCTAGGTTGTGAGACTTCCTTTCTGTCTTGGAGTCCGTCTGGGTAGGCTCCACCATCTTACCTATCATCATTACAGCCCTTCACAAGACCACTGCTGAACATAGGCCTCCCCCAAGTAACGCCACAACGCACGGTCCTGAGCCACCTGCATCGATCGACTTCCTGCATGTCTTACCAGGTCGTCACTCCATCTAGTGGGGGGTCGCCCTACACTACGCCTACCGGTACGAGGCTGCCACTCGAGAACCTTTCTTCCCCATCGATTATCGGTTCTTCGAGCTATATGGCCGGCCCATTGCCACTTCAGCTTACTAATCCGTTGGGCTATGTCGGTCACTCTGGTTTTACTGCGGATATCCTCATTTCTGAGTCTATCACGCAGAGAAACTCCGAGCATAGCCCTCTCCATAGCTCGCTGAGCGACCTTGGGCGTCCTCATACGGCCAGCAGTGAAGAACCACGTCTCTGATCCGTAAGTCATCACTGGCAACACGCACTGGTTGTACAATTTAGTTTTCAGAAATTGAGGTATACCTGACGAGAAGATGTGTCGTAATTTCCCGAACGCTGCCCAGCCGAGTTGAATCCGTCGATTGACCTCTCGGGCGAAGTTGGCTTTCCTAGTCGAACTATTTGTCCCAGGTAAACGTACTCGTCAACAACTTCGAGCATAGTGCTCCCCACAACTACCGGCATAGGTGTGACATGGACATTGAACATAATCTTTGTTTTGTCCATGTCTTTCAATCTCATATTCCATATACGCCAGGCAAAGTGGGAGATTGTACTCTTCGGTCTTCTGTACAATCTGCCGCTGGGTATGTATGTGGTCTATGGTACTGAAGCCTTTTCGGAAACCGGCTTGTTCGGGAGGCTGGAAGTCGTCGAGTCTGCATGCGAGACGATTCGTAATGACTCTCGAAAACAGCACGTAGACGCGGCTCAGAAGGGAAATCGGTCTGTAGTTCTTCAAGAGAGCGTTGTCGCCTTTCTTAAAAAACAAGACCACCGCACTTCTGCTCCACGCCTCCGGAGTAGTGCCACCATGGAGGACGGAATTGAAGAGCTTCTTAAGGACTTTAAGTACCGGTGTTCCACCCGCTTTCCGCGCTTCCGCTGTAATTCCATCCTCGCCTGGGGCCCTGCCGTTCTTAAGGTGCTGGAGAGCCATTCTGATCTCGCTCAGAATGACGTCCGGGATATCATCGGAATAGTGTCGGATAAGACTTGCTCTTGTATCATTACTCACACTTGCGTGTGGCTCCAACGATGATGTGTAGAGCTGCCAATAGAACCTATCAATCTCACTCGAAATCTCAGGTGTCCCGAAAACGATGCTGCCACACTCAGTCTTCAGCTTTGACAGTTGGCTTTTTCTGGCAGGCAGATCTCTGGCAAAGACTTGGAAGCCCTGGTTCCGCTCGATCGCTTCTTTAATACGAGCAGTATCAAAGTTGCGTAAGTCTTGCTGCATGCATTTGGAGATCTGTCTGTTCAGTTGCCTGTATGCTGTCAAATCTGTTGACGATTGCAGCCTCATCTCCCGTCTAACAGCCATAAGATTAAGAGTGTGATCGGAGAGTTTTTGTGTTCTTCTGCGGCGGGTCTTGCAGAACTTAGCTCCGACCGCATGGACAGTTTCCACGAGCTTGTCATTCATATCCTCCACTGCATTGCAATCTTCTAGGCACTGAAAGCGGTTACGTAACTCGAGCTGAAAAGTCTCGGGATTCTGGATTAGAGCACGAGGGAGACGGAGCGTTGACTTCATTAGACGAGACCTCTCCAAGTTAACGTTTAGGTTCAGTGTGCCTCTAACCATTCGGTGATCGCTGCCAGTTTTTACCCTTGCGATCACTGAGACATTACTGAACAGTTGGCATCTGGTCGTCATAATGAAGTCAATCTCATTTTTTGCCGAACCGTCGGGGCTCGACCAGGTCCACTTCCTGTGGGGCCGCTTCTGGAAGAAAGAGTTCATCATAAAGAGTCCCTCTTTCTCCATAAAGTCAGCCAGCTGCTGGCCCCTACGGTTCCGTTGCCCTACTCTTAATTTCCCTGACTTCAGCTCACAGCCTTTTCTTGTGCCTAGTTTTGCATTGAAGTCTCCCATCAACACCGTGTAGTGGGTTTTGGAGGAATGCATGGCTTTAGAAATATCCTCATACATTTCCTCCACCTCCTCATCGGGATGTGCCGAGGTTGGTGCGTAGACCTGTATGACCTTCAGTGAATACCGTTTGGTGATTCTGAGTATCAGGTACGCGACCCTCGTCGACACACTCCCAATCTTTACAACGTTGTTGACGAGAGACTTGTGGACGATAAATCCGACACCTCCTTGGGACAGCTGGTCGCCCTCCTGGTGATAGAACAAGTTGCCGGATTCGAGGATTACCGTGTCCTCCTCCTCTCTTCGGACCTCAGATAATCCAATAATATGCCAGCGCAACTTGTCTACCTCTTCTTTTAGCTCCAGTATCTTCTCGTCAGTCCTCAGGGTGCGTGCGTTATACGTTGCTAGGTCAAGTCGTCTTAGGTGGTAACAGAACCTCTACCGGCGATTCTTTGCATCCCCTGCCCCGCCGTTACCATGGTCGCCACCATAGACAGGATTAGTGGGGCCGCCGGGGGCTGGGGGTCATTTATTTGTGTCGTTGCTCATGGGGGGGATATTTGCCATAGTTGCCACACTTGGGGAGCGGGTTGGCAACCGCAGTTTTTATTGTTATTATTAGGAAGATGCTGCTGCCCATCTCCTTTCTGTGTCCCTCTGTCGCCTCTTACGACACCTACGGGAAGATATGGGGTAGTGGATATTCTCAACTGCCACTACACGGCTACCTCTTACCTATATCTGCAGCTAAATAGCAGTTATTTCACTGAAATTGATTAGCTACCGCAGCTAAATAGCATAATAAGTTCTGCTGGGTTGTGGGACTTCCTTTCTGCCTTGGAGTCCGTCTGGGTAGACTCCACCGTTTCACTTATATCTGCCGCTAAATAGCAGTTATTGCACTGAAATTGATTAGCTACCACAGCTAAATAGCATAATAAGTTCTGCTGGGTTGTGGGACTTCCTTTTTGCCTTGGAGTCCGTCTGGGTACACTCCACCGTTTCACTTATATCTGCCGCTAAATAGCAGTTATTGCACTGAAATTGATTAGCTACCGCAGCTAAATAGCATAATAAGTTCTGCTGGGTTGTGGGACTTCCTTTCTGCCTTGGAGTCCGTCTGGGTACTGACTCCAACGTCTTACCTATATCTGCCGCTAAATAGCAGTTATTGCAATGCTGTGTTCCGCTTTCAGAGAAATAGTGAGCCAGAATAATTACAGGTCCTAAGACATTTAATTTGGCATTTAGTCCTCAAAGGTGACAACACGTCTATAGCTTTCTTTTGATATACAGGCTTATTTCTTAGTTCAGGCACAGATGCAAATATATGTTGTTGAAAAAAATTTTTGAATAAAGAAATTTTTTTTGAGGTGTAGTTTTCTAATTTGGTTGGGTTTCATAAATATGCACTTGTGTATGTTTATAAATATACACTTGTGAATGAAAATGATAAATATACGTAAGTATCAAAATAAATAAAAGCCCAACCAGATGAAAATCCTCGGCACGGGAGACCTAAAAAGAAAGAAACCAGCGAACTATGCGAGCGGTATCGATTATCACCGCCTTCTACATTTAATTTTTTGATTATTATTATTATTATTAAGTTGATTGCAGGTGTCCATAGACTGCAACATAGCATTTTTATATAAAAAAAATCACAGCATGTGCTAATACTTAACGCATTATTTCTAAATCTATCATATGTTTTAATGTTAAGTTCGAGTTACTGCTCATGTATGTGAGACATACATAAGCAGTAACTGGAACTTAAATTAGAAGAGGACTAGGTGAGCCGCTGGGCATAGTCCTCTTCTTATTTATGAGAAGGTTTATTAATGTAATATTTTAGTAGGACTACGTAGGGAAGAAACTAAATAAAAATATCTCATATATAACTCCTAATATAATTCTCAATACGTGCTAAAATTCTTCAAACGATTTTATTTAGCAGGTGCCATTGACATTTGTAATATTATCGTTTAGTCAAACTTAATTTTGTGCCTTACGCACGTGTTTATTATAGCTTGTGGAAAGCCCATGATTACAGTTATTTTATTGAGGCCTTAGTTCATTACAACTCTAACTATTCAAGAATAGCGGTAAAGTGTTTTAGTACAAGTAGAGTGTCAAGAAATCACACATTTTGCACAATTAAAAGTGGATGCTGTGACCTATAGACACATACATCTACCGTTTCTTAAAGATAAAAGTGTAAATGCGTTGCTGAGTAATATGATGGTTACACAAAAAAATTAATACTCAATTTTTTTTTCAGAATTAGTTTGACTCAATCATATTAATTAGAACAGAAATATGATTGAGTCAAACTATTTCTGATTATGAACAGTAAAGTCACAGTATTATTCAATTCTTAGGAGGTAATCCGTGAAAAAAAACTGATGAATAAAACAAACGTACTTGACAAGATATATAAGATATATAAGATGCTTAAAGGGAGGCTCTAGCCACTTATTTATGTTAAAATACCTTGTGATTTAAATAAAGAATTATTATTATGGTTGGGGTATCTATATAGTTTTCTCATCTGGTTGGGATGTGTAAATATATAATTATAAACGAAAATGAAAAGATAAACATACAAAAATATCAATAAAATAAAATAAATATGAAAATACATAAATAAATAAAAGCACAACCAGATGGAAGCCCTCGGCAGGGGAGACCAAACGGCCGAGGGTTAGGGGGAAAGGGAAAGAAACCGGCGGACGATGCGGGCGGTATCGAGGAGCACCGCCTTCTGCATTTGAGCCTGGAGCGGTCCGCCACGTAGTCCCAGCCGCCTCAGATGACCCGAGAGGCTGACTGGGATTAGCCCGTTTGCAGAGACGACTACAGGAATAATTTCGGTCGGCAGACCACCCCACATGTCGGTCACCTCGTGAGCCAGGTCCAGATATTTTGTTTGCTTATCTGTTTCGGCTTTCACGAGGTTCTCGTCACACGGAATGGTAATGTCGACCAAAAATATCCTTGACTGTGCCCGGTCCATCAGCACAATATCAGGCTTATTCGCAAGAATAGTCCTGTCTGTGATGATGGCCCGGTCCCAATAGAGCCTGGCGCGATCATGTTCGAGCACGGCTTCCGGCAAGTACTTGTAATACGGCAACTTCCGATCCACGAAACCGTATTTCAGAGCGAGCTCCTGGTGTAGAATTCTGGCTACTAGGTTGTGCCTGTGCAAGTACTCAGAGTTAGAAAGCGCCGAACAACCGGAGATGACATGCCTAAGTGACTCACCGGGATGGCGACAAGCTCGACAGATGTCGATGGTGCCATCCTTTAGGATGTATCTCCGATAGTTGTTGGTCTTAATAACCTGATCCTGTATTGCACAGACAAAACCCTCGGTTTCCCCCGAAGAGGTCACCAAAGCGTAGCCAGTGGAGAGAGGTTACTGTGTCTACGAAAGGCCCATGTAGAGACTTGTAGAACCTCCCGTGGAGCTCCTTCTCCTTCCATACGGTCTCCCGGTCGGAAATTGTCTGCACTGCCGGGTCTTGCCATTGCTCGTTGGCTAAGGATAGAGGGGTAAGTCCTTTATCACAAGAAATGACGTCCTTATAGAATGGATCATCCGATCTCGCCAGGAAGTAATTACGGAGGCTGCACACTTCGCGATTATGCATGGTTATTATTATTATTAATATTATTATTATTAAGATACAACTAAGAGTTTGAGTCTCAGGTGGGTGATACAGTTTTAGTAGAGTTAGAAATAATAACTCTGACTGACTTTTAAGAGTAATGTTGTAAACAAATTGTCCCAATAAATAAAAACTTTTTTTTTTGCATTACGGATTATAGAAATAAGCCAAAAGTTTTCTTTAAAAGCGGCTGTTTTTCGTTTTGTATATTGGTACCGTATGCTCGTTTGCCCGCTCTTCTATATAAAAAAAACTAAATGCAAATCTGCCTTTTTCTAAGTGCAAGCTAACGCACACAAATTCTATTAGAGATATGACACGTTTGTGATTTCTTGATATTGGCTGGGTAATGGATCTTTTTATTTTAACAATCGATAAACCTTTGAAGGGATATAATCCTGCAAAGTCCTAACCCGAATTCAATTTCTAACATCGGGCATTTTCCTTGTTAGAGTCTTATTAAGGTGAATTTGGTCGTATACAGATTCACTCTATAATATCCAATTTAACATTAGTATAGACACGAAATAAATCTATTGTTATTGGGGTACTTGACTATTATATAGGTTAGGGTAACAAGCGAGCACACAGTCCACCTGATGGTAAGTTGATGCTGTGGCTCATAGACATCTACATTTATCCTCAATTAAGAATCAAAACGTAGATGCGTTGTCACCCCTAAGGATTAAGTTGGAATGCCTTGATTTCAGTTAAAAGGCTCTCCGGTTCTTTATTTTGACCATATAAGACATAGCAGCTTTAACCTGCTGGGTTAGCAAATAGTTGCTATTTTATTATTAATTTTAAAGTTATTATTAAGTTTTTGCATAGGCAAAAATCCCACATGTTACCTCATCATATATATGGATGGTATACTCGTATATACCGGCTGTCTGTTTATTTACCAACATTGCTTTTTATTTTGTAACATTTCCATAATTATTTAGGTTATTAGTTTAATTAATTTAATGTTATTATATTGGTATATCATGTTTTGCAAATTTTATGTGCTGTGTAATTTTTTTCTTGTTGAAAAAAGAAATAAATAAACACAACTAATAATTTAAATTATTTAGTCTCTTTTGCATTTTTTTGTTATTTGCTTCGACATTTTGTGGTTTGTTTAGACCCCATAGCGTGAAAAACATTCCGCAAGAATACGCTAAAAACTTAACCTTAATTTAGCAAGCTAATGAAAAAATTATTATTTACACAAATATTATCCGCAACATATAAGTTTTTGTGAAAGAAACCCTCCAGTAGTTTAATATTATTGGTCTGATGATGGTAAATATAAATAATCCTAACAATTCTTCTCTTTTCAATAAACTTTATAAATATTAACAAATATAATACAAACGTCATTCTGACACCATGCTTAAACTAAATCTTTTATAATATTCAATTGATTTACTAAAATTGAGACTAGTAGTATTGAGACTAGTAGAGTACTACACTTACTTATACTATTGTATAAGTAAGTGTAGTACAATCAGTAAGTAGAACAAATAAAGAGGCAATTGATGATAAAAATCATACCTTTCCAATCGAAGAATACGCAGTATTATATAATACGGCATCTTGATTTCGTATAGTGAGTGATCTTTGTTCTCAGGGGTGACAACGCATCTGCATGTTGATTTTTAATCGAAAATACATGAAGGTTTCTACTTATTTGTCACCCATACTCTAACAAAAATATAAGAAAACTTGGTCGAAAGTGCTGTATATAGTAGCAGGTATTCATTGTGAATCAGTTAGTCAATAACTTGCAAATAACTAATAATGGAGCCGTAGTAGTTGAGATGTTTAGCACTTGCTGTAAATTTCACAGTACGCGAGCAACCCGCGTTCGTTCTCCGCCGGCACCACTAAAATTTAGAATTATTCCTCTAGCTATAGCAATTTTAGGCGCTGATTTACCACGTGTTCAGCGGTGAAGGAAAACATCGTGAGAAAATCGGTATGTGTGAGAAATAAGAAATAAATATTTCAAAGACATGTGATGTTCGCCAACACGCATTGGGGCAGCGCAGCGGACACTTCCTTACCCTACAACCCTCTTAGAAATGAGATAAGGCCTTTGCCCAGCAGTACGACGTATATAGGCTGTAACTTTAACTTTTTGCATATAAATTAAAAAGTTTAAAAATATGGTGCCACGCTTAGCACGTCTGCACTGTTGGGAAGGTTGAAACATGTAGCATTTCCGAAAAGGGAAACGAAATATTTGTAAGTACATACTTATATAAAATCGTTATTCCAAATACTGAGTAACTAGTTTTTCACTATATTTTTGCGTACAAACATACTATAATACATTTTTTTCAATTTGAAGTACGATATCAATTATTCATACTTTAGGAGCAATGTGTTATGTGATTTTCGTGGGCTTTGCTAGAGGCATTTACGTAATTACGCCTCAACATCTAAAAGATCTTGTGTGCGTTTTCTGGTGGCTCTGGCGAAGTACTTCTCAATGATTTTACAAAATTATGTATTTTTTTTAAAGAATAAGGGTGGAAAATGAGCATACATTCCATCTGATGGTCGATGTTGTAGCCCATAGACATCTACATTTATACTCAATTAAGTATCAGAACGCAGATGCGTTATCACCCTAAAGGACTGAGATGGAAAGCCTCGTAAAAAGGTATCCAGATGTCTATACTTACCATACGAAAAGCAGCAGCATTAAGCAGGTATGATGTGAGAGTAGTTACGTTGTACCAGTTCTGGCTCACTGAGTCAGAAGTGGTACAACATTCGTCGACTCACGATCCTACAAAAAAAAAGGTTTTGGCATGCTCTGATCACGAATCTCCGTTTTTGCGTAGGATGCAAGTCCCATTGTTCTTATCTATTGTCATTGTCTATACTTCCTCGGCGTGTGCGTCGGCTTATCAGTGCTATTGTATTATACTTCTTTGTTCCTATCTACAACGTTAATGTGAATCATCAATAAAACACATTACCTAATTTTGTTACAATTTTTATTTACAAAATACAAAATCTTATTACTTATTATCTATAAAATAGGAGGGAAACATCTCATCCACTAAAATATCGTTGTACAATGTGCTACCTGTAAATATACTCGTAAAACTATGCATTGAATATCCCTGAAACTTATATAGCAGATACATTAAGCAATATTAGCCACAAACTGAAGTCCAATCATTCTGAATCCTATCAACATTCCAGTTCCATCTTTTACAATCACTTTTTAAAAACTCTAGATGATATCGAACAGGTGATCGTCCACATGAATCAAAATATTGACCGACGTCATTCATATCGATATATAAAGCTACCCAATGTGACCCTGGTTTATCATCTGTATCCAAATTGCATATTATATACGTTGGTACGTGGGTATACATGTGAACAAAAAAATCAAAGCATGTGAAGTTCGCCAACATGCATTGAGGCAGCGCGGCGAACATTTCCTAGCCCTAAAACCCTCTCAGAAATTAGACGAGGCCTATGTTCAGCAGTGGACTTTAATAGGCTGAAACTTTAACTTTTTTAACTTTTATGATTAAGTGTTAACAAATTGATATTAACATGATAGCTGTGTTGTTGCAGAAATCATTGAGCTTCGATGAAAATACATATAAACAGTATTACTACTCGCCGCTCTCCCCTCAAGAAGAGAGTGATGACATCGTCATTAATAATAACACATGCGATGGTGGAAAAGAAAATCGCAATCGATTGATCATTTTTTTGAAACTGAATTAAAAATAAAAAAGAGGAATCTGTTATCATCAACCGTAGCACGAGCCGCTAGAGATGGTGTATCATACATTTTTACTAATTCTGACGACGGAGACCAAGCGACGCATCTCATCAAAATTGAAATGTACGACATGAAGAAGCTATCCAAGATTCCAACTACTGATCATTGGAAACATGCTTCCACGAGGATTAAATATTACGTAAAGACTAATAAGGATAGCATCTATGACATCACAAACGCCCTCGTATACAATATTACAAAGACAATAGCAGAAAGTGAAAAAGTTAAAAAAAAATTAACAATGACAGTCATTAGCTGATAATTATTGAATGTTTATTGATTCTGTTTACTTAAATTACAGGAAGACAAGAGCAGAAGGAAGATATGAGTGTGGCATACGTGTACAGAACACATCATTGAATAACAAAACTACAACACTGAGTGGAGAAGAAAACGAAAAGAATATGCAGTACTCAAGAGCTGAATATCCATTCTTAAGTTCAAAATCTAGCCAGTTTCGAAAACTGGCCTCTCGTTATGCGACAGAAACCTGAAGATCTTGCAGAAGCCGGTTTCTTTTATACTGGCCATGCAGACAGATGATGCAGGAAGATGATGATGATCCTTGGCAGCAGCATGTTCAGTGGTTTAGTCAGTGTGCTTATGTAAAATTTAAACTCAAACAGTGTTTTGTATTAGATTAATAGAAGATTTATAAAGAAATAAAAAATAATATATTGTATACAGTTTGTTTTATTTAATTTTATAACGTTTCACATAGTTACATACACACAAAATGCATTACACAGAACATATAAAATCTAACACACAGCACATTTATTATAACCTTAACTACTATAGTCTACAGTAATATTTCTGTTTATATCTATCTCAATAATACTATCAAACTCAGCATAAACTATACAGTTAATTGTTTGTATTAGTGAGGATTCAAATCGTACTTCTAATCTTACACTACTATGCTTTATGAGATTCCAATGAGCTGATGAGTTGGCTGATAAATCAGGAGTAAGTTAAATGCTAATAGACAGTATCCTTTGGCATACTGTTCACAAGAGATTCCATTTCCTTCATTCAGAAAGTGAATACCAGTTCCCAAGAATAGAGTATGATATGCTGATGTAAATATACTATTATTAAAAGATGGTTGTAAAGCTTATGAAGGTATTTGTTGACCATCAATATATAAGCTGAAAGAATTAAAACCATAATTTTCAAAGTTAAATGGACATCTACGACAACACAAACGCCCTCGTATACAATATTACAAAGACAATAGCAGAAAGTGAAAAAGTTAAAAAATACTTTTTTAACAATGACAGTCATTGGCTGATCGTCGTTGAATGTGATTCTGTTTATTGGGTATCAGTTGGTCTACCAACACTGAACTGTTACTTACTCTGCTACCTATTTTCTTCTTTACTATAAGGATGGAAAACTTCAGTGAAGTGTGCACTAGTGCTTTCTTCTCCACAACCATGGAAGATAATACGGAACTATTCAACAGCGAATTAAATCAGGAGTTGCCTAAAGTTTGTGATGAAATGGAGAAGGGTCAACTGTTCGATTCACCATATGATGATCACTGGGCGATGGTTGAAACACAGTTTAAGTAATTAAAATAAACATTCATTTCGATCATAATTTACACAATGTCTTATACAGTTTTTATAAATTTAAACATTTTAGTAGTCAACCACTACAACTTGGAAGAGGAACGAAGTGAACGAGCAGCAAAGAACCCAAGATCATCAAAAAAACCAACAACGGAAGCAGAAGCGCCTACCTCTGCAGGGAACAGTATCAGTAACGATGATCAAGTGGAATGTCTAACGTATCATATATTTATCAAGAAACGGTATTTAGCTAATAATTTTAAAAGTAATGTTCACAAAAATAATCTTTTAAATTCACATAATTCTTTATCAAACTTTAGTGTTATTGAATCTGCTTTTGGAAATAGGATTTTAACTCATAAAATCAAGAGTCTTCTCCGGGAGGAAAACCGGCGACGAGGTTCGCCACCCGTCACGTTCTATCTCCCGGAGAGGCGAAAAGTGGATTTCAGAGGCCCGTCTGGCTACGTTGAATGTATGTGGGGCAATGAATAATAAAATGGATGAAGTATGCGATATGATGTATGATAGAGGAATAGATGTGTTATGTATAAATGAGACGAAAAGGAAGGGGAAGCATATCACTAAACATGGCATGTATACCACATACTGGTCTGGTGTCGACGAGATCGAGCGGGCATGCCAGGGAGTAGGTATCATCCTTTCGGAAAGAATGGGCCAATGTGTGAAAGAGTATGAATGTGTAAGACCAAGACTGCTATGGATACGAATGAAAGTGGGCTTAAAGAAGTTGTTTGTGTTAGGGATCTACGCCCCAGACATGTCTAAGCCCACTTATATCCGAGAGCAGTTTTGGGAAATGGTAAGGATGGTGTTAATGAAGTGTAAGGGAAATGAAAATATTATTATGCTGGGAGATTTTAATGGAAGGGTTGGGGTGAGGAGGCTTGGTTATGAAAGAATATTGGGAACGTTTGGTGATGAAAGTATAAATGAGAATGGTGAAAGTCTTCTCACCGTATGTATGGAAAAGAATCTTTTTGTGACGAACACTTGCTTTTGCCACAAGAGGATTCACATGTATACTTGGTAAAGAGGTGACGATAGAAGCATGATAGATTTAATAATTGTGGATAAAAGATTGAGGGGCGCAGTGGTGGATACAAGGGTTTACCGGGGTTCTAACGTAGGAACGAATCATTATTTGGTTTTATGCCGAATTAATGGTCTATTCAGGCGTTGGCGTCTTCGATCATCTGTGTCTACTACTGCGTTACAGCGTATTAGAACAGAAAGGTTACAAGATGAAGGTGAGAAAAACAAGTTCAAATGTAGACTGAAAGTAAATATAAGTGGTTTGGATGAATTATGTATGAAGGAGTTAGACTTGGAGAATGTACGGCAAAATGTAAAGGAAGGTTTAGTGAATGAAGCTACCGAAGTATGTGATGTTACTAAGAGAAAGAATGAAAGGAAAAATAATACGTTATGGTGGGATGATGAGGTACGTATGGAAGTTGAAGCAAACAAGAAAGCATGGCTAGATTTACTAGCAACAAAGGCTGGTAATTCTAGCGGTACGAATGATGATATTGAAAGAAAAAGGGCAGTCTTTAGACATCTTAATAAGAGAGTAAAAGAAGTAGTTGAAAGAAAAAAGCAAGAAAGAACGAATAAAAATGATAGGAGAATATCCGATAATTTCCAGGCAAATATTAAAATGTTCTGGAAACTTGTAAGAACTGCCAGGGGACATTCGAAACAGCCTATGATGAATGCTATAAGAGACGAGAATGGCTATATTCTGAATGATGAAGTTTTGAGTTTAAAGAGATGGAAGGAATATTATGAAAGCGTGTTTATGAGTGAGGAGATAACGTGTGTACTAAGTGAAGTAGAAATTCCGTAAGAAGAGGAAAGAGGTAGCGAGATAAGTATAGGTGAAATAATGAAAGCAATGAAAAAGCATGAAAGCAGGTAAGGCTGCTGGATATGATAGAGTTTCACTCGAAATGCTAAGGGCTGGAGAGGAAGTGGTGGCAGTCCTGCTGCACACCTTGTTTAATTTATGCTGGGAACTGAAGCGGGTACCGGTAGACTGATGCAAAGCCGTGATAGTCCCAGTATATAAGGGAAAAGGGTCGCAGCAGGACTGTAAAAACTACCGTGGCATCAGCCTTCTTAGCATTGTGGGAAAACTGTATGCTAAGGTACTGACTGAAAGGGTCATGTAAGAAACTGATGGAAAAATTTGGGATGTGCAAGCGGGATTTAGAAAGGGAATGGGATGTACAGATCAAGTCTTTTTCATGCGCATGATCGCGGAGAAGTTTTTGGCCAAAAACCAAAAGGTTTTTTTGTGCGTTCATGGACGTGGAAAAGGCTTATGACAAAGTGAATAGCGATGTGCTATGGCAAACACTGAAGTCATTTGGGTTGGGCGCCGGCTTGATACAGGCATTGGAGTCCCTTTATAGGAACTCTAGTGCTTGTGTTAGGATCAACGGGGTCTACTCGGACTGGTTTGACATCCATAAAGGTGTCAGACAGGGCTGTGTGGCTTCCCCGTGGCTGTTCAACCTATTTATGGACAGTTGTTTGCAAAACTTGAAAGTTGAAGAATGCGGATTAAGAATGGGTGAGTTAACCGTCAAATGCCTTTTGTACGCCGATGATCAAGTTATCTTTGCGTCGTCGGCGGCCGAGTTGCAAATGATGGTTACATTAATGAACAGATCATTAAAAGAAAGGGGTATGAAAGTGAACGCAAGTAAGACGAAGGTTATGGTTTTTGAAAGAGAAGAAAGTAAAACGATTTGTGAAATAAGAATAGAAGGGGAGTTGATCGAGCAAGTAGATGAGTTTGTATATTTGGGCTGCGTATTTAGCAGGGATGGGAGATATGATAAGGAAATAGAACGACGAGTGAATGCGGGAAATAGAGTAAATGGGGCCCTGCACTCTATTCTGAAGAGTCAAAATGTGTCGAAAAAGGCACGTATGGCAATTCACAATGCTGTGTTGGTCCCTACTTTAACGTATGGTAGTGAAAGTTGGGTGTGGCAGAAGAAGCACGAGAGTAGAATGAACGCAGTAGAAATGCGATCGTTAAGGAGTATGTTAGGGCTGAATCTTAATGACAGGGTAAGAAATTGTGTAATAAGAGAAGAGTGTGGTGTGCAAGATGATGTTGTGACCAGGATTAAGAAAGGAATGCTTCGCTGGTTTGGTCATGTGGAAAGAATGAATGAGGAAAGAGTGACAAAGAAAATTTATGTTGCAGAAGTGAATGGGAGAGTCGGAAAGGGACGTCCTAGGCGTAAATTTATCGACCAAATTGACGATTTATTGAAAACGGGCCAAATTAGGAGTACCCTTAACCGACGAGCATATATGCGGAGGTGTATGGATGTGAAAGAGGCGAGAGAGGTGTGTCAGGATCGTGCCAAATGGAAGTCTGTAGTCTCTGCCTACCCCTCTGGGTGACAGGCGTGAGTTATGTAAAATCAAGAGTAGAGTAGATCGTTCGACGTGGTTAAATTTTGAAACTCCTGAACTATTTTTAAATTCTATTAAAGATGATATTTTATTTTTAATACAAGAGTGTATTCATCAACACATAATTTTTAAAGTAAACTACATATTGTTTGCTGATTTTGTTCAACAAACTAAAGATATTTATGATACGCTCGATTTTCAACTTAAATATTTTTCTTTCATCTTTAAATGATACAATTACTACTAAAATTAGTGCATTTGAAAAAAAAGATATGGAGTCTAAAAAATATAAAATCTATAGGCATGAATGTTAATAAATTTAAGCCCCTACACTGTACTTCATACATAGATTTTCCTCGTGACATAAAATTAAAGAAGGCTGTTATAAATGTAAAAAGCAAGGATTATTTTTGTTTTAAATGGGCGTTACTCTCGGCGTTATATCTCGTAAACAAAAAAAGCGGATCGGGTGTCATCGTACTTAAACATGCAAATAAACTTAAATTTGATGGTATTTCCTTTCTAGTTAAAATTTCTGACATAGCAAAAGTAGACAAATTAAATGATATTAGTATTAATGTTTTTTGGGTTAGCATATAATTTAAAAAAAAAACGATGTAATTCTATAGTAGGTCCATTATTTTAACAAAGTGTCGTAAAGATAGACATATCAATTTATTATTTTTTTCCAAGGATATAAAAAATCATTATTGTTACATAAAAAATTATTGCGGTTATTTAGTAAACAAATTTCAAAAGACGGTCACATCATGTACATTTGCGAAGCATGTCTACTTCATTTTCCATCTCAGTAAAGGTTAAATAACAATGAACAATACGATTGTGCCCACATTTGTACAGAATTACCAAACAGTGAAACTTTAAAAAAAAGAATTGGTTTGGTCAACCTATTTCAAATGATAAAATTAATTAATTTGATAGTTATGAAAAAAAGTTAAAGGTACCATTCGTAGTTTATGCTGATTTTGAAGCTTTTTTAAAACCAACAGAATCATGTTCTAACGATCCTTCCAAACCTTTCACACACAATATTCAGAAACATGAAGTACATAGTTTTGGTTATTATATAAAATGTTCATATTGTGACGGCCCAATATTATTATTAATAATTAAATTCAATATAAAGGGGCGTCAAAAATAGTCTTAAAAGATATATATTAAACAATAAAATCACATTAATAACCATAAAGTTAATATAAATACATTTCAGACATTAGACCAATAACATAGTAAATTAAAGGCAAAATATTTTCTTCCATAATAAATAAAATTATTAAAAACTTGAAAAAATATTTAAAATAAGATAAATAATAGAAATACAAGTCGAAAATATTATAAAAATAAAGATAAATAACATTTATAAGATAATTAGAAAATTTGTTAAAAATTGTCTAAGTCTTGGAAGGAGTTCACGTATAAAAGAAAATTTTCCTAAGTTATGGAAGGTGTTCATGTATAGATGTCTTGTATGGAGGAGCTGTCGGAGATACATACCTGCAGTTGTACATATATATGGGGTGGTCGGGAGCACGACTGCCTGAAGTACTGTAGCACAATGACTAGTCCTATATTAGGGACTTATGATATTAAACTCACATGATACAAAAGCAATACTATAGAAGGTCTCCATGATGAATTTGCATTACAATAGTGGGGTCGTGGGTTGAAGTCTTATATATTAATGACTTATGAAAGTAAGGTCTATGATACAAAGGCAATACTATAGAAGGTCTCTATGATTAATATGCATTACAATAGTAGGGTTGTGGGTTCGAACTCTATATATGAATGACTTATGAAAGTAAGGTCTATGATACAAAAGCAATATTATAGAAGGTCTCCTTGATGCATAAGCATTGTATGGAGTGGTCGGGTGACCGACTGCTCCTAGTACTGTAGCAAAATGACTAGTCCTTATTAGGGACTTGAAAAGGAATACTATGATACGTTGGTGCAGTTTTATATAACAACAATCTTAGTGCCGGTGGTAAGCGACATCGCACACCCATACCGTTTGTGGGCGACGTCGTAGCGCATAGCGATGCGTCGTCTATATGTCGGATTGGGATGATGAGTGTGTTTGGTAGCACTTTTACGTGTAACAGGCATACTCAACTTCATGTCTTAGTGCATTAGCGCTATGATACGTGGAGTTTAGATCATTGGCATCTTAGTAGCGTGCTACTATGATACGCTGGTGATATTTTTTATATAACAACAATAAAAACTTTGTTACCAGAATCGATAGGGGTCATGTGGGTGTGTTGTGAGGGGGTGCCATCCGTATGATAGTTGCATTGATGCTTACTGCTACTTGCGGTATTGCGTCTTGTGATGGATCTGCGGGTGTGCTGCGCCTGATTCGACGCATTCTTGTGGTTCTGGTTGGTGGAGGTAAACAAATAACACTTAGTGCCGGTGGTAAGCGGGTTTGTTGTAGCAATACGGCTTTCCCGTGGACATCGCACACCCATACCATTTGTGGGCGGCGTAGTAGCGCATAGCGATGCGTCGTCTATATGTCGGATTGGGATGATGAGTGTGTTTGGTAGCACTTTGAAGTGTAACAGGCATACTCCACTTCATGTCTTAGTGCGTTAGCGCTATGATAGGTGGAGTTTTGATCATTGACGTATTATTAGCGTGCTACTATGATACGTTTGTGATATTTTTTAGCTAACAACAATACAAACTTTGTTACCAAAGTCGATAGGGATCATGTGGGTGTGTTGTGAGGGGGGCGCCATCCGTATGAGAGTTGCATTGATGCTTACTGCTACTTGCGGTATTGTGTCTTGTGATGGATCTGCGGGTGTGCTGCGCCTGATTCGACGCTTTCTTGTGGTTCTGGTCGATGGAGGTATGCGGGTGGTGATGTCTGCTGGGATGTATGGGGGGCCTTGGGATGGTGTAAGCCCGACGATAGTCGTATTGACGCTTGTTGCGTTCTGCAGCATTGCGTCTCAGCGATGGTTGTTTGATGGGACGCTATTCTCAATGGCGCTCTCTGCGTCTTGGTTTGACTCACGTCTGAGTAGCTTTGCCCAAGTCGGGTCCCTTCATTACGGGGCTGCAGACTGTCTGCCCTCCACGATGTTTTATATAACAACATAATATTATATCTCTGTAACTTTCCCACCTTTGAATGATTGAAGGCAACTTGTTGGTGGGTGAGACAAACATGATCGAATATGCATTTACTCAACGTCAGTGACACAAACCCCTTCTGATGGCGAATTATTACTCTTATCTTATAACTGCCTTTTGGCTATATCTGCCTTTGTATTGGTTTTTGGAGCATATGTGTCGACCTCATGCGGGTGGTAGCTGGCGGGAGGATCTGAGGAGACTCTCAAGGCTGCGGCCGAAAGCCGCACAACGTGGGACCCCATTCCCTTGAGGTGAGCGGTAGACTCATGACACGCTCTGCGGCTAGTAGCCGTGCTGGCCATGCAATCGGTGGTGATGCCATACACTTACACCACGTCTGCAGGAGCAGCGGTCTGGCAGGTGGTGGCGCTCACGGAGGATTTACGGTCAGTGTGCCTATTTGCCTAAACCGTGTAACGTACATTCACTGTGGCTGGATTCATTCGTATTCTGTTTGGCGTTTACACGCATTGACATGCGCGACTTCGATCGATGTTTGTGCTTACGCACTAACAAGGGGCCAAGCCTCTTATATTGGTTCGCCAGTTATTTTGCTGTGAACTACGGTCCAGTTCCCGAATTAACGTTCCCTACGGGGGGAGTGCATCAAAATGGTTGGCGCTCACCGTGCACGGCGTGTGTCCGTGGGCCGTCCGCCTCCCCTACATTTTTTAAATAAATGTAGGAGAGCGAAGCCCTTGTATCGGGTATTTTGTATAAATATATTTTGAGCCTTTTCCGAGCAGGAAGGGATAAATAATAATAAATTAATAATGTAAACCTGATACAAGTGGAATAGGGACGTTTTATGTTCTTATCCTTTCTCGAGCCCTGTCTTCGTGAACGGGGTTCACTTAGCTTATAAGGCACTACCAACAGCTTTCAATTGCTCTAGTGAATATTCATTCTTCCAAAAGATACCTAAAAGAACTAAGTTACTAAACAAACACAACGTAAATAAGGGTCCTAACTAAGACGATCACGCCAAAAATATTACAAACGGCCTATTATTAAACCTTTAGAAAGATCATTTAGAAAGATCAAAACATATTTTATTAATCTTGGTCATAAATATATATAATTATTATGTAAAGGGGAATATAATACATTTAGTATTTAATATATTTATTATTATGAGAGAGGGGGGAAGCGTTACAATATGATGATAAATTATCAAAATATGTAACGTATTGCCGACCCAACTGTGCACAAGTGTTTATGGAAAGTTTATCTAACAATCTAAAAGAAATAAATAGACTTCAAAAAATATCCTCCACTTCCGCTAACAAATGAAGACAAAAACCAAATTTTAAATGCAACCATTTGTCATTGAATAAAACTAAATTTACTTATTCTATCGCGTTTATTTAACTGATTTTACTTATTTTTAATTCCCGACGATTCGTTTTACGTTAGTTTTATTCAATGTGTGGTGTTCGCGTAAATTTAAGAAATCATTACCATTTGTCATATTTGTGAAACAGAGTTAGCAGAACATTTTTATGATTTTGATTGGTACACCGGTAGTTATATAGGTGTTGCTCATGAATCATGTAGTTCGAAGTTCAGAACACCTCGTTATATACCAATATTTTTGCACAACCTTATTCACTATGATGCTCATTTTATTGTTCAAGCGTTAAATTTTTGCGATGGTAAAGTTGAAGTTATCCCTCAAAATAAAGAAAAATATATGTCCTTTTCCAAAAAAATTAAAATGAATACGAAATTATATTGAGATTCATAGATTCATTTAAGTTTTTATTATGTAAATTACACGAATTGGTCAAAAATCTCAGTAATGATCATTTTCAAGAATTACGTATATATTACCCTAATGATGAAGATTTCTTTCGTTTAAAACGGGAAGGCATTTATCCATATGAACTTATGACTAATTACGATAGTTTAAGCCTAACATCGCTCCCTGAACAAAAAAATTTGGTAGCTCACTTACAGAAATTCCCATATTTCAAATGATGATTACAATCATGCTAAAGATGTTTGGGAACACTTTGGGTGTTGTAATATGCTAGATTATTCAAACCTGTATTTAAAAACAGACGTTTTACTTTTATCGGATGTATTTGATAACTTTAGAAAGTTATGTATTAATACTTATGATTTAGACCCTGCCCATTATTAGACAGCATCCGGTTTAAGTTGGGATGCAATGTTAAAATATACAAAAATAGAATTAGAACTTTTAACAGATTTATGAGAAAATTGCATTTATTAGATCAGGTATCAGGGGTGGTGTATTTCAATGTAGTAATCGTTATGCTAGAGCTAATAAAAAATACATGGGGGGATTATGATGCAGGAAAACCAATTTTGATGCCAACAATTTATATGGTTGGGCTATGTCTCAATGTCTTCCTACTTGTGGATTCGAATGGGTAAATCCGAATACAGAATTTAATGTGTCTGAGACATTGAACTTCGGTTTTATTTTAAAAAGTTGATTTGGAATATCCAGCTGAACTTCATGAATTACATTCGGACTTTCCTTTATGTCCAGAAAACATTTGTGCAGGCAATATTAATGAGAATAAACTAGTCCCAAATTTAAATAATAAAGATAAATATGTAATTCATTACAGAAATTCAAATCAGTGCATAGAAATGGGGGGTTAAATTTACTAAAATTCATAGAGTTTTAAAATTTAAACAGTCTCCCTGGTTGAAGATGTACATAGATCTAAACACAACATTAAGAACGTTAGCAAAATCAGATTTTGAAAAGGATTTTTATAAATTAATGAAATTAGTTACGCACTGGGAGAACCGGGGTAAAGCTTTAGGTGCTCAAGATCTAATTGCTAAACCACAATTTCGTAGTCTTTCAGTACTTTCGGAAAACCTAGTTGCGGTTCAGTTGCGAAAAATGAAGTTAATATATAACAAACCAATTTATTTAGGGTTTTGCATTTTAGATATTTCAAAAACATTAATGTATGATTTTCACTATATGGTTAAAAGTTTAGTAAAATCAAGTTATTGTATACAGATACGGATAGTTTAATATAACATATATTTACAGATGATTTTTACACTGATATAAAACCTGAACTTTCATCATATTTTGATACCTCTGGTTATGATACAAATAATATTTTTGAATATCCAAAATTAAATAAAAAGAAATTAGGTTTTTTTTTAAGATGAAAATAATGGTAAAATCATGAAAGAATTTGTGGGTTTACGATCCAAAATTTAAGTTTTTAACTTAGAGAATAAGACTATAGCCAAGGCAAAAGGGGTAAATAAATGTATCACTAAAAAAGATGACAATGAATAGTTATAAGTCTTCTATATTTAATAACAAAGTGCAATATTATAGTATGCTTAGATTTAAATGAATTAAACACACAATTTTTTCACAAAAATTAAAAAAGATTGGTTTATTATGTAATGACACAAAGAGGCATATTTTAGATAATAATATTGAAACATTAGCTTGGGGTCATTATAAACTGCGCTAAGTGTTTATAGTTTTTACTTTTATGTCTGCATAAAAATAAAATTTGTATTAATTGTAAAATTAAGATAATACTATAATATGACATAGAGTTTATTACATATTTAATTATTGTTTTATTGTAAATAATTTTAGTTAATTATTGTTTATATTTGCGTGTGTGTGTATTTATTTGAGGTTGAGTGATTGTAAAATTATGGTGTACTAATTGTGTTATAAATATATAAATATAGTATACAGATCATTCTGTTTTATATAATTTTTGCAATATATATTAATTGTTTACACCAACACTTTTATTTTTTATATCATCCCTTAGAACTTTAGACGTGTGTAATGTTTCACTTCATCCATCCGTTTAATGCTATTATGGCAGGATCAAGTGGATGTGGGAAGTCAAATTTTGCAACAAATTTCGTAAAATCTGTTACAGAAATATTTAACTGTGATTTTAATCAGACACATGGTGCTGTGATGAAATGCAACCTTTACATAATTTACCAAATGTTAACTATCATCAAGGAATTACAAATCTTAAAATGTTTGATTGTGAAAACCCACATCTTTTTGTTATTGATGATCTAATGAGAGAGTCCGATGGAAGAATTGTGGATATATACAAAAGGTAGTCATCACAGGAATCTTAGTGTATTTTATTCAACACAAAATTTATTTCATTCAGGGTAAAGGGCAAAGAGACATATCCTTAAACTCAAGTTATATAATATATTTTAAGAACCCTCGAGATAAAACTCAAATAATATATTTAACGCGACAAGTGTAACCAGATAACCCAAAATTCATTGAAGATGCCTACAGGGATGCAACTCTAGAGGCGCATGGATATTTAATGGTAGATTTAAAACAGAATACCAATGATTTTTGTCGTATCAAGACAAATGTCTTCCCATTTAATTGTTTCTGTCTACGTCCCCACAAAAGAGTTTAAATACACCAAGATTCAAACAATTCAAACCGTTGCTAAATGATGCATCGTCGACTCACAACGCATAAACATTTGCTAAACGCTTTGCATATGCTTAAACCAAAATATCAAAGAGCATTACTTAATACGTGTGATGAAGAAGAAATTAACCGTATTTGTGAGTGTATTCATAACGTTTTACAAGGAAAAGTACCTTTTAAAGATCAAGATAAACAAATATTAAATAAACACAAAAATATACTCCGTAAACTAGTTCGTAAGTGTAAACATAAACTAAGAAAAATATAATTATACAAAAAGGAGGGGCTTTCTTACCAATAATATTAGGTGCAATATTGAGTGCATTAGTGAGTGGACTAGCCAGTTAACATGAAAAATGCAAAGAAAATGATACTTATCGAACCTGGATTGATTGAAAAATTAAAACAAGAAAATAATGTTAATAGTAATTTATCTCGATTAGATATTGAAATGCTAAATATTATGAATAGTAAGACGGAAGACCGAAAGAAATGGATGTTATATTTACAAACACTGCAAAGCTACCTTCATTTTACCGAAGAGAATCTTCAACCAATGAGTTTACCAATTTATTCTGATACATCTAATGAAGATTCAAATGAGTCTAAAATTGGTTTTAAAAATAAAGATAGAGATCTAAAAACTTCAGTTGATGCTGAATCTTTGTTGGAGGAGATCGATCCATTAAAAGTAAAGTAAATGATGAAAATCCACTTTACACATCAGCTCAAATACTCAGTTTAATTCCAAAAACTTATAATAAAAAGGTCAGTTAATATTAAACTTAGTCGAAACAAGTAAAAGTAAAATACATTGGGATAATGAAGGTACAGTCATAATTGATAATGAAAAAATTCCTGGAAGTAATATTGTTTATTTAATAAATGATTCACTAAGACCCTTAAAAGGAAGTGATCCAGTAGGGTAGGATCGATTTGCTGAAGCATTAAAAGATATTAAAGTACCACTTACTTATATTGGAAATCCAAAGAGATGTGAGTTTATTTACCAACTTCAAGCAAAATATCTGAACAAGCCCTCTGAGATTGAAGTTCAAGAGTTTTTTATACCGAGCAGTAGAGATAAAAAGTCTACAACAAAAATACGTCTACAATAATAATAAAGGCTTGAGTGGGAAAAATGGACCCCGTACTAGAAGAAATTAGCAGGATTTGTTATGATCCATCTAATCCTGCTGGTTTTGGTAGTATTGATAAATAATAATATAATAATAATATTATACGGCGTAGGGAAGCGACGACCCCATCGCCCGCTGACGTAAAGGTTATGTGACAAAACCACTACGTCAGCGCAGTCAGTCAGCACCTTGCCAAGAGGTGTTAGTGCCGTGCCTCGGCAAAAATTGAAGGTGCAAAGGCCCGCTTGTGCACATGGGCCCACCATGAAAGGGCGCCGGGTCTGGGCGTCTTCCGTTAAATGACTCTTACCACTATGGATGATGGAATACGGAAGAACGGGCAAAGCGCCGCTGCCTGGAGGTCACACGTGCAGCACCTCTCGCTCGGCCAGCCGAGCGAGAGATGCTGCACGACCACCCATCAGCCCCTCGAATCCATCATCCCCACCAGCTGGCTTGGTGTTGGCAGCCACTGGTGGAGTACGCCGCATGTGATGGACAATCGAAATGAATACTAACGCATTGCGGGCGTATTTTAGGGCGAAAGGGGGAGAAGTTGGAGGTTTGGCGTATCGGGCTAGGATGCATCGTCTTTTTGCTGAGCTGGAGCCATCTTTAACCGTCACAGAGCAAAACCTGGCAGACCGAGTTCGGTATCTCTTGCGCTCAAATATATTTGATGTCGCCGAACTCGAACGGCTACGACGTGAGGCTGTTCCGTCATTGGATGAAAATGCTACGGCTGAGGATGCAGCGGCACAAATTGTAGAGCAACCCGCAAACGTGGATGCCGCCGTGAATACCCCAGTTATGGTTGATTCAAACGATGATGGAACAGTCGCCCAGGAACTGGAATTAGAGCATATGAGGAGTACATTGGAAGAGGCGATTGCGGAAACGCGTAGTACGTCTCTCGAAAATCGACCACGACTTCCACGCATAGCCCTAAGCAAGCGGAATCTGGCTGTCGTGAGGACTCTTAACCCAATGCTGGTGACCTATTTGGAAGCCAGCCGGGACCTTTGGGAGACGAACTCAATTCTTTTTGGCGCAGCCCTGGCAGTATGCCGTATTATAGGCGCCAAACTTTCCACGGCTGGACGCGCTACTGGACAAAGTAGCGCTATCCCAGCCTGGAGAATAAGAATTGAAGAACGTATCGCAAAGGCTAGGGCCCTCATCGACATACTGATATGCTTCAGGTCAGGCAACAACGGGCCAAGGATTGTGCGCACCGTCAGGATGGCATTTGCTGGGACAAATGTTAGTTTGTCCCAGCCGGATATAATGCAAAAACTGACGGACCGCATAGACCACCTGAAGCGGAGAATCACTGCTTCGGGAAAGTGGATTCGGCGATATACCGAGAGGTCGACACGGTTCAACCAGAATCTACTCTTCCACAGTGATCCGAAGAGGCTCTATAAATCATTGGAGCGACCAAAGGTAAGAGGAACGGGCTCAGCACCGAATCAGGCCGACACTGTCGCATTCTGGCGCGACCTGTGGTCAGAGCCCGTAAACCACAGTGAGGGCCCTTGGACGGAAGTTGTGGCGGGTCAGTGTGCGAGTATTACACCCATGGACCCCGTCATCATAACGCCGGATGACGTAGCTGAGGCGGTCCGTAGAGCCCCGAACTGGCAAATTCCGGGACTCGACGGGCTGCATCACTACTGGTCATTTGGTCATCACTCATTTGGTTCCTAAAGACCAAGTTACCACAGACCCGAGCAAATACCGCCCCATCACGTGTCTACCGACCACATACAAATTCAAAAATTCAATTCAAAATTCTTTATTCAGTATCTTAAATTTAAATACATTAACTAGGCTGGGGTCTCCTTTTAAGTATATCAATACCTGTGTTAGGGGACCCCGCTCTTCCATAACAATTTTAGATACATATAAAATAGCGCATATGTAAAGATTAAACCAAGCGCGCTCGTGTGTGTGTGTGTGTGTGTGTGTGTGTGTGTGTGTGTGTGTGTGTGTGCGTGTGCTTGTTGTGGAAAGTATTTATGCTATGGTGTAATTTTTCTATTTATTTCAATAAATTTTCAGTTTCTTCATACTCTATCGTCTTTAACCACGCTGTAAGTTGTTTTTTCACATTATGCTTGGTCGTTGCATATATGTTAAGTTTTTTATTAGTATAGTTATAGAGATGAGCAGACTGACTTCTAAATTGCCTCCTAGCAAATTTTGTTTTCATGGGTACTACTGGTGCCACAGCATGTCCTCTTCTTCTATCGCAATTTTTGGGGTTATATATCACCGTCTTGTGCAATCTTAATACAGAGTTAAGGATATACAGCTTCCTGACCGAAAGTTGGTCACATAGGGTGTATAGCCCTTTAGTAGGGAATCTGTAGGGCTTAAAGTGCATCACTTTAAATAATAATCTCTGTACTCTTTCTAGTTCCAAGAACTTCATTTTAGTGGCCCCACCCCAAACTGGGATACAGTATGTCAAAATGGATTGAGCTAATGAAACATATATTTGACACAGTAAGGTCTTATCTGTTATATGTCTAAGAGTTTTAAAAATCCATATAAGTTTCCGCATCCTAGTCATCATCAGTTCAAGATGTGCATGCCAGGATAGACGCTGGTCAATTATTACTCCTAAATATTTTGTTTTGTCTACTTTTGATATTTTGTTACAAGTACAATCAGGGTTGGAAAATTCAGAACATGTGTGTATTTTGATTTCAAAATTTGTTTCCGGTTGTGAATTATTATAATTTGAGAAAGTTATGCAATTAGTTTTGGTGGTATTGAGAGTTAAGAGATTATTATTTAACCAACTGCTTATCTCGACAAGACCTCTCTCTGTTACTGAACGTACTTCATCCCAAGTCCACCCCGTAAAGACAACAGCTGTGTCATCCGCGTAAAAAATATCTGTCCACTTCTGATTTTCATACAACATAGATTGTTAATATATATTAAGAATAGGGTTAGACCAAGCACGCTACCCTGGGGAACGCCAAAAGTTACGTCACAGTGCTCACTCACATAGGGCCCAATTTTCACTGATTGTTCACGTCCAGTGAGATAATCAACAAAGAGTTTTAAAGGGATCCCTCTTATACCTATGTTTTCGAGCCCTCGTACTAAAGTAGGTACCGACACGGTATCGAAGGCTTTTTTCAAGTCTAAAAATACAGTTAAGCATTTGTTACCTTTATCCACATTGTCCACGATAAGAGAAGTCAATTTTATTACGGCATCTTCGGTAGAAATCCCTTTTCTAAATCCGAATTGATGGTCAGAAAGCAGCTTGTATGTATTCAAGTAAAATATTAGCCGATTATTTAAGAGTTTTTCTAGGATTTTCGAGATGACTGCCAAACAGAGATAGGTCTATAGTTAGATGTATCTTCCATGTCACCAGACTTATATACTGGTGTAATAATTGCTCGCTTTAGGGCAGTTGGGAAAATGCCCTGACTAAAGCAAAGATTTGCCAAATGAGCTATCACAGGAGCTACATGTTCCTTAGCGAGTTTTAAGAATCTTGTTGGTATGTCATCCCACCCTGCGGTACTCTCAGATTTAAGATTCGTCAGTAAAACACCTATCTCTTTTGAATCGGTTTCTAAAAGTACGAAAAGTGAGGCTTGAGAGATAAGTGGTACACTAACATTATGCAGTTGTGAGTACTTTAAAGTGATGTTTTCAGCGAGCGTTCTACCAATATTTGCAAAATAGTGGTTCACGTGATTGTTCGATTCTTGAGGAGATGATTTTCTCTAAAAGTTTATTGTTTTGTGTTTTGTGATACAAGAGTGAGATCGTTGTTTATTACATGTATATCTTTTGTAACATACTGAAATTCACATACTCTCAATTGTGCATTGCCTATTTCCTTCATAGATGTAAGGACACTATTCATTATTTAAAGTAAATAATAGTCGTGTTGTATTCCTAGCTCCATGTATACATATATGCATATATACATCCATACATATATATATACATATACATACATATATATACATATACACATAAATAAATAAATTGGTCCTTATGGTTTAAAATCAATATAAATGTCTTGCATTCTTTCAAAATAGATGTATGAGGTAATGTAAAGATCAAAATTGTATATATTTTAAAGTCTAGTGTTGGTGTGTATGAGTCAATGTTAAGTAAAGGGTTGTGTTGTGATTGTACGTGTTTTATTATTATATATATGTTCAAAATGTGTGTATGTGTGTAAGTAGAAAATGTGTAAGAAGTTGACAAATTAATTATAATTAAGAACATAAAAAATACAATTGGTGCATTATTTTTAAAGAAACAAGTAATACCTAGTCATATTTCCTGCATTAAACTCTGTATTTGTGACTCATTTTTGATAAGAATAATTGGCGTGTTTTCATTCTTCCTTACATATACTCTCCCATACGCTGTCCAGCAGAATTTATAAGCCTTCGATTTAGCGAGGTCTCGTGCAATGAAGAAAAGTCGAGCTCCTTTAGGAGTCAATTGTTCTGAAACATATATAGGGGTGTCTGTGTTTTTGGTGAAGCCTAAATGTCTGGCACAAAGTTTTTCTTTGTGTTTTACATTGTGTATTTTAGTCATCTTCAAGATTTCGGTCTTCAAAATAGTTGATACAGTCTCCACAATAATAGGCGAGTTGCCCTGTACCGCTTTTTTTCCCACGTACTCTGTAAATGTCCCTGATGTCTGATTTCTCTATTTTTCAGTTTATTGATTTGGACAAAGAGAAAACCATGTTTAATAGATCTTCTTTTGTTTCTTTAGGCTCTCTAGGAACATTTTTTAACTCTATGTTTGATTTACGAGATCCTTGTTGAATGTCCTCAATTTTGTATTCCAAAAGGTTAATAAAAAATACTCTTTGTCCTTCCTAGCTTGTTCCTGTAAGTCCTGTATTTTTTTCTTCAATTCGTCGTTTTGTTCTGCGAGAAATGACATAGAGTTCTCTATGTTTACATTGGTTTGCTTAATTTCCATAAGCGCTGGAGTGATTTTTTTGAGTTTATTCTCTTGTGTATTGAACATTGATTGAATCATTAATTTTATTTCATTTTTAAAGTCACATAAATCAGTCGTAGTGACCGCCTCATTTTCCCTTCTTCCCTTTATACGTTGAGCTATGTAGTTTGGTGGTGTAATAAGACACTCCGCGTCTTGTTCGGCTATGTTTGGTTCAGATACGGCTTTATTTGCTATGTGTGCCATACTAGTATACTATGATATGATACTAGGATAATATGACGGCAAAGAGGTTTTAGTCGTGGGTCGAGCACCGAGAGAGACAGTTGAGCGGTAGGCACTAAGGCGGTCACTTCTGAAGGACTTGAAAAAAGTTAGGGGCGGGTCTAACTCAACAAGTAGCTTAGCAGGGCGGGCAGAGCTTCCAAGGTTTGCAGAAATGACGGATACTGCGCGTGCGCTGATTTGTTCACGTAAAAACAGTGTTGTGGTAATACTAGGGCAGCAACGCTCACTTACGTGGGGAGTCCGTAAGTACGTCCTGCACTCCTCGTATATTTTTCGATATCGACGCTCCGCAATAGAAGTACCAGGCGATCAGGAAAGTAACGGATATTACACTTTTTTCACTGAACTTCTTCTGTCTATGAACCCCTATTTTTGTTTCGTGTATTTTATCACTTTGAGCACTCAATTAATTTTAATTTAAAGAAATATGTGTACACGTCTAATAGCTTTTGCGTCCAGAAGGGAAGAGGATACAAGACACTAACATCTATTTTGAGCGCGAGAATTACTCGTCACCTGGACTCAAATCAGGTGATGTCGCGTGCTCAAAACGGATGTCGGGGCGGTGGTCGTGTAACCAAGGAACCACTCCTCATTGACGCGGTTATTGGCAAAGTGGTGAAACGCAACCGTCGGAACTTCTCCGCCGCCTGGATAGATTACAGAAAGGCATTCGACTCGGTTCCCCAGAAATGGCTAAAGAGGGTTTTCGAGCTGTACAAGATTGACTGTACAGTTAGAGACTTCCTCGAGCAGTGTATGGGGCAGTGGAGTACGATCCTCTGTCATCTAGGCGAACGGATGATAGCTGCGGAAAGCCGCATAAGGATAAGAAGGGGTATATTCCAGGGCGACTGTCTGAGTCCAATCTGGTTCTGCCTCTCTTTGAACCCTCTCAGTACTTTACTGGAGGTTATTATATTCGCCTCCAGTCGCTCCTATCTTATGTAATTGCTAAACATCACTTGTGAATTTAGCAATTCTATTAGAATGGAGCTGGGGACGGATAAGTGTGCGGTCCTCCATGTTGAAAGGGGGAAGGGTTGCTAACTCTGAGGGCATAGAATTATCTATGCCCGTCAATTTATGGACCTTTCCGAGGCTGAAACATACCGATACCTGGGTATGTCACAGAACATCGGTATCGATGAGGCTGGTATGAAACTCTCAGTTTGCTACGTGTTTTATGCACGCTTGACCAAAGCGCTTAACAGCCTTTTGTCCGGTGTAAATAAGACACACGCATATAACGTCTGGGTCATGCCTGTCCTCATGTATACCTTTGGCATACTCAGGTGGAGTCAGATTGAACTTAACGCTCTAGATAGAAAAGTCCGCACTACTATGACGTCCCACAGGATGCATCATCCGAGATCGTCGGTAATGAGGCTGTACTTGCCACGAATGCGTGGTGGGCGTGGCTTCCTGAGCGCACTCACCATGCATAATCGCGAAGTGTGCAGCCTCCGTCATTACTTCCTGGCGAGATCGGATGATCCATTCTATAATGACGTCATTTCTAGTGATAAAGGACTTACTCCTCTATCCTTAGCCAACGAGCAATGGCAGGACCCGGCAGTACAGAGCATTTCCGACCGGGAGACCGTATGGAAGGAGAAGGAGCTCCACGGGGGGTACTACAGGGCTCTACATGAGCCCCACGTAGATACAGCCGCCTCCCTCAACTGGCTACGTTTCGGTGACCATTTCGGGGAAACCGAGGATTTTGTCTGTGTAATACAGGATCAGGTTATTAAGACCAAGAACTATCGGAGATACATCCTAAAGGGTGACATTGTCGACGTCTGTCGAGCTTGTCGCTATCCCGGTGAGTCACTTAGGCATATCATCTCCGGTTGTTCCACGCTTTCTAACTCTGAGTACTTGCACAGACACAACCTAGTAGCCAGAATTCTTCACCAGGAGCTCGCTCAGAAATACAGTCTCATGGATCGGAAATTGCCGTATTACAAGTACTTGCCGGAAGCCGTGCTCGAAAATGATCGCGCCAGGCTCTATTGGGACCGGGCCATCATCACAGACAGGACTATTCTTGCGTATAAACCTGATATTGTGCTGATGGACCGGGCACAGTCAAGAATATTTTTGGTCGACATTACCATTCCGTATGACGAAAACCTCGTGAAAGCCGAAACAGATAAGCAAACAAAATACCTGGACCTGGCTCACGAGGTGACCGACATGTGGGGTGGACTGCCGACCGAAATTATTCCTGTAGTCGTCTCTGCAAACGGGCTCATCCCAGTTAGCCTCTCGGGTCATCTGAGGCGGCTGGGACTACGTGGCGACCCGCTCCAGGCTCAAATGCAGAAGGTGGTGCTTCTCGATACAGCACCCATCGTCCGCCGGTTTCTTTCCCTTTCCCCCTAACCCTCGGCCGTTTGGTCTCCTCTGCCGAGGGCCTTCATCTGATTGGATCTTATTTATTTATGTATTTTTTTGTATTTATATTATTTTATTGATATTTATGTATATTTATCTTTCCATTTTAATTCATAATTATATATTTATAGATCCCAACCAGATGAGAAAATTATATAGATACCCCAAAAATAATAATTATTGATTAATAATTATAAATATGATTAATAATTATTAATGTTATTGATATTTATGTATATTTATTTTTCCATTTTCATTTATAATTATATATTTATAGATCCCAACCAGATGAGAAAACAATATTTATACCCCCCCCCCCCCCCAATAACAATCCCAATAACAATTATTTCTCTTCACTAATACCGACCATATTAATGAACTGTGGCAAGCTGATTTAAGTGATAAGCGAACTTATTTTCAATATAACCCCTCGTTTGCTTCTTGCAACCATAGTTGCGAAAACAGAATCCTTAACTTTGCTCTTTGCAACTATAGTTGCAAAGCGTCGAAGTTCTTTTAATTGAATTTAGACCATATTTTAAACACACAGAGTCTAACTATTACGTATTAAAACCAAAGACGAATATATAAATCACAGATTTGGATCAAAACTACCTTTTTGACGAAAAATATTGAAACTTTGTTAGTTAAACTTTAGTGAGTGAAATAACGCTTGAGTGGATTTAACGAGGTGATAAAATATGCCGTGAGTATTGAATTATATTGATTTTTGCTAGTATTTATATACCAAATTAATGTCTTATTAGTGTTTTCTTATATTAAAGTAATATTTTTGCAAATAGTGTATGAAAAATGTGATAAAGTCAACCTTTAAAAATACTCAGAATGACGCGAATCTAAACATAATTTTCTATAGCTTACATTATCGTAATTATGCTGTATTCTTTAAATATGAAATAGTCGTAGTGGTATTTGAACATAACTATTCAATTTAAGTAATAAAGTTTTATAAATTGTTCATCATATTATAATATAGGTTTTTATGTAATAACAGATTGATACTAACAAATATCGATCAATTGCACAATCCGTGAATTCTTCATCAGGTTTCACTAAATATTTGTAATATGTATTTAAATATAAATCGTTTTATAATATAGATAATTATATCAAGTAATTCATTAAGTTTAAGCATATAATTAACAATAATACACTTTTCGATCTTATTTTTTTGATAAACCCGATGCTTTACAAAAAGTCGCTAAAATGGCTTGTACTTGTGATTTCAACACCTCTAAAATATTATTTTAATCATATTTTGAAAATTTAAAATATTTGAAGTGCTACTCTCGACTAAGTCATAAATTAAGTGTTATTGACGGCGGGTCCAACGTGAGAAACACAGTCCTGATTACTGGCAAACTAAGCTACCCTTTTTTGTACGCAAGTAATCGAGCGGATAATGATGGTTTCAAGTATATACTTTGTTTAACCACTCCAATGTCGGGGTCATTTTGGCCAATATAGCGCATCTGTCGAGCAATTCCCGAAGTACTAAGTAAGTATATAATAAGTATACTATATATATATATATATATATATATATATATATATATATATATATATATATATATATATATAGTATACTTATTATATACTTACTTATATAGTATACTTATTATATATAATAAGTATACTATATATATATATATATATATATATATATATATATATATATATATATATATATAGTTACTTATTATATACTTACTTAGTACTTCGGGAATTGCTCGACAGATGCGCTATATTGGCCAAAATGACCCCGACATTGGAGTGGTTAAACAAAGTATATACTTGAAACCATCATTATCCGCTCGATTACTTGCGTACAAAAAAGGGTAGCTTATTATATCGTCTTTGGTTTTAATACGTAATAGTTAGACTCTGTGTGTTTAAAATATGGTCTAAATTCAATTAAAAGAACTTCGACGCTTTGCAACTATAGTTGCAAAGAGCAAAGTTAAGGATTCTGTTTTCGCAACTATGGTTGCAAGAAGCAAACGAGGGGTTATATTGAAAATAAGTTCGCTTATCACTTAAATCAGCTTGCCACAGTTCATTAATATGGTCGGTATTAGTGAAGAGAAATAATTGTTATTGGGATTGTTATTGGGGGGGGGGGGGTATAAATATTGTTTTCTCATCTGGTTGGGATCTATAAATATATAATTATAAATGAAAATGGAAAAATAAATATACATAAATATCAATAACATTAATAATTATTAATCATATTTATAATTATTAATCAATAATTATTATTTTTGGGGTATCTATATAATTTTCTCATCTGGTTGGGATCTATAAATATATAATTATGAATTAAAATGGAAAGATAAATATACATAAATATCAATAAAATAATATAAATACAAAAAATACATAAATAAATAAGATCCAATCAGATGAAGGCCCTCGGCAGAGGAGACCAAACGGCCGAGGGTTAGGGGGAAAGGGAAAGAAACCGGCGGACGATGGGTGCTGTATCGAGAAGCACCACCTTCTGCATTTGAGCCTGGAGCGGGTCGCCACGTAGTCCCAGCCGCCTCAGATGACCCGAGAGGCTAACTGGGATGAGCCCGTTTGCAGAAACGACTACAGGAATAATTTCGGTCGGCAGTCCAACCCACATGTCGGTAACCTCGTGAGCCAGGTCCAGGTATTTTGTTTGCTTATCTGTTTCGGCTTTCACGAGGTTTTCGTCATACGGAATGGTAATGTCGACCAAAAATATTCTTGACTGTGCCCGGTCCATCAGCACAATATCAGGTTTATACGCAAGAATAGTCCTGTCTGTGATGATGGCCCGGTCCCAATAGAGCCTGGCGCGATCATTTTCGAGCACGGCTTCCGGCAAGTACTTGTAATACGGCAATTTCCGATCCATGAGACTGTATTTCTGAGCGAGCTCCTGGTGAAGAATTCTGGCTACTAGGTTGTGTCTGTGCAAGTACTCAGAGTTAGAAAGCGTGGAACAACCGGAGATGATATGCCTAAGTGACTCACCGGGATAGCGACAAGCTCGACAGACGTCGACAATGTCACCCTTTAGGATGTATCTCCGATAGTTCTTGGTCTTAATAACCTGATCCTGTATTACACAGACAAAATCCTCGGTTTCCCCCGAAATGGTCACAGAAACGTAGCCAGTTGAGAGAGGCGGCTGTATCTACGTGGGGCTCATGTAGAGCCCTGTAGTACCCCCCGTGGAGCTCCTTCTCCTTCCATACGGTCTCCCGGTCGGAAATGCTCTGTACTGCCGGGTCCTGCCATTGCTCGTTGGCTAAGGATAGAGGAGTAAGTCCTTTATCACTAGAAATGACGTCATTATAGAATGGATCATCCGATCTCGCCAGGAAGTAATGACGGAGGCTGCACACCTCACGATTATGCATGGTGAGTGCGCTCAGGAAGCCACGCCCACCACGCATTCGTGGCAAGTACAGCCTCATTACCGACGATCTCGGATGATGCATCCTGTGGGACGTCATAGTAGTGCGGACTTTTCTATCTAGAGCGTTAAGTTCAATCTGACTCCACCTGAGTATGCCAAAGGTATACATGAGGACAGGCATGACCCAGACGTTATATGCGTGTGTCTTATTTACACCGGACAAAAGGCTGTTAAGCGCTTTGGTCAAGCGTGCATAAAACACGTCGCAAACTGAGAGTTTCATACCAGCCTCATCGATACCGATGTTCTGTGACATACCCAGGTATCGGTATGTTTCAGCCTCGGAAAGGTCCATAAATTGACGGGCATAGATAATTCTATGCCCTCAGAGTTAGCAACCCTTCCCCTTTCAACATGGAGGACCGCACACTTATCCGTCCCCAGCTCCATTCTAATAGAATTGCTAAATTCACAAGTGATGTTTAGCAATTACATAAGATAGGAGCGACTGGAGGCGAATATAATAACCTCCAGTAAAGTACTGAGAGGGTTCAAAGAGAGGCAGAACCAGATTGGACTCAGACAGTCGCCCTGGAATACACCCCTTCTTATCCTTATGCGGCTTTCCGCAGCTATCATCCGTTCGCCTAGATGACAGAGGATCGTACTCCACTGCCCCATACACTGCTCGAGGAAGTCTCTAACTGTACAGTCAATCTTGTACAGCTCGAAAACCCTCTTTAGCCATTTCTGGGGAACCGAGTCGAATGCCTTTCTGTAATCTATCCAGGCGGCGGAGAAGTTCCGACGGTTGCGTTTCACCACTTTGCCAATAACCGCGTCAATGAGGAGTGGTTCCTTGGTTACACGACCACCGCCCCGACATCCGTTTTGAGCACGCGACATCACCTGATTTGAGTCCAGGTGACGAGTAATTCTCGCGCTCAAAATAGATGTTAGTGTCTTGTATCCTCTTCCCTTCTGGACGCAAAAGCTATTAGACGTGTACACATATTTCTTTAAATTAAAATTAATTGAGTGCTCAAAGTGATAAAATACATGAAACAAAAATAGGGGTTCATAGACAGAAGAAGTTCAGTGAAAAAAGTGTAATATCCGTTACTTTCCTGATCGCCTGGTACTTCTATTGCGGAGCGTCGATATCGAAAAATATACGAGGAGTGCAGGACGTACTTACGGACTCCCCACGTAAGTGAGCGTTGCTGCCCTAGTATTACCACAACACTGTTTTTACGTGAACAAATCAGCGCACGCGCAGTATCCGTCATTTCTGCAAACCTTGGAAGCTCTGCCCGCCCTGCTAAGCTACTTGTTGAGTTAGACCCGCCCCTAACTTTTTCAAGTCCTTCAGAAGTGACCGCCTTAGTGCCTACCGCTCAACTGTCTCTCTCGGTGCTCGACCCACGACTAAAACCTCTTTGCCGTCATATTATCCTAGTATCATATCATAGTATACTAGTATGGCACACATAGCAAATAAAGCCGTATCTGAACCAAACATAGCCGAACAAGACGCGGAGTGTCTTATTACACCACCAAACTACATAGCTCAACGTATAAAGGGAAGAAGGGAAAATGAGGCGGTCACTACGACTGATTTATGTGACTTTAAAAATGAAATAAAATTAATGATTCAATCAATGTTCAATACACAAGAGAATAAACTCAAAAAAATCACTCCAGCGCTTATGGAAATTAAGCAAACCAATGTAAACATAGAGAACTCTATGTCATTTCTCGCAGAACAAAACGACGAATTGAAGAAAAAAATACAGGACTTACAGGAACAAGCTAGGAAGGACAAAGAGTATTTTTTATTAACCTTTTGGAATACAAAATTGAGGACATTCAACAAGGATCTCGTAAATCAAACATAGAGTTAAAAAATGTTCCTAGAGAGCCTAAAGAAACAAAAGAAGATCTACTAAACATGGTTTTCTCTTTGTCCAAATCGATAAACTGTAAAATAGAGAAATCAGATATTAGGGACATTTACAGAGTAGGTGGGAAAAAAAGCGGTACAGGGCAACTCGCCTATTATTGTGGAGACTGTATCAACTATTTTGAAGACCGAAATCTTGAAGATGACTAAAATACACAATGTAAAACACAAAGAAAAACTTTGTGCCAGACATTTAGGCTTCACCAAAAACACAGACACCCCTATATATGTTTCAGAACAATTGACTCCTAAAGGAGCTCGACTTTTCTTCATTGCACGAAACCTCGCTAAATCGAAGGCTTATAAATTCTGCTGGACAGCGTATGGGAGGAAAGAATGAAAACACGCCAATTATTCTTATCAAAAATGAGTCACAAATACAGAGTTTAATGCAGGAAATATGACTAGGTATTACTTGTTTCTTTAAAAATAATGCACCAATTGTATTTTTTATGTTCTTAATTATAATTAATTTGTCAACTTCTTACACATTTTCTACTTACACACATACACACATTTTGAACATATATATAATAATAAAACACGTACAATCACAACACAACCCTTTACTTAACATTGACTCATACACACCAACACTAGACTTTAAAATATATACAATTTTGATCTTTACATTAACTCATACATCTATTTTGAAAGAATGCAAGACATTTATATTGATTTTAAACCATAAGGACCAATTTATTTATTTATTTGTATATGTATATATATGTATGTATATGTATATATATATGTATGGATGTATATATGCATATATGTATACATGGAGCTAGGAATACAACACGACTATTATTTACTTTAAATAATGAATAGTGTCCTTACATCTATGAAGGAAATAGACAATTCAGAAATTGCACAATCGAGAGTATGTGAAGTTCAGGATGTTACTAAAGATATACATGTAATAAACAACGATCTCACTCTTGTATCACAAAACACAAAACAATAAACTTTTAGAGAAAATCATCTCCTCAAGAATCGAACAATCACGTGAACCACTATTTTGCAAATATTGGTAGAACGCTCGCTGAAAACATCACTTTAAAGTACTCACAACTGCATAATGTTAGTGTACCACTTATCTCTCAAGCCTCACTTTTCGTACTTTTAGAAACCGATTCAAAAGAGATAGGTGTTTTACTGACGAATCTTAAATCTGAGTGTACCGCAGGGTGGGATGAAATACCAACAAGATTCTTAAAACTCGCTAAGGAACATGTAGCTCCTGTGATAGCTCATTTGGCAAATCTTTGCTTTAGTCAGGGCATTTTCCCAACTGCCCTAAAGCGAGCAATTATTACACCAGTATATAAGTCTGGTGACATGGAAGATACATCTAACTATAGACCTATCTCTGTTTTGCCAGTCATCTCGAAAATCCTAGAAAAAACTCTTAAATAATCGGCTAATATTTTACTTGAATACATACAAGCTGCTTTCTGACCATCAATTCGGATTTAGAAAAGGGATTTCTACCGAAGATGCCGTAATAAAATTGACTTCTCTTATCGTGGACAATGTGGATAAAGGTAACAAATGCTTAACTGTATTTTTAGACTTGAAAAAAGCCTTCGATACCGTGTCGGTACCTACTTTAGTACGAGGGCTCGAAAACATAGGTATAAGAGGGATCCCTTTAAAACTCTTTGTTGATTATCTCACTGGACGTGAACAATCAGTGAAAATTGGGCCCTATGTGAGTGAGCACTGTGACGTAACTTTTGGCGTTCCCCAGGGTAGCGTGCTTGGTCTAACCCTATTCTTAATATATATAACTATAACTATAACTGCACGTCACTCGACATATCGAGTGACGTGCAGTTTCGTGGTCACTTGGAAGGGAAGGCCAAATTGGCCTCTAAAAAAGCTTGGCGTGCTCAGCAGAGCGGGACAGCATTTCATGCCGGCACACCGCCTGCAACTTTACAAGGCGCAGGTTCGGCCGCTCATGGAATACTGTTCCCATCTCTGGGCTGGGGCTCCCCAGTACCAGCTCCTTCCACTTGACCGCATCCAGCGCAGAGCGGCTCGAATCGTCGACGACCGAGTGCTTTCCGATCGGCTCGACTCACTGGCGCTGCGAAGAGATGTTGCATCTCTTTGCGTATTTTATCGCATCTATCACGGGGAGTGCTCTGAGGAATTGTTCGGATTAATCCCAGCCGCCAAATTTCGTGAACGCACTACACGGCAAACGTCTCGATACCATCCACACCATCTGGATGCTTGGCGGTCCACCACTGTACGTTTCAAAAGGAGTTTTCTTCCGCGTACAACCTCTCTGTGGAATAATTTACCACCGGTGATTTTTCCGGACCGATACGACCTGGGGACCTTCAAGAAAAGAGCTTACTCCTTTCTAAAGGGCCGGCAACGCACCTGCAATTCCCCTGGTGTTGCGGTTGATCATGGGCGGCGGTAGTCACTTAACATCAGGTGAGCCACATGCTCGTTTGCCCCCTCTTCTATAAAAAAAAAAAAATATTAACAATCTATGTTGTATGAAAATCAGAAGTGGACAGATATTTTTTACGCGGATGACACAGCTGTTGTCTTTACGGGGTGGACTTGGGATGAAGTACGTTCAGTAACAGAGAGAGGTCTTGTCGAGATAAGCAGTTGGTTAAATAATAATCTCTTAACTCTCAATACCACCAAAACTAATTGCATAACTTTCTCAAATTATAATAATTCACAACCGGAAACAAATTTTGAAATCAAAATACACACATGTTCTGAATTTTCCAACCCTGATTGTACTTGTAACAAAATATCAAAAGTAGACAAAACAAAATATTTAGGAGTAATAATTGACCAGCGTCTATCCTGGCATGCACATCTTGAACTGATGATGACTAGGATGCGGAAACTTATATGGATTTTTAAAACTCTTAGACATATAACAGATAAGACCTTACTGTGTCAAATATATGTTTCATTAGCTCAATCCATTTTGACATACTGTATCCCAGTTTGGGGTGGGGCCACTAAAATAAAGTTCTTGGAACTAGAAAGAGTACAGAGATTATTATTTAAAGTGATGCACTTTAAGCCCTACAGATTCCCTACTAAAGGGCTATACACCCTATGTGACCAACTTTCGGTCAGGAAGCTGTATATCCTTAACTCTGTATTAAGATTGCACAAGACGGTGATATATAACCCCAAAAATTGCGATAGAAGAAGAGGACATGCTGTGGCACCAGTAGTACCCATGAAAACAAAATTTGCTAGGAGGCAATTTAGAAGTCAGTCTGCTAATCTCTATAACTATACTAATAAAAAACTTAACATATATGCAACGACCAAGCATAATGTGAAAAAACAACTTACAGCGTGGTTAAAAACGATAGAGTATGAAGAAACTGAAAATTTATTGAAATAAATAGAAAAAATTACACCATAGCATAAATACTTTCCACAA